>CM076578.1:812400243-813072463 GCA_034641835.2 Pinus albicaulis | reverse complement strand
AACACTTACCTGCCTACTACCACATCACTCCCATCACACATCGCATATCTTATTGTTTTATTGTGAAACATTTATCGCTAATTGACTCCAACTGTGATTTGTGATAAGCCTTTAACTTTGTGATTTGCGATTTGGCCCCACCTCTGCCTGCCACGTCACTTGCCTACCACCAGTCCGTCTGCTATCTTCTGTCTTATCTCTCCACTCATCTCTCTCTCTCTCTCTCTCTCGTGTGGTGTGAATTTTATATATTTTTGAATTATTAATTAAAATAAATTATATTACATAATGTTAGGGTCCCGTGATTTGGCTTATTGGCAAGCCAAATGACAGTGTAACATCAAACCAATATTAGGAGCCCAAGGACCTAGCCTTCCTGGACTCAGAGAGGGCTCTCTCTATATGTGTAAGGAATATCTGTGTGTTTTGCTTATTGTGTTCTGATTTTAGGCTAGTTATGAAGTAGGTTTTTTGGTTATGGTTTTTAGGTAGTGAGGGATGAAACTGATCAAAGATATAAGATAGGTAAAAAGATGTCAGATCAACTAGGCTATGGGGTCGAAAAGGTCTAGAAAGCTATCAGATAGTGATACAAGGCTGTTGAAGGGCCGATTTGATTCGAGGTAGAAAGGATCTTTGGGAAAAATGGAATAAAATGGACCTCAAGTTTGGGAACAACAAAGGATTTCAAGCATAACTAGTTTAATAGCTGACATAAACATGGTAGGGAAAACCATTAATCATGATAAATGTAACTATAAGCTAATCAATACATATAAATAAAAATTCAAGCCATGCATAGAGATATATAGCTCTCTAACTTTGGGAAATGACTATCAGACTTTGGGGAAATACACTTAAGAGAGACAAACAACTCAAATCACTATGCCAGAACGCCTAAACAAAATACTTCAAGTTATTGGGCACTTTGAAAACAAGATTGCATAGTCTTAGGCAAAGGGCGAGATCAAAACAAGACCTCCTTGGTTCAACAAATGACAATCTAATTAGTCAAAGAGAAATTTCATGGATGGAGCTATGGCTAGCCATGAGTAAGCAGAGCGTATCGTAAATCATACTTAGCATGCATAAAACCATGAATGAAATAAGCAACAATATCCTTAAGTTATTAAAGAGCAATCAAGAATTCTTTAATGTGACTAAGGAAGAAGAAAACATGGAAGCTATGAAGAAATAGGAAATTTGAGGTGCCTCCAAGGGCATGCCTCAAATTTGTTCTCTACTGATATATAGCAAACAAGAAACATTGATTCATGAATGAAAAACTAGAAAATAAAACAAATAAAGAAACACTATACCATTGTACCAAGTCATGGAATCCAACAACAATCCTCTTTCATCATCCAAGAACATCCAAGAGACTATCCAAGAACACGAGACAAGTATTTCTTCCAAAGCTTATATGACCATATATTTCTTCTATCATCAAGTTCAGCCTTGTTTACAATGAAAGCCTTTGGAATATATAGACTCAAGTGAGGAAAACCTCTTAGTTCAATTTGCACTCTCATTGGCCTATTCAAAATATCTAAACTTGTCCTTGAGGCTTTGCAAAGCCCAAGGCAAAAAATATCTTATAAAATATCTAAAAATTGCTAAAAGAGGGAATTAAATTGACTTTTAATAACTTCTCATGTGCAAAAATAGCTAAACTCACATGAGGAAAAAGCAGTTTTTAAAGGTTCAAATTTTACAAAAATACTCAAAAATTACATCAGCAAAAGGTCCCCTGACTTGCCGGCAACTTTTGGCAGCCTTCCCGATGTCGAAATTAGGCTCATTATAGCTCGTTGGAAAGCTCTGAGTGTCTACATTCTGGAGAAACTAGAATTTTCTCAATCTGATGCTTGGAGATCCTCCAAAAATAGGCCTTTGTGTAAAAAACCAAAAAAAAGTTTGCTGATAGACCGGGCAGAGTGTAGAAAAAGCGGGCATTTTTCGCCATTTCGGGGGAGAAAATGATCTTCAAATGTATTGAAAATCGCTGAGTGTGTGCTCCTAAAATTATGGCATCCAATGATACCATCCTCCTGCTTTGATGATCCCCCAAACTGAAATGGAAAAGCCCATGAGTTTTGGCCAAAAACCCAAAAATGCGAAAAAACCAAAATATGTCGAAAATCGCCCAAAATTGGTGAGCATGACCCTCAAGGGTTCTCAGCAACATGTTGTGAAGCAGAGGCCAAAATCTGAAGTCCTGATGTGTCTTTCCTCACTTTCCGCACCGGGAAGTTCCCTTTAGCCTCCTTGAGCTTGTCTTGAGCAGCTTTCAACTTGCGTCAAGAAAAATGATTTAGCCTTTTATAATGCCTCGTCATTCTCCTTTGAAGGTCTAAATCCCTGTTTTCCCTCTCCAACTTCTTCTCCAAATGGTCATTGACTCTCTCAAGCCATGCCTCCTTATTGTTCTCTATCTCTTGTTCAAACAATGCAGTGAGAAGGGTAGATTGGAGAAGGGCATTTTCCTCTTCTTTTTGCTTCTCAAGGGCCCTTTTAAGCCCCATGGTTCTAGGCCTCTTTCGCCTAGGTTGATCATCGACTTCACTTTCATCAAACTCACCCATGAGTTCTTCCAACCTTGCTTGGGCTTTGGATGCCTCCTTCTTGTACTTAGTCGCCCGTGTCTCATAAACAACCATATGGACACTCATTTGCCTATTTTGGATTTGTAGAAATTGATTGAAATTCCTTGCCCTATGAAGATCATCCTTCAATGCATCAATTTGGCCTTCCCTATGGATCAAAAGGTTTTCTAGAATCTGGGCCTCATTATCACTATCATTGCTTTGGATAGGGATGATATCGAATGCACTCTCCTGTTCATGACTTCCTTCTACCTTGCCCTTCCCTTTGCTTTGGGTGGCTATTCTAGTGCTCTTCCTCCTAGGAAAATCAATGATAGGATTCTTTGGCAATTTTCCTTTACTTCGGAGAGCCCTTGTCACATTTGGAGTGACCACTCTAGGCACTCTCTTCTTCGCTGTCCGGGGCTTGGCCTTTTTAGGAGAAGAGGGCATGGCCCTTTTACCTTTGTCACCTTGTTCCTCTTCCTTTTGAGTTTGTTGTTCTTCTTGAGGAGGCTGTTGTTCTTCTTGAGGTTGCCCTTGCTCATCACTGTCATGCCCTTTTTCATCATCTTCATGCTACTCTTGCCGTTCTGTCTCACAAAACTGCCCTTGTTCATCCCTTTCCTGTCCTTGTTCATTATCTTCATGCTGTTGCCCTGTCTCTCCTTCACTGTCATGCTACTGTTCAGCATTTTCTTCCTCTTTCCCTTGCTGCTGTTCATCACCACTGTGATGTTGTTGTGTGTCACCATAAGGCTGTTGTTCAGCCTCATCATCAGTTTTTTTTTCATCCTCACCACTGTCATGCTGTTGTCCATCACTTTCTTCCTCTTGCTCATGTCCTTCCTTCTCTTGTTGGTCACTTCCTTCTCCTTCTTCATGATCCTTTGTCTGTTCTATAGTAAACTTGAGCTTTTTAGGAGTAGGTCTGCTAGAAGAAGGCGAGGGGAAATGAGTAGGAGGGGTAGGGGATGTATGGACTGGAGGGATAGTGGAGAAATCCGGATGAGTGATGAAAACATCCCAAGAGACCTCTCTCTTTTCAAGCTGATGAAGAATGATGATTTTGATGAGAGAGTGATGGAAGAGACAGGCTATTTTCTGTGAAGGAGGCTTCTTCTGGATAGTGGAGGCCATTTTTTCAATGCTTTTGTGTAAGAAGAAAAGAAGATTTAGCAATTTGGCTCTAGTGAAATGCATGAGCAGTCGAATGTGATATGCATAAATTCGGGAGAATCTTCCCTCACAAGTAAAGTACTTCATGATAATCTTCATGAGAGGGGCGTAGCTGGCTAAAAGATATGAGAAAGGGAAAATAGAAGGACATGATCCTCTGTGCTCAGGTTTTAGGAAGGGCTTGTAATCATCTGAGTCCAAATGGCTTTGTTTAAACCATTTCTCGCCAATATAGGGAATTTTAGTGGCTTTGGAGATGGATCTTGGGGAGAACTTGAAGTCAAGGCCTGCCAATTGGAAATGCTTATCTTGAAACCTCAAAGCGCAAAGGTGTGTCAAAGGAGAAAAACTCTTCACCTCTTGCACCCTTTGGAAAAAATATAAACATCCCACCTCATGAAAATTGAATAAGACTGATGGATGTGCATTCACTTCTTCGGTAGAAATAGGCTCATACCTCTTATGCAATCCACTCCTACTATCCTGCCTGGGAGGCATCTTGTTAGAGATGCTCTCTGCAAAACCAAACTGCCTCAAAAAGATTTCTTGAAATGTGTCCTCAAACAAAAACTCTGCCTTCTCTGTCAATCACTGTTTGATCAAGGTAACATTTGTTTCAAATGTTGTGTGAGATGACTTTTAAACAAAAAATCCTCTGCTCTTTCCAAAACACTGTTTTTCCCTTTGTATGCCACTCAAAAAATAATCTTAATGATAAGCCCACAGTCAACAAAAGGTACACACAGTCAAAGTGATTTTCTGTGTTTGGACAAGGTCACAGGGTTTTGGTGTTTTGAGGACAATAAAACAGCCTTGTAGCAGGCAAACACCTCTCCTAATCAAGATACTACCCTTGTATTCACCACTCCTCACCCATAGTTTTTTCAATACCTCCAAATGGAAATTTACAGCTTCATATACTAAAATCTGTTTATGGTAAAAAAGGTAGCCTTGATATTTCTCTTCACCACACTGAGGAAAACTTTGAACAATGACCAAGTAATATATG
The DNA here is from genome assembly GCA_034641835.2 of Pinus albicaulis. Lineage (NCBI taxonomy): Eukaryota > Viridiplantae > Streptophyta > Pinopsida > Pinales > Pinaceae > Pinus > Pinus albicaulis. The sequence goes on along the minus strand of CM076578.1, from coordinate 813,067,690 downwards.
GATGATTACTGTGGTTGAAATTAGGACCACTGTTTCATTTTTCAAACACTGAGTTTCTGTTTTAAAACAGTGCCTTCATCTTTTACCCTTGTTTTGAGGGCAGTCTAATGGGCTTTTTACATCAATAAAAACTCACCATTCTCACTGTTTCACCTCTAGCAAACATAACCACAACAAATCTTGATTTTTAAACAAAAATCTCAACCCTCAAGCATTGTTTTTCTCCCTTACAAATGCTGACAGAGGTTGGCTTCGTTTTATCATAGTAGGGTTACTTTCACACTTTTTACGAGCCCTTCAGTATTGTGTATATTTGGACCTGCAGGTGTATGTTGATGCATTGTTCTGAGGGCAGTGTATAGGCTCTTTGAAGCCAGAATCAACCCTTCACTCTCAACCAACTATAATTCTCTTTCAAAACATTCACTTAAACTACCTGGATTTATACCAAGACTTTTACTGCTTCAAACACCATCTAGCAGTTTGAATTTAGCAAGGGGACAAAAAAAAAAACCTTGGAACACGATGGAAGCCTTGCTCAAGGAGTTTGATCAGCTTTAAGATTGGTTGGGAGGCGTTTTGGTCGCTTGGACATGCACGACACGTTTAGAATGAGAGAGCGCCGCACAAAACCAACTGTCAGTCACTTGTCGGGCCGACGTGACCAACACCTACAGGCGCATTGCGCGGCTTTGTATTCCTGTGGAAAAAGTGTGCCTGAACGCGCCGCGCAGGTGTACAGGTGCGTCGCATGGTTTTTAAGCCCGAAAAATTGATGAATTTGCCCAAAACTTCCTTCTTCGACCCGGTTGACCAGCAAAGGGGAGTTTTCTTTGTGTATGGAGAAATTTAAAAGAGCTTGTAACGGTCAAACTACCCTTGTATTTGAAAAGAGAATAAAAAACCCTATGAAGTGTTTGATGAAGGTTTCGAAAATGTTTGAAAAGGCCTTTGGGTTAAAACCAAAACCTGAAGCTCGTAGCCTTTCCAAAACACAAATGAGACTCCCTTTTGTTCAAACAGAACTTATAGTGGCAAATGATCATTTCCTTTGTGAGCCTCACCCCTTTTTTGAAGTAAAACAAAATTTTTCAAGAAATTATAAAAAAAATTCACTGCTTCTCATTTAGGAAAGAAAATTTGTCTTCCTTTTATAATACCTGCAATGTGGAAGGAAAATCTTCTCTGAACCATATGAAAGATCATAGATGTGCCCTTTGAGTGCAACTGCCTTTTTACTGGATAAGGAGCTCAACTGCATTTTTAATATCCCTTTCCCACCTCTTGTCTTTGTATGGCTCATCTGCTGTGACTTGTGCTATTTGAGCTTCTCTTTGACTGTGGGTAAAAAACTTGTTGGACACTGTAAGTGAAAATCCTGTTTACAAAAGGCCCTCAATCCCAAAAACATTAACTTATCTTCAGATTGCCAAAATGATCCAGTTTTCATTTTTTTGAGGAGATAAGACAGGGGATGATGTTCTAGATTTGAAAATTGAACAAGGGAGAGCTGCCTTTTAGTTTCTTTTGTGAACGAGGTCTGCAAGAAGCCTGGGCTTTCATTTATTTCACCTCTTTTTGAGAGCAGTCCCTTTAGAATCTTTGGCATATGCCATGATTGCTTTTCATCTTCAAACCATGATGAGCTCCTTTACTTTTCTTATGAAGGAGGCCTTCTTTGACAGATGCCTGTTTTCCTTTTGAACATGATGGCAGAGGTTACTTTGAGACCAAGACCCCTTTGACTCCTTTGACTATATGCTTTCACAATCTTTCCTCAATGATGATGAACCTGTTAACTTTACATTGTAATTTCATTTTTCAACTCTTTTCTATTCTTCTATTGTTTTTTACTTCTTTTTTTTATCTATTTTTCAAACAGTGGTATATACAATGATTTGAAAATGTCTTAAACTCAGAAATCTTGGAAATGGAAAAACTTAAGCGTCTTATCCTCATAAGGATCTCCTACCATTCTTGGTCCACTAAACTCCTGAAAAGATAAATTTGGAAAATTCTCTCTTTCCAACATGACATAAGGATTCATGCAAGAATTTTTGAACGAACCTGTATCTTCCCGCTGTACCTCTTTATACCTCTGATTTCCGCTCCTTCCTTTACTGTACATTTTCCTTAAGTAATGCATATACTCTTGGTCATTTTTGAAATAAATAATGACATCATCAAGGTATGTTAAAATGCAGAAGTTTAGGACTGGAAACATGGCTTTCATGAGCATATCTTTGATATCTGGTGGTTTTTCAATTCTGAGTCTGAAACTGGAACTACTTCCAGCATACTGAAAAAAATTTCTAAGTTGTCTACTTTGCAAGGGAATCATTTGGCTATAACCTGAAACATTATCTTGCAAAGGCACATGATTAAAAGCACTTATCATCGGTATATCATGGTCTTGGGTAGGAAGGATAAAAATTCTGTTATAGGGATGTGCAGTAGTGTTTCTAAAATCAAAACAAACCCTATGACCAGCTATTTTATCTTTGATTATTACTGATTGGTTCAGACTTTTGTACCTTCTTTTGTTGAAGTTGTTTCTTGGAGTAATGGTAGTGGCATAGTGTTTGTCATTGTTTTCTCTGCGTGATGTAGTATTCTGCATAAGATTGCCGATTCTAGCAGTTCTAAGTCTTTGATGGAATGACAGGATTTTAGCCAATTCAAGTAACTCAGGTATATTTGGACTGAGGTTATCATATTTTCTCATAAGGAGTTTATCAGGTATTTTTTCTGGATCTTGAGTTGTTATGGCTACAGTCAAAGTTTCACTTGCAGTGGAAGAGTTATGTGATGGTAAATCTTTTAGGTATGGTAAAAACATTAAGCTTCCCTGCTCCTGAGTTCTGAAAAGGTTTGTGATATGTAAGTCCTCTAATGCCTTTATTCTGAAAAAGTTTCCTGATGTTACTGCTGATGTTTGACTAAGGTTTGAGCAATTCACTTGATAGTACATAATGGTTTGTGCTTCTTGCTCCATTCCTATTTCAGAAGGAACATACCTACTTTCCTCAAGACATAGTTGTTCGTGATCGTGGTAGTTTTGAGTGTCTAGTTCATCATAGAGAACTAGGAGGAACTGATGTGGTGGGTCTAAGTTTGTTTCAGTCTCTTCTGACTGTTCTTCAATGCCCTCATCAGTATGTAGAATAAAAGAGTTCAGGTCAGAATGCAAGGAATACATTGGAATGTTATCTGGCCTCTCTTGGCTACTGATCATGTATTTCATGTGTGACTCTCGATAGAGTATTCTTGTTTGTTCAAACACAGGAATAGTGGCGTAAGACATATCAAGTTGAATATTCCCTTGGAGCTTGGCTTCCCAAGATCTGGATAGAAGCATTTCGTACTTGGGAGGAATGTCTGCTACCACTATGTCCATGATCAGATGTTTTGCAGGTATTTGGGCCAAACTAAAACAAAGATCTTTGATCAAGCCTAGACATCTGACTCTACTAGAATCAAATGAATATAAGTCTTTATATGGTCTTGTGATTTCTAGGCCTAATCTTTCCATTACAACCTTCGGCATAAGATTATGCGAGGCACCGGAGTCTAGCATGGCATTGTGAAGGATTTGGTCATGGATATTCAGGCTGATGTAAAATGGAAGAGTAGTTCCCTCTTGGAATTTCCCTTCTATTTCCGAACCAAACAACACTTCAGGAGTGTCATCAACTAAATTAACGGTGTTTGCATCATTCCCTAGATTCAGGACCTTTAACACTTGGGATTTATACAAGCCTTGAGCGATGAGCTCGGTAAGAGGCATGGTGATCTTTATTTTGGCGATTTCGCCCTCAAAAATAAAATGTAGCTGAAGTTTAGACATGTTTGTTTCAGCTTTTTCAGCCATGACCTTCTCTATGTTCTGAGTTTGTTGGCTCTGTTTCGGGATTTTGTTTGCCACAGCCACTTCGGGAATCTTTGTGGAAGTACTAGGAATATCTGAATCAGGATTAGTTTGGGTAACTCTATCTTTGTTTTGGTCATTTTTCTCGACCATGATTTTGTTGTTGTTCACTACTTTCTTAAGGATGGTATCATGGATTTTAGCAGTGTCTGAGCTACCTTTCTTGGAGTTGTATTGATTTTTCCTGCTTCTAAGGTCATACTTCCTGTGAGCTTCTATTATGGCATTCTGAAAATCTATGGCAAGTCCTCAGGATCTTCATAGTTGATTTCATCCTGACTTGGAGAGAAGAATGCTTGTTCTTCTTCCGTGAGGTACACCTCACTCTCGTTATCAGACCCTATGAGGTTCAAATGATTTTCATCAATGGGTTTTGTATCCCTATTGTCTTCTTCCACATAATTTTCATTAAATGGTGGCCTAATTTGCTGGTCATTTTCCCTTGTTTTTTTTTTAGTTTGTTCCCTACTAAAATTTTGGTTCTGGTTTCTATTTGGAGGGATTGGCTGGTTATCCCTAAGAGGGGTCTTCTCACTTATTTTTTCCCACATTTTGGCCATGGAATTGACTAAGTCATCTATTCTAGGATCTAAGGGAGGAGTTGAAGTGGAGACTTCATCCCGGTAGGTGACTTTCCTATCTGATCTAGTCCTAGCTCTTTTTTCTGCTAAGTTTGCTTCTGCCCTGATGGCTACTTTTTGCATTTCTTCTAGGGTAGGGGGGTCTTTGTCTCTTAGCTGATAAGTCATGTCTGGGTCAAAACCCTCGGGGAATTTTTCCAAGGCTGAACCTAGTGGGGGTTTGAAGTGAGGTGGGAGGGCGTTATACACACTATTGAACCTAGTGCAGTATCCCTGGACACTTTCCCCATTTTCCCATTTTAGATTGTTATATTCTGACAGGATTTGAATGGGGTTCTTTCGGATTTCCCACCTGTTTATGAAGACTTGGTAGAGTTCTTGGAGGTTGTGGATGCTGTTTGGAGTTAAGCTCTTAAACCATTTTTTGGGTTCCTCGCCCAGGCTTTGGGCGAACATTCTCATTCTAATGGTCTCGTCTTCTAATTCCATGTATTCAAAGGCATCGCTAATCTTATCTACATGCTGTTGAGATGTGGTAATCTCCTCTCCGGTAAAGTGTGAGATTTTGGCTTGATAGTCATTATGTAAGGGAGCCAAAGGTTGTGGAAACACCATGGGTGCGTACCAGGCTACCATGGCGGGAGCTAATGCGGGATGTACAAAATGAGGGCTTGTGGGATGAGATGAGGTGGTTTGAACAGGAGTGGTTTGGATAGGTGTGGCGGATGTACTTAGACTAGTGACCTGGTTTTGAGCAGATCTGGGATGGTATGAGCCAAAGTAATGAAGAAGCTGAAAGTCGGGAGGGGTGGCAAGTGAGGCTTCTCTACTAGGACTCTGTGGTAGATCTAGGGACTCAATATCGTCAAAGTCTATCTTACTTTGTGACTTGCTTCTAAAAAGGGTTTTTGCTGATTTTAATTCAAAGGGGGAATCCTGCAAGGCAGTGAGAAGTTTAGGCACTGATCTTGTTTTACGGATGGACCTATTGGTAGCTAGATTGCCAATTTCGGAAGCTTGCCACAGAATCTTCTCTGGGTCATCTACTATGATAAGGGGGATTTGGGTCTGGATGAGCTCTGGTGTTGATTCTTCGTGAAGCCAAATTTCGGGTCTAGAGTTTATAGAGGATGGTATTTGTGAATGTTTTGGATGGATGGCCTCTCTAAGGTTTTACTAATGTGAAGGATGGTCAAAAATAAAAGGATGGAATAGTGAAGTCGCCAGGTGGATTTCTTATGAGAACTATGGTCCACCACCAACACTATTAAAGATGCTTGGGAAAAAGTTTTATAGCAACTTTGAGTTGGGAACTTGCAAAGAAGAGTGATTCACTTGGTTTCAAAAGTTTGCTAGGCTGTATGGACAAGCTGATGGTTCTCTTGGCAAGAAGGTTTCTATTGATCTCCTATGTTTAGGTGAGGCTTTCTGAGTCGCTAAGTTATACTTAGTTTGTCACTGATTACAGAGTTTCTGCCCTAAGTTTAATTTTCTGGAAGGATGAGTTAGAAGAAAGGTATGGTTTATGAACTTTTGGTCTTTTATGGAGTTTTTAGGCCTCCTAGAGGCTAGTGGAGTCGCCAGATGGAACTTGGTTGTTTTTGAAAAGATGTAGCTATGGTCCACCACTAGTAACTAGGGAAAATCCAATCTGGGAATTTTTTGGGGTTTTTCTGAGTTTTTATGTGCAGCCTATGGTTTATTAAAGTATTCTAAACCTATTTCATCACTTTTCTAGGGTGACGAGAACAAAAAGAGTTTACTCTAAATGGTTTTATGGACTGCTTGCCTATTTAAGTTTTGAAGACTAATGAATCTACAAGAGTTTGTTGGACTGTTATGTACTCAGTTAGTCCCACTTTGATCGCCATTATGTTAGGGTCCCGTGATTTGGCTGATTGGCAAGCCAAATGACAGTGTAACATCAAACCAATCTTTGGAGCCCAAGGACCTAGCCTTCTTGGACTCAGAGAGGGCTCTCTCTATATGTGTAAGGGATATCTGTGTGTTTTGCTTATTGTGTTCTGATTTTAGGCTAGTTATGAAGTAGGTTTTTTGGTTTTGGTTTTTAGGTTGTGAGGGATGAAACTGATCAAAGATATAAGATAGGTAAAAATATGTCAGATCAACTGGGCTATGGGGTCGAAAAGGTCAAGAAAGCTATCAGATGGTGATACAAGGCCGTTGAAGGGCCGATTTGATTCGAGGTAGAAAGGATCTTTGGGCAAAATGGAATAAAATGGACATCAAGTTTGGGAACAACAAAGGATTCCAAGCATAACTAGTTTAACAACTGACATAAACATGGTAGGGAAAACCATTAATCATGAGAAATGTAACTATAAGCTAATCAATACATAGAAATAAACATTCAAGCCATGCATAGAGATATATAACTCTCTAAATTTGGGAAATGGCTATCAGACTTTGGGGAAATACACTTAAGACAGACAAACAACTCAAATCACTATGCCGAAACGCCTAAACACAGTACTTCAAGTTATTGGACACTTTGAAAACAAGATTGCATAGTCTTAGGCAAAGGGTAAGATTAGAACAAGACCTCCTTGGTTCAACAAATGACAATCTAATCAGTCAAAGAGAAATTTCATGGATGGAGCTATGGCTAGCCATGAGTAAGCAGGGCATACCGTAAATCATACTTAGCATGCATAAAACCATGAATGAAACAAGCAACAAAATCCTTAAGTTATTAAAGAGCAATCAAGAATTATTTAATGTGACTAAGAATGAAGAAAACATGGAAGCTATGAAGAAACAGGAAATTTGAGGTGCCTCTAAGGGCATGTCTCCAATTTGTTCTCTACTGTTCTATAGCAAGCAAGAAACATGGATTCATGAATGAAAACTAGGAAACAAAACAAAGAGAGAGACACTATACCATTCTACCAAGTCATGGAATCCAACAACAATCCTCTTTCATCATCCAAGAACATCCAAGAGACTATCCAAAAGCATGAGACAAGTATTTCTTCCAAAGCTTATATGACCATATATTTCTTCTATTCATCAAGTTTAGCCTCTGTTTACAATGAAAGCATTTGGAATATATAGGCCCAAGAGAGGAAAACCTCTTAGTTCAACTTGCAATCTCATTGGCCTATCCAAAATATCTTATTTTGTCCTTGAGGCTTTGCAAAGCCCAAGGCACAAAATATCTCATAAAATATCTAAAAAATGCTAAAAGAGGGAAATAAATTGACTTTTCATAACTTCTCATGTGCAAAAATAGCTAAACGCACATGAGGAAAAAGCAGCTTTTAAAGGTTCAATTTTTACAAATGATCTTCAAATGTCCTAAAAAATCGGCCGAGTGTGTGCTCCCTAAATTATGGCATCCAATGATACCATTCTCCTCCTTTGATGATCCCCCAAACCGAAATTATGTTTTGGCCAAAAACCCAAAATGCCAAAAACCAAAATATGTCAAAAAATGCCCAAATTTGTGAGCATGACCTTCAAGGGTTCTCAAAGAACATGTTGTAGCGCAGGCCAAAATCAAGTCCTAATGTGTCTTTCGTCACTTTCCACGCCTGGCGCTTTCCTTTAGCCTCCTTGAGCTAGTTTTGAGCAAATAACTTGCGCCTCTGGAAACCGATTTAGCCTTTTATAATGCCTCGTAATTCTCTCAAGGTCTAAATCGTTTTCCTCTCCAACTTCTTCTCCAAATGGTCATCGACTCTCTCAAGCCATGCCTCCCTATTGTTCTCTATCTCTTGTTCTAACAATGCAGTGAGAGGGGTAGATTGGAGAAGGGCATTTTCCTCTTCTTTTTGCTTCTCAAGGGCCTATTTAAGCCCCATGGTTCTTGGCCTCTTTCGCCTAGGCTGATCTTCGCCTTCAATTTTATCGAATTCACCCATGAGTTCTTCCAACCTCACTTGGGCTTTGGAGGCCTCCCTCTTGTACTTGGTCACCCGTGTCTCATAGACAGCCATATGGACACTCATTTGCCTATTTTGGATTTGCAAAAATTGATTGAAATTTCTAGCTCTATGAAGATCATCCTTCAATGCATCAATTTGGCTTTCTCTATGGATCAAGAGGCTTTCTAGAATCCGGGCCTCATTTTCACTATCATCGCTTTGGATTTGGATGATGTCGAATGCACTCTCCTGCTCATGACTGCCTTCTTCCTTACCCTTCTCTTTGCTTTGGGTGGCTATTCTAGTGCTTTACCTCCTGGGAAAATCAATCATAGGCTTCTTTGGAAATTTTCCTTTACTTCGGAGGGCCCTTGTCATATTGGGAGTGACAACTCTAGGCACTCTTTTCTTGCTGTCCGGGGCTTGGAAACTTTCGGAGAAGAGAGCATGGCCCCTTGCCTCGGAGAGGTAGCTAGCACATGCTCCATGGGTTCTTTACCCTTGTCACTTTGCCCTTTTTCTTCTTGAGGTTGTTGTTCCTCATGCTGTGGCTGATGTGTAACATGCTGTAGCTGCCCTTGTTTATCACTCTTATGCTGCTCTTGTTCAGCACTATCATGCTGCTCCTGTTCAGCACTATCATGCTACCTCTGTTCAGTCTCCTTTGGCTGCCCTTGCTGCTCTGTTTCACCCTCATCATAAGTCTGATGTGTATCATCAAATTTCAGCTCACCCTCATCATGAGTCTGCTATTATTTATGCTACTATTCTGTCTCACCTTCAATGTGTTGCTTTTCCTCATCCCCTTGCTGCTGCTCATCATCACTATCATGCTGCTGTTCAGCACTTTCTTCCTCCTCCCCTCGCTGCTGTTCATCATCACTGTCATGCTGTTGCTCAACACTTTCTTCTTTCTGCTCATTTCCTTCTTCCTCTTGCTGGTCAATTTCTTCTCCTTCTTCACGTTCCTTTGTTTGTTTGACTGGAGGGACAGTGGAGAAATCCGGATGAGTGATGAAAACATCCCAAGAGACCTCTCTCTTTTCAAGCTGATGAAGAATGATGATTTTGATGAGAGAGTCATGGAAGAGACAGGCTATTTGCTATGAAGGAGGCTTCTTCTGGACAGTGGAGGCCATTTTTTCAATGCTCTTGTGTAAGAAGAAAGGAAGATTTAGTAATTTGGCTCTAGTGAAATGCATGAGCAGTCGAATGTGATATGCATAAATTCGGGAGAATCTTCCCTCACAAGTAAAGTACTTCATGATAATCTTCATGAGAGGGGCGTAGCTGGCTAAAAGATATGAGAAAGGGAAAATAGAGGGACATGATTCTCTGTGCTCAGGTTTTAGGAAGGGCTTGTAATCATCTGAGTCCAAATGGCTTTGTTTAAACCATTTCTCGCCAATATAGAGAATTTTAGTGGCTTTGGAGATGGATCTTGGGGAGAACTTGAAGTCAAGGCCTGCCAATTGGAAATGCTTATCTTGAAACCTCAAAGCGCAAAGATGTGTCAAAGGAGAAAAACTCTTCACCTCTTGCACCCTTTGGCAAAAATCTAAACATCCCACCTCATGAAAATTGAATAAGACTGATGGATGTGCATTCACTTCTTCGGTAGAAATAGGCTCATACCTATTATGCAATCCACTCCTACTATCCTGCCTGGGAGGCATCTTGTTAGAGATGCTCTCTGCAAAAGCAAACTGTCTCGAAAATATTTCTTGAAATGTGTCCTCAAACAAAAACTCTGCTTTCTCTGTCAATCACTGTTGGATCAAGGTAAAATTTGTTTCAAATGTTGTGTGAGATGACTTTTTAAACACAAAATTCTCTGCTCTTTCCAAAACACTGTTTTTCCCTTTGTATGACACTCAACAAATAATCTTAATTATAAGCCCACAGTCAGCAAAAGGTACACACAGTCAAAGTGATTTTCTGTGTTTGGACAAGGTCACAGGGTTTTGGTGTTTTGAGGACAATAAAACAGCCTTGTAGCAGGCAAACACCTCTCCTAATCAAGATATTGCCCTTGTATTCACCACTCCTCACCCACAGTTTTGTCAATACCTCCAAATGGCAATTTACAGCTTCATATACTAAAATCTGTTTATGGTAAAAAAGGCAGCCTTGATTTTGCTCTTCACCACACTGAAAAAAAATTTGAACAATGACTAAGTAATATATGGATGATTACTATGGTTGAAATTAGGACCACTGTTTTATTTTTTAAACACTGAGTTTATGTTTTAAAATAGTGCCTTCATCTTTTACCCTTGTTTTGAGGGCAGTCTAATGGGCTTTTTACATCAATAAAAACTCACCATTCTCACTGTTTCACCTCTAGCAAACATAACCACAACAAATCTTGAATTTTAAACAAAACTCTCAACCCTCCTAAGCACTTTTTTTCTCCCTTACAAATGCTGACAGAGGTTGGCTTCGTTTTATCATAGTAGGGTTACTTTCACACTTTTTACGAGCCCTTCACTACTGTGTATATTTGGACCTGCAGGTGTATGTTGATCCATTGTTCTGAGGGCAGTGTATAGGCTCTTTGAAGCTAGAATCAACCCTTCACTCTCAACCAACTATAACTCTCTTTCAAAACATTCACTTAAACTACCTGGATTTACACCAAGACTTTTACTGCTTCAAACACCATCTAGCAGTTTGAATTTAGCAAGGGGAAAAAACAAAATACCTTGGAACACGATGGCAGCCTTGCTCGAGGAGTTTGATCAGCTTTAAGATTGGTTGGGAGGCGTTTTGATTGCTTGGACATGCGCGGCACGTTTAGAACGAGAGAGCGCCGCGCAAAACCAACTGTCGGTCACTTGTCGGGCCGACGTGACCAACACCTACAAGCACACCGCGCGGCTTTGTATTCCTGTGGAAAAAGTGTGCCTAAACGCGCCGCGCAGGTGTACAGGCGCGCCGCGCGGTCTTTAAGCCCGAAAAATAGATGAATTTGCCCAAAACTTCCTTCTTTGACCTGGTTGACCAGCAAAGGGGAGTTTGCTTTGTGTATGGAGAAATTTAAAAGAGCTTGCAACGGTAAAACTACCCTTGTATTTGAAAAGAGAATAAAAAACCCTATGAAGTGTTTGATGAAGGTTTCGAAAATGTTTGAAAAGGCCTTTGGGTTAAAACCAAAACCTGAAGCTCGTACCCTTTCCAAAACACAAATGAGACTCCCTTTTTTTCAGACAGAACTTATAGTGGAAAATGATCATTTCCTTTCTAAGCCTCACCCATTTTTTGAAGTAAACCAAATTTCTTCAAGAAATTATAAAAAAATTTCACTGCTTCTCATTTAGGAAAGAAAATTTGTCTTCCTTTTCTGATACCTGCACTGTGGAAGGAAAATCTTCTCTAAACCATATGAAAGATCATAGAGGTGCCCTTTGAGTGCAACTACCTTTTTACTAGATAAGGAGCTCAACTGCATTTTTAATATCCCTTTTCCACCTCTTGTCTTTGTATGGCTCATCTGCTGTGACTTGTGCTATTTGAGCTTCTCTTTGACTATGGGTAAAAAACTTGTTGGAAACTATAAGTGCAAATCCTGTTTATGAAAGGCCCTCAATCCCAAAAACATTAACTTATCTTCAGATTGCCAAAATGATCCAGTTTTCATTTTTTTGAGGAGATAAGACAAGGGATGATGTTCTAGATTTGAAAATTGAACAAGGGAGAACTGTCTTTTAGTTTCTTCTATGAAGGAGGTCTGCAAGAAGCATGGGCTTTCATTTATTTCACCTCTTTTTGAGAGCAGTCTCTTTAGAGTCTTTGCCATATGCCATGATTTCTTTTTATCTTCGAACAATGGTGAGCCCCTTTACCTTGCTTATGAAGGAGGCCTTCTTTGACAAATGCCTGTTTTCCTTTTGAACATGATGGCAGAGGTTACTTTGAGACCAAGACCCCTTTGACTCCTTTGACTATCTCGTTTTCACAATTCTTTCTTCCTCAATGATGACGAACCCGTTAGCTTTACATTGTAATTCAACTAATAGTGAATCTCATAAATCATTTTAAAGCCCATTGTTTTGCCTTTGCCTTTAATCATCATTTTACTTCGTAAAACCTTAGTTACCTGCCTCTAATCGTCTACTCAAAAATTTGTCTTACAAATGCCTCTCTCTAACTCCTAAAATAAAAATTTTTCCATTTTCCCTCTGCTTATAGATGAAGGAGGCGCTCCTAACCCTCTTCTTGTGAAATGAAGGAGGTTCTTCAGTATTCAAACCCTCTGCTTATAGACGAAGGAGGTTTTTTTAGTCATGTCATATCATCAGCCCTTTGACAGTGTTATTTTTCCTTTCACTATCCTTTCAGGCTTTGAATGTGATTACAAGAGCTTAATGAAAAACTCTATGCTCTGTGGCTGCATCCCAGGCTCAAGATCACATTGAGAAGCAATTGTATTCTCATGTGGAGCCAAAAATTGTCTTCTGAGATGCTAGTAGGCCTTTGTCCTTGAAAGATCCATTTAAAACATCAGAAAACACCATTCCAGAATCCTGGGCTTTTGACTTATGGTACATGAATCACAGAGGCTTGAGGGTGTATTAAAAGAGCATGACCTAGGGTCATAACCAAATTTATTTGTAGAACGGGGAGGCATACAGACCGGGTTCGGAGCGTATGGGGGTTCTTTGGCTATTGGATAGTTTTCCAAGGGAGAAATGCCTAAAGTGCCACTTCCTAACTTAGGGGAGACTTTTGGACAGATTTGGATTGTTTCTTTAGAGCTGATGGGCAGACTAGTGTGGCTGAGGCTACGTAGGAGTTGATAATGAGGTTTCATCTCGTCATGGGCATACTGAAAGGAAAGAGGGCAAAAAAATTTTATGGGTGTTTTCCGGCTAGAAAATTTGACAAATTTTTAGATCAGCTGCTAGAAAACTTGCCTGTTACAACTAATCATCACCAACAAGTGAAAAATACGGATGACTAACAGTGGCTCCATTTGGGGAGGGCAACTGTGAGGTGTCCGTAACTTCTAATCTTTGCTTATGAAGACCAATACCTTACCTATTGGCGCAAAATTCATTCTTCTTGATGTTATCAAAAATGACAAGATGATCAAAAGATCAATAATATTTCTACCTACCCCACTATCTTTCCAACATTTTTTTCTTCCTTTTGGGTGCATTTGGACCATAAATTTCTTTGACAATATACATATTTTTTTGTTTTTGGAATGAATCATTCATTCTCATACTTATATCCTGTCAGAGTTCAAATTAACCGATGAACTCTTCATTACCCACCTATGCTAGATCAACTACTGTTGCTGTCGTTTGACAGGATTTATTCTCTAATCTAAAACATGAAATTGAAAAGATGATCAAATCAGGGTTAGACAGTCTGATTTGTCATGTATTTGCGGCATAAAAGACAAGCTGCACACAAATATTATTTTGCATAAAAATGGAAACTAGGAAAAAAACAGGGCTAAGATGCACAATTTGTTTTTCATCCCCGCTTCCCTCTTTGGTTCTGTTTTGGGCGTGTGGAACCAGTATCTTTTCCTAATCTACTCTCTTTGATAAGTCAAGCTTACACAATGTTGACCATATTTTTCACTCACTAACTTATCAGCAAATAAATTTAAACATGTTCAACTATGATTAGGCTAGATAACTGAACAAGACATTTGAGTACTAGTAGCGGCATTTAGACTTGTGCACTTTCTGAATGACTATTTTTTTGGAACATGGGGCCTTTTCTATTTTTCAATTGCCCTCTTTTATATTCTTCTATTGTTTTTTACTTTTTTGTTTTATCTATTTTTCAAACAGTGGTATATACAATGATTGAAAATGCCTTAAACTCATAAATCTTGGAAATGGTGAAACTTAAGCATCTTATCCTCGTAAGGATATCCTACCATTCTTGATCCACTCAACTCCTGAAAAGAGAAATTTGGAAAATTCTCTCTTTCCAACATGACATAAGGATTCATGCAAGAATCTCTGAATGAACCCGTATCTTCCCGTTGTACCTCTTTATACCTCTGATTTCCACTCCTTTCTTTACTGTACATATTCCTTAAGTAATGCATATACTCTTGGTCATTTTTGAAATAAATAATGACATCATCAAGGTATGTAAAAATGCAGAAATTCAGGACTGGAAACATGGCTTTCATGAGCATATTTTTGATATCCGATGGTTTTGCAATTCCGAGTCTGAAACTGGAACTACTTCCAGCATACTGAAAAAAATCTTTGAGTTGTCTACTTTGCAAGGGAATCATCTGGCTATAACCTGAAACATCATCTTGCAAAGGCATATGATTAAAAGCACTTATCATCGGTATATCATGGTCTTGGGTAGGAAGGATAAAATTTCTGTTATAGGGATGTGCATTAGTGTTTCTAAAATCAAAACAGACCCTATGACCAGCTATTTTATCTTTGATCATTACTGATTGGTTCAGACTTTTGTACTTTCTTTTGTCGAAGTTGTTTCTTGGAGTAATGGTAATAGCATAGTTTTTTTCATTGTTTTCTCTGCGTGATGTAGTATTCTGCATGAGATTGCCAATTATAGTAGTTCTAAGTCTTTGATGGAATTACATGATTTTAGCCAATTCAAGTAACTCAGGTGTATTTGGACTGCAATTATCATGTTTTCTCATAAGGAGTTTATTAGGTACTTTTTCTGGATTTTGAGCTGTTATGGCTATAGTCAAGGTTTCACTTGCAGAGGAAGAGTTGTGTGATGGTAAATCTTTGAGGTATGGTAAAAAAATTAAGCTTCCCTGCTCCTGAGTTCTGAAAAGGTTTGTGATATGCAAGTCCTCTAATTCCTTTATTTTGAAAAAGTTTCCTGATGTTACTGCTGAGGTTTGACTAAGGTTCGAGCAATTCACTTGATAGTACATAATGGTTTGTGCTTCTTGCTCTATTCCTATTTCAGAAAGAACATACTTACTTTCCTCAAGACATAGTTGTTCATGATCATGATAGTTTTGATTGTCTAGTTCATCATAGAGAACTAGGGGCAGCTGATGTGGTGGGTCTAAGTTTGTTTCAGTTTCTTCTGACTGTTCTTCAATGTCCTCATCAGTATGCAGAATAAAAGAGTTTAGGTCGGAATGCACGGAATACATTGGAATGTTATCTGGCCTCTCTTGGCTACTGATCATGTATTTCATGTGTGACTCTCGATAGAGTATTCTTGTTTGGTCAAACACAGGAATAGTGGCGTAAGACATATCAAGTTGAATATTCCCTTGGAGCTTGGCTCCCCAAGATCTGGATAGAAGCATTCTGTACTTGGGAGGAATGTCTGCTACCACTATGTCCATGATCAGATGTTTTGCAGGTATTTGGGCCAAACTAAAACAAAGATCTTTGATCAAGCCTAGACATCTGACTCTACTAGAATCAAATGAATATAAGTCTTTGTATGGTCTTGTGATTTCTAGGCCTAATATTTCCATTACAACCTTCGGCATAAGATTATGTGAGGCACTGGAGTCTAGCATGGCATTGTGAAGGATTTGGTCATGGATATTCAGACTAGTGTAAAAGGGAAGAGTGGTTCCCTCTTGGAATTTCCCCTTTCTATTTTTTCGGACCAAACAACACTTCAGGAGTGTCATCATCGACACTTTCCCCATTTTCCCATTTTAGATTGTTATATTCTGACAGGATTTGAATGGGGTTCTTTTGGATTTTCCACTTGTTTATGAAGACTTGGTAGAGTTCTAGGAGGTTGTGGATGTTGTTTGAAGTTAATCTCTTAAACCATTTTTTGGGTTCCCTGCCCAGGCTTTGGGCGAACATTCTCATTCTGATGGTCTCGTCTTCTATTTCCATGTACTCAAAGGCATCGCTAATCCTATCTACATGTTGTTGAGTTGTGGTAGTCTCAACTCCGGTAAAGTGTGGGATTTTGGCTTGATAGTCATTTTGTAAGGGAGCTAAAGGCTATGGAAACACCAAGGGTGCATACCAAGCTGCCATTGACGGGAGCTAATGGATGATGTAAAAATGAGGGCTTGAGGAATGAGCTGAAGTGGTTTGAACAGTAGTGGTTTGGATCGGTGTGTAGGATGTACTTGGACTAGTGACCTAATTTTGAGCAGATCTAGGATGGTAGGAGCCAAAGTGATGGAGAAGCTGAAATTCGGGAGGTGTGGTAGGTGAGGCTTCTCTACTAGGACTCTGTGGCAGATCTAGGGGCTCAAGATCGTCAAAGTCTATCTTACTTTGTGACTTACTTCTAAAAAGGGTTTTCGATGATTTTAAGTCAAAGGGGGAATCTTGCAAGGTAGTGAGATGTTCAGGTACTGATCTTTCTTTACGGATGGACCTATCGATAGCTAGATCGCCAATTTCAGTAGCTTGCCATAGAATCTTCTCTGGTCGTCTACTATGATAGGGAGATTTGGGTCTGGATGAGCTCTGGTGTTGATTCTTCGTGAAGCCAGATTTCGGGTCTAGAGTTTAAAGAGGATGAATGTTTTGGATGGATGGCCTCTCTAAGTTTTTACTAATGTGAAGGATGGTCAAAACTAAAAGGATGGACTAGTGGAGTCACGAGGTGGATTTCTTATGAGAACTATGGTCCACCACCAACACTATCAAAGATGCTTGGGAAAAAGTTTTATAGCAACTTTGAGATGGAAACTTGCAAAGAAGAGTGATTCGCTTGGTTTCAATAGTTTGCTAGGCTGTATGGACAAGATAATGGTTCTCTTGGCAAGAAGGCTTCTGCTTATCTCCTATGTTTAGGTGAGGTTTTCTGAATCGCTAAGTTATACTTAGCTTGTCACTGATTACAGAGTTTCCACCCTAAGTTTAAGTTTTTGGAAGGATGAGCTAGCAGAAAGGTATGGTTTATGAATATTTTTTTTGGTCTTTTATGGAGTTTTAGGCCTACTAGGGGTTAGTGGAGTCGCCAGGTGGAACTTGGTTTTTTTGTAAAGATGTAGCTATGGTCCACCACCAGTAACTAGGGAGAAGCCAATCTGGGAATGTTTTGGGGTTTTTCTGAGTTCTTATGTGCAGCCTATGGTTTATTAAAGTATTCTAAACCTGTTTCATCACTTTGCTAGGGTGGCGAGAACAAAAAGAGTTTACTCTAAATGGTTTTATGGACTGCTTGCATGTTTAAGTTTTGAAGACTAATGAATCTACAAGAGTTTGCTAAACTATTATGTACTCAGTTAGTCCCACCGTGATATCCGTTATCTTAGGGTCCCATGATTTAGCTGATTGGCAAGCCAAATGACAGTGTAACATCAAACCAATATTTGGAGCCCAAGGACCTAGCCTTCCTGGACTCAGAGAGGGCTTTCTCTATATGTGTAAGGGATATCTGTTTGTTTTCTTATTGTGTTCTGATTTTAGGCTAGTTATGAAGTAGGTTTTTTGGTTTTGGTTTTTAGGTTGTGAGGGATGAAACTGATCAAAGATATAAGATAGGTAAAAATATGTCAGATAAATTGGGCTATGGGGTCGAAAAGGTCAATAAAGCTATTAGATGGTGATACAAGGCTGTTGAAGGGCCGATTTGATTCGAGGTAGAAAGGATCTTTGGCCAAAATGGAATAAAATGGACATCAAGTTTGGGAACAACAAAGGATTTCAAGCATAACTAGTTTAATAGCTGACATAAACATGGTAGGGAAAACCATTAATCATGAGAAATGTAACTATAAGCTAATCAATACATAGAAATAAACATTCAAGCCATGCATAGAGATATATAACTCTCTAACTTTGGGAAATGGCTATCAGAATTTGGGGAAATACACTTAAGACAGACAAACAACTCAAATCACTATGCCGGAATGCCTAAACATAGTACTTCAAGTTATTGGGCACTTTGAAAACAAGATTGCATAGTCTTAGACAAAGGGCAAGATCAGAACAAGACCTCCTTGGTTCAAAAAATGACAATCTAATCAGTCAAAGAGAAATTTCATGGATGGAGCTATGGCTAGCCATGAGTAAGCAGGGCATACTGTAAATCATACTTAGCATGCATAAAACCATGAATGAAACAAGCAACAAAATCCTTAAGTTATTAAAGAGCAATCAAGAATTCTTTAATGTGACTAAGAATGAAGAAAACATGGAAGCTATGAAGAAACAGGAAATTTGAGGTGCCTCCAAGGGCATGTCTCAAATTTTTTCTCTATTGTCCTATAGCAAGCAAGAACATGGATTTTTGAATGAAAACTAGGAAACAAAACAAAGAGAGAGACACTATACCATTCTACCAAGTCATGGAATCCAACAACAATCCTCTTTCATCATCCAAGAACATCCAAGAGACTATCCAAAAGCATGAGACAAGTATTTCTTCCAAAGCTTATATGACCATATATTGCTTCTATCATCAATTTTAGCCTTGTTTACAATGAAAGCCTTTGGAATATATAGGCTCAAGTGAGGAAAACCTCTTAGTTCAATTTGCACTCTCATTGGCCTATTCAAAATATCTAAACTTGTCCTTGAGGCTTTGCAAAGCCCAAGGCACCAAAATATCTCATAAAATATCTAAAAAATGCTAAAAGAGGGAATTAAATTGACTTTTCATAACTTCTCATGTGCAAAAATAGCTAAATGCACATGAAGAAAAATTAGTTTTTAAAGGTTCAAATTTTACAAAAATACTCAAAAATTACATCAGCAAAAGGTCCCCTGACTTGCCGGCAACGTTTGGCATCCTTCCCGATGTCAAAATGACGATCATGATAGCTCGTTGGAAATATCTGAGTGTCTACTTTCTGGAGAAACTGTAATTTTCTCAATCTGATGCCTAGAAGTCCTCCAAAAACAGGCCCGTGTGTAAAAAACCAAAAAATAAGGTTTGCTGATAGACCGAGCAGAGTGTAGAAAAAGCGGGAATTTTTCGCCATTTCAGGGGAGCAAATGATATTTGAATGTCATGAAAATTTCTGAGTGTGTGCTCCTGAAATTATGGCATCCAATGATACCATCCTCCTTTTTTGATCCCCCAAACTGAAATGGCGAATCTTATGAGTTTTGACCAAAAACCCAAAAATGCCAAAAAACCAAAATATGTCGAAAATCACCCAAAATTGGTGAGCATGACCCTCAAGGGTTCTCAGCAACATTTTTTGAAGCGGAGGCCAAAATCTGAAGTCTTGATGTTTTTTTCCTCACTTTCCGTGCCGGGCGCTTCCTTTTAGCCTCCTTGAGCTTGTCTTGAGCAACCTTCAACTTGCGCCGGGAAAACTAATTTAACTTTTTATACTGCCTCGTCATTTTCCTTTGAAGGTATAAATCCCTGTTTTCCTTCTCCAAATTCTTCTCCAAATGGTCATTAAATCTCTCAAGCCACACCTCCTTATTGTTTTCTATCTCCTGTTCAAACAATGCAGTGAGAGGGGTAGATTGGAGAAGGGCATTTTCCTCTTCTTTTTGCTTCTCAAGGGCCCTTTTAAGCCCCATGGTTCTAGGCCTCTTTTTCTTAGGCTGATCATCGCCTTCACTTTCATCAAACTCGCCCATGAGTTCTTCCAACCTTGCTTGGGATTTGGAGGCCTCCTTCTTGTACTTAGTCGCCCGTGTCTCATAAACAGCCATATGGACACTCATTTTCCTATTTTGGATTTGCAGAAATTGATTGAAATTCCTTTCCCTATGAAGATCATCCTTCAATGCATCAATTTGGCCTTCCCTATGGATCAAAAGGTTTTCTAGAATCCGGGCCTCATTATCACTATCATCGCTTTGGATAGGGATGATATCGAATGCACTCTCCTGTTCATGACTTCCTTCTACCTCGCCCTTCCCTTTGCTTTGGGTGGCTATTCTAGTGCTCTTCCTCCTAGGCAAATCAATGATAGGCTTCTTTGGAAATTTTCCTTTACTTCAGAGAGCCCTTGTCACATTTGGAGTGACCACTCTAGGCACTCTCTTCTTCGTTGTCTGGGGCTTGGCCTTTTTATGAGAAGAGGGCATGGCCCTTTTACCTTTGTCACCTTGTTCCTCTTCCTTTTGAGTTTGTTGTTCTTCTTGAGGAGGCTGTTGTTCTTCTTAAGGCTTCCCTTGCTCATCACTGTCATGCCATTTTTCATCATCTTCATGTTGCTCTTGCTGTTCTGTCTCAAAAAACTGCCCCTGTTCATCCCTTTCCTGTCCTTGTTCATTATCTTCATGCTGCTACCCTGTCTCTCCCTCACTGTCATGCTGTTGTTCAACATTTTCTTCCTCTTTCCCTTGCTGCTGTACACCACCACTGTGATGTTGCTATGTGTCACCATAAGGCTGCTGTTCAGCCTCATCATCAGTTTGTTGTTCACCCTCACCACTGTCATGTTGTTGTCCAGCACTTTCTTCCTCTTGCTCATGTCCTTCCTTCTCTTGCTGGTCACTTCCTTCTCCTTCGTCATGTTTATTTTTCTGTTTTGTAGTAAACTTGAGCTTTTTAGGAGTAGGTCTGCTAGAAGAAGGCGAGGGGTGATGAGTAGGATGGGTAGGGGATGTATGGACTGGAGGGACAGTGGAGAAATCCGAATGAGTGATGAAAACATCCCAAGAGACCTCTCTCTTTTCAAGCTAATGAAGAATGATTATTTTGATGAGAGAGTGATGGAAGAGACAAGCTATTTGCTATGAAGGAGGCTTCTTCTGGACAGTGGAGGCCATTTTTTCAATGCTTTTGTGTAAGAAGAAAGGAAGATTTAGCAATTTGGCTCTAGTGAAATGCATGAACAGTCGAATGTGATATGCATAAATTCGGGAGAATCTTCCCTCACAGGTAAAGTACTTCATGATAATCTTCATGAGAGGGGCGTAGCTAGCTAAAAGATATGAGAAAGGGAAAATAGAAGGACATGATTCTCTGTGCTCAGTTTTTAGGAAGGGCTTGTAATCATCTGAGTCCAAATGGCTTTGTTTAAACCATTTCTCGCCAATATAGGGAATTTTAGTGGCTTTGGAGATGGATCTTGGGGAGAACTTGAAGTAAAGGCCTGCCAATTGGAAATTCTTATCTTGAAACCTCAAAGTGCAAAGGTGTGTCAAAGGAGAAAAACTCTTCACCTCTTGCACCCTTTGGAAAAAATCTAAACATCCCACCTCATGAAAATTGAATAAGACTGATGGTTGTGCATTCAATTCTTCGGTAGAAATAGGCTCATACCTCTTATGCAATCCACTCCTACTATCCTGCCTGGGAGGCATCTTGTTAAAGATGATCTCTGCAAAACCAAACTGCCTCGAAAATATTTCTTGAAATGTGTCCTCAAACAAAAACTTTTCCTTCTCTGTCAATCACTGTTTGATCAAGGTAAAATTTGTTTCAAATGTTGTGTGAGATTAATTTTAAACACAAAATTCTCTGCTCTTTCCAAAACACTATTTTTCCCTTTGTATGCTACTCAAAAAATAATCTTAATGATAAGCCCACAATCAACAAAAGGTACACACAATCAAAGTGATTTTATGTGTTTGGACAAGGTCACAAGGTTTTGGTGTTTTGAGGACAATAAAACAGCCTTGTAGCAGGAAAACACCTCTCCTAATCAAGATACTGCCCTTGTATTCACAACTCCTCACCCACAGTTTTGTCAATACCTCCAAATGGCAATTTAAAGCTTCATATACTAAAATTTGTTTATGGTCAAAAAGGAAGACTTGATTTTGCTCTTCACCACACTGAGGAAAACTCTGAACAATGACCAAGTAATATATGGATGATTACTGTGGTTGAAATTAGGACCACTATTTCATTTTTCAAACACTGAGTTTCTATTTTAAAACTGTGCCTTCATCTTTTACCCTTGTTTTGAGGGCAGTCTAATGGGCTTTTTACATCAATAAAAACTCACCATTCTCACTATTTCACCTCTAGAAAACATAACCACAAGAAATCTTGATTTTTAAACAAGACTCTCAACCCTCCTAAGCACTGTTTTTCTCCCTTACAAATGCTGACAGACGTTGTCTTCGTTTTATCATAGTAGGGTTGCTTTCACACTTTTTACGAGCCCTTCACTACTGTGTATATTTGGACCTGCAGGTGTATGTTGATGCATTGTTCTTAGGGCAGTGTATAGGCTCTTGAAGCCAGGATCAACCCTTCACTCTCAACCAACTATAAATCTCTTTCAAAACATTCACTTAAAATACCTGGATTTACACCAAGACTTTTACTGCTTGAAACACCATCTAGCAGTTTGAATTTAGCAAGGGGACAAAAAAAACACCTTGGAACACGATGGCAGCCTTGCTCGAGGAGTTTGATCAGCTTTAATATTGGTTGGGAGGCGTTTTGGTCGCTTGGAAATGCGCAGCATGTTTAGAACGAGAGAGCGTTGCGCAAAACCATTTGTCAGTCACTTGTCGGGCCGATGTGACCAACACCTACAAGCGCGCTGCGTGGCTTTGTATTCCTGTGGAAAAAGTGTGCCTGAACACGCCGCACAGGTGTACAGGCGCGCCGCGTGGTGTTTAAGCTCGAAAAATTGATGAATTTTCCCAAAACTTTCTTCTTCGACCTAGTTGACCAGCAAAGGGGATTTTGCTTTGTGTATGGAGAAATTTAAAAGAGCTTACAACGGTCAAACTACCCTTGTATTTGAAAAGAGAATAAAAAACCTTATGAAGTGTTTGATGAAGGTTCGAAAATGTTTGAAAAGGCCTTTGGGTTAAAACCAAAACCTGAAGCTCGTACCCTTTCCAAAACATAAATGAGACTCCCTTTTGTTAAAATAGAACTTATAGTGGCAAATGATCATTTCCTTTGTGAGCCTCACCCCTTTTTTGAAGTAAAACAAATTTCTTCAAGAAATTATAAAAAAATTTCACTACTTCTCATTTAGGAAAGAAAAGTTGTCTTCCTTTTCTGATACCTGCACTATGGAAGGAAAATATTCTATGAACCATATGAAAGATCATAGATGTATCCTTTGAGTGCAACTACCTTTTTACTGGATAAGGAGCTCAACTGCATTTTTAATATCACTTTCCCACCTCTTGTCTTTGTATGGCTCGTCTGTTGTGACTTGTGCTATTTTAGCTTCTCTTTGACTGTGGGTAAAAAACTTGTTGGACATTGTAAGTGAAAATCCTGTTTACAAAAGGCCCTCAATCCCAAAAACATTAACTTATCTTTAGATTGCCAAAATGATCCAGTTTTCATTTTTTTTTAGGAGATAAGACAGGGGATGATGTTTTAGATTTGAAAATTTAACAAGGGAGAACTGCCTTTTAGTTTCTTCTGTGAAGGAGGTCTGCAAGAAGCCTGGGCTTTCATTTATTTCACCTCTTTTTGAGAGCAGTCCCTTTAGAATCTTTGGCACATGCCATGATTTCTTTTCCTCTTCAAACCATGATGAGCTCCTTTACTTTGCTTATGAAGGAGGCCTTCTTTGAAAGATACCTGTTTTCCTTTTGAATATGATGGTAGAGGTTACTTTGAGACCAAGACCCCTTTGACTCCTTTGACTATCTACTTTCACAATATTTCCTCAATGATGATGAACCTGTTAGCTTTACATCGTAATTAAACTAATAGTGAACTTATGCAAATTATTTTGAAAGCCCACTGTTTAGCCTCTGCCCTTAATCAACATTTTACTTCAGAAAACCTTAGTTACTGTCTCACTTGTCATCAAAAAATATGTCTTACAGTCAGAGTAACTCCTAAAATCAAAATTTTTCCATTTTCCCTCTGCTTATAGATGAAGGAGGCGCTCCTAACCCTCCGCTTGTGAAATGAAAGAGGTTCTTCAGTCTTCAAACCCTCTACTTATAGATGAAGGAGGTTTTTTTTTTTAGTCATGTCATATCATAAGCCCTTTGACAGTGTTATTTTTCCTTTCACTGTCCTTTCAGGCTTTGAATGTGATTACAAAAGCTTAATGAAAAACTCTATGCTCTATGGCTGCATCCCAGGCTCAAGATCACATTGAGAAGTAGTTGTCTTCTCAGGTGGAGCCAAAAATTTTCTTCTGAGATGCTGGTAGGCCTCTGTCCTTGAATGATCCATTTAAAACATTGTAAAAACACCTAGAATCAGTTTGACTTATGGTACAAGAATTAATGAGACTTGAGGGTGTATTAGTAGTGCGACCTAGGGCTGTAACTAACTTTATTTGTAGAATGGGGAGGTCTGTTATGACTGGTATACAGCAGATGGAGGTTCTTTGGCTTTAGGATAATTCGCCAAGGGAGAAATGCGTAAAGTGCCACTTCCTAACTTAGGGGAGACTTTTTGGACAGATTTGGATTGTTTCTTTAGAGCCTATGGGCAGACTAGTATGGCTGAGGCTAGGTAGGATTTGATAATGAGGTTTCATCTCGTCATGGGCGGGTTGAAAGGTAAGAGGGAAAAACTTTTTATGGGTGTTTTCCAGCTGGAAAATTTGACAAATGTTTAGATCAGCTACTAGAAAACTTGGCTGTTACAACTAGTCATCACCAACAAGTGAAAAATATTGATTACTAATACCTTGTATCATACGAGATTGAAATTGAGGGAATAAAAGGTGGGCCACGATGCCTGAAGCTTCCCTGGGGTGCGGAGTTGACCGGATGTTGCAATTGAACGAGCTATTCCCTAGGGCTTAGGTTGGCCTAGATGCGGGGTTGTAAATTTGTCCCTAGGGTACAAGTTGGCCTAGATGTTGAGAGCCACTGGTTTTTTTCCCTAAGGCACGGGTTGGCCTAATGGTTGAGATGAGCCAGGCTACCCCTAAAGACCAGTTTGGCCCGGTTGAGACGAACCAGGTTTCCCCTAAAAACCAGGTTGGCCCGGTTGAGCAGTAGAGGGTTGACCTTGTTGTACAAAAGTTGAGCCTTGTTGAATGTAAGGGTGGTTCTGTTGCACAAAAGGTTGTCCTTGAGATGGATAGGTTTTCTCCTGGGAAACGTAAGACGCTCCCTATTGAACATAAGGTTGACCAACAGGACCATAGGGTTGTCCCTGTTGGACCGAAGGTTGTCCCTAAAAGGGTTTTCCTTATGGACCATAGGGTTGTCCCTGTAGGTATGTAAACTGGTTGGGGTAAACCGGCATGTGAGGTGTTTGAACATACAATGGACCTTGCGGGAGAGGTCCATGTAAATAGATGTGATTTCCGTGCTCATCGTAATAATTTGGAGGATTGATGGGAGATTTTACCTGCTGAGAACCCTGGGAGAAGTAGTTTTGTTGCTGAATAGCCATCATATCTTGATCATATGTCAAACCTCCAGGGATCAGATTGGAGGAGACAGGTACACTACCAGTAGGTTAATGGACTCCCAATACGTCAAGCTGTGATCCACTCACGGTGGGCCCAACAAGTATCGTGGAAGCAATAGGATTTGTCCCAAGAATGCTAGAAGATGGCAGTAATGAGGGAATCACACTAACAAAAGGTGCAGATGAAGCCACACAAACATTGAACTAGGTTGGGACAGATGTAACAATTGTCGACTTGATGGGAGTCGAAGGGGATGGACCAAATACAAACGACCCCTTTGAAGGAGATGAGGTACCAGACCCCATCAGATTCTGATACAAAGATGTAGCACCAGAAATCAGTTGACTCAACAAATGATAACCAGATGGGAGAGTGGAAGGTTGTGATGAAGGTTGACTCGAGACATAAGGAAAATTCTCTTGAGGGAACTGATATTCTCCTATAGAAACATAAGTCTCTTCACTACTGATGGGACTCGTGGCATCCATGTTGGATGAAGATATGTTGTCGGTGAAAACGCGACGAGCAATGGAAAGTAGAGAACATGTTAATGGTGATTCAAGCGGTTCCAAGGCAAGTTTTTTCTGAGGGTAAAGGAGGATCTCCTTCTTCCCTAAACCTGATCCAAACGTCTGGAGGTTTCCAATTGATATCAAATGGTTCCTCAGGAGGAGATCAAGTGGAAAGAGGTTGAACACTTGGAATAATAGAACGCCAATAACCTAAATTCCTAGCATACTGAGATTTCTCCGAAGAAACTTAAGGAGAAGGTTCTTCACCACAAGGTAATGAAGAGGACAATGAAAATGATGGTTCCACCACCGTGACTTTGTCTAAAAAACAGGAGAGAAAAGAGATAAGTAATTTGAGGCAAGAATGACGACTAAGGAAGTACTTATGAACAAGCCAAGAAAATAACTTAAATGGATGTTTGATCGTAGGTAATTAATTTTATGACATTGAAACAAAACTCTGCCTTTTCATATTTTAAGAGTCAAGAAAAGGGCAAAAGGTGACTCTAGTCACTTTCAGGTTGAACAAGCTTGAAAGGACAAGTTCTCGATGATATTTTCAATTTTTAGAGAGTCATGGAAAGATCAAAATGACTACTCGAAAAATATAAGCAAGAGGGTGTATCAAGCTCCCGTGAACTGCAATATACACCTTGGTGATCAAATGAAAGATAAATGACCAAGGACTTAACATACGTGCAGACAGTCTCCTTGAATATTCTGTTTGGTGTATCACAGTTACAGGGTGGTAGACTTGGCTTCTTATGGATAAAGGATTGCAACCTATGAGGGTCTCCCTTTATATACTCGATGGTACGGGGAGCACAAGTCTGTGCTAGTGTTATCTACTGCCAGATGGCGAACGACAGCTACTAGTTTTAACGACATTGAAATACGTCACTAGCCTAGACCTCTAAATATGAGCGTTAAGTTTGAATGCTTCCTTAGGTTGATTGAGTTCATTTTAAAGTTGATCTTGAAATTATGTTGCAGTTTCAAGGCCTTACTGAATGTAATCTCTAATCTCTAATGCACAATTACATACGAAAGAAAATCATTTCAATTTGATGAATAGCTAGCAAAGAGAGGGATAGAAGTTCACAGTGAAGCAGCAAGCAATCAAATTCAAGAAGAACTTTTCCTAATGCTTCTAACACAACCAAAGCAGAAAACGAAAGGATCTTCTCTTGTTGTTCACTTTCTAATGGGAAAGCTACTAAAGCAAAATAATGCTTTTCATTTTCAAATAGAGATAAAGAATGAAAATTTTATTCTTTTAGATGAATGAGAAGCAATAATGCATTGTTACTCTAAAAGACAAAATGAATACTAGTTTTGAGCAACTCGAATGAAATGATCAAAAACAAAAAGACCAATTCAATGCGAATGTAAAATACACTCAAAATAGACACACATTCCTTCAAACAAAAAGAGGACTTTCAAATCAACTCAGTGAGCAATGTGATCTATGCTCAGGGCAATAGATGGAAGGTCAAACAAACACCAAGATGACAGTTCAATGACCCAACAATACGTAGAATCGAAATAAAAGATCAAACAATCAGCCAATAAGCTAAAAATATGAAAGAATCGACTGACTCAGACTCAACTCAGAGGCTCAATGAAGAGGTGGTCGAACAAGCAATGGAAGAAACCCAAAAATCCTAGGATGACGAACCACACTGATCAGATGAGGGACAAACAAATTAAAAGAAAGAGACAGGGAAGTCAAAAAAATTCAAGTGCACTAATCTAGGATGAAAAAACCAATCTAGAGGCAATATGCACTGGAAAAACTCAGGAAAGAAACCTAAATCCAAATCTATAGGATTCGACGTGACTGTTCAGCTGTAATCCGTGCTGAACAGGGGAAAGTGCACTTGTAAAATAGGCAACCCGCGCCAATCTATGTGACTGTTGAGGCAACAGTAGCACCGAGCTAGAAAACTAAGGAAAGGATAAAAAACCACTGAGAGAAGGCCAAAATTAACACTCTGAGGGTAGGTATGATGGATGGAAACAGTCAGATAAGAAAAAAAAAGAAGAAAAGTGGCAATACGGCCAAAGTCAGACAGACAAGCAAAATACTAGATGAATAACAAGTGATGACAGACACATTGATCCCCAGTATGGTCACAAACTTGTTGTGTAGGCAAATCCCCTCTATGGAAAGAAGCGATCCATCTATCCCTAGGGTGGGTCTAGCAACAAGCGAACATGCTGGAATTTTGGACTCCTAGATTATAAATGAAATACAAATTGGGATAGATAACCTACCTTGATCCAACGCTCTTGTCGTGGCTTGCAACAATGATCCTCTGATATTTGTCTTCACACGTTGTGGTCCTTTAGTGATAATGTCTGTGTATCTGCACAAATATCAAGTGAACTATGACAGCATACAAAAAAATACTTTCATTTACAGGTATTCAATTGGTCAAGGAGAATCAAACATTTTGCATATAATTAAACACAAAAATGGAACCAAAAACCAGTCATGTATTAATGATACAAAAAATAAGTTTACAACCTTAATGCCTTGACGTTGCAGCCTCCTTCAACGGGTTGAGTCGAACACGTCTCAAGCATTCATCAAGGATTGGAATTGATGAGGCAAGGGGCCTAAACTCTCTCTCGAGGAGGTGGTTTTAGATTCCTCATAAGGTGGAGGACAGGCCTATCCCTTTGGGGAGTTGCACAATTGTAGGAAACAACAATCCAAAGGGAGGAAATCGACGTTATTCAGTCAAACAAACCATGATGACTCCACTCATGAAGTTTTTAGGCATGGAAACTTCATTTCTATTTTAAAAAACATTCCAAAAATAGCTCGGCGCAAGTGCCCTTTTGAGACAGAGCGCCAATGGGTGTGGGGCCCAGTGTTAATTTCTCCATGGGCATGAGGCCATAACTACCTACCAACACCAATCCAAAAACACGTGTTTTTCAGAGTCTACTTGAGGAATGATCAGCAGAGGGAATGTTCTTGACATGGATGCAATGACACTTATAGAAAGGTATGATAATACACAGAAGTCACTGAAATGGTCCTCCAATGTTCAGGATGGGGATTGCAGGGACGGTGACAAAATATTGCGTAACAACATATTTTATTTGTTCTACTCTTAAAGGTTGATATATTTATCCCATGATATGTAGTTGCATGAATGAATTGATGATGTTTGGGGTTAGTATTAATGAGCACATTGTGATGTTGCCTTAGTATGAAATATGCAATGATATCTTGGATGAGAGGTCCATAGCACGACTGAGGTTCGGTACAATGCTGCTAGCAATTCTAGATGTGAGGCATGATTTAGAAGCTCCTTAGAGAGGTTACCGATCATGATTTGGATAATACATGGATACACTATGATGACAAAGAATCCAAAATACTTATAGTTGGGACTATGATTTCTCCATATATTTGAGACAATGCAGTTATTTGAGACAAGATTAGGCTTGTGATTGACACCTTCATGAGAGGGAGGATGATTATGGTATCCATGTGTGATTGACACCTCTATGAAAGGGAGGATGGTTATGGTATATTTTTATGCTTGGTATCTTGTTGTGATTTACATGATTATGTATGATCTGAAATAAAACTTAATTTGATGTCCTGTAGGAACATGAATCAACAGATACCAGATGAGAGTAGCGTTGATCGGGGACACTGAGCCAACTCTTCCTCCTAGTTTGAGCTCCCAGTACGAGGAATTGGATAGAGGGATCCTAGGCTTGAGGGAACTCTAGACAATAGGGCATATTCCCTATATGTTACCCATAGGGTTGATATGCTACTCTCTTATCTTCATATGGTTGAAGAATTCTTCTCCCCTGATTGGCCTTTGTAAAGTATACCCCAGTTGGCATCATACCCACAAGCAGGGCTTGTCGAGATAACTGCTCCTTGTTTGGCCAATGAGTTGAGAGTGTACTTGGGGTGTACAAACCAAGGTAATTATGATGCAGTTGTTCTATGAAATGACTATTCAGGGGCATCAATGGGAAGATTAGTAAGAAATAGGATGGGTTGTCATAACCCTATAGAGTTATGGGTTGAGAGTGAGCTCCCATATGTGATACTAGGGTCGAGATAGTCTTCCCTATGTGGATGGATATCCTATTTCTAAATATGGGTTTGTAGAGGTATAGTTTCCCCATGATATTTCGGGTCGAGATACGCTCCCCAATGCAGTTACAGGTTGAGGTGTACTCCTTGATGATATGCTCTCCATTGATGATATTCCAGGTAGTAACCCGATGGCAAATATTCCAAGCCAATAGCCTAATGGATGAAGGATGGTAGCCTAAGCTCCCCTCCCGTGAAAAATTCTTCTTCTATATCCGAGAATGTTCAGCATAAAAGAAGTAACAATCAAGAGATAAGCAGAAATAATCATGAAGAGTACATTGATGATTTATAATGAGAAAGTTTCATAGCATAAAGACTACATGAAAGAGTTGTTCAGTGACGATACATGATGATGCATAAAGAAAAAATAATGGCATATTGATTGATGAACATATATCAGCAGATGGAGTTGAGCCGTGATGACATCTTGATGTAGAGATCTACATGTAGAGATTGCAAAGTGGAATACTTCCTAGTTGAGAGGGAGTGTTAATTTTTTAAACTAGGGTCAAATTCCACATTGGACAACTCAATGATTAAGATAATAATTTAATTATATTCCTCTTTTCAACAGGATCAAAATCGTCCCTATAGATCAGCCCAATCAATTAAGCAGAAGTTAAGTTATGAATTATTTTATTATTTTATAGGTCAGTTTAACCGCATGTTGATTCGGTCAAAGTCCCAAGCGGTCCGTCACAAAGTTATAAATAGAAGCGAACCCAAGTTCATTTGCACACATTCGCTCATGATATCTTCTTCATGTTATTTTGGATTTGGGTCATATTTTTTGTTTCTGGCTTGCACATGTATGTCAGGAGAGGCTCGCGCAGTGGATCGGGATCACAGACAGAGGCTCGCAATAGATTTGAGTCTCTTGGGCCAGATCCACGGGTAGGAAATGCTGAGGTAGCATCCCAGCTGAGTAGAGACGTGGGTTGGGTGTTTTATGCCCATGGACAAGGACCCTAGAATCGCAAGCATAGCTTGTCAATAGCGAGGCCAAGCTCCTGAGGTCAGATCGGGTTGATTTGAAGCAGAGACGAGGGCACAAAGTGTCCCAGTAGGAGCCAAGGACCCCACAGCCGCGGATAGAGCATGTTAAGGATGCAGCCAAGAGATTTCCTAATCAGATCTGAATTGGGTTGCCTTATGTTGTTTGTGCAATGCTTCCAGGCACCAGTCGTTCAATCACAGTTTCGTCAGAAAAATCACTAAAATTCTCCTGGATTTAGATCTAGGACTTCATAGTTGAGATCACTTGGTGATCTATCAGATCCATGTTTTGGTATTAAAGATATGTTGATTTACAGATCAGATCTATTTGTTTATGCTAGAATATTCATCTACATTCCTCATTCAGTATCAGTCGTATTCATCAGTTTTCTACAGCTAGTGTCAGTGCATTTCAGTTCTCAGATTCAGGGTCCTTCAAGCAGAAGTATGGTTATGGTTTTATTGCATGTATGCTAGTTTTTTTCTACATCATGAATATTTTTATCTATGGATCATTGTAATCATGTTTCTAAATCATTTGATGACGATCTAAGAAGAAGAATTTGCAAGGGTTTTCCCCATACTTGGTTTTTCCCTAGTCTCAGACCAATCCTGGTGTCTCTATGTGTTCATGCTTCTCTTCCTTTGATCTTTTACTTTCCACTGCTTAGATCATGATGGTATTGTTCTTTCTGCATAGTTTCATATTATGATGGTTAATAATATAGATATGTACAATGGTATAATTATTTGGGCTAAACTTAACATGTTATTGAATAAATGTATTATAAAAGTGAAGATCAATCCTGATCTATGAAAAATTAACACAATGCACATTT
Source organism: Pinus albicaulis (assembly GCA_034641835.2). Taxonomy (NCBI): domain Eukaryota; kingdom Viridiplantae; phylum Streptophyta; class Pinopsida; order Pinales; family Pinaceae; genus Pinus; species Pinus albicaulis. The sequence continues at coordinate 813,035,618 of CM076578.1, read as the reverse complement.
CAACCCCAAATCTGTGCCCTAACACACTTTCTAGGTCAGTAATTGTGTTTTACATTTTTCAGATTTTTTTTAGTATTTTTCGAGATTGTTACATGTGTGACAAAAAGGGTTTTTATTATTTCACGAGTCATTCCTAGGTCTGGATCCACTTAGTATTTTTCTCATTGAGGAAGGAAAATTTCCCCTAGGGTTTAGATTACACCTTTATCATTTAGGAATAAATTTGTTGAGTTGAGGAGTCTAGTGTATGACATTATCAGCCACTATTTTACAACACTTTTTCCCACTGTTTTATAGTCATTTTAGAGAATTTTTTACAACATTTTATTCCCTTTAGAATCTTGTGTTGTTCTCCCTCCTTAGGATCCCCTTGTGTATCCTTGCTTTTGTATTTTGTTGCCTGTCTTTTTCTAGCATTTTCACCTCAGTTTTTTGTTGGTTTTCTGCACCAATTTCAAGAAAAATTTTCCTTTAGATCCCAGACTCCTAGAAAATAGATCTTTTAGCCATTTTATTTTTTCTTTGAGTTAATTGTTTTTCATCATTTGTTCTCTTTTTTTCCTTCTTGGTTGGGGGGTTGTGTGCTTGATTTTTTTGTTCATTTTATAGTTTATTTTCTATACTATTTATAGTTTACACACTTTGTTTTCAGCAGCATTGAAATCATAAAAAATGCTTGATTAACTCATCCACTTTACAGGTTTTTCACACAAGAACACCCTAAGTGAATGTGAGCTTGGTTATTACTGCCAAGCTAAGACTTGAAACAATCCACCATAATAATAACTTAACTCACATAGGTTAAGCCCAATTGGGCACCAAGACAAAAATAATTTTTTTATTTAGGTGTAGCGTCAATGAGATAGGCTTCCAATAACACCCATTGTTCACTTACATTGAGACATATATAGTTGACATATTAGGGAGTTTAAAATTATTCAACAACTCACGGTCAAAACTGGAGAGCATCGGAAACCCGATTCATAGGGGGTTAGGCTAGCTCACGGTGCCACTGGTTCTCCTCGAGACCACCCAACTCATGATAGGGAATTCTATGTCATGGTTGATCACCAAGAATCTCAAGAATCAACCACCCCCATGGGATGAAGGTAACCTTGATGGCCAATCTTAGGAAAACCCCCTATAGGACTGGCTATGGGAAATAATTTGGTCCTATAACCCATCTTTCTCTAGGAAACTCTTCTTGCAGGGATCATATTTTGTCCAGTAAGAAGTTTCTAGGAAGGCCATAAAAATAGTGGAACTAGGAATTGTTTAAGGCTCTAGATCACCTTTAGGCTAAAGTTCATTCTTTCTTTGATAGGACGTGTTTTTTTTACTTAGAGTAGCATATCATTATAGTTAGTTTACACTTGGCACCACTGCACTAGGTGTTTTCTTGTTGTTTGTTACTCTTTTCTTTTATCATCACCCTTTAGCCTCTTTTGTCAGATCATTGTTTAGATACCATTGCACTCCCTAGGCATTTTTCACGAAGACTTTGTGCCCTTTGCCTCCAATTTCCCTTCAGAAATTCTTTCACTCTTGATCGTCAAGTTTGGATCCATCCTCCTAGTCCTCCATTGAGTCAACATATTGACTCTAATTATTCTGATTTTTCTAGTTCTTCCTCTGATTCTGCATCTTCCCAAACCCATATGGCCACCATGTCAGGTGTTAATGTGGGTGGTGGTAACCAATATCATAACCAAGGTATCTCCACAGGCAGAACCTCTTCCAGTATTTCCACGAATAATCCCTTGCTTCCCTATGTGTTTTGTTTGAGCCTTCCTAATTTCAACTAGCTTATCAACGTACCCCTTCTCCATGACCATATTTTTCCTCCCATGCCAACTTGTAATATCCCAAAAAGGGATGCACAGCAGTGCCTGCTGAAATAACGCACTTTTGGGAAATATGTGCACAGAAATGATTTTGCAGCCCTTGGATCCCTTATATCAGTAGATCCGGGGTCTAGATCCAAAAGGGGAGCAAAAACAAATCAAACTAGGTGTGGTAAACAGATCTCCCACCACCTAGTCTAGCTGAAAAACACCCTATGAGAGGGGTTGCAGCTATGTACCACAAACTACTTCAGAAATAACGCAGTCTTGGTAAGCATGAGGAGGATGCCATCAAATAAGAACAAATTTTTAATATACATCAGCAAATTATATTTATGTTGATGCTCTTACAGTATATAGCAGAAAATAGGAGACAAGAAAGAAGGAAATCTTCAGAAAAGAAGGCTGCAACACATGTATATACTGCAAAATAGCTTAACGGCGTTATTTTATGGAGCTACAGCAGTTTAATGTTACACTTCAAATCTAGAGCAGATCTTTGTACAAAATATCAGATCCATTTCATATATGTACACTAGAAAGGCTCTATTACAAGATCCCCTTGGGGTTTTGACCAAATCATTCAATACAAAGAGTAGATCTAAGTTTTAAGTAACAAATCTGCAATACTATTCAGGAATTTCTGAAGATGAATTTACATTAAAATAGATCAGATCTATACATAAAATGGATCAGCAAGCTAATCCATGGATCACCAAAGTGAAAGGAAAATCACAGCACTAGAGATCTCTCATCAAAAATGGGATCTAAACACCCTGCAAAACCTCCACTGAAAAAAATGCAGTCCTTGAAGGGAAACTACGTTGTAGCTTGAATAACTGAGTTGGCCTGATTCCAAGATGCAAATATGAAGCCCCACAACTAATGCACTCTTCCAGGAGGTTAAAAGACACACTCACTGAGAAGAGGCACTAGTAAAATTCTAGATCTGAGCAGATCTAGTGTTTCCACTTGCTGCAACTTACAAAAGTAACCAAACCCTCACTGGATCTGAGTTACAGTTGGAAGTAGATCTTGGCCAAATTTCTGATAGTGGATGAAATCAGCAAGACTCCTCCAAGAATCCTCAATGGAAGAGGTGAAATCCCTGCATAGGAACTCCCAAGTGCTAAGCAGCACTATTGTCAGCTGAACAGCAAAGAATGGTATTTGTCTAAACAAACAAGATACTCAGAAACATAGACAATCAAAAACCTTCTCTTGTTGCCTCTCCCTCCATTTTATAAGATGAAAGCCTTGGCAAACCCTAAACCACCTTGATGAGTTAGCTCCATTCACATGAGGGGCCTCCATCTAGAACTGCGTTGTCCCTTCATGAGGTGCATTGTATCTAGACAGCGTTGTAGATTTGGTCAATGTTGACCCAGTCTCATAGCTCAAACCCCTTTCACACCTGCAAGTGATTTGTTTACATGGCCGATATTTATCCTTGTTCATATGGGCATTAATTTATCATTCTTTTTAGGATTTTTACATGTCCTCCTCTATTCATTTATTCTTGCAACAGAAAATGAGACAAAAATGTATATTCCTATTAGCTTAGGCTAAGTAGGAATATTACAGTCCTCCCCTCCAAAATGTTGCTTGTCCTCAAGCAACTGATAGGGTGAGAGCTGTAGTACTTCCCCTCCTCCATTGATGACACCATCAAGGATCAAGTCCTCATCATAAGCCAAGTGTTCATCAAGCCAATACATCATGAATTGTTCCTCCAGGGTCATCATAAGATGTACATAGTCCATCCCACAAGGAGTGAAAAATTCAACAGAAATAAGCATGGCTAGAGAAATGCTTCCTCTAAAACATGTAGCATGAGGTACAGGGAGAAGTTCCATTCCATGTGGTACATACAAACTTCCCATCCTCCCTCCATACAATCCCATAAACAGTACCACTATATCATCCAAGTATGGAAGCAAAACTACATATATGCAAACAGAAATCTCAGCTTGAGGAGGTGGGTCAAAATCCCACATGTGAGGCCAGTGCAGTGCATCTCCTTCCTACATTAGATTAAGGTGTGGCAAGTGGCATTCCCACCACACATGTGTTGTATGAGTCATCTTAACATAGCTGAAGATGTCAGATATGTTTGGTGCCTTTGGGAAGCACCCATCATGAAAAGGAATCTCCCTTTGCACAACAAGGGAGTGGCCAAGTTTATAATTTCTATTGGCCCACCAAAAACCATGAGATCCACATGATATCTCACTCCCTGTAGGATTCATAGCCTGCAAAAACATGGTGAAAGAATGTGATAAATCATAAAATAAATCTTGCTTAGCATGATCAGATCCTTTACCATAAAAGTTTCTCATATACATGGAGTTGTGCATGGGCATTCCCCTTATCTGAAAAGAAGGAAGAAATGGCTGAAATGACTCTTGCATAGAGTCCTTTGGTTGTCCCAACTCCACATAGCTCATGCACTCTTGAAAGTGCTGATGTAGTTCCTCTCTCAAGCCTTCCCAATCAAAGCTCCTCAGGATCAGGGTGTAGATCTCCATTGAAGGGTAAGTATGCATGCCTTGGATCATTTGTGGTTTACCACTCTTCATGTCCACCCACTCAATTTGCAAAGCCTTCAAATCAGTGGTGACCTTCCCCAAGGTAATCAACCATTGGACACCCAAAATGATATTGGTATCTGTTATGTCAACCACAAAAAAGTGATCCACCAAGGTGTAGGACCCCATAGTGACTGAGAGGGATGGGACATAGTGCATGCATTGCATGGTCCTATCTACTGGGAACAAAATAGAGAATCTCTCAAAAGTATTAGTGGGTGTTTCCCTCCTCTGCACAAGATGAGCATCAATAAAGTTGTGGGTTTCCCCACTGTCAATTAGTACATAAACCCTCTGATTCATTATTGAACATTGTACTCTTAAGGTCAAGTACTTAGGTACTCCTCTCAAATATGCAAGAGTTCCTCCTATTGGAGAAAAGGCTCCATTCCCATCTCCAGATGGTGTTGGATCTCCCTCAACATTGTCAGCGCTGTGACCTCTTCCCGGTTCATCATCTTCTTCTTCCTCCTCAAAATATGAGAAGTCTTCTATGTAGTGTGTTTTCCCAGTAGCACATCTATGTCCAGGTGCCCATGATTCTTGGCAAGTGAAACATAGTTTCTTCTTTCTCAGCTCCCTCTTGACTTCAATATTAAGAGGCTTCTTGAATGAACTCTCCTTGGAAGGAGTAGCTTTTTCTTCCTTCCCTTTAGAAAGGTAAGGGCCTTGTTCTGAAAAGTTTCCTTTGCTTTTGGCAAGGCATCTTGGAGGTCTCTAGCCCTCTCAATGGAATCATGCAGATTGGTGGGCTTGGTAAATTTAACCAACCCATGCAAAGGATCATTCAAGCCATCGATGAACATGTACACCCTCCTTTCTGTAGACAAATCAGGAACCATAACAGATGATCTCAGAAACTCAGAGATATAAGTTTTTGCATTTCCTGACTTCTTTAACTTTGCAAGGCTCATGAAAGGTGCTTCTGGATCCTTTCTGTCGAACCTCTCCACTAGTCTTCTATTGAATTTAGAATAGGCAGTCACATTGGCATGTCCCAATGTAGACAACCCATGGAACCACCAATTTTGTGCTTCACCTTCAAAGTGCAACGCTGCAATCTTGATGGATTCAATCTCTGGGACTTTGTTCAACTGAAAGTAGATATCCAGCCTTTCTACCCATGCCTTGGAAAAACTGGTGGATGACCCATCAAACTTTGGAAAAAATAATCTGCCCATAGAGTGATGCCTATCATGATTCTGAAAGAATCCACCATCTCTATATTGGTGCCTTGGTCTTCTTTTGTCATTGAGGTGACAAAACTCTTGAAAACTCAAGTGGTCCCTGAATCTCTGATTTTGAGATTCATATTCCTCAAAGTAGTCTTCAAGGGATGCTTGCTCTTGTGGCCCTTCATTCTCCACAGCCAAGAAGATAGGCATAGTAGAGCGTTGTGGAGCTTGTAGCTGGTTCATTGGTTGACCATTCCAGTGGTGAGACATGCCATAGCTTTCCCCAGGATGAAATCTTGTAATATTCCTACTTAGCCCTAGCTAAGAGGAATATTCAATTTTTTTCGTTTTTTGTTGCATGAATAAATGAATAAAGGAGGACATGTAAAACTCCTGAAAATTCTGAATAAATCAATGCCAATGTGAACAAGGATAAATCAGGGCCATGTAAATAAATCACTTGCAGGTGTGAAAGGGGTTTGAGCTGTGAGACTAGGTCAACCTTGACCAAATCTACAGCATTGTCTAGGTTCAATGAATCTCCCAAAGGGGCAGTGCAGTTCTAGAAGGAGGCCCCTCATGTGAAAGGAGCTAACTCATCAAGGTGGTTTAGGGTTTGCAAAGGATTTCATCTTATAAAAGGAGAGGGAGGGTAGCAAGAAGAGGTTGTTGATTGATCATATTTCTGAGTATCTTGTCTGCTTAGACAAACACTATTCTCTGCTGCTTAGTAGATAATTGTGCTGCTTAGCACTTGGAATGCCTATGCAGGGATTTCACCTTTTCCTTTGAGGATTCTTGGAGGAGTATTTGTTGATTTGATCCACTATCAAGCTGAATGCCAAGCTCTACTTCCAATTGCAGCATAGATCCAGTGAGGGTTTGTCTGCTTTGAAATTTGCAGCAAGTGGGATTCTAGATCTGCAGAGATCTAGCTTGTTTTGGGAGCCTCTTCTCATGGAGTGTGTCTTTTAACCTCCTAGAAGAGTGCCTCTCATATTTTCATTTTAGATCTGTAACTTGGCAATGGGCCATCTATGTCATTTGAGCTATAGTGATGTTCCCATTGATGGACTGCGTTATTTTGATATGAGGTTCTTTATGGTGTTTTGATTCCACTTTTTATCAGAGATCTCTGGTGCTGGGCTTTGCCTTTCACTTTGGTGATCCATGGATTAGTTTACTAATCCATGTTCTATTTAGATCTGATATATTTTATTGTAATTTCATGTTCAGAAATTACTGCAGCATTTTACAGATCTGCAACTTAGAACTCAGATCTACTCTTATTTATGCATGATTTGGTCAAAACCCCAAGGGGATCTTGTAAAGAAAACTATCTAGTTTCCATATCTGAAATAGATATGATTTTTTGTCCACAGATCTGTCATAGATCTAAGTTGTAATATTTAGTTTCTGAAGCTCCTTAAAAATAATGATTTTGAGCCATTTCTGCAGATATATATGTGTTGCAGCCCTCTTTTTTGAATATTTCTTGCTATATTATCTCATGTATTCTACTGTATATTGGAAGGGCTTCATTGTAATTCTAATTTGCTGATGTATACTTATAAACTAATCATATTTGATGGCCTCCTGCTCATACTGTCAAAGAATGTGTGATTCCTGAAGCTACTTGTTGTACATAGCTGTAGCCCCTCTTGTAGGGTGTTTTCCAACTAGACTAGGTGGTGGGAGATCTGTTTACCACACCTAGTTTGATTTTTTTTTGCTCCCATTTTGGATCTAGACTCCAGATCTGCTGATCTAAGGGATCCAAGGGTTTTAAACTTATCTTTTTACATCAATATTCTAGGAAGTGCGTTATTTTCACAAGCTTTATGTGCAATCCCAATTTTGGAACATTACAGTGGTATCGAAGCTCCTTTCTTGGCACAGTATATGCTTTCCTTGGAGCATCACAGCCATGTTGCATTCAGAAGAATATGAACCTCTTACTAAGTGGGAGAAGAGGTATCAGAACATAATTCATAAGAAGTATGACTATACTACTGAAGATCAAGACAAGGGTAAAGCCCCTGAGACTGCAAGTGACAAAGAAGGGGAAGTGTTTGCAAGAACTCTTTTGGTGGCCATGCAAGATCTTGCTAGGGAGATCAAGGAGATGAGGGTGGATAGAATGAGGGAATATCTTGGGATATTTCATCCTGGAGAAAGCTCTAACATGTCTCATCATGGGACTAGTAAACCAATGAACTTGCCACAAGCTTCACAACGCTCCACTATGCCTACTTTCTTGGCTGTGGAGAATGAAGGACCATAAGAACAAGATTCCCTTGAGGAATAATTTGTGGAGTATGATTCTCAGAGTAAGATATTCAAGGATAACTTGAGTTTCCAAGACTTTTGTCACCTCAAGGATAGAAGAAGATCGAGGCAGCAATATAGAGATGGTGGGTTCTTTCATCATCAGGATAGACACCACTCTATGGGCAGGTTCTTTTTGCCAAAATTTGATGGATCATCCTCCAGTTCTGCCAAGTAATGGGTAGAGAAGCTAGATATTTATTTCCAGTTGAACAAAGTCCCTGAGACTGAAGCCATCAAGATTGCAGTGCTGCACTTTGAAGGTGAAGCACACAATTGGTGGTTCCATGGGTTGTCTACCTTAGGGCACATCAATGTGACTACCTATTCTGATTTTACTAGAATACTGGTGGAGAGGTTTGACAGGAAGGATCCTGAAGCACCCTTCATAAACCTTGCAAAGCTGAAGCAATCAGGTGATGCAGAGGCTTATATCTCTCAGTTTCTAAGATTATCATTCATGGTCCCTGATCTATCTGTGGCCAGGAGGGTCTACATGTTCATTGATGGCCTGGAGGAACCTTTGCATGGGTTGGCTAAATCTACCAAGCCCATCACTTTGCATGATGCCATTGAGAGGGCTAGAGACCTCCATGATGCCTTGCCAAAAGCAAAGGCAACTTTCCAAAGAAAGGCCCCTCACTTTTCTAAGGGGAAGGAAGGAAAAGTTGCTCCTCCTAAGGAGAGCTCTTTGAATAAACCTCTTGACGTTGAACTCGGGATGGAGTTAAGGAAGAAGAGATTATGTTTCACCTTCCAAGAGTCATGGGCACCGAGACATAGATGTGCTGCTGGGAAAGCACACTACATAGAGGTCTTCTTAGATTTTGAGGAGGAGGATGGAGAGGATGAACCTAGGAGGGGTCACATCGTTGATGATGAGGAGGAGGAGGATCAAACACCATCCAGAGATGGGAAGGGAGCCTTTTCTCCAACAAGTGGGAGTCTTGCATCTTTGAGAGGAGTGCCCAAGTACTTGACTCTAAGAGTACAAGGTTTAGTCATGAATCATAGAATGTTTGTCCTGATTGATAGTGGGGCAACCCACAACTTTATTGATGCTCATCTTGTGCAAAGGAGGGGAATCCCCACTAATACTTTTGAGGGATTTTCTGTTTTGGTCCCAGGAGATAGGACCATGCAATGCATGCAATATGTTCCCTCACTCTCTGTCACTATGGTGTCCTACACTCTGGTGGATCACTTCTTTGTAGTTGACATACCAGACACCAACATCATTTTGGGTGTCTAATGGTTGATTACCTTAGGGAAGGTTACCACTGATTGGAAAGCTTTGCAGATGGAGTGGGTGGACTTGAATAGTGGGAAACCACAAATGATTCAAGGCATGCACACTTATCCTTCACCTGGTACTTCCACACAAACAACATAGATGGATCTGCGCTATGGAAGCAGGGATCTCACAGTCCCTTCTCTCATGTTCATGAGGATGCTGCAAGGGACATTCTTATCTAGTGGAAAGCCACCTGATTCAGATCTTGTGGGGAGAGCCTCACAAATTGTTGCTCCAAATCTAGATCCAGGAAGGATTGGAGCAAGGAGAGACCAAGTGACAACATTGGAGGGTTTGGGACAACCCAAGGATGAGGGGGATCTCCTTCATGTATCACTATCACCCTCTCCCTTTCCTAAATCTATGTTGTGGGAGGAGAAGAATGGGAGGGCCAGCCTTCCAACAAACAAATTTGGCATGAGAAATGTCAACAAGGAGATCAGCAACATGACAAGTGCTTCCATGGATGTATCAGCAGTGCTGTCATTGCTGAGCAGTGTGGATCTTTATTGGAAATCTCAACTGCTTATAGAATATTCCAAAGATCTCCACACCGGAATGATACTAGATGGCATGCATCAAGAAGAGGGATACTTAGTCCAAGGAGGAGTCATCTATTATCATGGTAAAGTATTCTTGGCTAGAGCTTCCAAACTCAAGCAAAAGATCCTACAAGGAGCACATGAGGCCTTCTTCCTCAGCTATATGCATTCAATGAAGGTCTATACCCTGATCATGAGGAGTTTTGATTGGGAAGGCATGAGAGAGGACTTACATTAGCACTTTAGATATTGCAATAGCTATGGAGGATTGGGGCAGCCAATGGAATCTTTACAAGAGTCATCTAAGCCAGCTCTTCCTTTGTTTGAAAGGAGGGGAATGCTCATGCACAAATCCATGTGTATGAAGGGCTATGATGGTAAAGGATTTGATCATGCCAAGAAAGTTGTATTTTCTGATCTATTACATTCCTTTGTCGTGTTTTTGCAGGATATGACTCCTAAAGGGAGTAAGAGATCATGTGGATCTCCTAGCTTGTTGGGGGCCAATAAGAATTCTGAACTTGGCCACTCTCTTATTGTGCAAAGAGAAATTCCTTATCATGATGGGTGTTTTCCAAAGGCGCAAAACTTACCTATCACCTTCAGCCATGTTAAGGTGACTTATGCAGCAATAGTATGGTGGGAATACCACTTAACACACCTTGATCTCATGCAGGCAAGTGTTGCACTGTGTTGGCATCACATGTGGGATTTTGACCCACCCCCTCATGTTCAGATTTCAGCTTGCATATATGTAGTATTGCTTCCATACATAGATGATATAGTTGTATTATTTATGGGATTGTATGGATAGAGGATGGGTAGTGTTTATGTACCACATGGTTTAGAACTCCTACATGTACTGCATGACACATGTTTTAGAAGTAGCATTGCTTCATCCATGTTTATTTCCATTGAGATTTTCACTCCTCATGGGATGGACTATGCACATATTATGTTAACCTTGGAGGAGAAATTTTTGATTTATTGGCTTGATGAGCACTTGGCCCATGATGAGAACTTGATCCTTGATGGTGCCATCAATGGAGTAGGAGAAGAACTACAGCTCTTACCCTATCAGTTTCTTGAGGACAAGTAACATTTTGGAGGGGAGGCATCCTTGCAATCCCTCATCACAGCCCATTGGAGGACTATTCCCGTGACCTGTGAACAGTAAAATTTCCTGAAAACACCTTGATGGCATCGTTTTGCATAAGGGCAAGAATTCTCCTTAAGAACATTTCCTCAGAAACTTACTAAAAACATATGTTTGGGCATTGGTGCGAGCAACCAGTTCATCACTCGCGTTGACCTGGGAAATTTACACTAAGCCCATGCCACCTGGTGCTCTGTCCCTGTGTATTTCCCGTGCCAAGCCTATTTGGGAATGTTTTTTAACAATAGAAGGTGGAAGTTTGATTCTAACAACTTCAAAATGAATCATCAAAAATAGGTTGGGTTGTTTGGCTCTGGATCTCCCTGATTAGGAAGTGGTTTTCCACCTCTCATGGAACCTTCCTAAGAGATAGGACTCTCCCCCATGATTATAGGGATCCTAACCTCTCCTTTTCCCTCTATAAAAGCCTACCCTCTCTATTTGCTAGCTAGCTGAACATTTGGGAAGAAAACTATAGCTGAGTGACACAGAGCCAAGGAGAACCCCGTAAGAGAGAGAGCCTTGTCCCAATTCCCGACAAGCTTTGTGAGACACCCTCCGCTAGATGCCCTGCTGAAGAAAGAACGCAACGTCGGAACTCGGTTGTAATCTTTCTTTCATATCTTAATATATGCTCAACTATGTTATTGGTTCCATCGTTGTATTGCTTGTTTGTGTAATGCAATTTGATTCAATCTTTTCCCACTGATTGATAGTTACATGCTTGGGTTATTACGTTGTATTGTCGTCGTTTTTCTCTGTGTATGTACAGGTGTCCGGACGTGGTGAGCGAAAGGATTGTGATCTGTCAAGCGAGGAACGGGAAGCAGCACTTCTCCGTCGACAACAACAGCGTAGGACTTGAGGTAGGTTGTCTATCGTAACTTTGTCTTTTGTAACTAGGAATCAATATCGTAGCGTGTTCTGCTTGTTGCTAGACCCACTCTAGGGCTAGTGGGATCGTCTCTGTCCGCAGAGGAGATTTACCTCGTCAACAAAGTGGCGACTCCACTAGGGATCAATGTGAGTTAGTCCTTCTTCCATTAGGTTTTGTTTTGGCTTTCGTTCGCCTTTCTGGTTTATCTTGCTTGGTTCGAAGCCCTTGATCAGCCCCCTGGAGATCAAACCTCTCTCTGTTTGTTCATTTTTTCCTTTTTCCTGAGTAAAACCCTCTTGGCGCAGTTATTCAACTGACAGTAGCACCGACTGGTGCGAGTTGCTCATTTATAGCCCGCGCCATTCCCTGTTTGGTGCCGATTACGGCCAGACAGGCGCGCCAACCCTCTTAGGTTTTGGGGTTTGCTTGGTTTTGGAGTTCTTGGGCCTGAGTTTTGATCCTGGGTTGTTTTTTCTGACTTGTTGAGTGCTTTGGAGTCATTCTTGACTGAAATCAGCCCTTGTCCTTCGGTTGTTTGCCCTTTTCTGTCAGTTTGGTGTTTTAGCCCTAACTCTTCTAGGTGCTTCAGCCCGCTGAGCCTCTCGTGGGCGTTTCGGGTCCTTGGTTTCCCAATCAACTTCGCTTCTGCTTCTTTGCATTCAGCATTGTGGATCCATTTGAGTGATTGTCTTTTCTTTCATTCAGTTTTACTCTTGTCGCTCCAGGCCTAGATTACACGGCTTGTTTGGGTCTCTTTTGAGATCTTCTCTTTGATTTGAGGGATTTCGTCATTGATTTGAGTCTTGTTGTGCTTGCTTTGAATTGAGTGAAATCGTTTTGTTTCAGCTCTCGCTTCACTATTCTCAAATCGATGTTTTGATTTATTTTTCATGTCATTTAGTGCACTTGCTCTGATATATTTAAAAACAAAAAAAAATCTTTTGCATTCTTGATTGGCACAGTGAAAATTGAAAAATCTTTCCCGTTTCTAGCATTATATAATTCTAGGGAAGAGTTTTTCAGTCTCATTAGCTTGCATCAGGCATTGTAGTGAATGTTTTCGCATTTTTTATTGTAGTTATCGCTTGAAATCTCTAACTCTCTCGTAGATAGCTCTTCATTGAACGAAATGGTGTCTCATGGCATGTAGCTTGCATTCAGGGATTTGTGAGATTTTACATTTGGTAGGACCTTGGAATTGAAACATAAATACAAGATCAACTTAAAATTTATTTCAATTAACCTAAGGCAACATTGAAACTTAATGGAACATTTAGTGGTCTAAGTTAGAAATGTGTTCCGGCGTCTTTAAGCCTAGTAGTTGTCGCTCGCCATTTGGCTTCAGACAGCACTAGTACGGACTTGCGCTCCCCGTACCGTTGAGTATATAAAGGGAGACCCCTCTAGGTTGCAATCCTTTTATCCGTAGGAAGCCAAGTCTGCCGCCTTGTACCCGTGATACACCAAACATAGCATTCGGGGACACTACCTGCACGTACTTCAAGTCCTTGGTTGATTTCTCTTTCATTTATAACCAAGGTGTATATGGCAGTTCACGAGAACCTGGTACACCCTTTTACCTAGACTACCTGAGTAGTTATTTTTGGTCTTTACTGACTCCATAAATTTGAAAAGATCATCGAGCACTTGTCCTTTCATGCTCGTTTTCAACCTGAAATTGATAGAGTCACCTTTTGCTCGTTTCTCGACTCCTAAAATATGAAACGACAGAGTTTTGTTTCAATGTCTTAAAAATTAACTGCCCACGAGATATTCATGGTTAAAGTTAGTTTCCTTAGGGTGTTGTCTTAAAGTTGTTTCTAATGGAAATGTTTCCGGAATTCACTAACCCAGGAATCCGTTTCGAAGGGAATCCTGGTCCTTTTCCTACTTTTGGGAATGTTGGTGCTCCTTATATGGCAACGTTGTCCCTGTCTGGTTTAACTGTTGGGTTGCCTGTATGGTTATTTTCAACCTCGGTGGTCCCGAGTGTTCAGTCCGCCATACATCCGTCCCCTCCACTAGAACAACATCATGTTGCTTCTAAGAAGGACCTCTCCCCTTCTTCGCCTATTTCTTTGTCCTCCTCTTCTACTTCGCCTGGTCAAAGTTTGGATTCCAGTAACCAGGTGGCTAAGAAGAAGAAGAAGAGGACCAAGAAGAAGAAGTCAGATAAGCGATAGGCTAATAATGCAGCTATTGTACCTAAAAAGCTTTCCCTTGCGGAACCGTCCACGCTTCCACGGAAAGTCAAATTCCCTTGCATGCTCTGCAAAGGTAACCATTTGCTTCGAGACTGCCCTAGTATTCCCAAGGTGCTTGACGCATGGTCTGATGACCGGCCGCCATTGGCTTTGGCTTTTGGAAGTCATATTGACACATCTTCGACTAGCACTAGTAAGACTCATAAAAAACAGGGCAAGATTACCAATCCCTGTAAGTTGTGTGAAGGGCATCATCCCATTCACCTTTGTCTGTACATGGATGAAGCCAAGAGAGTGTTGGACAACTCTACTGTTTCTGCACCCTGCCTTCCGGCTGGTTACTAGAAACTTTCTTCAAGTCCTCCGCTAGTTGATTCAAAGGTTGGTCAAGAGTCATCCTTGGTCAATCCCGCTCCCTCGGAACTTCAAATTCACGAATCCGTTCCCGACCAACCATTGGACGTGGAATCGGTCGACTTGATCCTACCTATGGTTCATCAGGTCTTTTCCGTCGAGAGTGGATCTCATCCCCCTCATGTTCCTCTTGTTTCTTCAGATTCCTCAGTCTTGAAGAAAGATTTTTCCATCCCTATAGTTCAAGAAGCTACTCCTCCTACTCCCATGATGGAAGTTTCAGAGGGTGCTCCTCTTGCTCCAGTAACACCGGGGGAAGTCCATCTCAGTTCGATGGTACCCCCTCCAAGTAGTTTGGTTGCTTCCTTCGATTGGAGTCGATTGCAGGATACCGCCTTCCTTCTTATGTGCCTTTTGAGATAATGGTACAGACCTTTGATCTGGTCGTACCAAGCACCATTATAGATGAAGGCGCATTTGTTAGTATTATGTCTTCCACTACTTGGCAAGATTTTGGTTCTCCACCTCTTATGCCTGTTAGGCAGAATCTGTTGGCTTTTAACAGAGGAACCAATCAACCATTAGGGATCCTTCCCAAATTGCCTGTTACTTTGGGAAGGAAAACCGTCCATATAGGCATGATGGTTGTTCCAGGCCCCTTGGATTTCAATTTTATCTTAGGGCGTGACCATACTTATGTCATGGGGGCAGTTGTCTCTTCCCTTTTTCATGTGATTTATTTTCCACACAAAGGTCGAATCATGACCATTGATCAGCTTTCATTCTTTGGTCCTGGCATGACATCTAGTCCACCATCATCCCTTCCGGGTCTTTATCTGCCAATTTTATCTTCCCCACCGCAGGTTAATTATGTGGCTACCTGTCCCGTGCCTGCATTCAGTGATAGTGCCATTGTGCATTGCGTGTTGGGGGCATTGGGTCCTGATTTCCAAGATGTTGTTCTCCCATCAGATGCGAACCTCTTGGAGTCCATGAATTTTTATTCAACATGATAGAAGGTCGTCGGAGCACTGTTTTTTTTCTTGTGTCAAGCTCCTTAAAAAATGAAACAAGGTTGTCAAAGCATGGTTCATTTTCTTGTGTCAAGCTCCTTAAAAAATGAAACAAGCTCTTCGGAGTAGAGTTCCTTGTCTTGTGTCAAGCTCTTTAAAAAATGAAGCAAGGTGTCCTGAGGATAGTTCTTTTAATGTGTCAACCTTGTTAAAACAATGAAACACTTTCCCGTTTAATTCGAGTCTTTGCAAGATCTCTTAAAATCCCAGTCAAGTCTTTCTCTAATCTCGTAATTTGAACCTTCACTCCATCTGCCTTCCCTATGGACTGAAGCTTGGGGGGAATGTACCTCGAATTGAATCACCATGTTGGGGGAATGCTTACTTTTTCAAGCATAGTTTGTTTCCATTTCAATCTTGTGTAAAAATGAAACCGGTTTCAAGCATAGTTTATCTTTGTTACAAGCTTGTGTAAAAATGAAACCAACTTCAAGCAGAGTTTCCTAATTTCAAGCTTATGTAAAAATGAAACCATTCTTATTTTACCTCTCGTGATTTCCATTTTATCAGCTTGTTTTGCCGGATGAGCTTTGGTTCTCTCATTCCATCATCCCTATCTACCTGGCCGATCATATGCCTTCACTTGGTTGTTTTACCCATTCCTGAGGAACCGCTGCGATGAGTGGTCTTGTTAGCCAGCCTCTTGAATTTTATCATGTTCTGAGCAGTTCCACCATTATCGGAACAAGTTTCTACCCTTAATACCACTCGTTGCTCCAGGAGGAGTCAACTTTCAGCTCCTTTCTGACTCTTAAAAATTGAAAATATTGTCGAGACTCTTGTCATTTTGAACTCGTTAAATGGTTGCGAAAAGATATCTACCCAGTATACGTTTAACCCTTTTTCGGGCTGGGATAGATTATTTACGAAAAAGGAATACCCTAGCCTATCGTGACTAGGAGGTTCCCCCAGACATAGTTTTCTACCTTTTTGGATCTGTGGTACTACCTACGAAAAGGGACTGTTGGAGTTTTCTTTTCCACTGTCTTTTCAAACTCTCTAAACATGAAAATACACCGAGTTCTTCCTTTTTCAGACTCGTTAAAAACTGATGACATCAGACTCCGTCGTAATGGCGTTACTCAAGTTTCTCCTTCCTAGGGCTCGTAAAATGTACTAGGTTGGATTTTTCCGAAGGAAAAACTTACATCGCAAGAATATGCTATCCCCTTCAAGGTTGTTCTCAAAATTAATTGGGGTAATCGGCAGAAATGGTGGGGAAAATGGAACCAATATTATAGTCGTGTTGGCAGTATGTCGCTCTTGAACATGGCACTTGTCTGCATTCATGTCAGGTTGGGGACATTTCATCTCATTCTCTGCTTGCCTCCATGGGTTTGGGTAATCTATTTTGACCGCTCATATGCTCTTTTCCACGTCACCATGACCTCAAATCCCTTGATGTCAAATACTGCCAAATCCAATGTCATGTCACCAATGTGTTCAAGAGAGGTTTTGCCTCTGCAGTTTTCAACCTCCCTCTGATTCTCGGTTGGTCTTGATTCACAAACATTATATCCCCCTGTCTCATGTCGATGATGTGGGAAACATTATGGCCCACCTTCGATCAAGGTCACTTCCTGTCGACTTTAGCTCATTATCCGGAAAGCTGATCTAGAGACTCCCTTCAGGTACCTTGGAGCCTGCATGCCTCAATGGCAAGTTCTTTGCATTCGATGCAAGGTCTTCATTATTGGCCTTCGATCGGATGATTCTGCAGGTGTTCGACGCCAGCTCACTATTCACATTCCATGGATTGTATCTCTTGTACCTTGAGAGCCATCATCATTATTGGTGGTTTCTCTCGTGTCTGTTAACATCTTTCATTATTGGCTGGTACCCAGACGATGTTCTTGCATGTTCGACTTCAGCTCACATATTCGCATGCTCGAACTTGTACTCTGTTCGGGTCGAGATGGAGCGCAAGACCCTGGATTTTGTCTAATAACATCTGGGCTGTGGGTTCTTTGTGGATTATTATGATTTATTACATGACTCTTTTGATTGGATGGCTGCGACCATAACTGAGTCTACTTGTTGATCCTTATTTTACTGGATGGCTGCGTCCATACCTTGGATCTCATTGTTTCAGTAATTTTTATGGATGGTTGCGCCCATACCACATATCATGTATCAGAGAAATCAGTTGTATTAATACTCGCAGGTTTTCCAACGGCAGTGTTTTAAGTTGAATGCGTTCTCATAAAGCATTTCACCCCTCCCTCTCTCTCAGACCTCATGCTTTAGGGGGCATCTGTTACATAGCATTTTGTCACCGTCCCTGCAATCCCTCATCCTGTACATTGGAGGACTATTCCCATGACCTGTGAATAGTAAAATGTCCTAAAAACACTTTGATGGCATCCTTCTACATAAGGGAAAGAATTCTCCTGAAGAACATTTCCTCAAAAAACCATTAAAAACATATGTTTGGGCATTGGCGCGCTTAGCCAGTTCATCACTCGCGCCGACCTTGGAAATTTACACTAAGCTTGCGCCACCTGGCACTCTATCCCTGTGTATTTCCCGTGCCAAGCCTATTAAGGAATGTTTTTTAAAAATAGAAGGTAGAAGTTTGATTCTAACAACTTCAGAACGGATCATCAAAAAGAGGTTGGGTTGTTTAGCTCCGAATCTCCCTGATTAGGAAGTGGTTTTCCACCTCTCATGGAACCTTCCTAAGAGATAGGACTCTCCCCCATGATTATAGGGATCCTAACCTCTCCTTCTCCTTCTATAAAATCCTGCCCTCTCCATTTGCTAGCTAGCTGAACATTTAGGAAGAAAACTATAGCTAAGTGACTACTAAGAGCAGAGCCAAGGAGAACCCCGTAAGAGAGAGCCTTGTCCAAATTCTCGACAAGCTTTGTGAGACACGCTCCGCTGGATGCCCTGTTGAAGAAAGAATGTGACATCGGAACTCGGTTGTAATATTTCTTTCATATCTTAATATATGCTCGACTATGTTATTGGTTCCATCGTTGTATTGCTTGTTTGTGTAATGCAATTTGATTCAATATTTTCTGACTGATTGATAGTTTCATGCTTGGTTTATTACGTTGTATTGCCATCATTTTTCTCTGTATGTGTACAAGTGTCCAGACGCAGTGAGTGAAAGGATTGTGATCTTTCAAAAGAGGAACGGGAATCAGCACTTCTCCATCGACAACAGCAGTGTAGGACTTGAGGTAGGCCATCTATCGTAATTTCGTCTTTTGTAACTAGGAATTAATATCGTAGCATGTCCTATTTGTTGCTAGACCCACCCTAGGGCTAGTGGGATCGCCTTTGTCCGCAGAGGGGATTTACTTCATCAACAGGTGCCATCAATGGAGAAGGAGAAGAACTACAGCTCTTACCCTATCAGTTGCTTGAGGACAAGCAACATATTTGAGGGGAGGACTATAATATTCCTACTTAGCCCTAGCTAAGAGGAATATTCAATTTTGTTTTGTTTTATGTTACACGAATAAATGAATAAAGGAGGACATGTAAAACTCCTAAAAAGTCTGAATAAATCAATGCCTATGTGAACAAGGATAAATCAGGCTCATGTAAATAAATCACTTGCAGGTGTGAAAGGGGTTTGAGCTGTGAGACTGGGTCAACCTTACTAAATCTACAACGTTGTCTAGGTTCAATGCATCTCCTAAAGGGGTCGCAGTTCTAGAAGGAGAACCCTCATGTGAAAGGAGCTAACTCATCAAGGTGGTTTAGGGTTTGAAAAGGCTTTCATCTTATAAAAGGAGAGGGAGGGAAGCAAGAAGAGGTTTTTGATTGATCATATTTCTGAGTATCTTGTCTGCTTAGACAAATACTATTCTCTGCTGCTTAGTAGAGAATTGTGTTGCTTAGAACTTGGAATTACCGTGCAGGGATTTCACCTCTTCTTTTGAGGATTCTTGGAGGAGTATTTACTGATTTGATCCACTATCAGGCTTAAGGCCAATCTCTACTTCCAATTGCAGCGAAGATTTAGTGAGGTTTTTTCTGCTTTGCAAGCTGTAGCAAGTGGGATTCTAGATCTATAGAGATCTAGCTTGTTTTGGGAGCCTCTTGTCATGGAGTGTGTCTTTTAACCTCCTGGAAGAGGCCTCTCTTGTTTTCACTTCATATCTGTAACTTGGAAGTGGGCCATCTATGTCATTTGAGCTACATCGATGTTCCCATTGATGGACTGCGTTATTTTGATATGAGGTTCTTTATGGTGTTTTGATTCCAGTTTTGATTAGAGATCTCTGGTGTTGGGCTTTTCATTTCACTTTGGTGATCCATGGATTAGCTTGCTGATCCATGTTCTATTTAGATCTGATATATTGTAATGTAATGTCATATTCAGAAATTACTGCAGCATTTTACAAATCTGCAACTTAGAACTCAAATCTAATCTTATTTATGCATGATTTAGTCAAAACCCCAAGGGGATCTTGCAAAGAAAACTATCTAGTTTCCATATCTGAAATAGATCTAATGTTTTGTCCACATATCTGTCCTAGATCTAAGTTGTAATATTCAGCTGTTGAAGCTCCTTAAAAATAACGTTGTTGATCCATTTCTGCATATATATGTGTTGCAGCCCTCCTTTCTGAATATTTCTTGCTATATTATCTCATGTATTCTACTGTATATTGAAAGGGCTTCATTGTACTTCTGATTTGATGTTGTATACTTATAAACTAATCATATTTGATGGCCTCCTGCTTATACTGTCAAAGACTGCGTTATTCCTGAAGTTTCTTGTTGTACATAGTTGTATCCCCTTTTGTAGGGTGTTTTCCAGCTAGACTAGGTGGGGGGAGATATGTTTACCACACCTAGTTTGATTTGTTTTTGCTCCAATTTTGGATCTAGACTCCAGATCTGCTGATCCAAGGGATCCAAGGGTTGTAAACTCATCTCTATACATCAATCTTCTAGGAAGTGCGTTATTTTCACAAGCTTGTTGTGCAATCCCAATTTTGGAACATTACAAATCTCCCTGGAGATTCCTTCATCCTGTCCATTCTCATCTCTCTAATTTTTCTAGAAACATCTTGCATGGCCACCAAAAGAGTTCTTTCAAACTCTTCTCCTTCCTTATCACTTCCAGTTTCAGGGGCTTTACCCTTGTCTTGATCATCAGTGGTGTAATCAAATTTCTTGTGGCTTCTATTCAGATACCTCTTCTCGCTCTCAGTAAGAGGCTCATCTTCTTCTGACTGCAACATGGTTTTGGTTCTCTAATGAAAGCACAGGCTATGCCAATAAAGGAGCTTTGATACCACTGTAATATCCCAAAATAGGGATGCACAAAGTGCCTGCTGAAATAACGCTAAAATAATGCACTTCTGGGAAATCTGTGCATAGAAATTATTTTGCAGCCCTTGGATCCATTAGATCAGTAGATCTAGGGTCTATATGCAAAAGGGGAGAAAAAAAAAATCAAACTAGGTGTGGTAAACAGATCTCCCACCACCTAGTCTAGCTGAAAAACACCCTATGAGAGGGGCTGCAGCTATGTACCACAAACTACTTCAGAAATAACGCAGTCTTGGTAAGCATGAGCAAGAGGCCATCAAATAAGAACAAATTTTTAATATACAGCAGAAAATTAGATTTATGTTGATGCTCTTACAGTATACAGCAGAAAATAGGAGACAAGAAAGAAGGAAATCTTCAGAAAAGAAGGCTGCAACACATGTATATACTACAAAATAGCTTAACAACGTTATTTTATGGAGCTGCAGCAGCTAAAGTTACACTTCAGATCTAGAGCAGATATTTTTACAAAATATCAGATCCATTTCAGATCTATACACTAGAAAGGCTTTATTACAAGATCCCCTTGGGGTTTTGACCAAATCATGCAATACAAAGAGTAGATCTGAGTTTTAAGTAGCAGATCTGCAATATTATTCAGGAATTTCTGAATATGAATTTACATTAAAACAGATCAGATCTATACAGAACATGGATCAGCAAGCTAATCCATGGATCACCAAAGTGAAAGGCAAAGCCCAGCACCAGAGATCTCTCATAAAAAATGGGATCAAAACACCCTGCAAAACCTCCACTGAAAATAATGCAGTCCCTGAAGTGAAACTGCGTTGTAGCTTGAATAACTGAGTTGACCTAATTCCAAGATGAAAACCTGAAGCCCCACAGCTAATGCACTCTTCCAGGAGGTTAAAAGACACACTTGCTGAGAAGAGGCACTAGTACAATTCTAGATCTGAGCAGATCTAGTGTTTCCACTTGCTGCAGCTTACAAAAGTAACCAAAACCTCACTGGATCTGCATTACAGTTGGAAGTAGAGCTTGGCCAAATGCCTGATAGTGGATGAAATCAGCAAGACTCCTCCAAGAATCCTCAATGGAAGAGGTGAAATCCATGCATAAGAACTCCCAAGTGCTAAGCAGCACTATTGTCAGCTAAACAGCAGAGGATGGTATTTGTTTAAACAGACAAGATACTCAGAAACATAGACAATCAACAACCTTATCTTTCTGCCTCTCCCTCCATTTTATAAGATGAAATCCTTGGCAAACCCTAAACCACCTTGATGAGTTAGCTCCATTCACATGAGGGGCCTCCATCTAGAACTACAATGTCCCTTCATGAGGTGCATTGTATCTAGACAGCGTTGTAGATTTGATCAATGTTGACCCAGTCTCATAGCTCAAACCTCTTTCACACTTACAAGTGATTTGTTTACATGGCCCAGATTTATCCTTGTTCATATGGGCATTGATTTATTTATTCTTTTTAGGAGTTTTACATGTCCTCCTTTATTCATTTATTCCTGCAACAGAAAATGAGACAAACATGTATATTCCTCTTAGCTTAGGCTAAGTAGGAATATTACAAAACTAAACTCCCATTGGACATTCCTAAGTTTGAATGTAATCCTATAGAATACCCCACCAATCATTTTCACTCTTTCCAGATGTGGTGTTCATCAAATTCCATTGCCAAAGACTCCATTTGTCTTTGTCTCTTCAAACATACTCTAACTGGAGTTGTTGCTAAGTGGTATGTCAATCAATCGCATGCCTCTCATTCTACCTTTGCAACTCTCGATAAAGCTTTCCTTTCATTTTTCCATATACCTCCTCGATACAACACAAGTATCGAACTATTGAACTCTTTTCGTCAAACGCTTTCCACCTGCCTTTCTTACCATGTACAAGAATGGCACAGAAGGAGGAGCATGTGTAGAGCCCCTGAGTTTGAAGACCGTGTGTATATGGATTGGTTTTCTAGAACCCTTTTGGTCCCCATAGGTAAATATGTCACCTCTCATTTCCCTTAGACTGAGGAATAAGCTCTCCATATAGCCTTGAAATATGATCTAATATATGCCCAATCAGGTTATGTTTATTTTTTCCTCCTTGATATGCCTCGACCCAGCACTGCTAATGCATTGGGGGCATCTCATGCCGGTGACGGTATCATTGGATATATTTCCTACCCTCAACCATCACCATATCCTCACCCTTTTATAAGTTATGGTCATCTCCAAGGGGGAATAGTTCCGCTTTCACATATCCCCCTCTCGATCCTTCAGGTGTCAACTCTTACCAAGGTACAAGAACACCATATCCATTTACCCATCCATGTCAGTCGATGTCAATTACATCTGTTGCTCAATCTAGTTATAAAAAAAAAAAAATTGAACCCTTATTACCCGTATGTACAACCTAACACTCCAACCCCACTGACACAAGTGCCCCAACCTTCCATGCCTCCACCGTCTCTACTACAAAAAAAACACCTCCACAGAATCAAGTGTATTCTCAGTAGATTACTACCAATTCCCCTAACCCCATAATAAGGAATAATGGGAAGGGTAACTATAACTATCAAGCTTAGGGTAACCAAGTAAATCAAGGTACACAACATAATTCTCTTAAGGGTGACCAACCTAATCCCGCAATTGAGCAACAACAATGTTGATAACCCAAGCATAACAAGCCTCTTAGAACCAATAAATAATGTGCTTGTTGCAAAAAAAATTTCCATTATACTCATGAATGTACCAATTTACCTCAAGTGCATCAAGCATGGGAATCTCAAGCGGCCTCCTCGAGAGGGCCTAAGCACATGGCTCCTCCTCCTCCCCCTCATTCTTCTTCGTAGTATATTTTGCTTACTAATCCATTCCATCATCAAGGATACGTGGCTACCCAACCCATCCAGAATCCTTCAGCACCTTAACCTTCACAATCTAGAAATATTAATTATAATATTCTCATGATGAATTCCAAATACATCAACCTTCAAACTCAATCGTGCTAGATTGATAATCCTTCTGATAATAAAACGATTGATTCACAACCCAAAATTTCCACCGAGCTCTTATCGTCACAGAATGGTATCTTATAAATCCATTTACCAAAGGTATAGGCTCACCTTAAGATCACTAAAGTTCCATTACATATAAATCTTGCTTCTTATAAAGCCACCCATACATATAGCATAGTATATGACTTGGCATAGTCTCTTACTGCCATGTTAATGTTGGAAGCACTCTAGACATTCCCATCCCAACAGAAAACTCTGATATCTTATTTGGGCATTGTGGATCCTTATGATGATCATTTGAATGTATTCGATGGTGATAAATTGAAACACCTCCCCCATACCTTCAACTATTTCCTTTCAAATACCAGCCTCCATAAAAAATTGCATTGTTCAATGATGTATCATAGACGAAGGCACATCCACTTGTGTGATGGCCGCTAGTTTTTGGAAGCAACTTGGTTCCCCTGACCTGTTACATTCCACTATCACTCTTTGTGCTTGGGACAGTCAACCCTCACAGCCTCTCAGTTTATATCGCAACTATCCCATCATTGTTTTTGGCAACACGATCTTGATTGATATCAAATTCATTGATTCCCCCTTAGATTACAACATCTTGTTGGGTCGTAGTTACACATATTCCATGTTAGCTTTCACATCCTATGTCTTTCTGAAGATGTGCTTCCCTCATAATGGAAAGATATTCACCATCGATCAGTTGACTTACTATGACCCTCAGTCTCAGACCTCTCCTTAAACCATTATTTCATCGATGATTAGCAATAAGACCGCCCCCCCCTCTAATCGATGTTTCCCCTGGGCTCTATAAATATTCCACATTTCTTGGGCTTATTATGGCCCACCGCCTACTCTTTCTAAGCCTAGCTCTTTGAGTTTTTGCATTCTTCAAGTGTCACAGGTTGTTGGTAATAGTTTGGTACGTCTTCTTAGCAACCAACCCCTCTACAACCCCCTGCTGAAGATTGAACCCATCCTTTAGGTACAATTCCTCTAGGCTAGTTCCCTTCCACTGGTATAGCTCCTAATCATTTTCAATTAGGAACCATTCTTCCATTTCTTTCCCACCAATGAGTAGTTCCTCCAGGTCATTACCCCTCTGGTCATATACCTTTCTTATTCCCTCCACCAGAAATATTTTCTACCCTTGTAACAGTTATGTTGATTCTTCCTAACATCACCTTGGGGATCCCAATCTGGTACATTGATCCTCCTACAAACACTCCTCCCAACTTAAAACTTACATGTATTTGACTGCATTTAAACGCATTCCTACCACCCCTTCATTTGCTTCAATTCCACAACAAACTAAACAGGAAGCCACTTTTGTTGTGAAAGCATCTGGTGAGGGGGGAAACCTAGAAAAGGGAAGCAAAGAAAATGCACCCCAACCAACTCCCACTCCTCCTAAACCTCCAAATCCTTCTCCTCCATGTGCTTTCTGTGATGTTGTTGGGCATGCCACCAATAATTGTCTTGTGTTCCATCATATCAAGAATGTGATCTCTGATACTTTTCTTGAACCTAACATTCCTGAGGTTCATGTTACCTTGCTCGATTCCGCCAAAAAGAACAAAACCTTACGCACGAATCACTCTTGTGATTTGTGTGATAAGTATGGACATTATTCCCATCACTGTCCCTATCTCAAATATTTTCATAATACACTTCAAGTGCTTTGCGAGTTAGATGTCACTTGTAGTGACTCCACTTCCACTCTACATGTGGATCCTGGTCCCAATGCTTCACTAGGATAGGAGGTTTCTCAACCCACCATCATGATTCCCCCTCCTAATATCAATATTATAGATAGTTAAGCTCCTACTCTCTACCTTTTTTCATCCATGGGATCGATCTATTCATACTCTTTAGGAGTTTCCTATTGTGCTTCTTTCGAACCATCTTCGGAAAACACTTCGGCCACATCCACTTGTCATCAGTATCCCATAGTATACGTTGTGTATGGGAACCATGTTATCCATGATGATTATTGGTTCAAATATCCCTTACTTCAAACCCATGAATTTGATCCACATCCACATTGTGGCCATTACATTGACACCCAATGTTTGGGAAAGGGGGAATCCATTTTTTAGATTCCAGGAGAAGGAATTATCCCCAATCCTCTTATTATGTATGGTGATGTTGACTCTATTTCCATTTTTCTTACCCATCCTTCAGAACCTCTAGAGCCCCATATCACTCTAGATCACCTTAGGTATTATCCACTTAATCATTCCTTCATCTTTCCTCAACAACCCAGTCCCTTAGACTTTATTGTTGGTCAACCACAGTGTCGTCTAGGTGAGGATATATTCATTATATCTTAATCCACTCTTTGGTATGGTGACACCATGTATGTGAACCCAAAAATTTAGTCCATTTTTAAGCCAAAATTATATTTTTAATCCACCATTTCCTTTCTCTTACTGCATCCATCATCCATTCTTCTCATAAGAAGACAACCATAAATAATAAATGGTGACACCACAATAATGTGCATAATCACATTATGTATTTAACCATCCTTACATGTTTTGGAATCCATTATTCTAAATACATCTAGAATTTCCATAACATGTTATAACCATACATACACAAACTGGGGGCACCTATTCCCCTACATCTATAGAATTTTAATGTATATTCAAAACATCTCATGTAATGTACTAAAACATAAGAATCAAATCTACTCTACTCATCTGCAGAAGAAAATTCGCGATCAAGAACACATATAAAAAACATGCATCATGATTTAACACATATACAAATATATTTATCTAGGGGAAAGCAACTTCTCAAAATCCCTTCCTATCTATATTGCATTAATCAATGAATCTAGATGAATACAATATGCATGCTCAAGCTTGAGCACAACCTGCACAAGTATCTTTTATCCTCTGCTTGGTTGACTGACTTTGGCCAACACTTAGCCAATTTAGAGCCTTCCCAAGCTCCTATTTCCTTGTGTTGTTTGATGAGTAATTATCCCCTATTAATTAGGGAAATTTCTCATTGAGAATTGTGCAATTCCTTTAGGCCCTTCTTTGACTGCATGCACCACTTGAAAAATTATACAACTAATAGTACACTTCCCTTGAACTCCAATCTCAACTGGGTGACTCTAGTTTCATGTATGCATGAGTTAATTTAGGCTGACTTATTAGTTAACTATTTAAACACTAAACTAAAGTTGCACCCCACTGCTAGAGTCCCCACTAGTTCCTCCAATAGTTGGAACTAGTTTAACTGA
Source organism: Pinus albicaulis (assembly GCA_034641835.2). NCBI lineage: Eukaryota > Viridiplantae > Streptophyta > Pinopsida > Pinales > Pinaceae > Pinus > Pinus albicaulis. The sequence goes on along the minus strand of CM076578.1, from coordinate 813,008,628 downwards.
CCATAGCTCAATTTGACTAAATTAAATTGTTACAACTAAAATTAAGTCAACCTAGGCTCCTAACATTTAGGAATCATTATACACAACTCAATTTCATGCCCCCAACTTGAATTAACTAATATAAATGAGTGATAACAACTATTTCAACTCAGTTAACTCATTCAAGTTGTATAGTGATGTGGAATTTCGATTTTCTCCTAATTTAATCAAAGGAAAAATTAGATTAGGAATTTATTGCTACATTTTCAACACTCCCTCAGCAAGAAAGGATTTATCATATACCCAAATCCTGCCTCTATGGAACTTGAATTTTCATCTTGAAAAATCCTTTATTAAAATATATGCATCGTGTTCCTATAGCAATGTGTTCCAACAACATGACCTACCTCTGCACACAATATCGTATATGGTGATACTGAATGTCGATATGTTAGGTCCCTATATTACTAGTATAGTCCCTTATTGTTGTTAGTGTAACCCCCTTATTGTTATTATTGTACCCCTGTAACCCCCATATTGTTATTATTGTGTCCTTAAATTATTATTGTTAGGTCGGCGAGGATAACATTGTGGCCCCACTAGGATTACATTGTGGCCCCATGGACTCCTATATATAGAAAGGAGGTTTTATAATTTGTATCATCCAATAATTTTTCATTCATGTAATGTATTGGAGGTTTCCCCCTCGAAGTGGCTTATTTGTAAGGCGTTGATATATCTTTTCTTCTCTTTTTGGAGTTGGTTTCACAACATTTGGTATCAGAGCTTTGGATTCTAGGGTTTCGCTGCTCCAAACAGGTCATCGTGGAATTTTTAGAGTGTGAATCTGACATCCTGAGGAACATCATCGTAAAATTTCAGAGCTTGGTTCGCAATATTTTCGGAGATATGATCTATGGAAGTTAGGGATTTTTGCAGGCTCCTAAATTTAACCTAAACAAGTCATCGCGGCATTTGTGCTATAATTTTTTTTCTACGAAGTTTCAGAAGCTGAAATTTTTAGAGAGCGAAGCTGAAATCTAGAGGAACATTGTTGCAAAATTTCAGAGCTTTTTTTTCAATATTGTCGGAGATATGATCTCTGGAAGTTAGGTCTTTTTCAGGCTCCTGAATTTCACCTCAAAGAGGTTATCATGGGAAAATCTTCATAACTCTCTCTCGAAGCATCGGATTGGAATGTTGTAAAAAGTGGCCACAATTACACGAAATTTAGTTTTGCTTCTATCAATTTCAGAGCCAAAGGAGGAAACCCTGACACCTAGAAAGTCGTACAAGTTCACTCTACTGAACTAGTCCATAATTGGGTCATTGTGGAAGATTGGACATAACATCGTCTTGAAGAATCCAAATCAGGTCAGACCTGTGACATTTGAAAGAAGCTTTAGAGGGCTACTACAAGGCTGAATTTCAGATATTGAAGGTCTTCAATTATAGAGATAATTCAATTTCAATATAGAGCTCCTCAAAAGCAAGTAAAAGGTGTGTCTTTTTTATCCCGAATTGCATAAGCCTTGTTTGAAGAATCAAGTTGAATTGATTCCAAGGGCATATTGTAGAATATATATCAGTATTAGATTCTAAAATGGCCCCTAAAAATAATTCAACACCAATTAAGCCTTTAGAAGGCTCTACTATGACTCATGAAGACGAAGAATGACAACATGACATATCAAATTTACAAGAGAAAGTGCAACAAATTTCGCTCTCGCAAAAAGCAACAAAAAATGACATGGAAGTTTTGAATAAAGGCATGGAAACTAAGATGGATGGTTTGAAGAAAATCATGGAATCTAAGATGGATGTTTTGAAGAATGGCATGGAAGCTAAGATAGATGGCATGGAAGCTGGCATGGAATCTAAGATGGATGGTTTGAAGAATGGCATGGAAGCTAAGATAGATGGCATGGAAGTTGGCATGGAATCTAAGATGGATGGTTTGAAGAATGGCATGGAAGCTAAGATAGATGGCATGTAAGCTGGCATGGAATCTAAGATGGATGACATGGAAGCTAAGATCGATGAAAAAATGGAAAACATGAAGAATGATCTAAAAGTAGACATGGAAGGTTTGACAAAGTTGATACAACAAATGTTTCATAATGGTGAAAAGATAGTAGAGGAAACTCATGATGAGAGCAAAATAAATGTTAATCGTGATTTCATAAACTCTAATGTTGGCAGGAAGAACCACCATATTCCAAAAATGGATATGAGGAAGTTTGATGGAAAGGATCCTGTAACATGGATCCTACATATGGAGCAATATTTTTATCTCAATAATGTGCAAAACACACAAAAGATACGCATTTCAACTTTACATTTAGAAAAAAATACATTTGTATGGTATCGATGGCTTTGCTCCTGTAAAAAAATTGTCACTTGGTCAATTTTTACAGAGGAAATGATAGCACATTATGAGGATACAAAGAGCAACACCTTCTTTAGCCAATTGATAAATCTCAAACAAAAGGGTTTAGTGGGGGAGCACATTGAGGACTTCCAAAAATTGAATATAAAGGTAACTGATATTCCAGAGGAACACAGGATTGATCTCTTCATAGGTACTTTAAAGGATAACATCCAACATGAAGTTCGCATTTTGGAACCTGATACATTGGAGAAGGCATTCGAGTTGGCAAGAAAAATTGAATGTAAAATTATGGTGACAAGGAAGCCTACCACTCACTTCTATAAAGAGGGAAGTGTTGCTACTCCTAGATTTCCACAAACTACAAGGTTGACACCACAACAATTGGAAGAAAAAAGAGTAAAAGGGCTTTGCTACAGTTGTGATAGAAAATACACTAAAGGTCATAAGTGTGTTGAGAAGAAATTATTTTACATAGATTGTGAAGAGGAAGAAGAAAATGAACAAGAAGAGGATATACACCAGGAACTAGCCCTAGAAGAGGAAGAAATGAGTCTAACCATATCGTGTAATGCATTGGTAGGAATTACCACTCCTCAAACTCTCAAGATAGAAGGACATATCAAGAAGAAAAAGGTAATAGTGTTGATTGATTCGAGTAGTACCCATAATTTTATTCATTGTAAGGTAGCCAAGGAATTGAATTGTTTCCTATACCCAGCACCAGAATGTCAAGTGATGGTTGCAAATAGAGGAACTATAAATTGCTCTGGAAAATGCCATAATATCAAGCTAACCATGGGGGAATATGTGTTGACTAGTCCAATGCTTTCCATTCCTATGGGAGGTGCTGATGTTGTACTAGGAGTACAATGGTTACAATCTTTGGGGACGGTAGCTTTTAATTTTCAAGAACTTTTCTTGAAAGTTTTTTCAGAAGGAAAGGAAGTCGAATTACGGGGTATTGCAGGGAAGACGAGAAAGATAATAAGCTCTAATGTCATGACAAAGATTCTAAAGAAAGAACAACGAGGTCTAATTGCACAATCATGCTCACTAGAAGTTCCAACATCAAAATCATCTTTTTCTGCAGATCTCCAAAAATTCTTGGAAAATCATTCCAAGGTTTTTGAAACTCCCAAAGGACTCCCACCTATTCGTGATCATGATCATGCTATTCATTTGATTCCAGGAAGTGTTCCTCCAAACATCAGGCCTTATAGATATCCTTATGTCCAAAAGAGCGAAATTGAACGTATGATTGTAGAAATGTTAGAGGCAGGTATATTTCAACCTAGTCAAAGTTCTTTCTCTGCTCCTGTAGTATTGGTACACAAGAAGGATGGAACATGGCGCATGTGTCCGGATTATAGGGAGCTTAATAAGCTCACCATTAAAGATAAATTTCCCATTCCTGTGATTGATGAATTATTGGATGAATTACATGGAGCAATTTATTTTACCAAGTTGGATCTTCATTCAGGATATCATCAAATTAGAATAAAGACTGAAGATATTCCAAAAACAGCATTTCGAACTCATGAGGGTCATTATGAATTTTTGGTCATGCCTTTTGGCCTTACCAATGCACCTTCTACATTTCAAGGGTTGATGAATTCCATTTTCAAACCCTTCCTTAGAAAATTTGTGCTAGTATTTTTTGATGATATACTAATCTACAGCGGGTCTTGGAAGGATCATGTTCAACATGTTGACAGGGTGCTCAAACTATTGTAGGAGAAACAATTATATGCAAAAACATCCAAATGTTTCTTTGGAGTACAAGAGGTGGAATATCTTGGTCATATTGTATCTCACGAGGGTGTTAAGGTAGACCCTAACAAAATTAAAGCTATGAAGGAATGGAAAGTCCCCACAACCATAAATCAGTTGCGAGGATTTCTCGGGTTAACATGGTATTATAGCAAGTTTGTTAAGAATTATGGGAGAATAGTAGCACCTCTAACAACATTATTGAAGAAAGATGCATTTTCATAGACTCCTGAAGCAACTAAGGCATTTGAACATATTAAAGAGGCAATGTGCCTAGCACTGGTCTTAGCTATGCCAGACTTCACAAAAACATTTATTGTGGAATTTGATGCCTCAGGAAATGGAATTGGTGTTTTTTTAATGCATGAAGGAAGACCCATTTCTTTTGAAAGTCATCCAATCAAAGGAAAGTATTTAAAGAAACCTATTTATGAGAAGTAAATGTTAGCGATACTGCATGCACTAAAGAAATGGAGAACTTACCTAATGGGAATACACTTCAAGGTAAAAATTGATCATGATAGTCTTAAACACTTTTTGTAACAAAGACTATCTTAAGAAGAGAAGAAAAAATGGGTCACAAAGATGTTGGGTTATGACTTTGAAATAGTCTACAAAAAAGGGAAGCTAAATGTTTTTGCAAATGCACTCTCAAGAAAGAATGAAGAGGTGGAAGAATTTCTTTGTGCCATTTCTATTATCCAACCAGATTCGATAACCGAAGCAAGAGATGAATGGAAGAAGGATGAATAAGTGTGGACACTCATTCAAAATAAGATCCTAGTACATCTGATACATTTAGTTGGAAAAATGATTCCTTATGGTACAAAGATCGCTTATATCTTTGTAAGAATTCCCAACTAAAACAAAAGATTCTTTTGGAATTTCACACTTCTCCTTTAGGAGGACACTCGGGATTTTTAAAAACTTACCACGGGGTGAAGAAAGAATTTTTTTGGGATGGCCTTAAATCTGATATCCAAAAGTTTGTGGCATAATGTTTTGTTTTCCAGCAGAATAAAGTTGATAAAATTAAGACCCCAAGACTTCTACAACCTTTATCCATTCCAAGTCAATGTTGGGAGGAGATTTCAATGGATTTTATCACAGGTTTACCTAAGTCTGAAGAAAAGAGTGTCATCATGGTGGTAGTTGATAGACTTACCAAGTATGCACACTTTTGTGCATTATCTCATCCATTTAAAGAAAGTACAGTTGCTACTACATTTATGGACACAATTCAAAAGCTACATGGAAACCCAAGGGTTATTGCGAGCGACAGAGATCCCATTTTTACTGGAAATTTTTGGATGGAGTTATTTTCTTGTTTGGGTACTCAATTAGCTCATATCTCATCATATCATCCTCAATCCGATGGTCAAACCGAGATAGTAAATAAATTTTTGGAAGGATATCTTCGTTGTTTTGTATCTGATAAACAAACACAATGGGTCAAGTGGTTACCTCTTGCTGAATGGTGGTATAGCACTTCCTTCCATACTGCAGCAAAAATGACCCCATTTATGGCACTTTATGGATATCATCCACCATCCATCACATTATCTTTAAGAGAAAATTCGAAATATCAAGCAGTAGAAGATCACATCGAGCATCAACAAGAAGTTCTCCAACTCTTAAAGGATAACCTGAGTTTGGCACAAAATCAAATGAAACAATAGGCAAATCAACATCGCAGCAAGAGAAGTTTTGATTTAGGAGACTAGGTATTTTTACGGTTACAACCATACAAACAAATGTCCCTCAAGCAAGATAAGAAGGATAATGAATTATCGCCAAAGTACTATGGTCCTTACAATGTGTTGCAAAATATTGGTACTATGGCATACAAATTGGAGCTTCCTGCTTCTTCACGAGTGCATCCAATTTTCCATGTTTCATGCTTAAAGAAGGTTATAGGTGAAAATATTCCAATTCAAACAATATTTCCAGAACTTGATGAGGAAGGAAAAATCATATTGGAACCTAAAGCGGTCACGGAAGCAAGAACTTGACAGCTACGGAATCGATCAATTTCAGAGTATCTCATCAAGTGGAAGAACTTACCCACTGAAGATTCTACATGGGAGGATGAGAATTTTATACAGAAGCACCCAGAGCTACTCAAGCGTTGAGGACAACACTTTTTTGAAGGAGAGGGGCATGTTAGGTCCCTATATTACTAGTATAGTCCCTTATTGTTTTTAGTGTAACCCCCTTATTGTTATCATTGTACCCCTGTAACCCCCATATTGTTATTATTGTGCCCTTAAATTATTATTGTTAGGACGGCTAGGATTACATTGTGGCCCCACTAGGATTACATTGTGGCCCCATGGACTCCTATATATAGAAAGGAGGTTTTGTAATTTGTATCATCCAAGAATTTTTCATTCACGTAATGTATTGGAGGTTTCCCCCTCAAAGTGGCTTATTTCTAAGGCGTTGATATCTCTTTTCTTCTCTTTTTGGAGCTGGTTTCACAACACGATATTCTTGGATCGATCATGAAAAACTAGAGAGCTTGATACAACAATAATTGTCACATTAAATCACAGTAGGATCCATCATTTGGCCAAATAACCCATCAAGAATCTTCCTCATCCAAATAGCCTCACATGTTACTTGAATGGAATCCATGTACTCTGCTTCTGTTGAGCTAAGTGCAACAAATCTTTGCTTCCTGTTGTACCAAGAAACCGCTAGTGACCCAACATTAGAAATACCTCCTGATGCGCTCTTCATGTCTGATGTACTCCCTACCCAATCCACATCTGTGAAGCTTTGCATCTTCACTCCCTCTATCTATTTGTACCAAAGTCCAAACTGAGTAGTGCCTCTGAGGTATATCAATACATGTTTTTCCTCCTTCCAATTTAGTTTGCCTGGATTAACCATTGCTCGAATAATTTGGTTAACTGCATAGCATATGTCAAGTCGTTTGTTTACCAAATACATAAGTGAACCTACAAGCTACCTGTAAATAGTAGCTTCCACTTCCTCACCTGAAGTGGCATCCTCCTTCCACCAACTGTCTACTAGAGGAGTGTCCAAGGGATTTCTACTCTCCATACAGAACTTCTTCAGTACCTCGTTGGCATACTTTCCTTCAGAGACAAAAGGTTTGCCATCTCCTTGCCATACTTCCAAACCAAGGAAATAATGCATGAGTCCCATTTCCTTCATCTTGAATTCTCTTGCAATATACTCTTTGAAAGAACTTATCATCACCAGTTAAAATAAAATCATCGACATATAATACTATAATCAACAATTTACCTTCAACAACAATATGGTAAAGGTTTGCATCTGCTCCAATTTTGGAGAAACCCAACCTAGTGAAATAGTCGTCGATCCTGGTGTACCAAGCACAGGGTGCTTGTTTCAATCCATACAACGCTCGCTTGAGTCTACACACAATAAACTCTTTGTAAAAGATCACAAATACTTCCAGTTATTTAATGTAAACCTCTTTATCAATAACTCCATTGAGGAATGATGTCCTCAAATCCATTTGATGAATCTTCCATCTCATCTACACTGCAAGTGCTAGAATTGAAATGATAGAAGAGTACCGTGCTACTGGAGAATATGTCTCCTCGTAACCAATTCCCTCCACCTGAGAAAACCTCTTAGCCATAAATTTGGCCTTGTGTTTCTTTATGCTTTTTTATGTTTCTTGCTTCACATTATAGATCCGTCTCTAACCCTCCACTAATTTTTCCTCTGGTCTTGGGACCACTTCCCAAACATTGTTTCTTACTATGGAATCATATTCCTCTACCATGGCATAAACCCATACTGGTTGCAACACTGTTTCCTCGAATGTAGATGGTTTTGTCTGTTTTGTCTCTATTAGCTCACTCATTAGAGCCATGTAGCCTATGTATCGATCCAGTGACCTCCTCTATCTGCGTTGTGATGTGGGTGATCCCTCATTCTTTATAGAATCATGCAATATTTTGTCATATTCCCTAGTTCGCTTCCTTCCTTCTCTGGATGTCTCCACTCTCTACTCCTCTGCTTGTGGCAACTCCACAACATCCTAAGGTCTTCCTTTGGAACCAAAATCTCATCATCTAATTGAAACTGAAGCTCCCTCTCAAGAGGACACCTCATTTCCTTATCCTCATTGAACTTCATATCTATACGAACAAATTTCATCCTAAGAGATGGCTAGTATACCTGATAGTTATGAGGTGTATCTATGTACCCCAAAAATATGCTCAACTTTGTTGTCGACTCTAACTGTTTCCTTGATTCCTTGGAAATATGACAGTAAACCGATGAACCAAAGATCCTGAAGTGTGACACGTCTGGTTTCTTCCCTGAGAAAGCTTCTTCTGGTGTACTCATCCCATGAACCCAATGAGGACTCCTATTCTGCAAATAGACCATTATGTTGCATGCATCAACCCACAAGTGTATTGGTAGCCCTTGGTCATGCAACATCGCCCTTGCTTCTCCCACAATACTTTTGTTATTCCTCTTATCCACCCCATTTTTCTATGGTTTGTGGGGTGCTATCAACTCCCGTCGAATTCCTTCCTTTGCACAAAATGTTTTAAACTCATTCGAAACATATTCACCACCGTTATCACTCCTAAGAGCCTTAACTTTCCTTCTAGTTTGTTTATCAACAAGTGATTTAAATTTAACAAACTTGGAGAATGTCTGGTCTTTCTTCTGCATGAAGAAAATCGAGCACTTCCATGAAAAATCATCTACAAATATAACATAATACTTTTTCTTGGCCATGGAGCTTGTTGAGAAAGATTCAGAGACATCAGAGTGGATCCTTACAAGGATTGTGTGTGCCCTTATATCTCGATCATTGAAGGTAGATTTTGTGTACTTACCTAAGGTAAACCCTTTGCATGTATTCTTCTGCTCTAGTGATCTGTTGGGGAGGCATGTGGTTATATGATGCATGATCTTCAAAGCTCCATGATGAAAATGAACAAGTATTCTATGCCATAATTCGATGACATATCAGATCTACACCTTCTCCTCCTTTGTGCTCAAAGCAACACAATCTTCCACATTCAACTTGTAGAGGTTCTTCACCCGAACCCCGATCTGCTTCAGTTGTCCCATGGTGATGTGTCTCAAGAATGCCTTTCCTTTGTTGAATATCACATCGTAGCCACAATCTTCCAACACCGTGACATAAACCAAGTTCTTATTTAGAACCTAAACAAATATCACATCCTTGAGCCTAAGAGTGGATCCTAACTCCCTTTAAAAAGTGACTATACCAATACCAGTTGCACTATCCCTCCCATCATCTCCCATCTCGATGTGCATATGGAGGTCGTTCTCCTCCAAGTCACTAAAAAATTCTTAGTTTTCCATCATATGGAATGAGGAACCACTTTCTAGATACCACACACTACCCATCATTGTTATTACCATACATGCATTGAGGGTGAAGTCCAACTCAATTTGTGAAGCCAAACCTTCAACTGATGCTCCTCCTGAGGGCTTCTTTCTTGCCTTCTTGTGTGGACACTTCGTGGCATATTGTCCCAGTTCATGATAGTGAAAGCACTTGATTTTGACAAGTCTTTATTTTTTCCCCCTTGACTGGAATCTCCTTTGGATTGGGATTTCTTCCCTTTCCATTTATTTTCCTTTCTAGCCAAGGCACAATTTTCTTCTTCCTCGCCTTTGGATGAGGTCTTGTCTCTTTTTTTTCACCTGAACTCCTTTGGTACCAAATCAAACTACAATATTTCCTAGTTTGATAGCTTCTCCCTCCCATTTACTAAACCTTGTTAGCTTTTCCAACTCTTGGGAATGCCTAGAAGTGCTAGGCTTACGAGATCATCTTCTACAACCGTAGAAACAAGGCTCCCAAGTTCATCATGACATTGTGTGAACCTTCTTAGGTACTATGATATTGTTCCACCATTTTTAATCTTAATATTCCGAAGCTTTTCCTTGAGTGCCAACTTCCTATGGTCACTATTGTTCTGGAACAAATCTTTCAATGCTTGCCACATTGCATACAAAATTTCCTTCCCATGGATATTAGAGACAATGTGGTCTTGTACTCCCTCCAATATGATCCTCCTCGCCTTGGATACACTCTTCTTCCAGTCTGCTACATTTGTATCATTGTTGTCAATCTCGGGATATCATTATCAATGAATTCCTTCAACCCATTATCTTCTAGTACTGCCTGCATGCGGTCCTTCGAAGTAGTATAATTTGAGGTACCCTCAAGGGCATACTCAAGCCTTAGACCATAGAACACCATCATGCTAGCTCTAAATAATTGATCCTGCAAATTCAATCCTCCTGTAAAGAAAAATTCGAATTCTCTTCTCTACTATAACTCCTTCTCTGATACCATGTATAATTTTAATGTAGATTCAAAATTGTTCATGTAATGTAATAAAACATAAGACTCAAAGCTACTCTACTCATATGCGAAGAAAATTCACGATCGAGAACACATATCAAAAACATGCATCATGATTTAACACACATACATAGAGATTTATCTAGGGGAAAGAAACTCCTCAAAACCTTTTCCTATCTATATTACATTAATCAAAGAATCTAGATGAATACGATATGTTTTCTCAAGCTTGAGCACAACTTGCACAAGTATCTTCTATCCTATGCCTGACTGATTGACTTTGGCCAACACTTAGCCAATTTCAAGCCTTCCCAAGTTCATATTTCCTTGTGTTGTTTCATGAGAAATTATCCCCTATTAATTAGGGAAATTTCTCATTGATAATTGTGCAATTCCTTTAGGCCCTTCTTTTACTGCATGCACCACCTGTACAACTTGGAAAATTATACAACTGATAGTACACTACCCTTGAACTCCAATCTCAACTTGGTAACTTGAATTACATGCATGCATGAGTTAATTTAGGTTGATTAATCAGTTAAATGGTTAAACACTAAAGTTACACCCCACTACTAGACCTCCCACTAGTTCCTCCAACAGTTGGAACTAGTTTAACTAACCATAACTTAATTTAACTAAATTGAATTGTTACAATTGAAATTAACTCAACTGAGGCTCCTAAAATTTAGGAAACACTGTACACAATTCAATTTCATGCCCCCAACAAGAATTAACTAAGATAAATGAGTGATAACAACTATTTCAACTTAGTTAACTGATTCAAGTTGTCTAGTGATGTGGAATTTCAATTTTCTCCTAATTTAATCAAAGGCAAAATTAAAATAGGAATTTCTTGTTGCATTTTCAACAACATCTACTCATCATCCTCTAGAGGGTCTTGTGCCAGTCAGGCCGAATGCTTGAGTCCCTTATTTGAGAACTTGGAACACAATGGAACTCCACAAAATCATCTAGCTAGGTGCATCATTCCCACCTTTGTATACCCAATAAGTCCCTTCCATCATCATATGTTGGGGGGGGACATCTCATGCTTTGGGGCTTGATGGTACCCTGGCCCCCTTATCACTTAATTAACATAAATTTTATCCTATACCCCAATTATCTAGATATGGTCAATTACCCTTTCATTAATTAAGTAGTTTTTCCTATCGGCCTCTCTGACAAGCCATATACACATCATATATCATAGATTCTTGATACCATATCTTCTTTTATTCTACTCTATGTGATACCACAATTACCACTCGATCCCCATGTTTGACATGGTGGGCGGAGATGATTATATACCTCCTCTAGTATTTCATTCCATAATTTTTATTTGCCTTAATTTTTCGCCAGGAACCATCATTCCAAGAAACATTAAGGCCATTTATAAACAAGTAAATACCACCTACCTAAATGTCGTAGATCCAGATTTCGACAGTTGGTTTTTTCACTACAAGCTCACCAAGATTTAGGGCTTCCTTCTCCTATACAAATTCTCAAACAACTCAAAGTGAAAATGAATTGGATTTGGGGGCAAGAAGCCATTTTATAGCGAAAACCCTAGTTTTTATGTTGACCATTACGAGAAAACCGTAGCTCGGTTTAACAAACCGCCAACATTGTTGGAAATATCTTGGTTTGAAAAACTACCAACACTATTGGAAATATCTCATCAAGCACTATAATGGGTCTTCCTTCATTTTTGATAATTTGAAACTTCATTTGGAAGCCATTTTTTCCATGATGTCTCATTTTACCACCTATCAAAATTGAATCTATTCATATGAGTCACCTATCCACTGACACCACTTCACCTTTTCACTTGTCAAATTGGGTATCAAGTTTCATCGTGAGTAACCATTACTTACTTGACATGTTTTTATGGTCCCTTTTGGGCCTTTCCCATGTGGTAGTATCATATAATCACACTTGTTCATAGAATCATAGATGAGTGACCCTTGCATCCATGGCATCAGTTTAGAGTCCCATTGACTCATGTTACAGTACATCATCCACATTTGCATCACATTTATCCCATTTCACTTATATTTGGCCTCAAGCTATATTGACCTGTCTTTTAAAATCCTCCGTCTGAGTAATTGACCATCCCCTTTGGAATTGAGTAATTCGTTGCCTAGTCAACTATGCATATTATACTCTAACAAGGGAACTCATCAGTCCACCATTCCTGTCATTCCTCCATCATCATCCCTCGTTTCAATATATCATTCACATTACTATACCCCCCGTGCCTTTGTTGAGGAATCATCATTTCCTTAACTCTGGCAATCCCTGTTCTCTCGACTTCAACACATATTTTCTAAGAGAGTGGTTTAGAGGGCGGTGTACCTTGGCTCCAAATTTCATCATTGTTCGGTGCCTCATATCAATTAAATGGATTCCTCATTTCCCTCTAACTTGGTTGTTTCTCACATGCTCGACTCCAACTCATTATCACACGATCGAGAAGCTTAGACTTGATGATATAGTGATCCAGTATATTGTAAGAGCATTTCCCAAGTGTGTGTGAGATGTTCCAAACCTCATGAGGGGGTGGCCCTTCAGGGAGCCCCCCACGTGTCTAGATTTTAGTAGATCATGATATAGCCTCAAATGCAATTCTGTATATTTTACCGGTTTGGTCTCCGCCGATCACAACACTCACAATATGGGTGTCTCCTTCAAATGATCCATTTAGATCTTTAGAGCCCTTTCCTTTTCAGTAGGGCTTATTTTTTTTTTATCTCCCCTCACCATGTCATCTTGAGGGGAATTATTTCTCATGTACTCAGATCAAAAATTTTCATTATGTATCAGTCTTGGCCTTTGTCTTCCAGACACTTTTGTATATGGGACTCATTGTATCGTTGTATCATTTTCTAGTCCATTGATGCTAGTTTGTCATGTATCATATATTTTGTTGCTCATGACCATATTTCTAGGCACCTCATTTTTATTTGTACTCAGTTATGTCAGCGGTATGGGTATGCCTCCCTCACCTCATTTGATATTATGTACTTATCGATAAAATGAGACTTCTATCAGATAAGTAGGTCTCTCCTCTTTCATTATCATTTTTTCCTTGCCTTACTTCAACTCTCTCTCTCTCTCTCTCTCTCTCTCTCTCTCTGGTGTGTCGTGGAAGTGAAAGCTACAACTTATTTTGGTCATACGATTTTCTCCTAACGCTCTTAAGTTTGGGGGAAATCTATTATCACCCAAAAAATGTTCACCTAACCATTTCTTACTCGGTGGGTCGAAATACACCATGTAGGATTAATTCTAGCATGGTAAAGCCCATTTTCACCTAGGGAAATAATTTAGTAAACCATTCTTCTAAATTATTTCTCATTAAAACCAAAACCCCATGAGAATAATTAAGTAAATCATTATTTGTTTAATATTCTCTAAAAATAATTATTAAATAATCATTTGATAATTATTTCTTGTCAGTTTTGACTTAATCACCTTGGAATAATTAAATAAATTATTATTTATTTATTATTCCTTATTTATTCCCTATTTTCCTTTTGTGATAATTGTTAAATCGTTATTTAATAGTTATTTAAAATTCATATTTCTTAAATTCTCACAAAACGATTAACAAATCATTTTTGTTTTTTAAGCCTTTTAACCACCTTATAAATAAAGATATTTGACTATTTTGAATATATTTTCCTTCTAAAAATGTATATTAATTTATCCACAACGACTAGATTTTGATTTAGTCAATAATATTTTATTATTTTCTAATTCTTAATCTATTCCAATATTTTGTTATAAATAGAGGGTTTTCTATCAGTTATTCACCATAACCATTTTCACCATCCCCATTATCATCTCATAGCATTTGAGCTCCCACTTGAGTTCAAGTATATATTTTTTTTCGTTTTTTCCCATTGCATATCACAAATTGAGAGAGAGAAACACATTGCTGAAGCACAAGGTTAAGAAGAACCCATCCCACGAAGGGGGATTTGCTTACCCATTTCTATAATTTCTCCTCACTAGTTGTATCATTTTAATCTACAAAATTGATTATTGAGATTATCCATTAGGTTGCTACACTTTTATTTCTACTGTTATATGTTACTATTTGCATATTATCTTTTGTTGCAGGGTTTTTATAACATTTTGTTCTAGATATGAAGCATAGACACAACCATATTTTATTTTTATGGTTATAAGTTACTTATAACTTAAGCAAGGGATTTTCACTCACTTGCAGAAAAAATTTGCACCAATTACAGGAATTCACCCACCCTGATACCATGTTAAACACTCACAAATGATATACAAGATTAAGATAAACATGAGATAAAGTATATTCAATAATATTTACATATTAATACATTGTTTTATTTCCATTATTTTTCATATTCCAAGTGGTCTCTTGGACTCCAATGACTGTTCACATTCCACACATAAGCCTTAGCAGATTAGGTGTCCAACATTTTGGTTGTATTAAAGTAAAAAAAACTAATATCCTAAAGAAAATGAATTAAAGAAATAATAATATATTCAGCCATTATTTTCTTGTTTTATATTTTATTTTATATTAATTTGTAATTTCTTAGCTATAGTATTTTGACTGTTATTTTGAAACCATAATTAGTGATTTTGTTTTTATTTTAAACAATTTTCAAGTATCAAGGAGTTGCAAGGGAGGGAAAGCTCAATTGGTGATCGTCGTATTATGAAGTATTATGTAAACCATGAGATTCAAGGTTCAAATCCCTGTGGGTAAAGCCAAAAAAAATAAATATCAAAGAGTTACTGTGAAGGATTGTTATCAACCAGAAGATCTTCCATCCAGATTTAAATCTTGAATTGGAAAAGAAAAAAAGATTGATAAAATGATGCTTTAAAATTGTATTCATTTTTAAGATGTGACTCTCTCAAATTTATTTAATGAATTCAAATCATTTTTGGGTAAAAAAGAAAAGGTTTGACTAAAATATTTTATTTTATTATAAAAAAGAATCATCACTTTAGAGTGAGGGGTTGGAAATTCTCGACTTTAAACTTAGGCATTTTTTTTCAAGAGTAGGAAAGGAATTGAAGACGTGGAGAGGATAGATTGGGCAAGAAATCAACAATTGAGGCTTCTACATTTCTATAAAGCCAAGAGGAAATATGGAGGACTTGGACGAAAATTTCTTATGTAAAAGAATATATTTATCTGCTTAGAATTATGAATTCTTTTATATTTAGTTGGAAGGATTTGACGACATACTGAGTGTTTTATTGAGTTTAATTGATGTTTTAAAGCAAACATATATGACATTAATATACTTTTATTGGATAATGAATTGCTTCTTTACATTTTTTAAAGTAATTGTCTACTAATTCAATTATGTGTTCATGTCTAATTCTTTATCTTTAATATTGTTATCTTTCAATAGATATCTCAAATTCAAGTAAATGATATTAGAATTCTTTTAGAGTAACTTTTTATTTGAGGAATAACAAATAGTTTTTGAACTTAATTTATCATTCAACTAAAGAAATCCTTTGTTTGTCTTTGTAATCAACCTGTAAATCAAGTGTTTAATTTACTTTATTCTTGCTCCTAATTATCTAGGATAAATATAAGGTAGATAGATTAAAATTGCAATTAGATTTAGGAAATATTTAAACAAAGTCTCTTTTAGAATATAAATATTTTTAGTGACTATTAAGCCTGCATATTGGTCAAGAACTACCATTTAGTCTAATTGGGATTGACCATCGGGTAGTTTTCACTAGTTGATGTAGGGATTTTCCTACCTATCAACTAATGGTGCTAAAATGAGGGTAAATAACAAACTAAACCCATGGAGCCATTCATTTTGGATGTCTTTATCTTCTCATGGCTCGTCTCCATATTTCTATTTTGGAACATACCTTTAGTTCGTGCTAACCTACTAGAAGCATTCCCAAAAGGAAAGTTGATTCCTTGTCGAAATTAAAGTTCGATGGTGAGAGTGTTATACATGATTTTATTCATCTTTTTCAATTCAATGTAAATATATTACAATGTTTAATGATAATTAATTGTGTAGGTTATTCAGTCTCACCATGCGAGGAAAAATCAAGAAATGGTTTGAAGTGTCGCTAGCCAAATATATCCACTCATGGAAACAATTCGTGGAGCCATTTATCATTTTTCATCATAATTATAATTACAATAAATTATATTTAATAGTGAAAAACATTTGTAGATATGAAAAAAATCTATTAATAAATTATTTTCCTTATTTTTCTTACTTTGTTGTAGATTTTGTGTTAAGGATCTACACTCTAATGAAGATACAATAAAACCATTTCATACTCTTTTTTATCTCACTAATTCACATGATCAAGTAATGACAAATACCACATATATTTCTTAGGATATGCATGTTATTAAAGACATTGACCCATTTTTTAATATTGACTTTGGATCTAATGTTATCAAGCTAATTAATGACAATGAAATTATTTCACAACCACACATGTTAGCTTCATTTTTTACATACTCTCAGGAACTAGAAGATGGTTCTATGGATAAGAATCTAATATCTAAAATATCTTTAATAGATGTGAAACTCCTATAGTGTCTTTTGTGTGGAAGGAAACTTAGTAAGAGACTTGATACATGTTATTCAAACAAAATATCCTAATGTTAAAAATGTAACTAATGAACATGTCAACAATGTTATTAATTCTTCTTTTCTAGAAAATGATCTAGATCTAGTTCCTCTCGTTTCAACACATGAATTATCTTTTTATCAAAGTTTTCACAATAACATTATGTATAATGCTTTAGGTTAATGGAGATCCCTTAATCAAATACGAAAATTTTAATCATTTTTACTAAAATTTTGTCTTGCTTGTGTCCAAATATTTTTTTTTATTATAGTCCATATATTGTTTTTATAATCTTCACACTAACATTTCGTTATGAGAAAATTCTCATGTGATGCAAATTATTGAAATGGGACCCTTGAAAATGGGATAAATGGTTTAAGTCCATTTAAATCTATTGGAGGTTGTGAAGCAAAAGAAAATTCTCTTAGTATTATTAATATAACTAATACATGTACTAATTTAATCTATAATTTGGAAAGAAAGGAGTATTTACTTGAGGATGGAAAAAGATGTCACTTTCTTGAACAATTGGTCTCTTGTGATCAACATTGTAGTGAAGAAGAATATTTAAAAACTACACTTTTAGATCAACTAAATGTTTCTCTAACCTTGTAATTCTTAAAATTTGGATGATATGTTTCCTAGCTTCTTCAACTTAATGATTCTCTAACTTTGTAATTCTTAAAATTTGGATGATATGTTTCCATGTTTTTTTACTGATTGTGAATATAAACCTAATTTATATAATCATTTGAATTGGGATGTCTTAAAAGAGTGTTAGGAAACATAGGAAAAAATAGAGTTCATTTTGATAAGGTTGATGATATTAATATATTTCTCTAATTTAATATTTTATGTAATTCATCATTAACTAATTAAGATGTACGAAAGAATATTTATTTTGTAGATACTTCTCACAGTAAATCTTTTTGTTCTTTTATTTTTACTAATATTTACATCTTGATAAGTTTAGTATTTATTATGTGTAAATTGTTATACTTAACTCCAAAATTGGAATATTGACTCCAAAATTAGATCTTTATGAGAAGTCAATTGTCTGTGATGTGATCTATACTCTAGGCTGAGATGTTGTGCTTGAGTCTGTATCTCCCTTAGTTTTAGGTGAGAAAATGTTATTTTAATAAATGCTTGTAAAAGTATATCTTTTTTAGATTCTTGCATCTTCGTTATTTGTCTTTTTTTTTTTTTTTCTTTAAGATGGATTACATTTATAACTATGAGGAAGTGTTCTAAAAACTTTCACTTCTAACTCACAACACCTCACCTGTGTTCTTTTTCTCATTAAATATCTTGAGTAGTTCCTTGATACTAAATTTAAATATTACGATAGAAGTGGAATTTGGTTTGAAAATTCTTATGATAAAAAATTTCATATTCAAATTCAAATAAATTACTTTACATTTGTTAAATAAAAATCTATGATTAAATTCATCATATTTTTCTTTAAAAAAAGTACTCCACAACTTATTTCATGAATATGTTTTTACAAGTCAAATTCATCATATTTTTTTAAAAAGAGTACTCCATAGCCTATTTCCTAAATTTCATGAATATGTTTTTACAAGTTTGGAGTTATTTGAATGTATTGGAAATACCATTTAACATAGTTTTCGAATAGTTAACATAGCACAAAATAGGTTTAGGAGTAGATGAGTTAATTTAACATAAATGAATTTTTTTTTATTCTTCCTTTATCTTAGTTACTAATTTTCTTACTCACAGCAATATTAATTAAACATTTTATTTTTCAGTCCTTCTTTATTTTAGGTATTATTTTTTTTACATTGGTTAAATATTTTATTTTTCAGTCCTAGCTTAGACTTTTAATTTTCAATTAACATTATTTAAAGATATAGTTTTGAAATGTTTGGCATGATTGGTATTTTGCAAAGATATAATTTAAGAAATAAAAAAATATTTTTATTTTTGATATCTATTTTAGTGTGTAATCAATTAATGAGATTCTCGTGATTTTAAAATTGTATCATAATCATATAGTGAATTTAGAATTTATTTTCAATTTTGTCCAGTTTTTTTTAGATTAGTTTTGTTTGTTTTTTTTTTTTAATTAAAAAAAAAATTAAATAAATAAATTCTAATTAGTTTAACATGTCATGTCTTGGTAAAATAAAATTTATCTACAACAATATTAATTAACATTTATAAAAACAAGAACTTATTTGTATTCAAAACAATTAAAATATCAATTTTTTATGGGGTTAAGGGTTTATATTTACAAGTTAGCATTGTTAAAATTATGCAACTGCATAAAAATTCCACTTTGGATAGCTCATATGATGAAGATGATAATAGAAATAGATTCTTCTTTTCGAGAGGACCAAAATCGATCTAAAGATCACCCTATTTGGTTAAGCAGAAGTTGATTTTTGAATTATTTTATTTATTAATATATAATGGAATGGGTCGGCCTAAGCACATGTGGAATTGGTTAAGTCAACCTTAACCCCAAGTGGACCCTCATAAAATCCTATGAATAGAAGTGGCCTCAAAGCTCATTCACATACAATTGATCAAGCTCCCTTCTTCTCTTGCATTTTGTCTTGGCTCGCATAGGTTTGACGGAAGGAGTCCGCGCAGAGGTCTGAAATCACATGCCCAAAGTTCGCACAAAATTTAGGGTTTATTTTTTAGATGCATGCACAGAACTGGTGGATTTGGGTTCTAGCTACAGGCTTGCTATGGGCATGGTAGCGGCTAAGAACCTAAACCACAAGCATGCTGACCTGTGATAGCGGCTAGGGATTCAGAGGAAGATCAGGTTGTGCTCTTCCATAGCCGTAGGCACAAAGTGTCCTGGTAGTGGCCAGAGACCCATAGCCACAGGCGCAGATGCTCAAGGGTTCGGCTAGGGTCTTAGACGAAAGATCGAGCCCACAAATATGAATCTAAAGTTATCTTAAGTTTCCACTCAGTGACAACAGTGTTCAACAGTATGCTACAGGCAGTGATAGTGCATTACAAGTCTCATAATCAAGATCCTTCAGCAGAAGTATGTTTAAGGTTATGTTATGCATGTGCTAGTTGTTTTATTGCATTATGAAGATATGGATCAATGGATCATTGTACTCTTGTTTTCTAAATCATTTAATGACGATCTAAGAAGAAGAATTTGCAAGGGTTCTCCCCACAGTGGGTTTTTCCCTAGTCTTATACCAATCCTTCTGTCTCTATGTGTGCATGTTTTTGTTCCATTTGTTTCTTTATGTTCTGATACATAGATGATGATGATGTTATTTTTCTTTCTACATAGTTGCATATTTTGATGGTTAATATTGTAAATCTGAATAATGATATAATGAAATGGGGTGAACTGAATGTGTTAATGAAGAAATGAAATTATCAAAGAAAATATCAATGTGGCCCTATGAAAAATTAACATGGTATCAGAGCTGGGGTGAAGAAAATCCATGGATATCACCCCCCTATAGACACTTTTAATGGAAACAAGAAGAGGATGGTGGAGACCTAAAATAATTTTAGGGTATGAAGAAAACCCTAGGTAGTTGTGCATAAGGGTTTGACGGTTAGTGTTTGACAAAAACCCTAGTTTATGGAAAACAATTGAGATATGAAACCTTTGCATGATCACATCCAAGATGTTTAGATTTAAATTAATTCCTAAATGGGATAATATCTAGTAGACCTGGTTGTTTTTTATTTAAGGCAACATTGTTATGTGGTCTATGGATGGTTCTTGAAGGTTGGTTCAAGAGGGAGAGAATCATCTCACATTGAAGAAAAGCATTCTTTGACTTATGACTTTACTCTTGTTTAGACTTATGGATTTGATTATGATGATTATTGCTTATACTTCTTGCATGTATATTTTGAGTACCTATATGTTTCTAACCTTCTTGATGAGATGTGATAAGTGAATCATTCTTAAGGATCATTTGAGATGCAGGAATAAAAGCTAGTTCTGGAAAAGGTAAATGGGCACGTGATGAAAAGATGACAAGCTTCCTATGTGAAGGTGCACATGTATCTGACTACTACAAGGTATGCATGATATGTTGTATTTTCAGCAGTAACATTGATGGCTAATTTATCCCTATGATATGTTGAGAATGTATCCTCCTCATAATAACTCATGCATGCATATGAAAGTGATCTAGAAATATGGCTCCTATGATGAAATGGTACTCCTAGTATTGAACATTTTGATCATGATGATCCTCTTGATTATATGAGGCTAATTATTGTTGATCTTGTATATATTAATATACTTGATGTATGGCTAACATCTATCTCTTGGGTATTTTGAAGAAGGCTAGCACCTTGACTCTAGTATATAATACCATTGATGATGGATTTCACATAGAAGGATAGTTAATTAAGTCCTTTACATGATATGATTGAAAATTCTTGTGATAAGCATGATGAAAGCTCATGGAAAGAGAGATTGACACTCTTTTGGTAAAAAAATATTGAATGACCTAACTCGATCCTATTGATAATTATAAGCATGGTAAAATTGATGATAAAGGGATATCTATGAGATTTATGTTCTAGATCTCTTACTACATGTGGTCATGTGTTGATGGCATATGGGGAAACTGAATGCCCTAACTTGATGTATTGACTTGATAGAAATTGTTATTGTGTTCATAATCTTTGATATATGATGCCACATCTGTCCGCTGCCCTAATATTTCAAGTCTAACCCTTGATGAAAGATTGATGACATGATGTTTATGATCATGATAGATATGTCTTTATGATCTAACAATATGTTGTTTCATGACTCCAGTAAAGACAGGTTGATGACATGAATGAAGATGAAATTATTTGTTCTATTGAAGTATGATTTATGGGTATCTTACATTGTTAGGGTATTTGACATTGTTTATCTACAATAGAGGTCTGAGCCTTACTCACACAAAGGAAGACCCATATGTTCTATGCATGATAAACACAAAATTGAATTTTTACACATGAAAATAGTTTGTACAATGAATCAAGGGATCTATGACATATCCTACCATGGTAAACTGATTTTTGAAGTTGTTGGGTTAAAATTGATGATCATAGAAAATGAAGGATTGAGCATGAAATCAGATGGCCACCTAGAAGATGTCAGTTTTGTAGAGGTGTTGCAGATATCAATAATATATGTTAGCAGGAAAAGTTATGTTTGAACCGAACTTGTGTTTGCAGGCGACCGAGAAATTTATATGAATATTTTATTATCTTTGAATTTTTTACTACAAAAGTTCGACATTATTTGGTTGATTGATATAGATAAGTTGTGTTTGGAACTTTTACATGATGCTTAAAAATGGCTTAGAACTTTGAATTGATGAGTGAGACATGTATTTCGATTATAGATCTCTCTATGATAACAAATTTGGACTTGACCTGATGACTAATTATCTAATCTGATGATTGTTTATTTTCCATGATGTCAATGTTATGTGGGAATAGTGACCTTCACTGACTTATGTGGGTATTCAGAATTATGGTTTTGTATTGAGCCCCTTGTTCATAACACAATGGTTGAAAGTATTGATAGTTTTGATTCTGTATATAGATGGAACCTGAATGAATCATCCATGGTGTATGCACTTGCATATAGTGACATAAATGACTTGTAATGGCATGATAGATGATATAATTGTTGGCTTGACAATAAATGAAGTCAAGACTTGATATGAGCTATACCTACCACCTGGTTGAAAATAATTGGTACTATAACATTAATGTCTTTGATAATAGTTTTGGTATGGCTTCTAAACTCTGATGAGATGACTTTGTTTATATAACATTAACTTACGTAAGGATGAGTATGTTGGCTTCATAAGACATTATGCTTACAGAGAGCATTGTATGATACAAGCTCCCCAGTTCATATTTGTCCATATTTGACAGTTATCTGACGAAGTTAGGATGATGACTCTCCAAGGCATGGCCTTGATATTTATTATGGCTTTACATATTGATGGTATACCCTTG
This sequence comes from Pinus albicaulis, assembly GCA_034641835.2. Lineage (NCBI taxonomy): Eukaryota > Viridiplantae > Streptophyta > Pinopsida > Pinales > Pinaceae > Pinus > Pinus albicaulis. Next base: position 812,985,511 of record CM076578.1, on the reverse strand, counting down.
ACAAGTGATGAGCCTATGACAAACTAAGTAAGAATGAGATGGCTTCTGAAGCTAGAAATGATTTATCACGGCATGATGAATTGATTTCTGGAATTTGGGAAAGAAATCCTATATTAAAAAACTGTTGAAAAATGTCTTTGTGTAATGGAAATGTAAATCCTTGGAAACTATGATTTAAAGTTCAAATGTTGTTGAAATTTCCATGTCATTTGACAGTTGATTGAAGCATTGATGTTCCTTTTTGAACATCCATATGTATATTATATGTACAGAACCTGAATTGAGATGCTTCATTCACATAGAGTTGTCACCAAACATCCTTTGAAATATCTACATGAAACATTATATTTTTAAGGCTTAGATATTTCTCCTATCATATGTGACTGCATAGATGTATTTTTATTATTGATCATATTTTGATGTTTTCTTAATATGAGATCTACCATGATATCTTGGATGAAAGGTGCATATCACGACTCAGGTTGGATATGATATTGCTAGGATGCCTAGCTGCAAGGCAGAATGTAGAAGCTCCTTAGAGAGTTGTCTAAGTATGATCTGGATTTGACATGGATACATTGTGATGACATATAGTCCCATCTATATATATATATATATATATATATATATATATATATATATATATATATATATATGTAGTTGGGACTGAGATTTCTCCATATATTGAGACAGAGCAGATATTCGAGACAATCTTAGGCTTGCGATTGGCATCTCCTTAAAAGGGAGGATTATTATGGTATCCTTTTGTGGTTTATATGATTATTTATGTTCTAACATATTATTTGATTTGATTTCCTATTGAACAAAAATCAAATACTATTTAGATAATTAAATACCATATTTGAGTACGATGAGAGCAGCGTTGATCGAGGACAGTGAGCCAACTCTTCCTCCCTGAATGAGCTCCCAATATGAGGAATTGAGATAGAGGGCTCCTATGGTTGAGGGAACTCTAGACAATAGGGTATAACCCGTGTATGTTAACCATAGGGTTAGAGATTTTTCTTCCCTATCTTCGTAGGGTCGGTGAATGTTTCTCCCCTGTCTAGTCTCTGCAAAGTATACCCCAGTTGGCATCATACCCACAAGTAGGGCTTGTTGGTAATATTTATCCTTGTTTGGCCAACGGGTTGAGAGTGTATAGGGGATGTACAACCCAATTCTATTATGATTCAGGAGTTCTACCACATGACTATTCATGATCATTTATGGGAATATCACTAGGAAATAAGATGGGTTGAGACAACCCTATGCAGTTCCAAGTTGAGATTGAGCTCTTCGATGTAATCCCAGGGTCGAGATGGGATCCCCTGTGTGTTTGGATATCCTATTTCTCAATATGGGGTTGTAGATATATAGATACCCCATGAGATTCTGAGTCTAGATATCCTCCTCGATGCAGTTAGAGGCCGAGATGTGCTCCTTGATCATCTGCTTTCTGATGATTATTGATGATGATATTCCGGGTAGCAACCTGCTGGAAGAGATTCTGAATGGTAGCATGGCGGATGAATGGTGGTAGCCTAAGCTCCTATCTGGTGACAAATTCTTCTTCTTCTAGATCCGAGAATCTTCAACATATGAGCATAAAAAATCTACATAAGCAGGAATAAGCATGAGAAGTACATTGATGATTTGTAATGATGAAGGTTCTTAGCATGGTGACTACATGAAATCAATTATCAGTGATGATGCTTGAAGATACCAGAATGGCATATTGATCGATGAACATATATTGGTAGGTGGAATTCTCCCTAGTTGAGAGGGAGTGTTAAAAATATGAAAATATGGTTAAATTCCAATTTGGACAACTCATATGATCCATATGATAATTGCAATAGATTCCTATTTTCGATAGGACCAAATTGATCTAAATATCACCCTATTTGGTTAAGAGGATGTTGATTTTTGAATTATTTTATTTATTAATGTATAATGGAATGGGTCAGCCTAAGCACATGTGGAATTTTTTAAGTCGGCCTTAACCACAAGTGAACCCTCATGAAAGCCTATAAATAGAAGCAACCCCAAATCTCATTCACATACAATTGATCAATCTCTCTTCTTCTCTTGTATTTTGTCTTGGCTTGTAGAAATTTATAAACATAATAATGTATTTATGGATTCTCCTGATCTAACAAATTAATCTTATGTTAAATACAGAATCCTTCCACTTAATTCTTTGCGGAAATTAAATCGCCAATTGCAAAACACATATGAAGCAAAAACAATCACACATAACAAGATGTTTTACCAAGAAAGATTAAAGCTAAAAACCCCAACTATCATATATTATGTATATCAATGGAACATGTAACAATCTCATACAAATATTAGCTCATAGAGGTCTCAGTACAATATACAATCCTCACACACTGTCATGCAGAAATTTGCATATCTATGCACCAATTTATTGCCTCCTGACAGCCTGCCTCCACTGCGTAATCCCTACTGAAGAAGATCCCTGAATGAATTCGTTCTTGCCTTGCTTACACTGTGAAATCTTCATTGACATCTCCAATGTCTATGTAGATACATTGAATGCATCACTATAGTCACAACTGATAGTCAAACACACCCTTTCACCTATCTCTCCACTGGGTTTGACATGCAAGTAGTTAACTGTTGTATTTCTTCAGTTGCAAGTAAGAAACTACTTGTGAATTAATTAAATAATTAATTCACTCATCTTTCACTAGTGTATCTTTAGTTACAACTAGCACAACTGAGTTAAACTAAATAACAACTCACATAACTACTCTTCCAACTCCGTTAAAACTTGCCACTATCATTTATAACAAAGTCCTCCATGCATGAGTCACCAACCACCCTAGGAATTGCATAATTCCTTCAGCCCATTGATTTGCCACATCTGTTCACTGAAATAAAGTGCTCCAAGAGAATAAGTTACTATTTATTGTCTAATTATTATTAAGGGCTAATAATAATCGACATGCATTCTATTTTTAGATTAGCGATCTATAAATAGACTTCGCCCATATTTTAAAAATAGAAATTCATCCAAAGAGAGAATTTGCTCAACCATTTAGAATCAGCATCCTGCTAATTTTAGAATATGCTCACCAGTCTAAAAATAGACATACAGCTAAAAATAGCCTGCAGCCCCCACCTAGTGAAGATGCTTAATTTTCACTAGGATCATCATCTTGTTGAATCTCAACACTCTTTCTCAACAAGATAGGGATTATCCTTCACCCCGATCCTGTCTCTATGGTATTCAAATTTTCTCCTGGTGAGCGTCTTCATCAAAATATCTGCATCCTGATCTTCCATAGGAATGTACTAAAGCAACATGATCTTCTGCTGCACACAATATCTGATATGATGATACCAGATATCTATATGCTTAGATCTATCATGAAACACAGGATTAATTGAGATTTTAATGCAACTCTAATTATCATAACGAATCATTATAGGATCTAAATGAGAACCGAACAAACTGACCAGGATATTCCTCATCCAGATAGCCTCACATGCAGCTCGACTTGCTGCCATGTATTCCGCTTCTGCTGAACTGAGTGCCACAAATCTCTGTTTCCTAATATACCAAGAAACAACTGTAGATCTGATACTGAAAACCCCTCCTGATGTGCTCTTTATTTCTGTTGGGTTGCCTGCCCAATTTGCATCCGTGAAGCCATGCAACTTCACCTCATCCATTTTTCTGTACCATAAGCCATACTCAGATGTGCCCCTAAGATATCTCAGGACATGATTGCCCACCTTCCAAAAGAGCTTGGTAGGCTTAACCATCGCTTGACTAAGTTGGTTCACCGCATAGCATATGTCTGGTCCTGTATTAACTAAGTACATGAGCGAACCCACCAACTATCGATAGACAGTAGCATCCACTACCTCTATCGATGTAGCATCCTCTTTCCTGTAATTTCCTGGAAGAGGAGTATCCATGGGTTTGCAGTCCTCCATGTGAAACTTACCGAGTATCTCCTGAGCATACTTTCCTTGAGACACAAACAGTTCACCTTGTCGCTGCCATATTTCCAATCCAAGGAAATAATGAAGGAGACCCGTATCCTTCATCTCAAACTCCTTTGGAAGGTCCTCCTTGCATGAGTGTATCAGTTTCTCATCACCAGTCAATATTAAATCATCAACATAAAGAACAATGATTAAAATCTTACCCTCCACCACAATCTAGTATAGGTTTGCATCCACCTCACTCTTGGTGAAGCCAAGTCTAGTGCAATAGTTGTCGCTCCGAGTGTACTAAGCACGGGGTGCTTGCTTCAGCCCATACAATGCTTTTTTGATTCTGCACACATGCGACTCGCTGCTAAAGATCTCAAATCCTTCAGGCTTCTCAATGTACACTTCTTCCTCAATGATCCCATTAAGGAACATAATCTTCACATCCATCTGATGAATGTGCCAACCCATCTGCACTGAGAGATCAAGGATGGTCCTTATGGAAGAATACCATGTGACAGGTGAAAAGGTTTCTCCATAATCAATCCCCTCAATCTGTGAGAAGCCTCGGGCAAAAAATCTTGCCTTATACTTCTCAACGCTCCCATTAGCAACTTGCTTTACCTTGTAGATCCATCTTGAACCTACCACTGATTTACCAACCGGCCTTGGAACAATCTCCCAAGCATTGTTTCTGACAATGGAGTCATACTCCTTCACCATGGCATCTACCCATGTGGGCTCCTGCACTACTTCCTCAAAGGAAGATGGCTCTCTCACAATACACTTTCTCATTAGAGTCATGTATCTAGTATATCGGTTAGGTGACTGTCTCTGTCTGCATTGTGAAGTAGGGACTCCTACATTCTTTGCCGCATCAAGCTTCAGCCTCTCAGCTTCTGTGGTACGCCTTCTGTCAGTTCTGATTTTTGGCTCTATGTGAGTGGACTCCTCCACTCCATGATCCTCCTCCTGTGGTTGATCCACATCTTAAGGCTCATCTTTGGGAACAAGCAGTTCCTCCTCTGCATGCAAGTGTAGCTCCCTCTCAAGCGACAACTTCATGGCTTTCTCCTCATTTAATTTTATATCCCATCACACCATAGTCATCCAATTGTTTCGAAAATACACACGATAATTATGGGGTGTTTCCATCTACCCCACAAATATCCCAACTTCTGCAGTCGGCTCCAGCTTCTTCCTGGCATTCTTAGTCACATGAACATTAAAAAATAAGCCAAAAATATTTAAATGAGAAACATCCAGCTTCTTACCAGTAAAAGCTTCTTCAGGTGTACTCATGCCAAGTACTCTATGAGGACAACATTTTTGCACATAAACTGTAGTGTTGCATGCTTCCGCCCACAAGTGCATTGGTAGGCCCTGATCATGCAGCATAGCTCGTGCAACACCCATGATTGTTCTGTTCTTCCTCTCCACGACCCCATTATGTTGTGGGTTGTGAGGCGCTATGAGTTATCTTCGAATTCCTTCTTTGCTACAAAATTCTTTGAATTCATTCGAGATATATTCACCACCATTATCGCTCCACAAAGCCTTCACTTGCTTCCCCGACTCTTTCTCCACCAATTCTTTAAACTCACAGAACTTTGAGAATGTAAGATCCTTCTTCTACATCAAGAATATCCAGCATTTGTGAGAATATTCATCAACAAAAATAACATAATTCCTATGTTTTGCTGTTGAAGCAACCGAGAATGGTCCACACACATCTGTGTGAATTCTCTCTAGGATCACCGAAGCATGGTTCTCCTTTTTATGAAAGGTGGCTTCACAAACTTACCCATAGTACATCCCTTGCACTGATCTATCTACGCAAGTGTACCCTTGGGAATTCCAGTAGAAATATGCTGCAAAATCTTTAGGGGGCCATGGTGAAGATGACCCAATCTCCTGTGCCATAATTTGCCCTCATCTCGGCTCACAACTTCTTCTTCTTTGCCCACCATTGCAGCGCAGCCATCTACCTCCATCTTGTAGATATTCTTGACTCGAATCCCTATCCTCTTGGTTTGACCTGTTGTTTTATGTCACAGGAAATCTTGGACAACACTTCACCTTGGACAAATCTAGCTTCTTTCCTTTAGCCTCGTATTTTGGATGGAATTTATTCCCCTTCCCTTTCCTCGCTTTGGAAGCCAAAGCACAATCCTCTTCATCATCATGTTTTGATGAAGAGCCATCCCTAGTACTTCGCCTTATCTCCTCTTACACTAGATCCAACCAAAGTTTCTCCCAATCCGGTTGTTTCTCCTGCCCATTGACAGAGTCTTGATAACTGTGCCAACTCTTCAGAAACCCAAGGAGAGCCAAGCTCACCAAGTCGTCATCCGCAACTGTGATTCCCACACTCCCCATCCCATCCCTACATTGGACAAACTTCGTGAGATACTTTGGAATATTGTCTCCCTTCTCCATTTTGATTTTTCTGAGTTTATCTTTCAGCGCCAACTTCCTATGGTCGATGTTGCTTTGGAAAATATATGCTAAAGCCTTCCACATTGGAAATGGAGTGGCTTTCCCATGAATGGTTGACACAATATGGCATTTCACACATTCTAATAGAATTCTTCTTGACTTCGCTACTTTATTTTGCCAGGCATCAAGTAATGCAGCATCTGTCGAAGTGGGCTTAGGAACATCGTTATTGATGAACTCCTTCAGACCATTATCTTCAAGCACTGCCTCCATCCTATCCTTCCAGGCTATGTAGTTCGAGCTTCCCTCGAGTGCATACTCCAACCGCAACCCGTTGAAATCCATTTCAATGTTTACTCAACTATCACATCAAAAAATTCTTGCAGCAAATTCGGATTGTCCCACCAGCACAAAACTCAGCACCGCTTCAATATTACAATCTCCAGTGATCTAAACTGCTCTAATACCATGTAGAAATTTATAAACACAATAATGTATTTATGAATTCTCCTGATCTAACAAATTAATCTTATGTTAAATACAGAATCCTTCCACTTAATTCTTTGCAGAACATGTAGCTGATCATTAATTGAAAAGTTACGAACTTTTTCTCTGTGAAAAAAAAATCTTTGCAGAAATTAAATCGCCAATTGCAAAACACATATGAAGAAAAATCAATCGCACATAACAAGATGTTTTATCGGGAAAGCTTAAAGCTAAAAACACCAACTATCATATATTATGTATATCAATGGAACATGTAACAATCTCATACAAAGCTCAGCTCATAAAGCTCTCAGTACAATATACAATCCTCACACACTATCATGCGGAAATTTGCATATCTATGCACCAATTTCTTGCCTCCTGACAGCCTACCTCCACTGTGAAATCCCTCCTAAAGAAGATCCTTGAATTAATTCGATCTTGCCTTGCTTGCACTGTGAAATCCTCATTGGCATCTCCAATTTCTATGTAGATGCATTGAATGCATCACTATAGTCACAACTGATAGTCAAACACACCCTTTCACCTATCTCTCCACTCGGTCTGACATGCAAGTAGTTAACTATTGTATTTCTTCAATTGCAAGTAAGACAATACTTGTGAATTAATTAAATATTTAATTCACTCATCTTTCACTAGTGTATCTTTAGTTACAACTAGCACAACTGAGTTTAGCTCACTTAACTGAGTTAAACTAAATAACAACTCACATAACTACTCTTCCAACTCTGTTACAACTTGCCACCATCAATTATAATGAAGTCCTCCATGCATGAGTCACCAACCACCCTAGGAATTGCATAATTCCTTCAACCCAGTGGTGTTCCACATCTGCTCACTGAAATAAAGTGCTCCAAGAGAATACGTTACTATTTATTGTCTGATTACTATTAAGGGCTAATAATAATCGACATGCATTCTATTTAAATATTAGTGATCTATAAATAGACTTCGCCCATCTTCTAAAAATATAGATTCATCCAAAGATAGAACTTTCTCAACCATCTAGAATCAGCATCCTGCTAATTTTAGAATATGCTCACCATTCTAAAAATAGACATACACCTAAAAATAGCTTGCGGCCCCCACCTAGTGAAGGTGCTTAATTTTCACTAGGATCATCATCTTGTTGAATCTCAACATGGCTCACACAGGTTTGACAGAAGGAGTTCGTGTGGAGGTCCGAAATCACATGCTCGAAGCTTGCACAAAAATTAGTGTTTATGTTCTGGCCATAGGCAGACAACTAGTGGATTCAGCATCTAGCCATAGGTTTTCTATGGGCATGGTAGTTGCTAGGAACCTAAAACAACAAGCATACTGACATGTGGTAGCAGCTAGGGCTTCAGAGGCAGATTGGATTGTGCTCTTCCATAGATGCAAGAACAGAGTGTCCTGGTAGCAGCCAGGGACCCATAGCCACATGAACATAGGCTCAAGGGTGTGGTTAGGGCCTCAAAAGGCAGATCAAGACCTCAAAGATGAATCTACAGTTCTATGAAGTTTCTACTCAGTGAAAGCAGTTTTCAACAATATGCTACAAGCAGTGACGATGCATTACAATTCTCAGAATCAGGATCCTTCGGCAGAAGTATGTTTAAGGTTATATTATGCATGTGCTAGTTGTTTTATTGCATTATGAAGATATGGATTAATGGATCATTGTACTCTTGTTTGCCGAATCATTTGATGAATATCTAAGAAGAATAATTTGCAAGGGTTTTACCCACGGTGAGTTTTTCCCTAGTCTCACACCAATCCTGGTTAATAGTGTAAATATGAATAATGATATAATGATATAGGGTGAAATTAATGTGTTAATGAAGAAATGGAACTATCAAAGCAAAGATAAATGTAGCCCTATGAAAAATTAACAAGCATATCCCTTAGAATCTAGTTCCTCCTTTCTGTATGGTCTTATGATACATTAAGATTTTGGTTTGCACATGTTTCCTTGAGTTCATTGTGCTTATTGAGATGTTGGTATTTTTCAGACCTATTTTAATTCAACAATTTATTTTAGATGCTTATACTATTTTGATGAAATAAAATTTTGATACTTTTTGCAAATTGTTAATTTCATATTTATTTTCCCATGTTTTTTAAGTTTCTCGTGATTTTTAAATTTGTTGGATTGTTTACGATTTTTCCATTATATATTTAGCATTTATAAGTTTTTTTCAAGTTTTATATTTTATTTTTTTAGTTTGTAAGAGAATGTAATCATTTGCAAAGAAAAATGATAACATTTGGGTTGTGCTTAAATTCTTGTATATAACTAAAAGAATTGCACTTTATCATATTCACAATTTTTTGGGAATTATAGATAGAGTTTCTATATTTATGGTGGAACTCCTATGTTACTATGAATTCATATCTATAATGTTAGCACACCAAATATTAGGTCTCTTAACCAAAACTTCTTTGAGCTCCATCCACTTCACATAAAAAGTTGATTTCTATAATTATTGAGGAAGGGAATACCTTAACACAAACTTTGAAAGCGAGTAATATGTCAAGAAAATATAAAACACTCCCATATCACCCCACTTCCCTAACATTAAATTGCACGTGAAATATATACATGTTGAGATTGGTAGCTTTGGAGGCAATGCAAGAATCTAGAAAAATATATCTTTAATATTCTTGTTGATCATGGAATTCATATGACTTGTCACAGATTATTGAGACGGCTTGAGGATTCCATTGGCATGGATGATATTGATATGATCAAGATTTCTTCACGTGATAGACAGGATGTTGTTGGCAGACTAGATTCTTCCTTGGGCAATGATGTTTCACATCCAATATTTGAGGCATATGCATGAGTTTTGTTTGACCCAGGAGTATGCATTCTTACAGGACAAGGTTGCGATGATGATGGCATGTGTTCGACTGCAGCTTGGACTGACCTTATAGGACACAATATTAGTAGAAATTTAATTCAATGGAGATCATGTAGAATCAGAGGGAGTCTAGCTTTAGAGGGATCAAACCTATGGAAGTGTTGAGATCTTCAAGTTCAGAGGAGATGAGGCAAAGGCATTACTAAATAACATGGTTCATTCTATAGATTATGCTACAGTGATGGATGCAAGATGAGCTAGTGTCGTTGGTGATGAGTTTCTTCCTAGTGTTGGGAGTACCTCCCTCACTAAGAGGGAGTGTTGAGATTGGCAGCTTGGGAGGTACTCCAAACCCTAATCTATAAGGTTGTGGAGGAATTGGCATTATAAGATCACTTGTGGACTAAGAAGCCAAGTGTGGGGGTTTTTCACCCAAAGGAGTTAGGCCAAAACTAAGAATAAAATTGATGGCATGACACTTGCAGATGGAAGAGCACCCTTAAAGGAAAAAGGGGTAGCTTCAAGCACCAAGAAAGGACATGTAGAAGTTGAGATATTAATTTTTGTACGTTCAAGTGGGTTAATTATCTTAGAAAAGTAAGTCAGCTTCACTTGTGGAGACCCTTGGAAGGGTTGGATGTTAACCCAAGAGAAAGGTATACAAGAGATAAGGAGGAGCCTTGTGATTACATATCCAAAGTGAAAAAAACATAAGGAATACATCTTTGAGATAGTCGCAACCAAGACAATCCCAGTGAAGGAGGGGAAAGGGATAGTCTTTGGGTCTAATTTATCATGACAACAGGACGAGTTCTATGAGAAGGGAACCAAAAATAGAAGGAATATTTTTGAATTAATTCTCCATTATTTTATGTCTATTTAGTAGGCCACATTTATGTGATATTTTAGGTTGGACGAAGCCCTATTTTAGGGAAGTTCTAGGCCATATGAAGTCTATAATGACAACCTAGAAGGAGGTTTAATATAGTGGGAAGGCAAGGCTTAATGGAAGGAATGAAAGTGTATAAATTGAAGGATTTTTGAGGGAGAGTTTAGGGTTGTTGTAGTGGCACATAAATCCCTAACCAGAGGGCTAAAAAACTCAAATTCAAGGGACCAAATCAGAGTTTCATCTTAGGCAGAAAAGGTGCGTTATATGGTGTTTCCAGTTTTTTTGTTGCTAATTGATGAGATTCCTAGTTAGGACAGATTTGGTGGAATCGTGTGGTTGTTAGGAGGGAAACAAGTAGGTTTCATGTGTTCCCTAAGTGTAGGAATTAATAAGGGCCCTAAGTGTAGGACTTAAGAAGGAAATTGAGCCTAATAGGAGTGGCAAAAGGTGTGATGCTCAGGGACTAATATTTGAACGAAAAAACAAGGAATACAAGGGAGAATTTTATCTAGCCCAAGTTTTCTAAAGAGAAGGACATCTTGTGGTTATAGAGGGAAACCATCCATGCCCTAAGTTTTCATTTTTGGAGTAGAAAAAGAAGGAAATAGAGGGAAGAAGTCCCTAAGATCTGAGGAGCAACAGTGGACAGTGTTGGAGTTGTTCAAAACAAAGTTGTGAACAATTCATCAGATGTCCCTATGTGTTGATTCGTTGAAGAACTAATGATTAGCTAGAGGGAAGATTGGAGAGACGTGTTAAATGACCTAAAGGAGAAAGAACCATTGATAGAGGAAATTTTTTATATCAGATCTAAAGAACCTAGTCAATGTGTTCAGGGTATGACCAATGGAGTTGTGAAGTTCACTCAATCAACTAGATAGTCAATTGCATCTTGTTCAGAGTAGATTGGTTGTCATATTTGTTGACACCAAACCATAGTTGTATTCCTTTTATCAACGATTGTATCAAGGTCATGATCCATGGTATGAGAGCCCTAATCTATTGTATTATATATTGTTAATATAAAAAAGTTGGGTTGTTAAAAAATTGTAAAATGTTTTATATTTGTGCACTAGTTGATTTGCTACTATTTATATTATACTGTTCAAATTTCTTTGTTGTGGAATTTGAGTTGGTAGTGTCAGATATTCTAAGACCCTGACCTAGATTCTCTAGTTCCGTGGAAAAACAACATGGGTTCAGAACTATTTTGAAGGGCTAGTGAATCAAAGTGTGCATCATGAAGCGACTCAAAGTGAATTGAGATTGTCTATATCATGGAGCAGAGGTTTCACCTAAATACATGGAGATATGGTATTGACTATCTTGGCAGTGAGATAGTTTTTGAGTTCTGGTGGATTGGTGGAAGCCTATTGAAAAACAGTTTGTTGTAGGGTAGGTAATTGATCATGGAATTCCTATGACTTGTCATAGATTGTTGGGGAAACTCGAGGATTTATTTTGCATGGATGAGATTGGCATGATTGAGATTGCTTCATGTGATGGGCAGGATGTTGGCAAGCTATTTTCTTACTTGGGAAGTGATGTTTCAAATCCAATATTGTAGGCATGTGCACGAGTTATTTTTGAACCATGAGGATGAGTGCTTGTATGAAAGGGTTGCAGTGATGATGGCCTGTGTTCAGCCACAACTCGAACTGACCTTATAGGACATGATATTAGTAACAAGTTGAGTCAGTGGAGATCATGTATAATCAGAGGGAGTCTAGCTTTAGAGGGAGAAACCCTATGAAAGTGTTGTGATATTCAGGTTCAAATGATATGAGGCAGAGGCACTATTGAGATAGTGTGGTTCATGTAGAGTATGTTGTAGTGGTGGACATTAGATGGGTTAGTGTCGCCAGAGACGAGTGATTCCTCGTGTTGGAAGTACCTCCCTCACTAAGAGGGAGTGTTTAGATTGGTAGCTTGGGAGATACTCCAAACCCTAAGCTACTAGGTTGTGGAGGAATTGGCATCACAAGGCCACTTATAGCCTAAGAACCCAATTGTGGGGGTTTTGCAACCAAAAGAGTTAGGCCAAAACCAAGAAGATAATTGATGACATGACACTTGGAGATGGAAGATCACCCTTAGAGTAACAAGAGGCAGCTTCAAGCACCAATAAAGGACATGTAGAATTTTAGATATTAATTTTTATATGTTCAACTGTGTTAATTGTCATAGAAAAGAAAGTCAGCTTCACTTGTGGAGACCCTTTGGAAGGGTTGGATGTTAACCCAAGGGAAAGGTATAAAATATATGAGGAGGAACCTCATTATTACACATCCAAAGTGCAACAAACATAAGGAATGCATCTTTGAGATAGACAAGACCAAGACAAGCCTAATGTATAAGGGAAGAAGAATAGTTTGTGGGTATAATTTCTCATGAAAACAGGTCGAGTTCTTGGAGAAGGAAACAAGCAAGAGAAGGAAGGCTTCTTTGATAATTATACATTATTTTATCTCTATTTAGCAGCCCACATTTCTATGATACTTCAAGTTGGATGAAGCCCTAGTTTAGGGCAGATTGATTCCATACGAATTCTATAATAAAAACTTAGAAGGAGGTCAAATACAATGGGAAGAAATGGATTGAAGCAAGGAAGGATAGCGAAAAATTAAAGCATTTTTTAGAATGAGTTGAGATTTTTTGCAGTGGAATATAAATTCCTAACCAGTGGGATGAAAAACTTAGACTCAAATGCACAGACCATAGTTTCTTCTCAAGAAAAAAAGGTATGGTGTATGATGTTTCAAGTTGTTTTGTTACTAGTGGATGAGAATCCTAGTTAGGACATATTTGATGGACATGTTGTGGTTTTTAGGAGGGAAACAACTAGGTGTTCTATGTGCCTTAAGTGCAGGACTTAAGAAGGACATTGAGCCTACTAGGAGTGGTATAAGGTGTGATGCTCAAGGATTGATCTTTGAAGAACAAAAGAAGGAAGTCAAGGTAGCAGTTTATCTCGCCCAAGTTTGCTGAAGAGAAGGACATGTTGCAGTGATAGAGGAAAACCCTCCATGCCCTGAGTTTTCCTCATTAGAGAAACACAGAAAGAAAATAGAGGGAAGAAGTCCCTAAGAGCTAAGGAGCCACAGTGGTTATTCTTGGAGTTGTTCACAAATAATGTTGTGAACAACTCACTAGAAGTCCCTATTTGTCGATTCATTGAACTACTAATGATCAACTAGAGAGAAGATTGGAGAATCATGTCCAGTGACCTAAAGGAGAAGGATTCATTGATAGAGGTAGAGATGCAGATTGGAGCCAAAGGATCGGGCATATGTGTTCAAGGTACAACCAGTGGAGCTGTGAAGTGCACTAGATCAGCTAGACGATCAGTTTTATCTTTTTTCAACGTAGTTTGGTTTCCACACTTGTTGACACCAAACCGTATTTGTATTCCATGTATCAGTGATTGTATGAGTGTCATGATCCTTGATACGAGAGACCTAGGCCATTGTATTACAGATTGTCAATATAACTAAGTTAGGTTGTTAAAAAATTATAAAAAGTTGTATATTTGTGCACTAGTTGATTTACTATTGTTTATATTCCATTGTGAAAAGTAGTTTGTTGTGGAATTTGAGTTGGTAGTGTCACATATTCTAAAAAAACAACATAAACTTTGAAACGGGAACTATAAACTCAAAATGGGAACTCTAGCCAAAAAACTAAAAAAAAGAATGAAAAACAACCTAAAAACAAAAAATGTTGCTGTTGGAATTCTAGAATGCTGGAAAACTATAAAATTTTGACAATTTTTCAACCATGACATTATGGAAAAAAATCGACTAAAAAAAATTTCAAAATGAACACTTGAATGAAAGAGTCAGTATTCCAAGAGTAGTTTCTTTTTTAAATGTTAAAAATATGATGACTTTAAAATCTTAGCCTAAAATAACTTAACACATTGCAACAAAAATTTAAAAGGAAACCATCAAATTGACACACAGTGTAGGCAAACTCGACCTATTGAAATGAAAACTTAAATATCAACCATGAAATTGACACATTATGCGCGCGGACTCGATCTTTTACAACAAAAACATTAAAATCAACAATCAAATTGACACATAATGGGATCGACTTGCTAGTCGAGGATAGACACAAACCCTATATGAAAATAATAATAATAGTAATAATAATAATAATTAATAAATATATAAAAATTAAAAATATAAAACAAAAGAAAAAAAATAAAACATTGAAAAAAATAAAATAAACACAAAAAGTTTAAAAAATAATAATAAGTAAATAAAGTTCAAGGGGTCCTAGATAGAGGGTGATTGGGTGGGTTGTTAAAGCACTTCTTGATGTGAAGTCATTGGTTCAATTCCTTGCGCTTGATCAGGGTGATGTATTTGGACATGATGATGAAGATGTAGTCCTACTCAGCTTACAAGATATATATATATATATATATTAAAAAAAAAAAAAGACAAAAAAACAAAAACAAAAAATATATTGAGAAAAAAGAAAAAACCAAAAAATTAAAAAAAATAATAAGACGTAGATAATAATATATATTAGAACATAATTATAAAAAAAAAAAAAACATGGCAAAAAAAACAAATATAAAAACATGGAAACACACACATATGAAAACTAAAAAAATAAATCAAACATAAAAAAATACCCAAAAAACAAAATTAATTAAAATCAAACATAAAAAATTAAAAAAAAACAAATATAAAATTATATATAAAAAGACAAAAAAAACATTAAAAATGTACCACCAAAAAAACAAAAAACTAAAAAGTTAAAAAAAAAACCATAAAAAAATAAATAAAAATGCAAAAGAATATTTCAAATCAAGCATAATTAAAAAAATAACAATAAAAATAGGTAATATATATATATATATATATATATAAAATAAATAATAAATAAAAATGTTGAACTTAAAAAACAAAACAAAACTAAAAAAATTTAAAAAAAAATTAAAAAAATGAAAACAGACATTTCAAAACAAGCATAATTAAAAAAACAAAAAATATAGAAACATTTTTAAATTTAAAAAAAAAAAAAAAACAAAAACAAAAAAAACGTTTTTTCAAAAAAACAATAAAATCAAATAAATAACATAAAAAAATTTAAAAAAATATTACAATAAAATTAAAAAACAAAAAAAATTTAAATTAAAAAGATAAACATATTTATAAAAAAAAAAAAAATAAATACAAAACAGAAATAAAATAAATAAAATGAAAAAATTGATATAAAAAAAATAAATAAATAAAACCATTATGAAAATTAAAACAAAAATATTTACCCTGCCAAGCCTAGCGGCCGAGCTACCTTGGGCTGAGAATCATCTTGACAACCCAAGGTTGCTCAGCTGTCGGGTAGGGCAGTTGTGGAAGTCACGCACGCAGCTCCCACAGCCACTCGGTCGTCGAGCTGGCCGGCCGTGGCAGTCGAGCACGTAGCTCCCACGACCACCCAGCCCGATGGCTGAGCGGCCATGGTCGGCTGGCCAACCCACAGGGTCAGCCGCTCGGCTGTCAAGCTGGGCTACCGTGGGAGCTGCGTCAGACTGGGCAGTCATGGGAGTTGTTTGTGCAGCTCCTACAGTCGCCCAGCCCAACTGCCGAGCGGCCATGGCCGGTTGGCCAACCTCCTAGGTTAGCTGGCCAGCCATGGCCGCCCAGCCCGACGGCCGAGTGGTCATGACCGGTTGGCCAATCAATTAGCTGGCCAGCCATGGTCGCCCAGCCCGACGGCCGAGCGGCCATGTCCGGCCGGCTAGCCATGTCCGGCCGGCAGGCCATGGCCGCCCGGTCATCAAGTTGGGCGACCACGACCACCCAGCCCAGGGCCGCTCAGCCGCTGGGCTAAGCAGGGTAAAAAAATATTTTAATTTTTAATTTTAATTTTAATAATGGTTTTTTTTAATTTTTTAATTCTTTTATTAGGTTATATCAATTTTTAATTTTTTTTTAATTTCTATCTTGTTTTTATTTTATTTTTTAACTATTTTAAATATTTTTTTAACAATGCTTAATTTTTTTAATTTAATTGTTTTTTTTTAATTTTATTATAATATTTTTTATTTTTTTTATTTTTTTTTTATTTGATTTTAATGTTTTTTTTTAACATTTATGATTTTTTTAATTTTTTTAATTATTTAAAACTACTTCTATTTTTTGTTTTCTTTTATCTTCAATTTTTTTTAATTATGCTGGTTTTGAAATGCCTTTTTTCATTTTTATTTATAGTTTTTTATAACTTTTAATTTAGTTGTTTTTTTCTTTTTTTTCTTTTTTTTTAAGAGTTAATTTTATTTTTGGTGCATTTTTATGTTTATTTTTGTGTTTTTGTATTTGTTTTTTTTTACATATTTTTATTTATTTTTTTTTTTGGTAAAAAAATAAAAATAAAAATAAAAATAAATAAATAAAAAATCATTATAAAATGAATATTGCAAAGCAAAAACAAAAACCAAAAAACATATTTGGAAAACCCTTAAAAAAATAATATCCTAGGATGAAAAACACTAAGAGACATAAAACAACTTGAAATTTTGTTAAATAATCAACATTTTTTTAAAAATTGTTTATACTTTGGACAGAAAAACATTTAAAGTGTCAAGAACGTCTTTAAAAAAATAAATGTTAATGATTTTCAAAACATGCATGAAAATTCTCAACATTTAAAAAAAAAAATCGACACTTAATACGTTATAAAATTTAAAGTGTCAAAAATAAGCCCTCTAAAAAAAGGGGTTGATGTTGCATCAACACTTTTCAAAATCAGCATGAAATTCACTAACATTTAAAAAAATATATACTTGATACAAAAAAAAAAAAAAAAAAAAAAAATTAAAGTGTCAAAAATATGCTCCAAAAAAAAATGTATTCTCTATGAGAACTTTTCGAAATCAGATTAATTTTTAGCTACCTCAAAAAAGCGGGTACTTGTTTCCGTTCCCATTTCAAAATTTACATTGTTAAAACCCTAACGTAGACTCTCTAGTGTAGTGGGAAAAAAATACATATAAACCAATAAGGGTGTATAAAAACAAAAGGGAAGCTAAGATCACTATGTAAAGTGTGGGAAGTACAAGCAAATCTATCAGGGTTATGGATGTTTGTTATCAATGGGGCCATGTTTATATGGTACAAAAGACCTTCATCAAGGCTATGCACAAGTCTTGCAGACAATGAAGCAATGTTGAGTAAAGGGAGATCAATAAATTTCGAGTAAAGGGATATGAAGCAATGCTGAGTAAATGGAGATGAAGTATACACATGTGAAACTATCTTATTCACTCAAAGTGAAATCCCTAGGTCATGCATTCAATCAATCATTTGTAGATTAAATTTTTGGAAAATTTATTTTCATAAATTGGCTCAAAGAGTTGATTTTTCAATTACCTATTGTTCAATGCTTAGTGAGTATATCTTTTAAATCCAAGAACATATGGTAGTTCCCATAATTAAGAAATACATTCTTATAGTCATTAAACTTATATTTACCATTAAGTCTTTATAAAAAAATTAGACATAGATAACTACTTCACCTAGTGTGTCCCCATTTGTTTATCTCTCCACATCTCCCCTTAAGTTTTTGGTTAAAATAAAGGTGCCTCTCATTAAATTTTGAAATTACTATCATTTTTAGGCCATTTGATCTTACGTTTCTTAATTTGAATGAGTGGTTCTATGGTATTTTATTTTTCAATATTTTCATTATTTTTAAGTTTTGAAGTGTTTTATGATTGATTTTGGTTCATGGAGTGATGCCTTGATTCTTTGGACTGAAACCTTGAAAATATGATTGATGAAATTACACATATAATTTGATTGAAAGTAAAAAAACCATTAAATACATGTAGCTTAATTATCATGATTTCAATAACAAGCTCTTTAGGTCATGAAAGCTAATTTTTTTGTTGCATTTCTCTAGCATACAGGATAGTTGTACCATTTTATCTATTTTATTTATGACTATTGTTTAAATGCTCATATAGAATTACTTGAAGCAGTTTCATGCCTTTGGTTTCTTAAATATGTGTTTTCAAGATGTTTCAACACATTTATCAAAATTTGGTTTTAAGTGCATGAATGAATTAACTTGGAATTTTAGCAAAATAAATCAATTCAATTAATACTTACACATATATAACTCATTATCTGTCATAAAAGAATATATCTAAAATATTATAGACAGGTCAAGGGTATTTGACTGAAGTGAAACATCGTTTTTTACAAAACTCTAACACTAAAAAACGATTTTTTGCACAATTTTTTTTTATGGATTTGATTAGTTTTTCTCTTAAAACACTTTGCTTTTGAATTTCAATATTCATGATCTCATTTAAACCAACAAAACTTGATAAGTTGTGAATTACTTAAACTGTTTGAATTCTTAACATATCTAGTCAAATAATTTTTTATTATTAGATTTTTTTCTTTTTTTCTCGTGGAAATATCGAGGAAGCTCCACTCAAAGGGATCACATATCGTCGGATTATTACTAGATCCTAACCCTGAGAGCATGATGGAGAATTGACCCCTGACTTCCTATTAACAAGATGTTTTATCAACTAGAACTCAACCAATTGAGCTAAACATCAAGACTTATTATTAGATATTTTTATTTTTTAAGTAAACTATTCAAATAAAGAAAATATTTTATGTTTTGATTTCCATGCTTATTATTTTTCATAGTTTTGTTAGCCAATTTTATTAACTTGATATCTTGTTAATATTTTATTCTATTTTTATTAATTATTTAGTTTTATGAATGCACATATAAAATACAAATTTATTCTAGATACTTAGATTTTGACAATATTTAAATAAATAAATAAATATTTTGTAAATTTTTAAAACATATTATAATTGTTATAATAGATATTTTTTTAAATACTTTTAGAAAATAAAAACTAAAATCCTAAAAAAAAAATTTAATATTAATTAATGTTTGCAACTATAATAAGTTTTTATTAATTATTTTGTGTTTATAATTATTGAATTTATTTTTATTTTGAATAGATCTCAAGTATAAATGAATTAATGTGAAGTCAACTAGAATATTTATGAATTAGTGATTGCAAATATATCTCTTTGTTAATTATTTTGTGTATATAATAAATAAATTTGTTTTTACTTTCAACAGATTTCAAGTATAAATGAATTGATGTGAAACACTTTGTTTTTGGTTTTCGATATTTATAAACTTATTTCTTTAAAAAAACTTGATAAGTTGTGAATTACTTAATTTACTTGAATTCTTAGCCCACTTAAGTCAAATAAATTTTGATTATTAAATATTTTTATTTTTTATATCTCTTTGTTAATTATTTTGTGTATATAATAAATAAAATTGGATTATTAAATATTTTTATTTTTTGATAAATTATTTAAATGAAGAAAATATTTATATTTAAATTGTCATGTTTGTTATTTTTCATAGTTTTATTAGTTTTATTAGCCAATTTTACTATTTTATATTTTATTAATAATTTATTAATAATGTGGTTTTATGAATTCACATACAATAATAAAGATTTATTCTAAATTTTTGGATTTTGATAATCTTTTAAAAATAATGAAATAAAATATTTTGTAAATCTTTAAAATATATTATTATGGTTATGATGGATATTTTCTAATTACTTTTAGAAAATAAAAACTAAAATCCAAAAGGAAAGGAATTTAAAAAATAATAATATATTTGTCTATTATTTTTTTCTTTTTACATTTTATTTTATATTAATTAGTGATTGCAAGTGAAAAATTGCATCTCTTTAATGTCTTCTGTAAGAACGGTTATAGCAGGGCTCAGTGTCTTAGAGATTTTCAAAAAGCGAAGAAAGGTCCTAAGGTTAAGAAAGATCCTTGCGATCAGTTATCTGGAGTTCACCTTCCTTTTATCCAAGGTACTACTGATAAAATCGCAAGGATATTGAAGAAACACAATGTCTCTTCAACTTTCAAGCCTCTCCGCACTATCTGTGGTTCTCTTAGATCGGTTAAAGACCCGGTTTGCCCGATGGATGGTAAGGGTATTTATTTAATTCCATGTTCCTGTGGGACCCCTTACATTGGTGAAACTGGTCGATCTATTAACCAAAGAATTCATGAACATGTTGCTGACTTTAGACATGGTAGATCTCGGTCCTCTGCCTTGGCAAAGTATGCTGAAAAAACAAATCACCATATTTGTATTAAAGATACTAAGGTTATTGCGACTATTGACCACTTCCACCACCGAAAGTTAAGGGAAGCCTTGGAAATAGAAAAGAGGTCGGTTAACCTTAATAGGGATGATGGGTGAAATGTTAGCAAATACTGGATTCCTGCTCTTCACTCTTAGTCGATCTTGATTTCTCTTTCCTGGTGTGCTCCTTTTATTTTTCTAATTTGGTTTTGATTAGTATTTTTGTTTTGTTTTTATTATATATATATATATATAGATTCATTTATTTATTTTTATTTTTATTTTTATTTTTAAATTATTATATTTTTATTTTTATTTTTATTTTTTTTAATTTTTTTATTGTTATTTTTATTTTTAATTTATTTATTTATTTATTATATTTTAATTAATTAATTAATATTTATGTATTTATTTATTTATTTTTATTTTTATTATTTTTATTTTTATTTTTAATTTTTTATCAGTATTATTTATTTATTTATTTATTTTTATTTTTACTTTTACTTTTATTTTTTTTTATTTTTTTATTTTTTTTTATTCTATTTATTTTTTTATTTTTTTTAATTTATTTATTTATTTTTATTTTTATTTTATTTTTTTTAGTAATATTAAATTAATTGATCAATTAGTATTATTATTATGACTTATTTATTTATTTTATTTTATTTTATTTATTTATTTGATTTGATTTTATATTTTATTTTTATTTTATTTTTATTTATATAGAATTTATAATAAAAATATAATCAAATTTAATAAAAATAAATAAAATTTAAAAAAATAAATTAATTAATTAATTAATTAAATAAAAATAAATTAAATTAATTAATTAATTAATTAATTAAAAAATTAAAAATTAAAAAATTTCCCTATTCTAGTCAAACTAGTCGTTTTTCCAACGGCTAGTTGGAGCGGTCCTGTTCTATTTAAACTGGTTTCCTGATCAGATTTCTCATCTTGTCCTGATGATGAACCACACTGGCTGGTTCGAAACGCGTCGACAAAAATTTCTTTTATGTGACTTTCACCGAAAAAATTTTACACCAATTAATAAATTTGTTTTTTATTTTGAATGGACCTCAAGTATAAATTAATGAATTAATGTGAAGTTAATTCGAAGATCTTAAGCCAAGATTTATCTCTTTTTTGTTGGCTTGATTATAAGAGATTTGAATCTTAAATCTTATGGTTACATAATACTTCATAATGCAATGATTTCTAATTAAGTTTTTTTTTATGGGAATCAAGATTTAAATTTTAAATTGGAAAAGAAAAAAAATTAATAATATTGTGATTTAAAATTATATTCATTTTCAAGAGATAATAAAAAAAATTATTATAAAAATAAATAATTAATTAATTAAATTAAATTCATCAAATTAGGAAAAAAATAAAAATTAAGACTTATACATTTCTATAAAATCAGGAGGAAAGATGGAGGACCTATGTAATGATTTCTTATATAAAATGTTAATTTTCTTTGCTTGTGATGATGAATTATTTTATGTTTAGCTAGACGGATTTGATGAGAAACTGAGTATTTTTTTATTGAGTTTTAATTAAAGTTAAAGAAAAATCATAAAAAAAGTAATATATTGTGATTGGATAATGGATGGTTTTTTGAAAGTAATATATTGTGATGGGATAATGGATGGTTTTTTTACATTTTTATAATTAATTTTCTATTAATTGAATTATGTGTTTGTGTATTTATTTTAAATATATATTTTTAATAGATGTATCATATACAAGTAAATGATATTGGGATTTATTTAAAAAATAATAATTTAAGTAATAACAATTAATTTTTAAGTTTAATTGATTGTTTAACTAAAAAAAATCTTTGGTCTTTGCAATAAATTTATAAAACTTAGTGTTTAATTTACTTTATTATTGATCATAATTATATAGGAAAAATATAAGTTAGATATATTAATTAATTTTGTTTCAATTTAGTAGAAATTAGATTTAGGAAAGCTATAAATGAAAGTCTATTTAGAAGAGCAATCATTTTAGTGGCTAATTGAGCCCATATTATTGGTTGGGAACTACCATATCAAATAAGAGTCGGTATAATTGGGACAATCCATTAGGTAGTTTTCCACTAGTTCACAAAGGGATTTTCCCACCTATAAATAAGAAGGATTTTTTTACCTCAAAAAATGTCATTTAAGGCCTCAAACTAGCCATGGAATATTTCAGACCCCAATTCTCCAAACTGGGTTCTACCAACAAAAATGCTCATATAAGTTGTGTCTTTTAATTTTTCCACTCTAAAAGCATTGACATGGATGAAAAATAATATGATGATCCAACCCGTATCATTCCTCCCTATTTTTGGAGGATTTTATCAATGAGGTGAGGAATTATTTCCTCTACTTTCTCCCTAGATTATCATTTATCTTTTCCTAGAAGTTTCTCTTTCAATCCAATTTCCATGGTCCTGTTGCCACTATTTTGTAGATTTGTACCTCTTGTACAAAATTTTATCCTCTATCAATTCTACCTAAGCATCTAGTGCTAAATCCTCTATGGAAGGTAGGAACTTCTCCTCTTCTTGATCCAACATGGATGACTCATAGAGTTTGAGATTTTCCACATTCACAACCAGGTAAATGTGCAGGTACGAGAGTAGACTAAATTTATAGGTAATCTCGCACCTTTTTCCATATCTTGAAAGGACCATATCACAGTGCCTTTATTTTATTACCATGACCTTGTAGCCTCTCCTTGTTCAACAATAACCTTACTCTAACTCCCACTCTAAATAACCTCTTTGTCTTGTGTTGATCATGTTTGGCCTTTTATTTTTCAAGTGACTTCTTCAACATCTCCTATACCTATAAATATATCTACATGATCTTCTCAACAAACATTTATACTCTTAAAGAATCCTTTGTGAGATCCTCCCTCACTCCTCCTTGCTTCCCATATGCCACATCTAAAGGTGAAGGTGGAAAATATCCAAAACAAGTCTCAAATGGTGACTTACCAATTGAAGTGTAGACTATTATGTTGTATATATATATATATATATATATATATATATATATATATATATATATATATATATATATATATATATATATATATATATATATATAATTTTCAACCTAGGTATTCAGATGCTTCTGATTGTAACCCATAAAAAGCTACTCCAAAGTTCTATTAAGTAATTTTGTTTGCCCATCTGTTTGTGGATGGAATGTTGTATACCTATTCAATTTTTGTGCTCATATTTTCCCACATCATAATCCAAAATTCATTCAAAACTATGGTATCCTTGTCTAAAACAATACTCCTTTATATCCCAAAGTGCACACAAACCTATTTAAAGAACATGTTTTCTACTTATTCCCCCTTATAGTATTTTTATTGGGAATGAGAGCACAAATCTTACTTAATTTATCAACTACCACAAACAAGCAATCGTGTATCTTCTTAGTATTTGGTCAACCTCCCACAAAATCCATGGAAATGCTTTCCCAAGGACGTGCAGGGATGATATACGCCACGCTTCTCATTATCAGGCTCGTTGGTACAACAAAGTATACATCCTTCAAGGGTTAAAGAATGAATTTGGGTTACAATTTTTGGCTAAAGAAGGGCATGTTTTTTTCTGAAAAAGAGATGCTCAATCGAGTTATTGAGGCTCTTAAAAATAGATCAATCGAGGGTTTAAACAAACCCTCGATCGAGTCGTTTTCAAACCCGAGTTAACGACTTGATTGAGAGTTATGGATCGATCAAAAAATATAGCTTGATCAAGTGTTATTTCTAATTAAAATACCCTAGCCAGAACTTGCACAAATAATTTTACTCAGACTGCGAGAGGAAAAGGAATTCGATGGAAGATTTCTAAGCTCGACTAAGATCGAGGAACTCAATCCAGCTACCCATCATCCCCGCCAACAACCCAGAGGCTCAAGGCGAGTTAGGTTTCCTATCATTTTTTTCTCTTTTATTCATTTATTTATTTCTACAAAATAAAATAGATAAATTTGAAAAAAAAAAAAAAAAAACCCTAGCATAAAAAAACTACAAAAAAAATCATGAAAATCACCATGAAATCCATAAAAACCTCCAAGAAAACCCTTGAAAACCACACAAAATAACCTATAAAACCACCAAGAAAACCCTTGAAAACCACAAAAAATAACCTAGAAAACCCTTGAAAAGCACAAAAAAAAACTATAATTTAGGTTTTTTTTTCACTATATACGCTATTTGCAATGGTAACATGTTTATTATAAATATTTTCTATGGTAAACTTTATTTTTAATTATTTTATGTTTTAAATTTATTTTTAGGAAATTAGTGAAATAATTTATTTTTTTATGTTAAAAAAGCATTTTAAATTTCGAACAAATTTGATCAAAAAAAATTCAAAAAATAAAACAATTAAACTATAGAACTCCAATAAATAAATAAATAAATTAGGAGCTTTAAATTGACATAATGAATATGGTTGCTCATGGTGAACCTCTATTAAATCAAATATGAAAAACTATTTCATTTTTTATTTTAAATTAAATAAATTTGTATTTTTAATCATTTTTAATAATAAATATAGTAATTTGCTTTATAAAATTAATTGTACTCAAATAAAATATTAACTAAATTAAAAGTCTAAAACATTTTTTTTAAGTTAAATTATATATATATATATAACAAAATATAAAGTCATGTATAACATAACTAACATTTATATAACTATAACATGTAACATGTAACATTATAATTATAATTATATTTATATTTATATATATAATTATAATATAAATAAGTATAACATTTAGTATGGAACACCTAACATAACTGTATATATGTGTGTAAAGTATAACATAATTATATAACATAGTTATAGCTATAACATTTCTCACACACATGCATATATATAATATTTAACATAGTTTCATAACTATTTAACATAATGTGCTCTTCATAATAACACAATATGGGCGATGCTCATTAACTTTTTAAGACTCGAGGTGATCTATATACTGTAATTTTCCTTAAATTTTCATTGCTCATATTTGTAAAATTATTTAATATAATGATACATGACAATTATACATCTCAAAGTTCCCACCCTTATTAAATTTATTAGTTGAGTAATGATTTTGTAGCTTACGCTTCCTCTATTTTTATTTAACTATATAACGGAACATAATATATATATATATATATATACTTGGTCCTCTTATCAGGCGTAAGCTACAAAATCATTACTCAACTAATAAATTTAATAAGGGTGGGAACTAAGAGATATATAGTTGTCATGTAGCATTATATTATATATATATGTATATATATAAGTTTAAGTTTCAACAATGCATAATTGATACATACATTAAAATACATAAATCAATGATGAAAAGTGCACTTAAAGTGAATATATAAGCATTTTGACTCTTTTTTAATTTGTGCCATATTGTTTCATTATGCAGTATGTCATACCAGAAACATAGAAACATTGTCTTCATGTGCTTCCACCTAGTACATGTCATGTGTGAAAATCAAACATTATAAGAACTTCTCATATGTGGTATTTGGTTGGCATGAAGTTTTATTAGTTTTTCAACTAGGTTTATTTCAAAAGTTTACAGATATTTACATATTTCTACTCTATGAATAAAATGCATTATTTATAAATGGGAAAAAGTGTAAGTTAGATTTTCAATCACATTTTTCGATTGCCTTTACATGGAACTAAATACTTTGGTTGAAAATTTATCAAAATAGACACTCTATTTAGTTTAGGACTTTAGCCTAGATTATTCTACTTGAGTTTATAAATGGATTTCTTGTTAACATTATTTTTATGTCAACATTTTTTTCTTAGATTATTTTATATGTATTATATGTAATTTGCAGATCCATCTCCCATACACCCCCAATTGCAGTTTTTCGGAGTGTTGGGGGATCTCTTATACATGTTCAGGCTATATCACGTAGCCATACTAGAGTGTATGTTCCACTCATAGATCCTCCCTTTGACACCAGTTGGAGTGTCATAGGCAGTGTTTTTGTCTTTCTTGATGATCTTGTTATGAATAGTGGACCTTCTTCACCTATTGCGGGTATACATATTGCATTTTAAATCCTCTTTAAATTTTATGTGTTTATGCCTTGAAATTGTCTTTAATTTTTAAATCGTCTTCAATTGATGTGTTTGAGTTTAATGTATATGTTGTTATCGCTCTAGTTTGTTATATATATTAAATTATGTTTATGATTTGTAGACCCTCAACATGGTGAAGATGAGGATCAAAGTGCAGTTTTGATCCATCCAATCACAGTTGAGGATGTTAGTGCCCAACATACATGGATCACATGAGAGCTGGATAAAATCTCTGCTATATGCATAACAATCACATCCCTCCCATCCAATCCAAGTGTCTAAAACTCGAAGCTCAGATACCAATATGTAACATGCTCCTCTCCGCATTTACCTGCTTTTACAAGCCCTTCAGGTAAATATGAAGTGGAGTGCTACTGTGACATGACCCAACCTCCTAGTTCCAGTTAAGGAATCGAGGCCTACAACTAACACTTACTAACCTTCCTTGGGAACCACAAGTCACTCAAATGTTGAACAACTTCCCTAGGTAACCAGTCCCTGAGCTGAAACACTTTATCTCTGACCTAGACCTATAACGTCACCCTTAACACTGTCTACATGCGGTTGCGAGCATTGAACCACCCGACCATAGATTGAGCTGAACCAAATATTTATTTCAGCCAATCACCCTTGTGTCGTATTCCGAGCATGAATGTGGGATCTCATGGGGTAAACCAAGACATAAACAACCAAGGGAACCCAGAGGTTAAACCACCTCCACCATCAAACTACCATGATCTCTCCTAAATAGGTTCTGAGATCAAAAAACCAAACTAATATTGGATTCTTCAGAATTTCTTCATCATGCCTTAAGGAATTTTCATGTCTCCACCCACCTGTCGAGGGATTCCTAGAGAAAACCATCTCCACCCCTAACCCTTGGGAATTTTCCTGAGACCACCTCACCGAGTTCTAAAACCTTCCAGTAGTCCAAAGCTTAACCAATAAATGAATCCCATCACACCATGGCTATCCAGGAAATCGAAAGGAAATGTTGAAACCAATGTCAAACCCAACAAAACCCATGCCAATGAAAACAAATGAACCAAATAAACAAATGCATGTACCATGCATGCACACCTCAGCTAGGAAATCACACAAGCAACTTGTTACCTGCAAAATCTTCTTGTTGAGTCTATTTATCAAACCTTCTCCTTGCTATCCTTTTCTTTCCTTTACTTTCATTTTCATTCATTTATTTGATTGATTAATTTATCCTCTTGGTGCTCTCTCTCTATCTGAAGCTAACTCCAAATCCAAAACTAACAAAATTTGTTTATTGTTTCTCCAATGCCTTTTTATTATTGATGTCTCCCTTTTTCTTCATTTTTCTTAATTTTCCTTCTAATTTCCTTAGCATGCAAATATGTGTCTCTTCACCTCCCTTTTCTCATATTTTTCTTTATTTTCATAAATAAATTCCAATTAATGTGTCTTTTCCTTTTCCAATTTCCTTAGCCATTAACAAACTGAAATTGATGCCCACTATAGTGATTTTCCCAACATTTAAATTGGAATATGTTTCTCATGACCTTTGTCTTATTTTACCTTTATTAACATTTATTACATGAACTTTAACCAGGGGTTGTTACATGAAGCATGTAAGAGGCATCAAGACAGAGGAGTTGAGTTGGAATGAGTTTAAAAGACTCTTTCAAAAGAATTACATGTCTAAGAGGTATTATGATGAAAATTCCAAGGGGTTCTATAAGTTTAAGATGGGATCTATGACAGATGAAGAGTATATGACTAAGCTTCTGAAGTTGTTGAGTTATGTGACATATCTTAAGGATGAGAAGACAAAGTTCTAACGGTTCATCAGTGGATTTCCATTAGAATTTAAGGATCAGATTGAGCATGATGAGCCTCAATCATTGGAGGAAGTCGTCGAGAAATTGAAGCATTTTTATGAGTAGCCTAAGCATAAGTTTGAGCCTAAATATGATTTAAAGGAACGTGGGTTACAAATCAAGGAATACCTCAGGATATAGGTGATAAAGAATGCATAACAACTTCTAAAAATTTCAATGCAATTGATAGAGGACATGGATTTCAATCTAAGGAGTTGAAAAAGGGTAATGGCAAGAAGCCTTTGTAGTGTTGGACTTGTGGTGGAGAGAATCACAGGAGATATTGTCCACAACATGAGGGTGGAATACATCAGATTGACAGTGCTCATGAGGCACAGACAGTTGGGGACGTTGTTCAAACTATTTCTCATATCTATGCAGCACTTGATAATAAGCAGGTGGACCATCAAGCATCCATTATTGAGATGGAAGGTAAGCTTTGTGATCAAGTTGTTTCCATTTTTATTGATCCTCAACCTAATTATGGTTATGTTAGTCGTGACCTAGTGGATACTTGAATAAATAAGTGCATGCAGAGTCTTGGTTGGTGCAGTTGGCTACAGGGATCAAGAAAATATTTCATCATTTGGTGAGAGCTTATGAATTTGAGTAGAATGGTATGCCTACATCAGCACATCTAAATGTGCTTCCTTTGGGTTCATTCAATATGATTTTGGGCATGGATTGGTTATACATTCATTTGACTAAAGTATACTTCTATGATAAGGCTATTGAGTGCTTGGATGATGATGGGGAAAGGAGAGTATTGTAGGGAAAGAAAAATCCTACATCAGTGAGAATGGTTACAACTATGCAGGCGAAGCGTAGTTGCAGGAAAGGATGTGTATTGTTTGTAGTTCATATTTCCAGTGAAAAGGGGAAGGATGTTGATGATGATCAAGTTATGAAGTGGTATCCTGTTTTTCAGTAGTTTCAGGATGTGTTTCTGGTAGATATTTTAGAGTTTCCACCTTGTAGGGAAGTGGACTTTTCTATTGAGTTGATGTTGGGAGTAACATCAGCATCTAAGGCATTGTACAAGATGAGCACTCTAGAGTTGGTGGAATTGAAGTTGCAGCTTAAGGAAATGCTTGATAAGGGATACATAATTCTGAGTGTATCGCCTTAGGGTGCACCAATATTGTTTGTAAAAAAGAAGGATGGTACTCTTAGATTGGACATTGATTGCAGGCATTTGACAAGGTGACTATCAAGAATAGGTATCCATTGCCATAGATTTATGACTTATTTGATCAGTTAAAAGGAGCATAAGTGTTCTTAAATATTGAATTGAGATCAAGATATCATCAATTTTGCATCAAAGAAGAAGACATTTACAAGACCACATTTTGTACCAGGTATGGGCATTATGAGTTTGTGGTGGTTCATTTTTGCCTTACTAATGCTCCAGCTACTTTTATGTGCTTTATTAAAAGTGTGTTGTGTCATTATCTAGAAAAAAAAATTATAATGTTCATTGATGATATATTGATATATTCTAGAAATGAGGTAGAGAATGCAAAGAACCTAGTAGCAGTGTTAATATTGTTGAGAGAGCATCAATTTTATGCCAAGATCAGCAAGTGAAGTTTCTTTCAAATTGGAGTTCATTACTTGGGACATATTGTTTCCAGGGAAGGTATAGAAATGGACCTAGAAAATATCAGAGCTATCATGGAGTGGCTAGCTCCTAGGAATGTGGATGAGATCAAATCATTCACGGGACTAGTAGGTTATTACAGGAGGCCCATCATGAAATTCTCACAGATTTCCTATCATATTACATCCTTGCAAAGGAAATGGAATAAGTTTGAATGGACTAAGGAGTGTGTAGCTAGTTTTGACCAGTTGAAGCATTTTCTCACAATTGCTCCAATCTTTAAAATTACATATCTTGACAAAGAGTTTGTAGTATGTAAAAATATTGCAAGGAAACATTTGGTGGGGTCATGTTGGCAGTCCTAGACCCGTCGACGTTCAAGGGATCTCCTCGATATGTGGTCCCAATTATATCTCACACCGTTTGGGATAGGATCCCCATCCAGAATATGGATCGGTTGTCGGTTTCATAAATATTTTCCTTGGCTCTAACTGTCAACAAGAGAGAGGAGTGAAAATTTGCCTTCAAAAATAAAGTGAGAGTGCCTGGTGAGTGTTAGGTTGTAGGTGTGTCAAGTTTCTTCTATTGTAGATGGAGAAACAAAAGTGAGTCTCTAAGAGAGAGGTAATAGTAACACCCTATTAGAGACACACGCAAACAAGAAGCATTTGTTTAACATCCCATGGAATAGTCCACAAAGATGTGACGACCATTACAACCAATACAACAAGAAATATTTTTCTAACATCCAACGGAATAGTCCACAAGGATGTGACAGCTATAACAACCATTACAACACATTCTCAATATGATAAGTACTAAAATAACTGAAATAGTTCAACTACTTTAGCACAGATGAAAGCAAACATGAATTACAAACATCCATAGAATAGTCTTATAAATATTCAGAATCCATGCATAAATAATGTGCTAGCCATGATGCTTCTAATATTAAGTCAAATTTCTAAGACACATGTATAAATTGAACACCACTAGATCCAATAGTGGAAAGTTGGAGCCACTTCTTGCTCCTCAAAAGAACTAGTTTGTCTCTCTAATGCCTTGCGAGAGGAGCCAAGGTGAAAATTCCTTTGCTCATAAAATGAAGGTGTATATATAACCAATGGGGAGGTGATGCTTCACCTTCCTTGTGACTCTTTTACTACCCTCATGACTGTTTGACTTCCTATGACTTTTCAAATTTGCATGACTCTTCATATTTTGTACATGTCCTTTGGACTTCTTCTTTACAATACATATTCGAATCATAAATTACATAATCAGCAATAATGATGTGGAATGTGACGACTCATGACATGACACTACTGACATGGACTCCTTAATGATAAGGAATTTTTAAGCGATTCTTGTTTCTCCTTTCTATGTGCCTTCTTGAGGATGATCTTCTATCCACCTCCATATGGCTTAGAGGTAAGGAGTCTAAAATGATATCAAGTCTTGAGTTGTGGTCACAAACTTGTGTCCCTTTGCTTTCCCTTGATTGATTAGCTTGCATAATCAGCTACAAATATGCCTTTCAGAATGTATCCCTTGTTCATTCCCTTCTTCATAATCCTGTCATGGTATGATAGGGTTATCACATCTATAATTAACCATGACAATACGACGTTAGTGCGATAAACCCCTAATCTAATATGGTGCATGTTAATCCACTGAATGATCCGAAACCAGGTGCCAGGTTGAGAGAGAGGCACAATGATTGTGAAATTTCATAGCTTAGGCAGTCATGGGTGAAGATTGAGACTTAATATTGTGCAATGCATAGTTCAGGTCGGACTAGGGAATAAAATTGCACATCTATGAGTTAAGTGAGATAATCTGAGGGTATGGACACGGGTTCATCCAATTGCACAGTTTTGGAATAAAGAGGAGGTTGGGTAATTGCACAATTGTGCAGCTCAAGAGCTCAAGGGCTGAGCTTGAGGTCATATATTGCGTAATGCACAGTTGAGGCTAGGATGGAGGGTTGAATTACGCAATTTTGGAGGTTGGGGACTCTTTGAGCACTAGAACTGCAGAATGTATATTGCTGGGAGGAAGGAATTGTGCATTATGAAATTTCAAGAAGCAGGGTCACAGCTAGAGCGTTGAGACTACACAATGTGTAGTTCAGGAGGGTCGGATGAGGCTAGGTTTCTTAGTCAGAGAGATTTCAGAAATTGACTAAGTGTGGGATCAGTGAGGCTAATTCTAATAGTGATAAGACTTTGATTGTGATCACACACTTAGAACACTTGAAAACACAACAACATAGCTCCTCTACTTCCCTTAGTGCGAAAATTATGTGACGACTTACGACAAGTGTGACACTAAAGATACACTTTGCGATGATCTTGAAAACACTTATACGATAATGCTTAAAAGTTTTGGAATGAGCGCAACAGATGTTTACATGGTAGGATCAACTCATTTTCACCAATATAACCCATTGAAACCACCAAAATGAAATTATATACATCGTGCGACACTTAACATGTGAAAATATGACATTTTTTTCTTCTCGCAAAAGAGACCAAAACACTTCGAGAAAACACATGGAATTGATTTCAATGTTTGTGAAGACAATATACAAGAACAAGGTAGGCTCTAAAATTTGGTGCAGGCCAAAAATTTAGAGGGTGTTGTAGCAGCAATAACACTTGGCGATAAACTAGTAGAATTCCACCTTCTTTGTCTTAGTTCACTCTTCTTTGCAGGGTATTAGTTCTTCAGGGAGTATTGATTCATCATGCTGATCACTTTGGCATCCCCACTTACCTCATGAATAAACATGGCCCCTTTTGTACCTTCTCAGTTGAACACAAGCACAAGATACATCAATATCTCAATGTTTTGAATTGGAAAGGGTAGTGAAGTTTGCGAGCTTTATATTTTCAAAGTATAATTTTTCATCTCTGATGTTTCTTTTGCTGCCAGCAGGCCTAGACAGTACCCTGGGACAATCACTACAGAAACACAAACATTGCTCCACTATTGGCGATATTGGTCAGTACCCCAACGGAGTTTCTTGCTTCACCTCTCTGTGCAGGAAACTTTTCTCTTCTTTCGCCTTTATTTATTTATTTTAATAGGATTTTGCATTGGAACTTATTCATTTTATGGGCAGAAGAGGGACCCCAACCTATAGAGAGCAAGAGAGGTTATTCCTTTAGAGAATCATATAGAGACCTATGATTTAGGCTTTCTCATTTAGATTTTTCCCCTTTTCCTTTTGTATTGTTTGGATAAGCGTGAAAACACTGAAACATAAAAAACTAAGTGTGGGCATAAGGTTTCTAGAATAGACACAAGTATCATGGCTTGACCAAAACTCTCCTTACGGACGTATCATAGTTTCCATTAGAAGTTCATCAACCAAAATATGTAACTAACACAAGGAAGGAGGACCAAAGGTTATCAAAATGTTGTAGTGTCACGATACTTTTCAATTCAACCACACACAAAGAAGTTAGAAAACACATTCACATGTGATGCTTATTTAGATAGCATAACAAAATACAAGACCAATTAAGAAAATAAGAAAATAAACTATGTACATAGCATAGGGCATAGCCCCAGATCAGCATTAAAAATAATGTTTAAAGTCTTGGAAATTAACAGGAAGAGATGTAATCTTCCCATCTAGTGATTGAAGACGATAAGTTTGTTGGTCGAGCTTTTTTTGTATGGTGATCAGTCCAATCCACAAGGATTGAAACCTAGTGTGTTTTCCTTTGTCCTCGTGGGCTTTGTCCCACTTCAAGACTAAGTCACACATACCAAATTCATTCTTCCCCATAGACTTCTTGTCGAACCACCTCTTGATACGACTCCAGTGAAGAGAAAAAATTCCTTTTGCTTTCAGTATTTCTTCCTGCAGCTTGCAAAGGGTGTCCATCCTATGCTAAAATAATAAGCATGGCTTGCCCTGGGATTCTTGTTAAAGCTGGAGGGTAGGAAAGTATATGTTCGGGGGTAGGATGGCTTCTTTTCCATACACTAGGAATTAAGGAGATGTATTCAGAGAAGGTTTTGGCATGACTCGATCAGCCCATATGGAATTCACCAAAGCGGAGTTCTAGTTCCTTTGTTCAAAGAAGATGGTATTCTTAATTATATGGATAAGGTTTTTGTTTGTAGACTCAATAAGACCATTTACCTGTTGATAGTAATTAGTTGAGTGTTTCAATACAATTCCATTTTCCAATGCAAAATCATATAATCTTAACGATGAAAAATATGTTGCATTTTCAAAAACAAGTGAAGTCAGAATGCCTAACCTGGAAATAATGTTCTGCTTAAGGAAGTTTATGACTTCCTGATCATTCACCTGTTTTGGTGGAACTTCTTATGTCCACTGTGTAAGGTAGTCTGTATCAGTGAGAATGTAGCGGTGCTTCTTTGATGAGTGCATAATTTTTTTTCCAATAACATCTAGACCCCATTGTTGAAATGGTGCTTCCACTACAATAGGCTACAATGGGGCAGTTGACTTCTTGTTTTGGCCGCCACACTTTTGACAAACCGAACACTTGCAAGAATAGGCGTGAGCATATGTTAATATTTTTTTCCAATAGAAACAGGCTTGCATAACTTTATGCACAGTTGTGTCACCCGCAAAGTGTCCCCCAGTTGGTTTGTCATGGAGATCACGCAGTACTCTCTTTGAATCATGCGCTTCTTCGCACCTTAGTAATAATCCATTATGGTGCTTTCTGAAAAGAACCCCATGCACCAATCAATAGCATAATGCTTTAAGTCTAATTTCCCTCTTCTGCAGTGTTGATAACTGAGAGGGAAAGATATTGTGCTCAAGGTACTAGTGCACATCTGTGTACCAAGTGTTTGCAATGGTAGTGGGGCAAGCTCACTCAACATTATACATTTCAATCTCCTACTCCCATCCGGGAGGATCTTCTTCATTTGCAACCATTGCTTTTGTTGCTAGCAAACATAAAATATGGTCCTTGATTGTGTGAACTAGCTTAAACTCTAAATCATACTCCGGTAAACCTGTCATCTAGTTCACTCTCCTCTCACCCAGCTCTTGATGAACAAATAGTGATCTGAATGTTGGGTGTGGCATAATGATAATGCAATGATTATTAAGAGATAGGGTCGGAAGTGTTTATCACTCTGTAAACTGTATATGCATTCTTATCAATGGTGGGATAGTTAAGCTTAGGTCCTTGTAGGTTGGTACTCATGAAAGATATCAGTTGCTCATTTTTTTTATCATCCTTTTGTGTAAGTTTTACACGGTAATTTGTCGCCCTGTTCACTTCTCATCCCTAATCCTAAAGTGCCCTAAAATGACTACTATGCATTATATCCACCGTGTAAAATACATTGATATATCACTTGAAGATTAATAGAAAGCTGCCTTGGAGAATTTCTAGAGAAGCTCGGCTCAAAACATAAATTTATGGGTCACCACTCTTATGGGTCAGCATGCTTTTGATGGTAAAAATGGTGATGAGCCCTTTCTGGCAGTGTTTCCTCAAATGGAGAAGAAGCTTTGTGCACTAGAAGCTTCCAAAACAGTGAGTTGGATATGGTTCGATGGAGATATGGTCAAGCTCTCTCATTTGGAGCTCTTGATCCTATGATTATGGAATATTCCCTTGAGAAGTGGGCCTTTCTCCTTCCTTTATGGATCCCTAAATCCTTCTCCTTGCCTATAAATTGAATCCCATCCTTACACTACTGGTTGGCCTTACCTAATCATTAATCCTTTGCATACCTATGTTGTGATTATGCCTAATTTTCCACTTTTGAGAAGGATTGCTTGAAGATCCTTAGTTTGGACTTGAACATCACCAAAGGGAGGCCTCCAACATCAAGGCCATGGTTGTATGCTTCCACTTTCTATAGTTAATAATAAATTCGATGTTTCACTTTCCATATTTGTCTAGATATCTATTCAAGTAGCCTAATTCTCCTTGATTTGTTAGGTAGTTTGTATTCGATGTATGATATGTATCCTATCATGTTTCTTGGTGTTTCCTCTTGATATATTACAGGTATTCAAATGCCACAAGCCAAGAGGAGCGAGCCTGAAGGATTGTGGAATCAAGGTCTTCATCAAAGGACTACACGATAGCAACTAGCAGAGATAAGTTCTTCTTCTTCTTCCGCTTTGAATAAAAACTAGGAAAGGGTTCATTAGATAGTCTCGTGCATTGCTATACCCACTCTAGGGCTAGAGAGATCGCCTCTGTTCACATAGGGGATTGTCTTCACACAAAAAATTAGCGACTCCACAAGGGAGATATAGCCTCTTTGTCTCTCCTTTTCGGATTTGTTTTTTTGATCAGTTTGACCTATCGTTAAGATAGGAGTATATTTGCGTCTCTATAGGTCTGAATTGTGCTTGATTTTTTATTTAGAATGTCAAGTCTAGTTTGATTGTTGAAATTGTTTTTATTTTTTCTTTTATTTCTCGCCCAACGCATTTTCTGTCCTTACAGAAGCATCGATGGTGTTGTTTTATATAAAACAGGCGCATTGATCTACCTTTTAGCATGATTTTTCCTTTCACAACCGTGCTAATCCCAACGATTAAGGAAAATTTGGGTTTCCCTTTCATTTTCCAGTGTGTCTTGGCCTCTGAGGTGTCTTTCCGGTTTGATATGATCTTATACCACTGTGTTTTTCTTGATTTCCTTGCTTGAGTGATTAATTTGTCTCTTCGACCATGTTTTGTGTTTGAGTGAAGTTTGATCACCCTCTAGAGTTTCTTGGTCATTTTCCATTCACTTTTCCCTTGTGTGTGTCATCAAGTGATTATTTAACTTTGTATGAGAGCTCTGTTGCAATCATTTGAGACACTATTTCACATTACTTTTGGCTTGTATTTGCAAAGTTGTTTTCATTTGAGTTAAGTCATTACTGCACTTTGAAATCACCTTTGATTGACTGCCAAACATAGATTGTGATTGTTTTATGTGAAAGCTTGAGAGTGTATGTTTTCTTTGATTCTTCATTTTGAATAAAAATTGAAAATCATTATCATTCAAGTATTTTTGAAAAATTTTGTTTCCCATTCGAAAAAGAGAAAGTGAAAGGAATTTTTGTTTCAATTATTTGTTCATTTGGTTAGTTTTTGCTTTGATTATTTCATCAATTGCATTAGTTTTCATTTGAACAACCAAAGTAAAACGGAAAAAAAATATGTTCAGTGCATCTTAGTGAAGAAAGAAGTGATTTCGTTTTCAGTAAGATTGCATTTAGGGATATTGAAAGTGAATTCATTTTAGAGTTGCATTTCACTAATTTTGAGCTAGCTAGGGGGCATCATTACTTGTTTCATTGTTGTTTTGTTGCATTCTTTCTTCCACTTTCTCCCTCATTAGTTTAGAGTTCATCGAAATGAAATGAATTATTTTTTGCATTTAGCTGCATTGTAGGGACTCAGGTGAAATCTCTTTGAGCCAGAAATTGAAACATAATCAAAGATAAACTTTAAAAAAAATCATTAACCTTAAGGAGCATTTGGAATTAACGCAAACATCTATAGGTCTAGGCTAGAGACGTGTTCCGGCATCGTTAAGCGTAGCAGTTGTCGCTAACATCCTGTGTTGCATCCCAGGGGTGATATCCCATCCCACGTATGGAAGTATATAGGACTATGCTCCACGTATGAAAAGTATAAGGGACTCTCTCATCGAACGGTTACACATTGGACAACGATACTATGGACTAAGCTCCCACGTACCGTCGAGTATATTTTGGGATACCCCACTACGTTGAAAACCTACCATAGTGTTGGAGAGGTAAATCCCCTCTGTGGACAGAGGCGATCCCTACTAGCCCAGATCGGGTCTAGCAACAATCAAGTCACGCAAAGACGCAGGTTCCTAGTTACAAAAAAGACCAAGATGTAATAAGAAGCCTACCTCAAATCCCACGCAGTTGGCGTTGCGGAGAAGATGGCGTTTCATGTCCTTTGCTTTGGCAGATCACAATGCTCCCACTTAGCACATTTGAACACCTTCACACACATGAAGAAACAAAAACACACAACGTAAAATCCAAAGCTTGTAACCATATATCAGTCAGAGAAGATATAACTCATAGCATAAGACATGAACACATGAATGGAACCATAATCAGAGTCGCTTATTATTAATAACAACGAAAGAAAGATACAACCCAAGCTCTGACGCTGGATCTTCCTTCAGCGGATCGACAGCGAAGCACGTCTCAATGAAGCTCGTCGGGAAATGGGACAAAGCTCTCTCTCTTCGGCTTGGCTCTCAAAGGTTGTCTGGCGATAGTCTCCTTGCTACAGATTCAGCTCTTGGTACTCTAGCACTAGCTTGCTAAGGGAAAATGGAAAGCTTATATAGATGGTGGAAGGGGAGTTTGGATCCCTACAATTGTGGGATTGGACCTATCCTCAAGGAAGCTTCCATGATAGGTGGAAAACTGCTTCCCCTACATGGAGATCCGGAGCCAAACTTCCCAACTCATTTTAGAGACTCGTTCAGGAGTTTGTTGGAATCAAACTTCCACCATTTATTTTTTAAAAACATGCCTTATTAAGATTGGCGCGAGCAATACACTGGGACAGAGCACCAGTTGGCGCACCCTCTTTGGTGGATTTTCCCCATTTGCGCGAGGGCTGAACTGGCTAGTCGCGCCAAGGCCAAAAGATCAATTTTTAGGGTTTTTCAAAGGAAAATTTCTTCAGAGAAATGATTTTCCTTATCAAGAGGGATGCCATGAAAGTGGTTTCAGGTCATGTCACTGCTCACAGGTCACGGAAAAGGGCCCTCCAATGTGCGGGACAGGGGATTGTAGGGACGGTGACAAATTATTGTGTAACAGATGCCCCCTAAAGCATGAGGCTCGAGAGAGAGAGAGGGGTGAAATGCTTTACGAGAATGTGTCCAACTGAAAACACTACCGGTGGAAAACCCGCGTAGAAAAGTACAACTGATATCTCAAAGTCATGATATGTGGTATGGGTGCAGCCATCTGTAATAGAGTATACAATAATCAAGATCTGAGGCATGGACGCAGCCATCCAGTGAGGATCAATAAATAGACTTAGGTATGGTCGCAGCCATCCAATCAATGAGTCATGTAGCTAATCATGATAATCCACAAAATCTACAACCTGGATTCCATCAGAAAAAATCTGGGGTCTTGCGCTCCATCTCGACCCGAACAGAGTACAAGTCCAAGCATGTGAATAAGTGAGCTGAAGTCAAACATGCAAGAACATCGTCTGATTACCAGCCAATGATGAAAGTTGTTAACAGACGCGAGAGGTGCCACTAATGATGACGATGGTCCTCAAGGTACTATAGGTACAATCCACAGAATGTGAATCAGTGAGCTGGCGTTGAACACCCGTAGAATCATTCGATCGAAGGCCAATGATGAAAACCTTACGTCGAATGCGAAGAGCCTGCCATTGAGGCATGCAGGCTCCAAGGTACCAGAAGGGAGTCTCTAGATTAGCTTCCTGGATAATGAGCTGGAGTCGACAAGAAGTGATCTTGATTGAAGGTGGGCCATAGTGTTTCCCACATCATCGACATGAGACAGAGGAACATGATGTTTTTGAATCAGGATCAGATGAGAATCAGAGGAGGGTTGAAAACTGCAGAGGTCAACTTCTCTTGAACATATCGACGGCACGACACTAGATTTGGTAGTATTTGACATTAAAAAGATCTGAGGTCATGAAGACGAGGCAAAGAGCAGATGAGAGGTCAAAGGGATAACCCAAACCCATGAAGGCAAGCAAATAGCGAGATGAGATGTCCCCAACCCGACACGAATGCAGACAAGTGCCATGTTCAAGAGCGACATACTGCTGACACGACAATGATAGTGGTTCCATTTTCCCCACCATTTTTGGTGATTACCACAATTATTTTTGAAAACAAGCTTGAAGGGGATAGCATATGCTTGTGATATAAGTTCGTCCTTCAGACAAATCCAACCTAGTACATTTAACGAGCCCTAGGAAGGAGGAACTCAAGTATCGTCATTACGACAAAATCCGATGTCATAAGGTTTTAACGAGTCTAAAAAAGGAAGAACTCGGTGTCTTTTCATGTTTAGAGAGTTTGCAAAGACAACGGAAAATTAAACTCCAACAGTCCCTTTTCGTACATAGTTCCTCAGATCCGAAAAGGTAGAAAACTGTGTTTAAGAAAACTGTAATATTCCTTTTTGGGGATTCTCAAGATTCTATGTCAGAGATGGACTACAGAGGCATTTACTGGATATGTCTCCTTCTGAATAAGGGAGAGAACCAGAGGCTACCTAGCCAACTGTAGACTCTGCCTATAGAACTTGGAATAATCCCTTTTGAGGAATCTCAACAAGGCCTTCAATGAAAACGTTGTATAAGAAATTATGAGCAAGAATAACGCAGATCAGGGCTGGGATCCCCTCATTTAGGCTGTATATGACTTATATATGCAATTTCAGCATAAAAAAATAAGTTTAAGCACATTAAAAAGATCTCCCGAAATCAAGACTAGCTAGAAATCAGCCAAAGAGAGAGCCTGCTGCAACATGAAAACCTCAGCTACTAGAATTGCGCAGATTTTATTGAGACTCGGGGGAGGATAGAAAAATATCTGATTCTTAAATAATATAATAGTAAATAATATTCACATATGAGCTTATTACATCTACAACTGATTACAAAAAGAACTAGGGCAAGATCCCTTCAGAAATTAGAGCTGCAACTAGAAATAAACTGCAGAAATACATAGACAGCGTTATTTTTCAGATGGTTCAGCTGATGTACATTACATTTCAGATTTATAACATATGTATGGATGAAACATCAGATCTAACACAGATCTGGAAACTACAAGACTTTAGGAACAAGATCCAATTGGAATTACATCAAAATATTGCATATTAAGCTGTAGATCTGAATTACAATTTACAGTGTTGCAGAAAACCCAGAAATTTCTGAAGATAACTTTTATTACTAAAATAGATCAGATCTGAAGAGACATGGATCAGCAACCCAATCCACATATCACCAAGGGAAGGCAATCCTAACACCAAGATATATTCCTCCAAACTGATAGCAAACTGAAACAAAGAAGCCCTCTCACAAAATAACGCAGTATAGAGCAGAAACTGCACATAGGGTGAAGGAGACTGAATACATGGAATGAAATTATAGATCTGATACAAAATATGGATCAGCTAGCTCTTTGGAGGCTTAAGAACACTCTCCAATAAAGAAAGCCTCTCAGAAACAACTAAATCTAAGCAGATCAAAAATGCCACTTACTACAAAAGATAGCAGCTGCAAAACCCTCAATGGGCTAGCACTGCTCATGAAAGATAGAGCTTGGTATCAAACCAAATAGTGGCCAACTTTAGCAAATAACTCCTCCAATGATCCTCAAGGGAAGAGATGAAACCCCTAAATAGGAATTCCAATCACAATCCTCCACTAAACAGCAGAGAATGGTATTTGTCTAAGCAGACAAATACCTCAGAAATATAATTCATCAACAACCTCTTCATGTGTCTTATCCTCCTTTTTATAACATGAGATAGCCTTTGCAAACCCTAAACCACTTGGATGAGTTGGTCCTTTTCACATTAGAGG
This sequence comes from Pinus albicaulis, assembly GCA_034641835.2. Taxonomy (NCBI): domain Eukaryota; kingdom Viridiplantae; phylum Streptophyta; class Pinopsida; order Pinales; family Pinaceae; genus Pinus; species Pinus albicaulis. The sequence continues at coordinate 812,943,503 of CM076578.1, read as the reverse complement.
CTCCCTTCTAGAACTGCGTAGTCCCTTTTGGAGATGCATTGAACCTAGACAGCGCAGGTGACTTGGTCAAGGTGGACTCAATCTTGGCTCAAAACTTCTTTCACACCTGCACGTGATTATTTACATAGCCCTTATTTGCCTTTGTTCACATGGGCATTGATTTATTTAGACTTCTTAGGAGTTTTACATGTCCTCCTTTATTCATTTATTCATAAAACATAAATTAAATCAAAATTGAATGTCTCCTCTTAGCTAAGGCTAAGTAGGAACATTACAGTCCTCCCCCTCAAAATGTTGCTTGTCCTCAAGAAACTGGTAGGGTAAGAGCTGTATTTCTTCCCCTTCTTCATTGATGACACCATCAAGAATCAAGCTTTCATCATGGAGTAGGTGCTTACCAAGACAATACATCAAAAACTGCTCCTCCAATGCTAACATGATAGGTGCATAGTCTACCCCTTCAGGAGTGCAAAACTCAACAGAAATAAACATGGGTGAGCCAATGTCACATCTGAAACATGTATCATGTAGTACAGGATAAAGCTCCATTCCATGTGGTACATGTACACTACTTAATTTTTGCCCATACATACCCATAAACAATATCAATATGTCATCTATGTATGGAAGCAAAATCACATAAAGGCAAACTAAAATTGCACTTGAGGAGGTGGGTCACAATCCCACATGAGGTACCAGCGTAGTGCACTCCTTGTTTTGAGTAGATCTGAATGTGATAGGTGGTACTCCCACCACATCTTTGCTGCATAGGCCACTTTGACATGGCTGAAAGTGAAACTCTCATTAGGTGCTTTTGGGAAGCACCCATCATGATAAGTGATCTCCCTTTGCACCCCAAGGGAGTGGCTAGCTTTGGAACCTTCCTTGGCCCCATCATTGCCATGCGATTTGTATGAAAAATCACTCCTTGTAGGAGCCATGGCCTGCATACATATGGTAAGAGAATGTGCCAAATCAGAAAAATAACCTTGCTCTATAAGATCAGATTTCATACCATGCAAACCTCCCATACACATAGAGTTAGGCATGGGCTTTTCCCCTCTTTTGAGAGAAGAAAGAGATGGCTGAAATATATCCTACATAGGATCCCTTGGCTGCCCCATCTCCACATGACTATTGCACTCTTGTAAGTGCTGATTTAGTTCCTCCCAATCATAATGCTGATGTAGTTCCTCCTCCATACCCTCCCAATCAAAACTCTTCAAGATTAGGGAGTAGATTTTTGCAGATTGCATGTAGCTGGAAAGGAACTCCTTGTGTGCCCTTTGCAGTATTTCTTGCTTAAGCTTGGAGGCTTGAGACAAGAATACTTTACCAAGATGATAGATGACCCCTTCATGGACCATATAGCCTCCTCCTTGCTTTATGCCATCTAAGATCATCCCGGTGTGCAGATCTTTGGAGTACTCCACAAGGAGTTGAGATCTCCAATATGGATCTACACTTCTCAACAAAGACATCATTGTTGATGTGTCTAAGGTGGTGCTCGCCTTGTTTCTACTTGTTTCTTTGGCACTATGCATGCCAAAAGTGTTTGTGGGAAGGCTGATCCTCCCCCTTTCTTCCTCCCACAGCGTTGTGACTCTTTCTTCCATAGTTTCAGCACTTGGTGAAGCTTTCCCCATAGGATCTAATGGCACCCCAAGTGGCTTGCCATGTTGTAAGAATGTCTCTTGCAGCCTTATCATGAACATGAGGGAAGGAACTGTAAATTCCTTGCCCCCACTGCGCAATTCCATCTTTGTTGTGTGGTTAGAGACATCAAGTGAAGGGTAGGTGTGCATGCCTTGAGTAACTTGTTGCTTCCCACTCTTCAAGTCCACCCACTCCATCTGCAAGGCCCTCCAATCAGTGGTGACTTTTCCCAAAGTAATCAACCACTGGACACCCAAGATGAGGTTGGTGTCTGGTATGTCCACTACAAAGAAGTGGTCCCTCAAAGTGTAGGTCCCCATAGTCACAGAAAGTGATGGAACATACTGCATGCATTGCATAGTTCTATCCCTGGGAACCAAAACAAAGAACCCATCAAAAGAATCAGTAAGGATCCCTCTCCTCTGCACAAAGTGAGCATCAATAAAGTTGTGGGTTGCCCCACTTTCAATCAAAATAGATACTCTTTGGTCCATAACTGAACCATGCACTCTAAGAGTCAAATATTTGGGCACTCCCCTCAAAGAAGCAAGAGTCCCACTGATTGGATCAAATGCTCCTTCTTCTTCTATGGATGATGATGGAACTTCCTCATCATCATCACTAGCACTGTGACCTCTCCTGGGTCCATCATTGACCCCTTCCTCCTCGCAATCAAAGAAGACTTCCATATAGTGTGCTCTCCTAGCAGCACACCTATGTTCGGGCACCCATGGTTCTTGACAAGTGAAACATAATTTATTTTTCCTCAACTCCCTCCTGAGATCATTGTCAAGGAACTTCTTCAATGAGCTCTGCTTAGGTGGAGCAGCTTTCCCTTCCTTCCCTTTAGAAGAGTGAGTGGCTTTGCTTGGGAAGGTTTCCTTTGCTCTTGGCAAGGCATCTTGGAGATCTCTTGTTCTTTCAATGGCATCATGCAAAGTGGTGGGTTTCGTAGACTTGACCAACCCATTCAAAGGTTCTTCTAAGCCATCTATGAACATATAGACTCTCCTTGCAACTGAAATATCATGTACCATTACAGACAGCCTCAAAAATTCAGAGATATAGGCTTCAGCATCTCCTATTTGCTTAAGTTTTGCCAAGCTTATGAAAGGGGCCTCCAGATCCTTCCGATCAAATCTTTCCACTAGTATCCTAGTGAACTCAGCGTAAGTGGACATATTGTTGTGCCCCAATGTAGAATGTCCATGAAACCACCAGTTGTGGGCTTCTCCATCAAAATGCAGCGCATCAATCTTAATGGCTTCTGCTTCAGGCACTTTATTCATCTAGAAGTAGATATCCAAATTTTCCACCCATGCTTTAGCTGAAAAAGAGGGTGATCCATCAAACTTAGGCAAGAAGAACCTACCCATGGTGTGGTGCCTCCCATGAAGGAAACCTCCATCTCTATACTGTTGCAATGGCCTCCTCTGGTCCTTGAGATGGTAGAAGTCTTGAAAGCTCAAGTTATCCTTGAACCTTTGACTATGTGAATCATATTTTGCAAAGTATCCTTCCAAATAGGTTGACTCTTGAAGCCCTTCATTCTCTACAACCAGGAAATTAGGCATTGTAGAGTGTTGTGAGATCTGTGGAGCTTGTGGCAAGCTCACAGGTGGACCAGTCCCAAACTGAGAAATTTCATAACTTTCTCCTTGATGTAGTCTTACAAGGGACTCCCTCATTCTATCTATCCTCATCTCCTTTATATCCTTGGATATATCTTGCATGGTTTCCAAGATATTTTTTGCAAACTCTTCTGCCTCCTTATCTTTATCATTCAATTCAGGGGCTTTCCCCTTATCTTAACCCTTGTCAAGGTCAACAGTAGTGTAGTCATACATTTTATGAATTCTATTCAGGTATCTCCTCTCCCTCTCAGAAAGAGGATCTTCATCTTCGGAATGCAGCATGACTGTGGCTCCAATGCTAGCACAGGTTGTGCCAAGAGTGGAGCTCTGATACCACTATAATATTCCTTTTTTGGGATTCTCAAGATTCTATTTCAGAGATGGACTATAGATGCATTTACTAAATATGTATCCTTCTGAAGAAGGGAGAGAACCAGAGGCTACCTGGCCAACTGTAGACTCTGCCTATAGAACTTGGAATAATCCCCTTTGAGGAATCTCAAGAAGGCCTTCAATGAAAATGTTGTATAAGAAATTATGAGCAAGAATAACGTAGATCAGGGCTGGGATCCCCTCATTTAGGCTGTATATGACTTAAATATGCAATTTCAGCAGAAAAAAATAATTTTAAGCACATTAAACAGATCTCCCGAAATCATGACTAGCTATAAATCAACCAAAGAGAGAGCCTGCTGCAACATGAAAACCTCAGCTACTAGAATTGCGCAGATTTGACTGAGACTCAAAGGAGGACAGCCAAAGATCTGATTATTTAGTAATATAACAGTAAATCATATTTACATATGACCTTATTGCATCTATAACTGATTGCAAAAATAACTAGGGCAAGATCCCTTCAGAAATTAGAGCTGCAACTAGAAATAAACTGCAGAAATACATAGACAGCGTTATTTTTCAGATGGTTCAGCTGTTGCACATTAAATTTCAGATCTTTGACATATGTATGGATGAAACATCATATCTAACACATATTTGGAAACTACAAGACTTTAGGAACAAGATCCAATTGGAATTACATCAAAATATTGCATATTAAGCTGTAGATCTGAATTACAATTTACAGTGCTGCAGAAAACCCAGAAATTTCTGAAGATAACTTTTATTACTGAAATAGATCAGATCTGAAGAGACATGTATCAGCAACCCAATCCATGGATCACCAAGGGAAGGAGGGCCTAACACCAAGAGATCTTCCTCCAAACTGATAGCAAATGGAAACAAAGAAGCCCTCTCACAAAATAACGCAGTATAGAGCAGAAACTGCATAGAGGGTGAAGGAGACTGAATACATGGAATGAAATTACAGATTTGATACAAAATATGGATCAGCTAGCTTTTTGGAGGCTGAAGAACACTCTGCAATAGAGAAAGCCTCTCAAAAACAACTAGATCTAAACAGATCTAAAATGCCACTTGCTACAAAAGATAGCAGTTGCAAAACCCTCAATGGGCCAACGCTGCTCATGAAAGATAGAGCTTGGTCTCAAACCAGATAGTGGCCAACTTTAGCAAAGAACTCCCCCAATGATCCTCAAGGGAAGAGATGAAACCCCTAAACAGGAATTCCAATCACAATCCTCCACTAAACAGCAAAGAATGGTATTTGTCTAAGCAGACAAATACTTCAGAAATATAATTCATCAACAACCTCTTCATGTGTCTTCTCCTCCTTTTTATAACATGAGATAGCCTTTGCAAACCCTAAAACACTTGGATGAGTTGGTCCTTTTCACATTAGAGGCTCCCTTCTAGAACTGCGTAGTCCCTTTTGGAGATGCATTGAACATAGACAGCACAGTTGACTTGGTCAAGGTGGACCCAATCTTGGCTCAAAACTTCTTTCATACTTGCAAGTGACTATTTACATAGCCCTTATTTGCCTTTGTTCACATGGGCATTGATTTATTTAGACTTCTTATGAGTTTTACATGTCCTCCTTTATTCATTTATTCATAAAACATAAATTTAATCAAAATTGAATGTCTCCTCTTAGCTAAGGCTAAGTAGGAACATTACAGCGGAAAATACAGAGAGTTTGAAAAGACAGAGGAAAATTAAACTCCAACAGTCCCTTTTCGTATATAGTTCCTCAGATCCGAAAAGGTAGAAAACTGTGTCTGAGAAAACCTCCTAGTCATGAAAGGCTAGGGTATTCCTTTTTCGTAAATAATCTATCCCCGCCCGAAAAAGGGGTAAACGTATACTAGGTAGATGTCACTTCGCAGCCAATTTAACGAGATCAAAACGACAAGCGACTCGGAAATATTTTCATATTTAGAGAGTTATAAAAGAGCTGAAAGATGACTCCAGAAATGACTTTTTCGTGTTTTTACCGAGTCTGAAAAAATAAAATACAACTCGTATCGTCGTCCAAGCCGAGTAAAAACCTGTTGCTACATAAGAAAGCAAGCGTAAAACCCATTTTTCGACAAAATATAATAAAATATTGGAAAAATGACCTCCAAAACCTAATTTGACTTTGAAAAGTTATAAATATGCCAAAAATAGTAAAAACATATTTTCTTTTACTTTTTACCTCTTGTGGAGAGCAATAGTGAGTTTTTCCTGTGCAAATTTGTGGCGACGATTGTGGACGATCCAGTACACTATTTGAGTTCCTATCTTTCCTAGGTAAGAGGCACTTCCCTTAGCTTTTTTTTAATCCATTTTTTATAGAATTCCATTTTTTTTTTGGATCCCTGAGGGGACCTTTGCAATTTTAGGGATTGGCCAATTGGTGCGGGTATCAAGCACGAACCTGCGCCAATCGGCTCCTTTTTGCAAAGGGGTCGCACCAGTTGGCGCGAATGTTAGCAAAACAGTCACGCCAATGGCGCAACCTAAATTTCCGCTCAAATTTAACAAAAAATGAACCAAACAGCTAAATTTATGAGTGTTCAAGGGATCTAATGAGATGTTTATGACCACTTTGGTGCAGATTCACAGCCACAATGGTGATCGAGTGGAAAGAAAGGGAGCATAGCGAAGAAGATGAAATGGCCATGGAGAACGAAGCATGCATGACCACTCTCTAAAACTGCGGCCTAAAAAATTTCTTCTTAACACCATGTTTGAGGGCACAACCTGAGTTACTGCAGTATTTGATCAGTATTTGGGACGAGAACGAAGAAAATTTCAAGCTTCGAGACCAAGTGTTGGAACTCGAAGTATCCAACGTTTATTTCATAACCGGATTGTCTAGGAGAGGTCCAATCCCAATCATGACAGGTACTAGGCCTTCCGACGAAAAAATGACATTGGTAATGGAAAGAGTGTGCCCAGGGGCACAAATAGGATCAGGCAGTGGGAAGGTTGATATCCACACGGTTCCCGACCTAGCACTCAGGGTGGTGCTCCATACCATTATGCGGGCTGCGAGGTCGCAGGCACCGCATGAGGCAACTAAAACACAGCTCCTCTTAGCATATGAATGCATGAACCCGACACTATTCGATTGGGCCACTGCCGTAACAATGAACATCAAATGGAAGTTGACGAAGTGTAAGAAGGCCAAACTGAAATAGTTTGGGTACGGATCTATCTTGGTATCATTCATCCTTGAATGGTTACCAATCTTCCAGGGCCAGGGGGTGATAGTCGCCAATCCACCATTGAGAGAGCCACGGATGGCTCGATGGGCAGAACTCATGTCCAGATTAGGAGGGGGCCAACAAATGTCATGGAGGCCCGAGTTCTTTGCATGGCTTCAGCGACAACTGATCGTCGTAGAGGACTGGCCCTATGTCGGTATAGACTTCACAAGAGACCCAGATCTTCCACTCCCGGAGGGAGAAGACTGGGATGAGGAGCTAGGTAAGACTCTTTTTTATTTTGTGTATTTTATGATTTTTTTGGATATACATGCATGTTCTAACAAAAAAACTCTATGTGGATGCAGATATTGGCCCAGAGAGGCCTGTCGGGATGTCTCCGATTTCTCGGACGACCCCGCTTGCCTATGACCCTCAAGGCGAGGGTGGCGAGGGGAGTGAGCTAGTGTAGAACTTGGAGGGAATCGCACCTGCGATCCCAAATTATGCTCATCTAGCAGACATCCCACTGGCTTATCAGAGGCACACCGTGGGGGTGCCTAGTCACCTTCATCGTTTACTGAGGCGATTGGTGCGGGCGGTGACATGCTACCACGAGCACCACGCTGATTAGTCATCTAGGCTTTTCATTTGCACATTTTTGAGAGACATGTTGTCTCCGGCTATTATTAAAACAGACATGTATATTTTTTGAATTTTATGTGATGTACACAAACTGCAAACATTATGACATATATATATATATTTTACATAAGATGATGTTTTTTACAAGTTGCGTAAATGTCTATCTAAAACCATATTAGCTACTGCATCTGTTAATGCATTCATGTGTCTGGGTATGTGTTGATATGTAATGTAATCAAAATTTCTTTCCAGTAAACGAATACGTAGATATAGACATAAAATGGATGGGTTTCTTACTGAATAATGACCATTAAGTTGTAATACTACAAGTTGTGAGTCCAGATATACAAGTAATGCACGAATACCGAGGTTAACAGCCTCGTTCAATAATTCCAAAACAGCACTATACTCCGTGACATTATTTGTATTAGGCCCTAGAAAAACACCTTGTAAATTGACCAACTCACCAACAGAATTGTAGATTACCCAGGCTGCCAAGGACAAATTCCTGGTACTACGGGAGGCACCATCCGCGAAACCAACAAAAGGAGTAATAGACATCTGCACAATCATGAAGACCCGATTAGCAGAAAGATGCTTACAAAGCACACCACACCACACATGCACAAAAATGAACACACTCACTTATGTACACACACCACACAAGAATAATTCAAGCGTAGTACTTCTTGAGGTACAGCCCATTTCTAGGTTGTGCCAAAGGAATACCTTCGTAGTTGATAAGCTCATAGGCCCCATTTTTTAATACTCGCTTGACGATATAGGGCCCATGCCACATGGGCTGGAATTTTCCCGCTCCAAGTTTATCATGTGCTTGGTCATATAAGAGGACGAGGTCCCCTTTGATGAAAGAACGTGGAGAAACCAATTGGTCAAAATGGGCTTTAACCCGCTTTTTCTGTGCCTCAATAACCAAGGCAACCAAGCAGTGGGTTTCATCCAGTCGTTCCAGATACAGGAGACGTTCTTACTCTAGAGAAGTGTCAGGCAATAGTTCCACAGCCAACTTCAACAAAGGGATCTCACATTCAATCGGGAGAGTTGCTTCCAGACCATACACCAACTAAAAAGGTGTGAATCCGGTCGCGCTCTTTACTGACGTTCGATAAGCCCAGAGAGCTAAGAAAAATTGGAGATGCTAATTGGATTTGTGAATACCAATCGTTCGTTGAAGCATCGTCGCCAGTACCTTGTTCACGGCCTCAACCTGGCCATTCGCCTGAGGGTAGTATGGCGTTGACTTGTCATTCCGCAAACCCAACTTTGATGTCAGCTCAGCCATCATGTAATCCTGAAAATGAGTGCCATGATCAGTGAAAATGGCTTGAGGAACTCCGAAACGTGTAATCACATGGTTGAAAATGAATTGAGCGGTTGTCTTACCGTCGGCAGCTAATGTAGGCATTGCTTCGGCCCACTTAGTGAAGTAGTCCATGGCAACAATTATATAAGCATGCCCCCTGGCCGATTGAGTGTTACATGTCATAAAATATATGCCCCATTTAGCAAAATAGCCTACGGTAATGACAGGGTGCAAGGGTAGCGGCAGCGCGTGCATCTTGCATTGAAAGACCTGGCACGCATGACATTTTCAAACTGCAACTATACAGTCTTTGAATATAAACGGCCAGAAGTAACCCGCGCGCAGAATCTTTTGGGCGGTGGCATATCCAAACATGTGACCACCACAGGCACCACTGTGATAGTCATTCAAGACTTTCTCAGCCCCTTCCAGGGTCAAGCACCGGCAGAGCACAGAATCAACTCTGACTCGATACAAGGTATCTCCAACAATGCGGTAGGGTTGAGATTGATGCCGAATACAACGTCGAGCATCCTTCGTCAACTCGGATCGAAACGTGGATGTTTGAAGATACACGATAATGTCACCATACCATAAATCATGAGTGCTGATAAGAAAGAGTGTTTCATCCGGGATATGATCCTCGGATTGGGATGGAATGGAGTCTGTTGGGAGAGAGAAAATAAGATCAGAAAAAACCAATGATTTCATCGATTTAGCAGTGGTGAACTCTAAATCGAACTCCTGAAGGATGGCAATCCATTTGGAGTACTTACCCCCCAGCAATTTTCGAGACAAGATGTATGTCATGGGGTTGCAGTCAGAAACCACGGTTACCGTACGCAACAGGATGTAATGGAGGAACTGCTAAACAGCTTGGACTGCGACAAGCGCCAATTTCTCGACATGGGCATAGTGTGTTTCCGTGTCGAGAAGATTCTGAGATAGATAGTAAACTACGTGTTCATTTCCATCATCTTCATCCTGTACTAGAACCATATCTATTGTGCTAAACGCAGTGGCCAAATAAAGGGTAAAATCGCGATGATAGTTGGGAGGATGTACTAACAGAGTGTTGACGAGCAACGTTTTAAGCTTATCGAAGGATTGCTAGGCAATCTTGTCTCAATGGAAGGGAATGTCCTGTTTCAAAAGTCGCGTAAACCCCTTGGCCACTTCCGCATAATATGGAATAAAGCACCGTAAGAAGTTGGCTTTCCCCTGTAGACTCTGCAGTTGATGTAATGAGGATGGGGATGGGAGGTTAACAATGGCCTCGACCTTGAGGGGGTCAAGGCGAATTCTGTCTTTGGAGACGATGAATCCCAAAAGACGGCCAGAATCCACGCAGAAAACGCACTGATGAGGATTGAGCCTAATATTGTAACGTCTACAGTGAAGGAAAATCTGGCGGAGGTGTTCAGGATGGTCCTCACGTCGAGCTGAATGGGCCGGAAAATCGTCCATATATGGCTGAACAATATGACGTATGTCGTGGAAAGCATAGGACATAGCACGCTGGAAGGTGGCCCCAGCGTTTTTCAAGGCGAACGGGAGCTTTTTGTAAGCGAAGGTACCCCACGGACAGATAAAGGTAGTCTTATGTTGATCAGCGGGTAAAATATTAATTTGATTGTAACCCAAGAAGCCATCCATAAGGGAATAGATCTCACTCCCCGCACAGTCATCGATGATTTGATCTAAAAAGTAGTGGGGTAATTGTCCTTAGGACAGGCCCGATTGATGTCTCGGTAGTCAACACAGACCCGGATAGTACCCTGCTTCTTATCTACAGGGACAATATTAGAAACCCATTCTGTGAGGGGAATCAGATATATAAAGCCCGCATTAAGAAGTTTTTCAACTTCTGCCTTTATAGTTGCGACTTTTTAGGGATGCACTGGGCACAGAAACTGACGCACGGGTTTCGCACCTGGATAGGTGGGAATCTCATGCACGACTATATTGGGATCAATCCCAGGCATCTCCTCATAGGACCAGGGAAAAACATCTTGGAATTCGGGAAAAGGCTCGTGTATACTTGAATCTCTTCAAGAGAACAAGTAACTCCCACGTGAATGTTCTCGACTACCCCCAATTTGACGGAGATGTCGATAGGCATGGTTTGTGTGATATTACTCAGATTTCCCTCCGAAAGAACCTCATGAGTTAATATCGGTGTCTGAAGAGGCGGAGTGGGAACCTGAGATGCAAAGCGCTCTAGACAATTAGACATTGCCCCCAGGCTGGGCATGAATGAGGAACGATGATATCCATCGCTCCGCGGCAGATCTTCAAGAGACATCGTTTCAACGATAGCTTCATCAGAAGGGAAGATTTATTTTAAAGGATCCGGCGAAACCGCATCGCCGAGCCAAGGGGATTGAGAATATACATCTAAAGCCATGCTCAAAGGAGCATGATCAGAGAGAGGAGGATCATATGTAGCGATGATCTCGCAATAATTGATCTCAACTAGATTCAAAGGCATCGAATCTCCAAAAGAAATCACCTATTCAGGCGAAGGGATGATCCAAGGGTCGTCTGACCTAGAGATCATGTTAACTTGAACGGTGTGCGGTGGTGGCGCGGGAAAAATACCCATGAGGACGGGGTCCTTAAAAATACTGGGTCCTACATTATCGGGGGAATTGGGGATTTGATCCATGTAAGGTACGTTGTTCTCAGAGGATGAGGTGAAGAAATACAACTGATCGAAATTGATGATCTTTCCCTCATGAGGAAACTTCAGAAGTCGAAAGAGGGTGGACGGAACGCATAGCATGGCGTGAGTCCAATTGCGACCAAAAAGAAGGATGTAGTTGAGTTTAGCATCAACCACTTCTACTTCTACATTGACTGTCTTAACCTGTAACGTGATCGGTAAACTCTCGAGAACACCCAGGGGTTTCTATTCCCTACCATCAAATGCCTCTAGGGCATTGGGGGATGACGTGAGAGCTGGAGAGCCAATGGCCTTCCAGCAGGTAGATGGCATAACACAGGTGGAAGCACCTTCATCCACAATGGCCCTGTGGATGTTGAGACCATTGATACCGACTTGGATAACAAGAGCGATTTGATGTGGAAGCCGGGGGAACAAAATTTTCTAGGTCGAAGGTGAGAAGACTAGAATCGGCAGGGTCAATTCCACCGATTGCGGACAACAGAGCCTTCCATTGTGATGGGAAAATTTGAAGCACTTCCAATGCATACATTGCGGAAGGCACCTGTGCCAAATCCTCAACAATGTTGTAGTTCTGAGCGGCGTGAGCATTTGGATTATAGGAAGATTTTCGCAGAACACCTTTGGAAGGTGGCCTTACAATGGATTTGGCGCTGGGCTTCTCAATTTCTAAAGGACCAGAGACAGGTGGGGGAGGTGGGCCATCAACAAATTCCTTCCCAGCTGCCTGGCGTGGTCTAGAGTAATCCTTCGAACGCGTAGCAATCAAAACAAGTGCAGCACCATTCATCATAAAAACTTGGGACCCAAATGGCGCAGATGGTGAAGGTTGTTCAACCATCTGGGTCTGCTGAGAGGGGAACGGTTCTTTGAGAACAACAAGAGTCCCTTTGGAGCCTTTCAGAAGTTGAATAACTTCAGATCGTTGAGGACAATCTTTGGTATAATGGTCTTCTTCACAAATAAGGCAGGGGTACTTCGGTTTCCGTTGGGAACCATCGTCAACACAAGGTTTGGAAGATTCCAGTTTCAGGGCATCGAGTTTGGATTTTCCTTTGCCCTTCTTCTTTCCTTTGGAGGTCTTTTCCGCAGGATTGGCCTGAACGGCGTTGACCTCGGTGGTCTTACAAGAATCTGTAGGGGCAGGAAGAGCAGAATTATTGGAAGAATTTGACTTATGCTTCCCATTAGAGGACTTCTAAGGAGTCTGAGAAACGGAACCAATAACACCATCCACCGATGGGGTAGGTGGTGCTTTAGAGGTCCCTGGCCGTGGAGCATCAGTCAAGACATCATACAACATGCCAAACTGAGAGTACACCAGATCGAGGTACTAGGCACGAGCGATGGCTAATTCTTCAGTCACACATGCCCCCATAGCAATATCTTGAGTGATTTTGTTAATGAAGGAGGTATTGAACCAATGTGTTAGAAGCTGATCAGGTATGTCAAACTTGATCAGTCGACGACGACGTCGCCACTCATGAATATGATCTGATATGTGAGTGGCTTTATCCTGCTTCAGAGAATTCAGGAGATGCGTTCTGACTTCATAACGAATCGGTAATTGGAAATGTGTTAGAAAATCCATAACCAGAGTATCAAAGTCTTGAAAGATACCGCAGGGTAACTCTATGTACCACTTAGCAGCAGCACTGGTAAGCGTGCGCTGAAAAAGACGAAGACGAATCGAATCCTTCACCCAAGAGTTCGACGAACACCATAGATGGTAGGTCATGACATGTTCTTAGGGGTCTTCTCCAGCTTTACCCTCGAATTTAGGATAGCCGCCAGGCACCTTGGTTGGAACCGGAGGCCAATATGGATTATGAAGAATCAGATCATTGGTCAATTTAGATACATTCGGCAATTCCAACGTGGCAAGGAAAGGCAACTGAGGATTGAACGGCATGCGAGGTCCCCGATAAGGACCTGTACCTGTACACCACCTTGGTTGAGCATAAATTTTCCCACATTGGTTCTGTCCCGGAGGATTCTGACCATAGGGGGTGTAAGCCACATAATTAGGTTGATACGGCTTCTAATAACCAGTGTAAGGGGGTTGATAACTAGGGTACTGACCTTGATTATATGTAGGCCTTGCTTGAGAAGTGTATGGATTTGACTGCTAAGTATAGGTATAGCTTGGTTGTTGAAGGTAATAACCAGAACCTTGGGGTGGGTTGTAAACCGGTTGAGATTGACCTTGGAGGTAATAACTGCCTTGGGGTTGAGCGGGCTGTTGGTAAGTGGGCCCCTGCTGAGCTTGATAAGTTGGGCGCACAGGCGGATTTGGCTGCGGCATAGAATAAATCAGTTGTTGAGCAGGGTTAATTGGATGTGCAGGTTGTCCTAGTTGAGCAGGTTGGTCTGGCTGAGCGGGTTGCCCTGGTTGAACATGTTGGCCCAGGTGAACAGGTTGTCCTGATTGAACAAGTTGACCTGGCTGAACAGGTTTTCCTGGTTGAACAAGTTGACCTGGCTGATGAAGGACACCAGTTTTCCCCGGGTGGGCCGGTTGGCCTGGTGGCGGGATAGGGCTAGGTTGACTTGTGACAGGGCCATAAGATGGCCCTAGTTGTGCAACATTCGGACCAATGGGAAACTGAGGTTTCTGAGGTTGCACCATAGGTTGAGAAGGGTGGATTTGCCCCCCAGGACCATACACCGGTCTAGGTTGATATCCCGGTTGGCCTGTGGGTCCTTGAGGTTTTCCTGGTTAGACCACAGAGTGAGGCTGTATAGGTTGACCCTGAGGGTTGTAGGGTTGTCCTTGCGAACCATATAACAACCCCTGTTGGCCCGAAGGTTAGCCTCGGAAAGGTTGTCCTTGCGGGTCATATAGATAACTAGGCTGGCCCGAAGGTTGACCCTTGAAGGGTTGTCCTTGCGGGTTCAAAGGTTGCCCAGCCTGGGCAGACAGAAAACCATTAACATACTGATAAGCCTCTAGAGCAGGAAAACGAAGAGGGTTACCCTGCTCATCATATTGATATGGAAAAACATAAATAGGGGTACCATCTAGCCCATAATGGGAAAAATAAGGACGATTAGGATCTTGGGAGGACTGACCAACCTCGAAGTTTGATGGCTGTAAAGACAACTGGTACTCCTCAGGCGAGATATTCTCCGAAATAGCAGATGCTATGTAAATGTCTTCAGGAAGGGATAAGGACCTGGTGGATGAAGTAGTGATAGCGGGCGTATATGCAGCTACGCAGACCATAGGCCTAACAGGTACTGATGTGACCTGAGGAGATGACGTGAGGGGTGTCCTAGGGGACAGCCCTAATGAAGGAATAACTGGCCTCGTGGATGGAGTTGATATTCCCATAGAAGCCACAGTGGTTGCAATCTGACTTAAAGATCTATATCCCACTGGAAGCGAAAAACCAGGTGAAGACATGACAGAAGACTCGGGGTTGTTTTCTGGAAAAAGCTGGTAATCTTCACCAGATGTAGGAATTTCCTCACTAGGAGAAGGACTGGGTGAGTCCATATCTGACCCTGCTGGTAGATCTTCTAACAGATGGCGAGGACTAGGAGGTATAATAGCAGCTAAGAAAGGCAATCCCGATGTAAGAGGAGGGAAGTGTTCCCCTACTCCAAATCCAAACCAAGTGTTTGATAAAGGCCAATTGAACTCAACTGGTCCACCAAAGGGAAGCTCAGATAGAACCAGTCCCCCGTCGGGAAACTCGGATACGATAGGCTACTGGTGTTCAGCAGATGATTGAGATACCTCTGATGAGTCTTCTATGTAAGGACTACCAGTAGATGAAACTGAGGGTTCCTCCACTGTGACAGTAATGAAAAGAGGAAAAGATCAAAACAAAACACACGGGGAAAAACCAAGGCAAACAATCGAATAGCCAACAAACAATCTCTAAAAGGGAGTGTGATCGTGGGTGATTGATTTTACCACATTGAAACTTAGAAATTTCACTGTTTCATGTTTTAAGAGTCAAGAAACGAGAAAAAGATGACTCTATCTCTTTCAAGTAGGAAACAAGCGTGAAAGGAAAAGCTCTTGATGATCCTTTCAAATTTAATGAGTCAGAAAATATTGAAATGACTACTCTGGAAATCTAGGCAAAAGGGTGTACCAGATATTCGTGAACTACCATATACACCTTGGTTAAAAAATGAAAAAGAAATCAAACAAGGACTTAACGTACGTGTAGGTAATCTCTCTGAATGCTGTGTCCGGTGTATCACGGGTATAAGGAGGCAGACTCGGCTTCCTACGGACAAAGGATAGAAACCTAGTGGGGTCTCCCTTTATATACGCGACGGTAGGGGGAGCACAAGTCCGTACTAGTGCTGTCTAAAGCCAAGAGGCGAACGACAGCTACTAGGTTTAACGACGCCGGAACACATCACTAGCCTAGACCTCTAGATATTTCGTTAATGTTTCAATGCTGCCTTATGGTAAATTGAATAAATTTTAGAGTTGGTCTTCAATTATGTTTCAATTTCAGGCCCTAATGAATGTTATGTCTCAAAAATCCTCTAAATGCACACTACATGCCTCAATATATCACTTTGTTCGATGAATAGCTGACTACAGGAAGGTTGAGAGCTTTCAAACAATAACAAAATGATCACAAAACAACCACTACTATCTCTAATGCATGCTAATGAAACCAAAAGCTTTTCCTTTAGAGTTATATAACGCTAATAACGCAGAAAAGTTTTCAATTTACACTAACTAATCAAAAGAAAAAGATTTGTTTTTGTATTTTCAATGTTTTAAGAGCAAAATGCACTACACAAAATGAAAACTAATGAAGAGGCCAATTCGAGAAATGATAGCGAACGAGTAAAAACAAGCGAGTTCACTCAACACCAAACACACAATCAGACCTCAAACTGATGAAGAAATCCCCCAAATCAAAGAGGAATCCCAAAAAACTCATATGAACCGTGTGATCTAGGCTCGAAATGAGACAAAGCGAAACTTGAATGAAAAAGAGAGCAATCACTCAAATATCGCAATGATACACTGGAAACCAACCAAACGAATGCAAAGAAGCAAATACAAAGTTGATTGATCAAACGAAAACAAAACACTCCTATAGGAGGCTCAGCACACAATAGCACCTAGATGCCCTAGGGCTAAAATGAAAAATTGATGGTAGAGGGCAAACAACCGAAAGATAGAGGTCACACACAATCAACCAGGACTTCAAGGCACTCAGGCAGTCGGAAAAATGACATCAAAACCAAAAATCAAGCTCGTAAGGCTCAAAAACAAGCAAACCTTAGCACCACACAGGGTTGGCGTGACTGTCTGGCTGCAACTGGCGCCAGAACAGGATTGGCGCAGGGGCCTAACTAGCAACAAGTGCTAGTTGGCGCGACTGTCGGGTCGAAAAATACGCAAAATCAAGTTTACTAAAGGCAAAAATAAAAAAGAGCAAACATGGAACAGATCAGGTATGGTGGAGGCTGAACAGAGGCTTTACACCACAAGGAGACAAACCAGAAGAGAAAATCAAGCAGACAAAAGCCAAAAACAACCGAAAGAGACAAGACAAACTCCAATCAATGCATCCCTAATGGAGTCACCAGTTTGTTGGAGAGGTAAATCCCCTCTGTGGATAGAGGCAATCCCTACTAGCCCAGATTGGGTCTAGCAACAATCAGGTTACGCAAAGACGCAGGTTCCTAGTTACAAAAAAGACCAAGATGCAATAAGAAGCCTACCTCAAATCCCATGCAGTTGTCATTGCAGAGAAGATGGCGTTTCCCGTCCTTCGCTTTGGAAGATCACAATCCTCCCGCTTAGCACATTCGAACACCTTCACACACGCGAAGAAACAACAACACACAACGTAAAATCCAAAGCTTGTAACCATATATCAGTCAGAGAAGATATAACTCATAGCATAAGACATAAACACATGAATGGAACCATAATCAGAGTCGCTTATTATTAATAACAACAAAAGAAATATACAACCCAAGCTCTGACACTGGATCTTCCTTTGGCGGGTCGACAGCGGAGCACGTCTCAATGAAGCTCGTTGGGAAATGGGACAAAGCTCTCTCTCTTCGGCTTGGCTCTTAAAGGTTGTCTGGCGATAGTATCCTTGCTACAGATTCAGCTCTTGGTACTCTAGCACTAGCTTGCTAAGGGAAAATGGAAAGCTTATATAGATGGTGGAAGGGGAGTTGGGATCCCTACAATTGTGGGATTGGCCCTATCCTCAAGGAAGCTTCCATGATAGGTGGAAAACTACTTCCCCTACATGGAGATCCGGAGCCAAACTTCCCAACTCATTTTAGAGACTCGTTCAGGAGTTTGTTGGAATCAAACTTCTACCATTTATTTTTTAAAAACATGCCTTATTAAGCTTGGCGCGAGCAATACATTGGGACAGAGCGCCAGTTGGCGCGCCCTCTTTGGTGAATTTTCCCCATTGGCGCGAGGGTTGAACTGGCTAGTCGCACCAAGGCCAAAAGATCAATTTTTAGCCTTTTTTAAAGGAAAATTTCTTCAGAGGAATGATTTTCCTTATCAAGAGGGATGCCATGAAAGTGGTTTCAGGTCATGTCACTGCTCACAGGTCATGGAAAAGGGCCCTCCAATGTGCGGGACGGGGGATTGTAGGGACGGTGACAAATTACTGTGTAACACATAGTAACCAAGTCGGTCACCTTGTAGACATGATACACCGAACATAGCATTCGGGAAGATTGGTCGTCGTATGTTAAGTCCTTGTTAATTTATTTTTCCAAGGTTTATATTGCAATTCAAGGATACCTGTTAATCCTTTATGCCTAGATTTACCCTTTTTTTAAATCTGAAATTTATTTCCCACGATAACATCCTACATGTGCAGTAATCATGGCCTCATATTGTCTGGTTAATTATAAATATTAATTTCTCAAAACGTGATTCACATTTACCTTCGTTGATCTTGTCCTGAAGGTCATCATGGCTGAATCTTCGAATTTTCCTCACTCCTCCTCTGAAGGATCGCAAGGACCTCCTCCTGAGATTCCACAATTTCCACCTGGACCTCTTGAAGCTCAAGGTGTTGAACTTGGAATTTTCATAAGTGTCCAACCGATCTCGTCTCGACCACCACCTGATGAATGGCTTTCATCATCATCTAAAGATCCTGAGCCAGAAATTCCTTAACCTTCTGCACATTTTATGGTCTTTCCTCCAAATCTTCTCTACGATTCAGTTGTGATATCTCTCGAGCATCCGTATATCACTCTCCCCAACTTCCCAAGTTTGACAATAGGATTGGAGAAAGGTAACCACAGAACAAACTTTAGGTCAGGTAGCTAGCCCTACCATCACCAGAGAGGGATCTCTCGTTGTCACTTTTAGCATTCAAATGAATGGTTGAGTATCTGATGAACTTAGGCTAGGTATATAAGCTCGGTAAATAGGTTTTGTTTGATTTTTTTAGTGTTGGATAGAAAATTCAGTGAATGGAATGTGTATAAGGTTTTTAAGTCTAAATCCAAGGTGAATCTATAAATAATATGTGAGGCAAGATAGGTAGTTTGCAATAATATTAATAATTCATTAAGTATAGAATGAAATGGGAGAAATTTTGAATGAGCACTTAGGTGAATTTATTTAGTTTAGAAGCAAATAAACATAATATGGTGAATATTGTCTAAAACAGAGTATGCATAAACATGATTTATGCTCATAAACTTACAAAATAAACATATATTAATAATAATACATGGTATTAAGCATAAAATGATAAATATACATGAGAAAAAAAGATGCTCCAAATCATACCACAAGTATCTCAACACAATTCCTGCAAATTTGTCTTTGATTTCATTCCAAATAGTTGATTACAAGAACTCCACTGCAATATGAGACCATCCAACCCCAAAAAAGACTAAAGAGAGTATACTTATAGAAAATATGGACTATGGCACCTCATAAGGTCGAAATCCGATCCAAGATGGATCATAAATGAAAAATATGAGTCATTTCCTAGTTTCTAGGAAGGTTAGAAACCATCCCTTGAATTTTATCTATAAACTAAGAGTGTTTGTCCCTTATATTAATTACATATTCCATCATGACAGGAAGACAAAACCAACCCAATAACTCTAATTACAACCCATTGGACATCATTGCCTCGAATGTGTGACCATTTCAGAGCTTGACAAGTGGCCTGAGGAATCCAATGTTGATTTGTGACAATTCTGACAAAAGATTTTAAAAACAATTTCCATAAGCATAATAGAACTTTGGAGGCACTTTTGAGACACTTTTAGAAGTCCAAATCCACTTATTAAAGAATGGTCAACTATCCCTTTGTGTCTAGTTTCCAGGACATCTTTCATTTTTCAAAATTGACCATGGGAAGGCCTTCACAAATCCATTCTCCTGGGGTCACTCAAAAGCGTAACAGAGGGTCCAAAAAGGAGGCAGAAACATGAAAAATGAGTGGCTTTTGAGATTTTTCTCCCAAATTACAGCTTTTCATGCCATGAGAGTTCCTGATATATGATGTACTCATCAAAATACATCCATCCATGTAAATAAATAACCATTTGGATGCCTCCAAAATAAAAGTAACAAAATTCTGTTCCCCTTCTACAATGGGAAATTTCCAGAATTCTCTAAAAAATCATATAAAATACCAAAATTGATAAAAAAATTCTTAAAATTGGTTCTTTGGAAACTGTGAGAGATGGGCTACATAGCTAAAGAATCTTCACCCAATAATTCCAAGCCGTCCATCTCTTTGAGCTTCATTTGCGTCTCTTTAAGCCTTTTCTTAACTTGTTTCAGCCTTATTTGAGAGATGGTGTCCCTGGTGCGATAGTGGTTTTCCATGTATCTTTGCAGCTTTTTATCCCTTTTAACCTTCTTCAATAGCTTCTCCAAATGCTCATTAACTCTTGATAACCAAATATCTATGTCCTCATTGATCTCCATAGCAATAAGCTCATCAAAGGTCAACTCTTCAGATTGATGAATTGATTGTCTTTCTCGCTCCAGTGCCCATTTGAGGCCTCTTGTTCTTGGTCTTCTTGTTTTTGTTTCATCCCCCATGTCCTACGTTTAGTCGACAATAAAAATATTCTTTCCTTTACCTTTTTTTTCCTCCATGTCTGATTTTTACTTGTTTTGTAGGAGTTGATTCACTTGCAATTAAAAATTTCCCACTGAAGGAAAGTAAGTTGGGATTGGGCAATGGAGAAGACCTCTTTCAATTCTGATATTTCTTTATCTTTCCCTTTGATGATTTCTTTAACTAATTTGACCTCCACCTGCTCTGATACCTCAACCTCTAATTGTTCTGACTCACTATGTTGATGCAAGAGTGATTGCTCCTCTATCTCACATTGTTCAACAATGGTGCCAAATGTAAGAAAACTCTAGGAAGACTCAGGCACAAATATTTGTCTCTTCCCCCTCTCATATGTGTGAGAAAATTCCACAACCCTGGGAACATATGAAGGCTGAATAAGCATGCTAGAAGAGCCAATCTCCATTGGTTGTGCTAATGATGTAATAGGAAATACAGAAAGCGTTGCTAACAATCTCTCCAAGAAGTTTTCCCAGATCATGTTTATGGAGGACAAGTGATGCAACACAATGAGCTTGATTAGGCCATGACGAAAAATACCAGTGTGATGATATTCTCTTCTAATCTAAACCTTTTCATCCATCTTAATCAAGCTCTTGTACAAATAATGAGGCAAATAAAGTGTTTTGACGGAGATAAAATTCATCAAAAGCCTGATGTGATACCTATACAACCTGGAGAATATTCCTTCACATGTGAAGTACTTCATTATGAACATCATCAGAGGGGCATACTTGTTTCTGAGGCATCTGAAAGGAAAAAGAAATTATGGCTCCTCTCTAGCATGAGGCTTGAGGAATTGATTGTAGTTTTCAATATCTAGGTCCATGCCTTTGAACCACTGCTCTCAATGAGAAGGGATACCTGTAGCTAAAGAAATTAGGTCAGATGATAGGCTTATCTCCATACCTGAAAGAGTTACCTTTCCCATATTGTAGCTTTTTCCAAATAGGCTGGACAACTAAAGATGATAGCCCCCTTCTATAAGCCTTTCACAAAATGTCAAACACTAAGCTCTTTCAAAGCACCTTCTAGCCAATGGTGAAGAATTAATATCATGCATGGTGAATGGTTCAAGCCTGAGGTGGCACCCTTCCTTGAATCTCTTCTTGTCGCTTTCCATTTTATTTTTCACTGGAATGATGAAAACGCTAGGGTGTTAATGAAATGAGTGAATGAATGGAAATTTGGAAAAACGGAGTGTAGGAAAGTGTGAGTTTGGTGGATGAAATGAAGGGTCTTGAAGCTGAGAAAAATTATAGAAAATTTTGAGTAGGTTTTTTTGTGTGTTAACTTCAAGTTGTAGGTGGAATGATGGAAAATTAGTGTGATGAAGGTGTCAAAATGTCTAAAACAGAGGAAATTCCCAATTTTGACTGTGAGAATAGCTTATGCAATAGTAGGATAAGTTGGTAAGATGAAATGGGGGTCATGGGGTTAAGTAAAAATTCTGAGAAAAAATAAGTGGATAGGGCAGTGTATTAACATAATGAAAGTGGAATGGAGAGAAATGAGTAATTTTAGGGTGGTAACTAGTGTAAAATGTTTTTTAGGTTAAGAAGGTGAAACAAGGGCTATGAAGCTAAGTAAAAAAACAAGGATTATGAAGCTAAGTAAAAATTTTGATAAAAATCCAGTGAGGTGTATGTCACCTTAGCTCCACATTGCAAGTGGAATGAGGGAAAATGGATGGGTGTAGGGTAGAAAATTCCATCAAACAAATTCAATTCCAAGTTTTCAATGTTTTCACTGTGGAAAAGGCTTGAGTTAGGGTTTGATTGTATAAAACATGTTAGAGGTAGTCGTGTAGGTGATAGGAGTATGGGGATAATACAAGATGTATGGATATAGTTTATGTGATGGGGTAGAGTTTTAGGTCAAAGGGACAGGTTAGGGTTTAAAAAAATAAAAACTTTTTCTGTATATGGACAGTGAACATTATAGAGGAAATAAGTGACATGAATTTTATTTTTTTAACTTCAAAATCCAACCAAAAACCAGCATTTGGATAGAGCCTTACCTTGTATTGAGGCTACGATATGGAAGGAACCTCGAGCTTTGAATGATTTGGAGGGTTTCGAGATCAAAACACCGGAAAATGCTACCTTACAGAAGTGCAACAACTGTGTGCAAGACCGTAACACAGTGTTACAGGAGCGTAACAGTGGAAACAAGAGCATAACAACTGATGTGCATAGCACTTGCGCAGAACTCCAAAAACGTAACACAATTTTGCGCAGCATCCTCAGAAGGGTAATAACGTAGTCTGAAAATGAAACACGATGCCCGGAAGCATAACAAATATGATCTTAAAGGGTTGTAAGCAGGTTTTGATGGGATTTAAGCTTTGGATTTTGTAGTTTAGAGAGTATGGAGGGAAAATGAAGAGGATATCTGCTCTCACATACAATGAAAAGGGTAACAATGAATAAAACGAGGTTTCCTTTTCCTTTTATAAACTTTGATGACCCTTTACATTTTCTTTTGACACTTACAATGACTTTTGAACCTTTTTGCATTTGAAAAGTGACATCTTTCTCCTTCAAATGAGATAAGAAGGCAGAGTGAAGTTATTTTGAACTCTTTGACATTTGAGGTGACTTTATGGACATTTAAATGAAACAATGAGATAAACTTCTCCTTTTCATAGGACAGTGAGACTGCTTTTTAAAGCTTTGAAATCTTACACACCTCTGAACTTTCACATTTGGAAATGACCCTTTTAAAAGAAGATAAGGTGTCTTTGAGATTCGTTGCATTTGAATGGGACAGTGAGTCAAAATGATCTATTTTGAAGCTCTAACAATCAAGATGACTTTTTGGTCCTTAAATGAAACAGTGAGATAGAATTTCTATTTTTCATGAGACAGTGAGACAGGAATGAGTCACTTTGACATTTTTGAAACTTTAAACATATGAAACAATGCAGTTGGTATTTATTTCATTTCATAAACATGCTTTCTCCTTCATTCGGGTTTTATGAGTGGAATGGAGGGTTTATGCCTTATTTTAAATGAAAAATTGAAGATTTTTCAAAGGCGGAGATGAACCTATACAGTGACCTTTATGAAATGGAGTGACCTAACCCTAGACCTCTTAAATGATGATGATGGATATGGTGACCTTGAAACTGATTTATGATGGAGATGACCTTGATAATGATGGTGGCGATGAATGAAATGAAGGAGCAGCAAACATGATTTAGACCTATTCAATGACCAAAATTATTTACTGAGAACTTGTTCGAAAAAGTAAAAAAATTTGACCTCTGACTTTTTGGAAAACAACTGAAAGAGTTATTTGATCACTAACATACCTAAGCTAACATTGGCTCCAACTGGGGATGGCATCTCCTTCATGAAGTGTCAAGAAAACCGTAGATCAGGTAGCCTTACCATTGGGCGATGGATTCAAATTGGACTTTAAAAAAATTTGACAAACTGGAAATGATGAACTGAATCTGGAAATGACTTTGACTAGAAAAAACTAACTTAACTCTGACTTGACAAATGACTGAAACTTTTTTTTAAATTTTTGAAAGAAAACATGAGTTGTATGTAGAAGTCTCATGGCCTTCTCCTCGGGCTTCAAACTTCTGCAACAACTTCCTTATTGCTGGGACATCAAATTAAAATGATATGTTCAATGACAGTGGATTTCTTCTTCAAAGATAAAGTTAGATAGTGTTTGAGGAACCTACCATTGATTGGTCCTCCTAGCACTTCTTGCCCTTCAAGATCCTCTAGTAGAAATTCTTTGTTACCTCTAAATGCAGTGATCTTGTAAGGTCCTTTCCATATATTTTTGAACTTTCCATGCTTGCTCTTGTCTTCGTTCTAGGCATCCCAACGAAGAACAACATCTCCAAGCTTGAAATCATCAGTTTTGGTCTTCCTATCATAAATATTTTTTTTATTTTCTCATGAAGCTTTGAAGAATGGCTGAAGACTTCATCTCTTGACTATTGTAGATGGATCATTTGGTTGATTCTTCGTTGAATGTAATTAGGTTCACTGTCGATCTCTTACAAAATTTTCATCACCGATATAGCTAGAGAAGTAGGGAACATTGTGTCAACACCATACACGAGCTGGAAAGGTGACATGCCGATTGATCTCTTCGTGCTAACTCTATACACCCATAGAGCATTGGTGATTTTTTGTGTCAATTCCTTCTTTTTTCTTGTAGCATCTTCTTGATTATGTTCACCAAAGATTTATTTGACAATTCATCAAGCCCGTTACCTTGAGGATAGTATGGTGTTGAATGACCAAGCCTAATGCGATAGTTGTCACAAACTTCAATCATTTTCTTGGACTTGAAGGCAGATTCATTATCATTTACGATCTTGTGTGGACATCCAAAATGAGACAGAATATTGTTCTAAAGAAACTGAATGATAACAGTGTCAGTAGCTTTCCTCGTGGGGATGGCTTCAATCCATTTGGTGAAATAATCTTTGGTAGTGAGTATCCATTTGTGCTAAGATGATGATGGAGGATGGATCTCTCCAATGAAGTCAAGTCCCCACTGTTGGAATGGCGCTTGCACTTCAATTGGCTTTAAAGGCAAAGGCAAGAGCTTCCTCTTTCCCTAAAATATATGACATTCATGACAGCTCATGAATGTTTTATAAACATCAGAAAATAAACTTTTCCAATAGAAGCCCACCCTCAAGATATTATTAGTTGTAGTCTTTAAATAAAGGTGTCTGCCACAGTCACCTTTATGAAAATCTGTCATGACATTTTCAACTTCTCCTTCAACCAAACAATTCAGCAACACTCCACCCGGATCTTTCCAATACAAGACATCATTAAGAATGCAGTATTTAAGAGCTCTTAACTTAAAATATATAGCCTTTCTACTTCGCAAGCCAGGAGGAGGATTCAAGTGTTTCAAAACATGTACTATATCAGCATACCGAGGCAATAAAGAGAAAATTTCAGATACCTCAGGTAATGTTTCAGCATCTTGTTCTTCAGATAATGCAGTAATAAAATTGATGTCCAAGGCATGGATATTTGAATCTTCCATACGCTTCGATAGGCCCTATCCTTTGATCAACTTTGTGAGCTTCATATCCAAGTCATATTCTAACATAGCATCGATCCATTTACCTCGCCACCGTTTAGGATAATTCTGTGTAAACACATATTTGACAGCATCGTTTGGAACATATGAAATGACATGAGAATGAAAAATGTAGACCCGAAAGTCCTTCAATGCTTTGACTAACGCCAAGGTCTATTTCTCAATCATGTTGTACTTCTAGGTTACGTCTCTTATGGTTCTACTAAAGAAGGCAATGGGTTGCTCTGTATTTTTATTGATCTTTTGCGTGAGGATAGCAGCAAGAGTATGCTCCAAGGAAAATGAAAAAATGATAAAATCAAGTGTATAATCTAGAATAATAAGGATAGGAGCATGATATAAAGCCAACTTAACTTGATTGAATAATTTCTTCGCCTTTTCAGACTATTTTACTTCACTATATTTCTTCAACATATTAGTAATTTTCCTTAAGTGTTCAACAATATTGGGAAGAAACCTTCTAAAATAATTGATTTTTCCATTGAATGACTAAATTTCCTTTTTTCTCCTATGATAGTCCAAGGTCTGAATTGCTTCAATCCTTGAAGGATATATCCTAATTCCACCTTTTGATATGATATGGCCCAGAAATTTACCTTCCTCCATAGCGAAAAGACTCTTCTTTGGGTTCAACAATATGCAAAAATTTCTACATCTCTGAAAAATTGTTTTCAATTGCTGCAAGTGTTGTTCATTTGTCTTGGAAGTAACAATGATATCATCAAGATAAGTGACCAAAAAGACATCCTTTTCATTGGCGAAAGCAATGTCCATTGCTCATTGAAAAGTGGCCCCTTCATTCTTCAATCCGAAAGGCATTTTGGCATACATGAAGGTACCCCAAGGTGTTGTGAAGGTTATCTTTTCTTGATCATCTGGATGGACAAGAATTTGATTATAGCCAGAGTATCTGTCCAGCAATTAAATTCTAGAAGATCCAACTACCCTTTGGACAATATGGTCCATCTTCGGTAGCAGGTAATTGTCCTTCATGACAGTGTGTGCAGATTTCTGAAATCAATGCACAAGAGAATCTCTCATGTCTTCTTCCTCACTGGCACTAGATTAGACATCCAATTTGAAAAGTGAAGAGGCACTATGATACCAGTTGTAAATAATCTATGTACCTCCTTCTGAATGGAGGGCAGCAACTTGGGATTCTTTCTTCTTAACTTCTAGCAGAAAGGTTTCTTATCTGACTTCAAGGGAATGGTATGTTGAATTATGCTCTTATCATAGACTTTCAAATCAAAATATTCCCAAGAAAATACATCAGAAAAATGAGACATAAGTGATTCATATTTACTTTTCATTTATGCACTCAAAGATTTTGAAATTTTTACCATCTTTGGCTTTTTTGGAGTGCCAAGATTGAGATCTTCCACTCCCACTTCTATTGGTAACATGATCGACTTGTGTGTAACATCATCTTGATAAAAAATATCTTCCAAAGGTACCAAACCTCTTGGAATGGAGTTATCTTTTAGTTGAATAACTTGCATCTCTACTGCATGGATTTCTTGGTCATCTTCATAGCACTGGTTGTCCATTTGAGAATTCAGAAACTCCTCGTTTTTCTACAAGAAGTCGCGGATCTATTTATCACCTTGTAAGACCTGCCAATACTGTACATTATCTGGGATAACAGGGTAGTGTTTTACATTTATCTGATACTTCCTATTAGGATACAATGGAATTTTTAACATGTTGGTTGAAGTAGCGAGACAAACAACAATAACATTGATGTCCCTTGGGATCAATGATAAAGTGTACTCGAAGAATGTCTTGAGGATGTCTAGCATTACATTTCGATAAGCTCGCATCCTTGGATTCTTGGCCTGGTATTCCCCTTTGACTTTATTTATTACCAACTCGGAGTCGCCATATACAGAAATCTTCTTGGCACCAAGCTTCTTGAGAATTTTCAGACTGGCTATCAAAGCCTCATACTCAGCTTCATTGTTTGAACATTTGAAAGCTAGCTTGTAGGAGGACATTCAAACATTGGGAGGAATGTTTAATGACTGATTTATAGGGTTTTGAATCCACACTCCAATTCTAGCCCCTTCTTTTCCCAAAGATCCATCGAAGTCCATAGTCCACAAACTACTTTTATCATCCGGAAACTGAAAATTGGATGGCTGAACTTTGCTTGTCGTTTGAGAGACTTCTTTTGTACCAAAAAATTATGTTTCTTTCACTGTTTCATCATTTTTTTGAGGTTATGCACTTGTTTCCAAACCATTTGGCATTTTTTTACAAATTTATGCATTTGCCAACAGAATTTGAAAATTCAGAATTTTCCAGCTTTTTCTTCAATCAAAACTTCGGAAGAAGCTGAACATTCATCATTGAACAAGATAAATGACTCTAAATATATATGAACAGCATGTATAGGATGGTTATTTTGCTTTTCTCGGCTATTGATCATGTACTTAATCTTACTTTCTTTGTATAGTTTCCTAAGTTGTCCAAAGACGGGAATGGTAGCATATGAAAATTCAAGATGTAAAGTACCTCTAAGCTTCGCTCCCCATGACCGAGAAAGAAAAATTCCATATCGGAGTGGGATATCATACATAACAACATTCATGAGGACATTCTTGGCTGGGATTTTCTCTAATGACACCACAAGGTCCTTGATGATGCCAAGACATTTCACCCTCCCTAAATCAAATGAGTAAAGATCATGATAACGTCTTGTGATATCCAGTCCTAATATATCCATAATGGCGTTGGGCATGAGGTTTTGAGAGGCTCTCGAAACAATCATGGCATTATGGAGGATAAAGTCATGGATTTTGAGGCTTAGATAAAACAGAGGGATTTCGCTATCTTCTAGATCGCTATCAACAACAGGAGCAAAAAGAAGCTTAGGGTGATCATCACTCACATTAACCATGTCATACATTTGATAAACTCTAAGCAACTTAGCAACTTGAACTTTGTATTGATAATTCTTAACTATTTCAGTTAGAGGAATGGATACTTTCAATTTGGCCATTTCTTTTTCAAGAGAAAAAAAGAGCATACTGTTTTTATGCCTCTTTCAAGGGTGCATCTTTTTTCTCGGGCTGATATTTGTGTGAAGAGTCTTTATTCTGTCCTCCTTCTTGGGCTTATTTATCTTTTCTTTTACCGCTGAAGAAGCTTATTTTCCTTTATCATGATTAATAACAACATGTGCCTTGTCTTTACTTTGATTTAGGGCAGTAGCTTCTTTGTGATGAGCATCTACTTGAACGTTCTGTTTTTTATTATTAGAGGTTATAGGAACATTCCTATTCCTCAAGCCATATTGTCTCTGCACTTGAGAAATAGCATTTTGATATCGCCTATGATAATCTTCCATGTGCACTGATAATATGTCATCATTTGACAAGACAAATTGTTGATCATCCGATGCACAAATTTCTATAGAAAATTGATCTTCTTCAGTGAGGAAAATAGGCTGTTGATTTTCCTCAAATAAATGGTTCTTGCCATAAATTTCTTCTTCATCATCTTCATCAAGGCCTTCAGTATAATTATGTTGAAATGGAGTGTGAATTTTTTGTTGACTTTTTGGATCCTCACCCCTTTGTTCCCTTTGCTTGATCTTGTATTGAGGCTTCTGATTTTGACCGTTGAAATTGGGATTTCTAATGGAGGGTTCAGCTTGTCAATCAACAATGGAAATTTATCCATCATATTCTCCATGGTCTTGATCAAGGTATATGATTTTCCTTCTGATGAAGTGGATATTTCTTATTTTATAGTGACTCTTTTTTCCATATTGATTTTAGACTTCTTAATGATCAAATTGGCTTCCACGCTCACTTCGTTTCTCTGAATTTATTCAAGAGTTGATGGGTTCTTTTCCCTCAACTGATAGGCCATGTCAAGATCGAACCCATCAGGATAATGAAGTAAAGCAAGGCCTGGAGGAGGCTTAATATTCTTAGGAATTGAATCATATATTTTATTGAATCTAGTTGTAAAGTCTTGGATAGACTCATTGGGATTCTTTTTCAAGGAATTATACTCAGCTAAATATGCAATGGATTTTTCTTCTCTTCCCATTTTTCCATAAACAGATCAATCATCTACTATGAAGTACCTATTGAACCAACTGTGAGTGAGAGAAACCATTTCTTTACCTCTCCATAGAAACTTTGTGCAATGATGCGCATATTGGCATTGTCATTTTCTATCTCTTCAAGATCTATGAAGTCAATCACTTTGGCGAAATGTTGATAAGTTGTAACCACTGATGTTCCATCGAAAAGAGGAAGCCTCTGACCATAGTTTTGAGGTAGTGGAGTGAGTTGAAGCAGTAGGATCAACGGAGAAAATCTAGCCATATCTAATGGAGGAGGTGGTGGTGGCATTGATGGAGTGAAAAATTGCAGAGGTAATGATGTAATGAAAGGATGGTTTAAATATGTAGATGTATGAGAAGGTGTAATGATAGGTGAAGAAAAATCCTGCTGCAAATATTGAAAATAAGCCTTCTCTGAAGTTTCTTGAAACTTATCCACCAAGCCTTTGAGTTTATGAAAATTAGACCAGACTTCACTATCAACTTCGGAATGAAAAGACTCAGAAAATGGTGCAAAGGACTCGAAATAGAAAGGATCAAAGGTCTCTTTTGAAGAAAAAAAAGTTTCAGACTTAGTTTTAAACAAATATTTTTTAGATTCTGAACTATAGAACAAATCTTCTGGAACAAATCTCATAGGCAAAGAATTTGATTTGACAAGTGGAGGAATATCTCTTCCAAGCTTCCGAGACTTGGTTTTATGCTTTCTAAAAATACTCTCAGGGTCATACACAATTGGTGAGGGATTTGGGTCTGGATTTGACCTAGTATGTCTTTTAGGAGCCACATTAGGATAGAAATTTTGGACTTTGGCTCAGATTTTAGAATTCAACCTATTTTGAATGCTATAGCTTGTCACCTACAAGTCTAACTTTCAAATGATCAAGTCTATTTTGAATGCTAGAGCTTGTCCTAGGGAATGTTTAGCAATCGCTCCCAGGCAATGGCGCCAAGAATTTTATCACTCTCCCAAACTTCCCAAGGCTGACAATAGGATTGGAGAAAGGTAACCACAAACCAAACTTTAGGTCAGGTAGCTAGCCCTACCATGACTAGAGAGGGCTCTCTCGTTGTCACTTTTAGCAGTCAAATGAACGGTTGAGTATCTAATGATCTTAGCTATGTATATAAGCTCAGTAAATAGGTTTTTTTTTATGTTTTTAGTGCTGGATAGAAAAGTTAGTGAATGGACTGTGTATAAGGTTTTTAGGTTTGAACTCCAAGGTGAACCTGCAGAGAATATCTGAGGCAAGATAGGTAGTTTGAAAGCATATTAATAATTCATTGAGTATAGTATGAAATATGAGAAATTTTGAATGAGCACTTAGGTGAATTCATTCAATTTAGAAGCAAATAAACATCATATGGTGAATATTGTCTAAAACATAGCATGCATAAACATGATTTCTGCTCATAAAATTACAAGATAAACATATATGAAGAATAAGACATGGTATTAAGCATGAAATGTTAAAAATACATGAGAAAAACATATGCTCCAAAGCATACCACAAGTATCTCAACACAATACTTGCAAATATGTCTCTGATTTCATTCCAAATAGCTGATTACAAGAGCTCCACTGCAATATGAGACTATTCAACCCAAAAAATACTAAAGAGAGTATACTTATAGAAAATATGGACTATGACACCTCATCAGGTCTAAATCCCATCCAAAATGGATCATAAATGCAAAAGATGAGTCATTTCCTAGTTTCTAGGGAGGTTAGAAACCATTCCCTGAATTTTAGCTATAAACTAAGAGTGTTTCTCCCTTACATTAATTACATATTTCAACATTATAGGAAGCCAAAACTTACCTAATAAATCTAATGACAACTCATATGACGAAATTGCCTCGAATTTGTGACCATTTCAGAGCTTGACAAGTGTCCTGAGGAACCTAATGTTGATTTGTGACAATTCTGACTAGAGATTTTAAAAACAATTTGCAGAAGCGTAACAGAACTTTGGAGGAACTTTTGAGGCACTTTGAGAAGTCCAAATACACTTCTAAATGAACAGTCAACTAGACCTGTGTGTCTAGTTTCCATAACATCCTGAATTTTTCAAAATGGACCATGGGAAGGCCTTCAAAAATCCATTCTTCTAGGGTCACTCAAAAGCATAACATAGGGTCGAAAAAGGAGGTAGAAACATGAAAAATGAGTGGTTTTTGAGCTTTTTCTCCCAAATTATAGCTTTTCATGCCATGAGGGTTCCTGATCTGTGATGTACTCATCAAAATACATCCATCCATGTAAATAAATCACCATTTGGATGCCTCAAAAATAAAAGTAACAAAAGTCTGTTACTCTTCTACAATGGGAAATTTCCAGAATTCTACAAAAAAGCATATAAAATACCAAAATTGATCAAAAGTTCCCAAAATTGGTTCTTTGGCACCTGTGAGAGATGGGCTACATATCTAAAGAAGCTCATCTATTAAGTCCAAACTTTCCTTCTCTTTAAGCTTCATTTGCGCCTCTTTAAGACTTCTCTTAACTTGTTTCAGCCTTATTTGAGAGATGGTGTCCCTGGTGTGATAGTGGTTTGCCATGTGTCTTTGTAGCTTGTTATCCAGTTTAGCCTTCTTCAATAGCTTCTCCAAATGCTCATTAACTCTTGATAACCAAATCTCTCTATCCTCATTGATCTCCATAGCAATAAGCTCATAAAAGGTCAACTCTTCAGATTGATGAATTGATTGTCTTTCTCGCTTCAGCGCCCTTTTGAGGCCTCTTGTTCTTGGTATTCTTGTTTGTGTTTCAGCCTCCATGTCCTACATTTTGTCAATAAGAACCAACTTCTTGCCTTTACCTCTGTTTTCCTCCATGTCTGATTTATCCTTGCTTTGTAGGAGTTGATTCACTTGCAATTGAAAATTTTCCCACTGAAGGAAAGTAATTTGGGATTGGGCAATGGAGAAGGCCTCTTTCAATTCTGATATTTATTTATCCTTCTCTTTTATGATTTATTCAACTGATCTGACCTCCACCTTCTCTGATACCTCAACCTCCAATGGCACTAACTCACTATGTTGATGCAAGAGAGGTTGCTCCTATACCTCACATTGTTCAACAATGGTGCCAAATGTAAGAAAACTCTTGGAAGACTTAAGCGCAAATATATGTCTCTTCCCCCTCTCATATGTGTGAGAAAATTTTGAAACCCTAGGAACATCTGAATGTTGAATAGGCATGCTAGAAGAGCCAATCTCCATTGGTTGTGCTGATGATATAATAGGCACGATAGAAAGCGCTGCTGACAATCTCTCCAAGAAGTTTTCCCAGGTCATGTTTATGGAGGACAAGTGATGCAACACAATCAGATTGATTAGGCCATGATGAAAAATACTAGTGTGATTATCTTATCTTCTACGTTGAACCTTCTCAACCATCTTAATCAAGCTCTTGTACAAATAATGAGGCGAATAAAGTGTTTTGACTGAGGTAAAATGCATCAAAAGCCTGATGTGATACCAATCCAACCTGGAGAATCTTCCTTCACATGTGAAGTACTTCATTATGAACATCATCAAAGGAGCATACTTGTTTCTAAGGTGTCTAAAAGGAAAAATAAATTTTGGCTCCTCTCTAGCATGAGGCTTGAGGAATTGCTTGTAGTTTTCAATATCTAGGTCCATGCCTTTGAACCACTACTCTCCATGAGAAGGGATACTTGTAGCTAAAGAAATTAGGTCAGATGATAGGCTTAACTTCATACTTGAAAGAGTGACCTTTCCCATACTGTAGCTTGTTGCAAATATTTTGGACAGCTGAAGATGATACCCCTTCCACAAGCCTTTCAAAAAATGTCAAACACTGAGCTCTTTCAAAGCACCTTCTAGCCAATGGCAAAGCACTAATCTCAATCATGGTGAATGGTTCAAGCCTAGGGTGGAACCCTCCCTTGAATATCTTCTTGTCACTTTACATTGTATTTGTCACTGGAATGATGAAAACCATAGGTTGTTAATGAAATGAGTGAATGAATGGAAATCTGGGAAAACAGAGTGTAGGAATGTGTGACTTTGGTGGATGAAATGAAGGGCCTTGAAGCCGAGAATAATTCTAGAAAAAATTAATTATGTTGTGATATGTGTTAGCTTCAAGTTGTAGGTGGAATGAGGGAAAATGAGTGTGAGGAAGGTGTCAAAATTTCTAAAACATGGGAAATTCCCAATTTTGACTGTGAGAATAGCTTGTGCAATCGTAGGGTAAGTTGGTAAGATGAAATGGGGGTCATGGGGTTAAGTAAAAATTCTAAGAAAAATTGAGTAGATAGGGTAGTGTCTTAACTCCATAATGAAAGTGGAATGGAGAGAAATGAGTAATTTTAGGGTGGTCAAAACCTCAAAACACAAGAAATTATCAGTTTAGGTTGTGAGAATAACTAGTGTAAAAAAAAATTTCGGTTAAGAAGGTGAAACAAGGTCTATGAAGCTAAGTATAAAATTTGATAAAAATTTAGTGAGGAGTATGGCACCTTATCTCCAAAGTGCAAGTGGAATGATGGAAAATAGATGGGTGTAGGGTAGCAAATTCAATCAAACATAGTCAATGCCAAGTTTTCATTGTTTTCATTGTGGAAAAGGCTTGAGCTAGGGTTTAACTGTATAAAACATGTTAGGGGTAGTGGTGTAGGTGATAGGAGTATGGGGATAATACATATGGGATGTATAGATATATTTTATGTGATGGGGTAGGGGATTAGGTCAAAGGGATGGGTTAGGGTATAACAAAATAAAAACTTGTTTATATATGGACAGTGAACAATATAGAGGAAATAATTGACATGAAATGTTTTTTTTTTTTTTTTTTTTTTTTTTTTTTACCCCTGCAATGTTGGCCTTATCCTTCTTAAAAGTGGTGGCAAAGGGGCTTGTCAATTTTGGCATGAAAACTTTCTTCTTGGATCTTTTCACAAAAACCTAGACAACCCATATCCTCAAAGGCTTTCTTGAGGAAAGGTGAGGCCATGATTTCTTTGAAATTTTTTGGCTCATACCTGGATACATGTCCACCCTTATTGTACTTTTTCTTCTCAGTGTCACTATTTCCAGTTTCCATGGTTAAAACCCTAGCTGAGTGGGAAGGAAAGGGATAGGATATGACTATAAAAACAGGGGATAAGGGACTATGGTGTTGAAGGAAAGGAATTAAGTGGTTAGGGAGTGTGTGAATTTATGGGAAACTTTTAGGGTATAGGGATAGATGTTAGGGAGTGTAGGGAAGTGAAAACTCTTGAAAAAGTAAGGGGAATGTGTAAAAGTGTGGAAAACACGATCCTAACCTAGGAAACTGTCCATGGAGCAGCCTAGGCTAGGTTTTATAGGGAAATGAAGGAAATGAATGGGAATGAGTGAGGGAAGTGTTTTAGGGAAGTATGAAAGGTGTAGGTGAGTGTAGGGGAGCAAGAAACTTGTGGTTTTACCACTGATTTGAAACAAGTTCTCATGGAAATGAAAAATGCAGTGAAAACCCTAGAAGAGGGAAATTCACTGAAATATTTGAGAAGATAGATGCAAGAGAAGAGTGCCAATTGATACTTACTTATCCAAGAGGTATTGGAAGTCGTGGCTTGCTGAGATGAAACCTTGTCGATGGTTGCTTTGCCTCCAATTCGAAAATGCAGCAATGGATACCAGAAGCTTACGTAGGAGGAAAAGTGTAGCATGGCTACCAGAAACACAAAGTTCAACAGAATGGAGCAGATCTTTGATAGATTTCGATCTATGGATGGTTGTGGAGATTTTTAGAATATAAGAGAGGAGCTCTTGAAAACCTAGAAGGATGAAACGAACTCATGAAAAACTTTATTTCCCTTAATAGCTCAAAAACTTTGATTTTGGCTTAATGACATCATATGTACTTGAGAAAATATCCTTTGAATGATTTGACATGTGGCATAACTTCTTTGCAAAGGAAATGTTGTTCTTTACTTTATTTTCTAATTTTTTAACTCCCATGATGGTGACTCAAATGATGAAACTAACTCTCAAATATAATCCTAGACCATGACCTAGATGATGGTATATTAACTGATTCATGACCCTAGACACTTAAATGAAGACTTGACCAGGATGAGTGATGATGACCATGAGTGAATGGAGGGAGCAACACTGACCTAGACAAAAACCAATGATTAAATTTATTTGAAAATTCATTTGAAAGTATAAAAATTTGACCAAGGACTCTATCAAATAAGCATGAAAGAGTGTATTTGATCACTGAAACCTTTATACACTAACACAAGTGAATGTGAATTTCCTTTGAATAATATCACTTATTGAAAATGTTGAAAACAAAAACAATAGACATGTCAAGGATCCTAACAAGGAAGTGTTCAATGACAATAAGGACAATAAGGCATTTCTAAGTAAGACTCATTAATCTCACTCTATGAACAAAATTATTTGCTTAGAAAGTTTTATTTTTGGGTAATGAGGAAATGAGGTTAGATCCAAAGAAACAAAATCCCTTGGTGATTTTCTACCCATTTTCTCTAGTATAAAAAATACAAACTCATTATATTCATACCTATTCCTAGAGTTCTAAAGGGTGTGGATGTTCAACAAGCTCTATAATATTCCACTATGAAACCTAATTTGGACTACTCTTTAGATGGAAATGGTACATGGTACTCTAATTACTTGACTTTGTGAAATATAATTTAAGACCTAGAAGAAAAAACAAACTTGGTTTTCCATAGAAGGTCTAGGGGAGCACAAAATTTAGGGTATTTTGAGGAGAAAATTCCCAAACCCAATCCAATGGGAAGCAAAGGTTTCATGTTTATGACCCATAAACAGGCATCCTTGGGAGTAACATGCATAAAACAATTATCCTTAATTAAGTCTCTTAGAGAAAATTCCCCTTTTAAGGGTTCCAAACGATTTTTCTATCTTAAATTATAGAGTGGTGGTCAAACTGCAATGAAGTTGGATTTAAAGAGATTATTTGACAATATCAAACCTTATATTATTATGTTGCAAGAGATAATGATAGATGGGGTAAAAATCACTCAAGAACTCTTTAAGCTGCTTAGGACATATGTTTAATTGAATTAGGACATATGTTTTATTGATGCTAATGAAATTGAATAGAAATGGATGGAATAAATGATCATTTTCTCTTACAAATTCTAGGGCCTTTCCTACATCACTAGGTACCTCCTTTTTCTCTTTGAAATTGGGGAAAGATATCATAGTGTTGAATGTTTATGGTCCTATATGGATAAGATGGAATACTAGGATAGATTTTCAAAAATGGATTTTTTTTCAAAATGAATTGGTTGTGATGGGGGGGGGAGTCACTTAGATTTCACTTTAGGAGCATTAGAGGTTTATGGACGAACTACTCAACTAGACCCTCTCCCTAGATATTTTATTATAAAATTGGAAGGAATTATTCTTTTGGATAATTAACCTTCCAACATATCTCATGCTTGGAGTGACAAGAGAGTGGGAGAAGCCAAAATTGATAAGAGACTCAACGAAAATTTTAATTTATGAAGCCTTCCTGGATGAAACTATTAGGATCAAACAATGGGTCACAACTTGAGGGTATTTTGACTATAATTATATGGTGTTAAAAGTGGCTCTTTCAACAGAGAAACTCGATGGCCCCTTTAAACTAAATCCAAATTGGATGAAAATGGAATATTTTGTTGGAAAAATCAAAGTAGTTTGGAAACAATTTAATGGTAATTTAAGAGAATATACTCCTCTTCAATTCTACCAAATTTAAAAGTAGAAAAAACGGAGGTAGTAAGTAGTAAAGGTACAAAAGGCTGAAGATGATAAGGTTCTTAGAAAATTAAGTAAACCCTTTCAGTTGCACTACAATAAGGAAGGTTTAAGACTTATGAATGAGGAACTAAAAATGGAAGTAAAGGTACTAGAAGATAAAAGGAGGGATATTCTTTTGGAAAAGAAAATGAATAGAGAATTAAGTGTAGGGAATTATGGTTATAGATTGGGAATGAGAATACAAAATTATTTCATAAATATGATAACTATAGGTAAATTATAAATTATGTTTGGAAAATTGATAAGGGTGATGGTATTTAGGCTACAAAAGTGCAAGGACGTGGTTTTTGAAGGAGTAAGTTGTTTTCCCTTCCTTCCCAAGTATGTATGGATTTCAAAAGAACAAAAGTCCTAGGCTTAATGGACTACCAATGGAATTTATTCTAGGCGAATACAATTTTATATAGAAATATTTATAAAGAGTAGTGGAGACAATAATTGCTCAAGGAAAATTGTTGGGAGCCTTCAATAAAAAATTCCTAGCATTAGTTACAAAAGAAGATAATCCTACAATCTTTAAGAAGTTTAGACCCATATCATTATGCAATTGCAGACATGAAATTATCTCAAAGGTAATTGCTAGGAGATTGAAAAGTGTTCTCTCAAATCAAATTTCCAGGAAAGTGAAAAGTATTTTCTCAAATCAAATCTCTAGAGAAAAATTTTGGATTTTAAAGGGAAATCAAATCATAAAATCAATTAATTTTTTTATATATATACATATTATGTTTGAAATTAATAGGAATTCCAATTGAGAATGAACTTGCAATCGAAAATGGAGAGTATGACAAATGGAAAAAGCACAACAATGATGGTTTGGTGGGCTATATAGGATAAGTTGTATGTATGGAATCAAGGATTACAACATGCAACAATAATATAAATGTGCATGGTAGATCATATAGTTGTTGTAGATCGTATTAAATTGTAGGTTGGATTGTATGAACAAATATATATGGTAGATTTCAATAGTAACCATACCAAATGCTAATTAACTAATATGTGTAGTTGGAAATGACTGAAAAGTTTTGTACTACTTGTAAAACATAATTAGCTAAGTATAAATTTAACCCACAAAATTAGCCAAGAGTTGGATATGATACCAAATGTAATACATAGGTTTTTGTTTGTTAGTGATTGCTATAAAATTTGTAAAAATACATATTAGAATATATTAAAAAACAATTGAATGATAAGAATGATAAATGATGATTTACGATGAGCCTCGTGATGGTATACTTATATGCACTGATTGGCCATGAGGTGAATGGGCATGTGTCATTTGACCTTTCATTAACTTTATAATTATTATTATTATTATATTTATGTTATAATAGAATCCCACAACCAATTTCACCTTTGGATCACCTCCTACTATTTACTATGATTGAATAAATAGCTTGAAATTAGGAATATGACATCACTTTAATGCAAATATTTCTAGAACATTTTGATATCACCCAATATCTTACGATGTTATAGGGTAGAGAACAATTCCACCACTCCACCATCAAGATGATTCATGTAGTTGATTTAGAGATAGAAAATAAACAATATTATATACACCAATGAATAGTGGTTAACCCTTAGCATGGTGCCTTCCAGGGGATTTTCAACTTAACCCATAGGCAAGCAGTTCAAATATTCTCAACTAGTTAACCAATGATCTATTGTGCATTGTTTGACGTAGTAGATAAGAGGTTGACCATATTATAGTCATGTTCAAACAAGGTTGTGAGGAGCTTTAATAGACTAATCAATATCTCCATCTTCAATTGGATGATATTAATATTGATAAAGATTTGAAAACATAGTTACAAATTACTCTAGAGAATGATTTGGAGCAAGTTATGTGGTTATTAGAAAAAAAATGGCTTCAGTTCTAATAGGTGGATTCTCAATTGGAGTAACCATTTCTTGATTTGAAGATTGATGATATGCTAGACTATGTTTTTTCTTCTTATAAATAGTGTCTACAAGGAAATATTTTTTCGTAATTGGAGATTTAGATAGAAAATATATAGGATAGCTAGCCACTTTGTGAATTAATGATTACATTCGCCATTTTATTTGATCGAGGAGAGTAGGTGCATGAATAGTCATAGATGGCTTTGATTTGTGGTTTTATCATTTATTGCAGCTAGAAAACATTATACTTGAGTTGTGCTAGGTATATATTTAATTAGATGAACCATTTCTTGTTTTGAAGATTACTATTGCACTAGTCGATATTTTTAGTTTTTTGGAAATTTAAAAAAAAAAGTCTTTATAGTTGAAAATTAAGGTAGAATGCATCCAATACAACCTATAGATTCATAAATTGATGAATAAATTGTATATTGTTTTATCAAGTACAATGGGTTCATGTGTAGTTGGCGTTAATTGACAATTTGATCATTTATAGTGTATGGCAGTCCTCTTTTTTGGCTAATTTTTTCTATGATTATACTCCATATCATGGTCAGAGGAAAACCATTTTATATCACTTTTGTCACATTGTAAACAAATTTTGGCCAATAAAAGGTTTGCAAATGTATTTTGTTAATTATTTTTATCTTTTAAAAATTCATGAAATTGTTGCATTATAAAAACTAATTTACTAGACAACAAAAAATCTCATAAATGCTCATTTTCTTTCATATTTGCAGACAATCTAGGAAAAAATTGACACATGGGTTTTTCCGTTCAATATCCCAAGATGATGAAATACCCTTTGGTTCCAAAAGAATCCACATGGAAGGGCTCGGTCAACATAGACAATTTTGTTGCAAAAACATAAATCAACTCACTAAATCTGCCCATATTTGTTTGCACATGATTTCTTCCATGACCTAAGCCAAGGAGGAGGTCAAATTGATCTAGATGCAACCTCAAAAGAGTTTATTGTTGGTAGCAAAGAGGATATTAAGTAGTTAATTTCATATTTTGTGTATAAAAGCAAGGCAAATCAAACTTTCTAAGTAGCTTTTTAATTCTAAACGCTTGAGAATTATTTTATGAGCTTAGTATTTATAAAACTCAGTCCTAAAGCTCTAATTTCAACTTTATTTCAGTAATGCATGTATCATTTATTATTTTCCATTATTGGTAGACCTCAATGTACAATCTAAGGTGTGAAGGACTCCCGCAGTCTCAACATGTCCACTTATTTTTATTTGTTGTTCATCACTGTGTATGTTGATATATTTTCCATGTTATTTATTTCATACTCATGCAAGCAAACTCGTATTTTCATGAGCTTTTAGTTATCTTGTTCATATTTTAAATTATATGCTCTTATGTGTGCATGCTTGTTCATAAATTTGTTGTCTACAAGTGTTTATAATCTCTTGTCCATATCTATTTGATTAGCTATTGTTCATGAAAAAAATATCATACTTTATTCAATGCACTTGAAGACAAACTTACTATTAAGCCAAGTAAACTACTAGGAGTGTTCATCCCTTAATCCCTCTAAAGTAGAAAAGTCACTAGTGAATTCATAGCTTATCAATCAAATGTTGCATCAAGCATTGTAGTTCTTCCTTTCATAGACTAGTTCCTACTTTCATACATTAGCCAATGACTTAAGAAACAAGCTTATTATTGGGTTGGGTAAAAGGCTAGGAGTGACTATCCAAATATCCCTCTATTTTGGAAAATTCCCTAGAGCATGAAAATTCCATAAAAATAGAATTACTCGAGTATTGTTCCCAATTCTTGTTCTTTCCATTTCCAAGCATTTTATTTTAGTGTGAATACTTGAAAATCAACCATACATGATAGTGTAAAAGACTAGGAGTCAACCACTGTAACTTTGGGAGTTACAACATTTGGGACACTAGTGCATGCTTAATCAGTCAACATATTTGGAGTATGTGTGTGCTTTAATTTCAATAAGTGTAATTAGATTAGTTTCATTTTAAAGTTTTGTTTCATGATTTCTTAGCTTGTTCTTTTGATTTTTGTAAATTTAGGATTTTGAAGTTTAAGTATTTAATCTCTCTACTAGTTAAATTTAGCACTTAGTTCTAATATAATTCCTTCTTCTAATGTGACAACAAATCTAGTCTAACTCCCTAAATACTGCAATGTGTTTCTAATTTTATTAACACCCAGATTGATCTAAATATTATGTCCTAATCTATGCCCATAGATTAGCTTGACATTTTTGGTGTCATTTCTAGGAAAGCACATTTTGAGATATAATTAGATTTAGAAGTTTTCTTAGAGTTTCACATTCATTTTTTCAAAATATAAACATTTAGGACACGAAGAAGTGAAGGTTGTAAGACAAGAGGTAAGAACCTGCAAATTCACTTTAGTCCAGCCTTCACAAATCCTAGTCATGTTTATATATGAAAATTTGAGTTATATCTTAGTTTTTAGTAATTTTATTTGTGAATTATTACACTATACCTTGAGATCAAAAATGTAGGTACATAAAGCAAAAACCCCCAACCACTAAAAAAAAAATACAACCACTAATACATTTTCAAGAGAGGAGCTATCAAACTACAAAGGAATATGTTAAAGAATTTATTCAATAAAGGAGGGTATGTCATCACAAGTATCTTCTCAAATCCTTTTCCATAATTCAAAATTGTCACTAGGGATTAATCTTCATTTTAAAAGATAAAAGAGGAGCCAAGGATCCATGAAGAGAATCCACAAGAGGAAGATATAGAAGTTCCTTCTAGTTATCCTTGTCAACATATGAAGGAGACAAGGAGTCATGGGCCACATTTGATGAAGAGGATATATTATAGCCCTTGTACAATCAAGCATATGATGAATGAAATTCAAAATAATTTCATGGTAGGACAATCAAGGAGAGCAAAGGATACAAAGATTACATCAAAAAATGGTTGCAAACAATCATTAGGCTGCAATACGAGTTCATTTTTAGACACTTATCGGCATAAAATATATATAAGTAGCTAATATTTCATGTTCAATCATTCATTAAGGTATATTTTTAAAACTTGGATATGAGTTTACATATGATATTGTTGTTGAAATTGGAAAAAAGAAGAGGCTTCTATTTTAATTTTCCCTTAATTAAATTAGAAGGAAATTGTAATTTCACATCACATGAAAATTTGTACGAGTTAAATAAGTCAGGAAGACTTAGTTAGCTCAGTCAATTTGAGTTGAGGTTCAAACTAGAGGCATGTAGAGTTTTCCCTAAGTTTTAGGGGGGTAGTTGTAGATTATTTTGAGTTGTAATTAATTAACTTAATTATTTGAGTTAAAATTAGTTTAACTAGTTCTAACTGATGGAGGAACTAGTGAGAGGTCCAATGAATTATATATGATTTAATTCGCAGGTAGTGATCAATCATATAACTGATAATTCGCTAAAAATATCTCATGCATGTTAGTTATGAGGAAGACCAAGTTGAGATTGGAGTTAAAGTGAAGTGTATTATCAGTTGTATAATTAGAAAATTATACAGGTGGTGCATGGAGTCAAAGGAAGGGCCTTAATGTATTGCACAATCATTATTTGGGAATTTCCTAATTAATAGTGGCTCAATTACCCTAGGGATTTTGGAATCAAGCAAGGAAGACTGAGGCCAAGAAATTGGTTAAGTATTGAACCAAGCTAGCCTAGGAATCAGTGAGATAGACAGAGATAGTGCAGAGAGAACTCAATCCTAAGAGAATTATTGTATTGTTCTCATATTATTTGACTTATGCAATATACAG
Source organism: Pinus albicaulis (assembly GCA_034641835.2). Lineage (NCBI taxonomy): Eukaryota > Viridiplantae > Streptophyta > Pinopsida > Pinales > Pinaceae > Pinus > Pinus albicaulis. The sequence continues at coordinate 812,900,240 of CM076578.1, read as the reverse complement.
ATAACGAGGTTTTTAGCTGAGGCTTTCCCCAGATAAATATTTGTGTTGTGATATTGAAATTATTTCTCTTTCTTGTTCATGTGATTATGTGATTGTAATTGGTTTCCACAATTTGTAGAGTATATTCAAGTATTTTGTTTTAACATATTACAAATATGAGTTTGAATCTACATGGATTTTGTACATGGTATTAGAGCATGAGTCACTATAGAATAGAAGAATACGATTTTGTTTTGAGCAGGTGTATCGATTTTTCAAATCTACTCTTCACGACCAGCAACAAGATTAATCTTCATACGAAGGAGAAAGAGAGGAGCTACCAAACTACAAAGGAATATGTGAAAGAATTTATTCAGTAAAGGAGGGTATGTCATCATAAGTATCTTCTCAAATCCTTTTCCATAATTCAAAATTGTCAATAGGGATTAATCTTCATTTTAAAATATAAAAGAAGAGCCAAGGATCCATGAAGAGAATCCACAAGAGGAAGATATAGAAGTTCCTTCTAGTTATCCTTGTCAACATATGAAGGACACAAGGAGTCATGGTCCACATTTGATGAACAGGATGGAAGTAGTGTTGGAGACAATAGGTTTAAGGAGTTCATATACAATGATATTCCTAGGCCCGCAACAACAGATGCTCAAAATATGGATGCATGGAAGAAGAATGTAGCAAATGCAAGAATGATTTTGTTGGAAGGAATTCGAGATCATATTGTCTTGAATATCCATGGAAAGGAAAATCCATATTCTATGTGTAAGGCCTTAACATATTTGTTTCAGAACAACAGCGACCACAGGAAGTTGGTGTTGAAGGACAAGCTCGGAAAAATCAAGATGGAGAAGGACGACACAATACCAAAATACTTGACCAACTTCAATCAGTGTCATGATAAGCTTGGAAGTGTTGGTGTTATAGTTTTTGAGGATGATCTGGTGATACTAACACTTCTAGGCCTTCCCAAGAGCTGGCACAGCTACCAAGTTTTCGTGAATGAGAGGGAGAAGCTTCCAGAGTTGGAGTGATTGTGTTCCTACTTGGTATAAGAAGAGATTCGGCAGAATACCGGAGATGGATCCTCATCAAATATTGATGATGAGGAGAATTGTGCCTTGGCTAGAAAGGAAAATAAAGGGAAAGGGAAGGCATCCCATTCCAAATCATATTTTGGTCAGGAAGGCAAGAATAAGGACTTGTCGAAGATTAAATGTTTTCATAGTCATGAGAGAGGACACTATGCCACAAAGTTTCCACACAAGAAGGTTGTCAAGAATCCCTTTGGAGGAGTGGCAGGTGAAGCTCTTGTTTCAAAATTTGAGTTAGATTTCACTCTCATCACATGCATCGTGTCATCGGTGATGGGTTTTGTGTGGTACCTGGATAGTGGATCTTCATTCCATATGACCGAAAACAAAGAATTATTCAACAACTTGGAGGAGAAGGATCTCCATATGCACATCGAAATGGGAGATGATGAGAGGTATAGAGTGACCAAAATAGGTATTGTTACCTTTCAGAGGGAGTCGAGTACTCCTCTCACATTAAAATATGTCATGTATGTTCCTGGTTTAAAAAAGAATTTTGTTTCATTTGCTATGTTAGAATATCGTGGCTATGATGTGATATTTAGCAAAGGAAAGGTGTTCCTTCATCACAAAGCTATGGGACATGTGAAGAATATTGGGGTTCGGGTAAACAACCTGTACAAATTATATGTAGAAGATTGTGCTTCCTTGAGCATGAAATCATAGAAGGTGCAAATCTGAGACATTGATGAGTTATGGCATAGAAGATTGGGTCATCTACACCATGGCACTTTGAAGACCTTGCAACAGATTTCTACAGGACTTCCCAAGGGTGCACTTGAGTAGTGAGATACATGCAAAGGGTGTACATTGGGTAAGTACATCAAAGCCACCTTTCATGATAAGGATAGTCGAGCGAAGGTGATCCTTGAAAGAGTTCACTCAGATGTGGGTGGACCATTATCGAGAGCCTCCACAGCAAAACACATGTATTATGTGATTTTTGTAGATGATTTTTCATGCAAGTGTTGGATATTTTTCATGCAGAATAACTATCATACGTTCTCAAAATTTTGTGAGTTCAAAGAACTTGTCAAGAAAGATACATGGAAGAAGGTGATTGCTCTTAGGAGCGATAACAGTGGATAATATGTGTCGAATGAATTCAAGAACTTTTGTCCTTCAGAAGGCATTCTATGGGAATTGATAACATCTCTTAACCCACAACAGAATGGGTTTGCAGAAAGGAAGAACAAAACTATTGTGGGAGCAACACGAGCGATGTTGCATGATCAGGGCCTACCGTTGCACTTGTAGGTTGAAGCATGCAACACAACAATATTTGTGCAGAAAATAAGTCCTCATTGGATTCTCGGAATGAGTGCACCAGAGGAATATTTTTCAGGTAAGAAACCAGATGTGGCACACTTTAAAAATTTTGGTTCATCAGTTTATTGTCATGTAATAAAAGATGCCATGAAAAATCTAGATCCAACACTTGAGTTGGGAATATTTGTGGGGTACACCGATACACCTCACAAATATCGGGTGTACATGCCATCTCATAGGATGAAAGTGGTTAGGAGAGATGTGAAATTCGATGAAGAGAAGGCCATGCGAATTTCCCTTTAGAGGGAGCTTCAGTTGCATGCAGTTGAGAAGATATTAGATCCAAAAGAACAACCTCAAGATGTGGAGCATGCACAAGCAGAGGAAAAAAGAGTGGAAGCACCCACTCATGCAGAGACATATAGAGACAGAAGGAAGCGTACCAGAGAGGCTGAGAGGTTGGTGCTTGATGCTAGAGAGAAATTGGGAGCACCCACATCACAACGTAGGAAGAGAAGTTCCCCATATAGATACACTTGCTACATGGCTCTTATGACAGAGAGTGTAGAGATTGAGCCATCCTCATTTGAGGAAGAAGTGCAACAACCAGTATGGGTTGATTCCATGGTTGAGAAGTATGAGTCCATTATCAGAAACACTGCATGGGAAGTTGACCCAAGGCCGAAGGACAAGTTAGTTGTAGGATCCAGGTGGATCTACAAGGTGAAGCAAGCAGCAAATGGGAGCGTTGATAAACATAAGGCCATATTTGTGGCCAAAGGGTTCTCTCAGGTGGATGGAATTGATTACGAGGAGACCTTTGCTCGAGTTGCAAGGTACTTTTCAATCATATATATCCTTGCACTTTCAGTGCATATGGGATGGAAGATACATCAAATGGATGTAAAGATAGTTTTCCTCGATGAAGTGATTAAGGAAGAGGTGTACATAGAGCAGTCGAAAGGATTTGAGACCTTCGACAAAGAGTCACCTGTGTGCAGACTTAATAGAGCATTGTATGGACTGAAACAAGCACCCTGTGGTTGGTACACTAGGATTGACAGCTACTTCACTGGGTTGGGCCTCACCAAAATTGAAGCGGATGCAAAACTTTACCATATTGTGGTAGAAGGTAAATTATTCATTATTGTTCTATATGTCAATCATTTGATTCTGAAAGGTGATGAGAAGTTGATAAAATATTTAAAAGAGGATCTTGTAAGGGAATTTGAGATGAAGGATATGGGGCTCTTACATTATTTCCTTGGCTTAGAAATTTGGCAAAGAGATGGGGAAATATTTGTATCTCAGGGCAAGTATGCCAACGAGATTCTAAATAAGTTTCACATGGAGAGTAGCAAACCCGTGGAGACTCCTCTAAAAGGAAATTGGAGGGAGTAAGATGCTACTTCATGTGAAGTGGTAGAGGCTGCCATCTATAGGCAGCTTGTGGTTTCACTCATGTACTTGGTGAACACATGAACATACATATGTTATATGGTTAACCAATTTAGTCAAGCTATGGTTAAGCCTACCAATCTCTATTGGAAGGTAGGCAAACATGTGTTGAGATACCTCAGAGGCACCACTCAGTTTGGGCTATGGTACAAGCAGACAACGGGAGTGAAGCTTCAAGGTTTCAGAGATGAAAATTTGGCAGGGATTCCATCCAAAAAGAAGAGCACATCAGGGGGCATCTTTAGTATTGAGCCAGCAGCAATTTCCAAGTACAGCAGGAAGCATAGATCAATTTCACTCAATTCATTAGAGACAAAGCACATGGTTGCTAGTCAAGCAGCTTGTGAGGCTATCTGGACTAGGAAGATCCTTGTTGGGTTGTTTGGTCAGCAGATGGATCCAACTGTGATTTATTGTGATAACCAAAGTTTCATCAAACTCTCAATTAATCTAGTTTTTCATGACATGTCGAAGCATATTGATATCTGGTATCACCATCTCAGAGATTGTGTGCAGAGGAGTATTATGTCATTAGAGTACATTCCTATAGAGGAGCAGGATGCAGAAATCTTGATGAAGGCACTGTCAAGAGGCAAATTCGAGTTCCATAGAGGCAGGATCGAGATAGTATACAATCCCTTTCTTTTTTAGAGGGAGTGTGGAAAATGGCAACAAGAGGAGGCTTCTAATTTAATTTTCCCTTAATTAAATTAGAAGGAAATTGTAATTCCACATCACATGACAGCTTGTATGGGTTAACTAAGTCGGGAAGACATTGTTAGCTAATTAATTTCGAGTTGAGGGTCAAACTAGAGGCATGTAGAGTGCTCCCTAATTTTTACCCAGTTGCAGTTTATTTTGAGTTGTAATTAATTAACTTAATTATTTGAGTTAAAATCAGTTTAACTAGTTCTAACTAATGGAGGAACTAGTGAGAGGTCTAGTGAATTAAAACTGATTTAATTCAGATGCAGTGATCAATCAGATAGCTGATAACTCACTAAAAATAGCTCATGCATGTCAGTTCTCAGGAAGACCCAGTTGAGATTGGAGTTAAAGGGAAGTGTACTATCAGTTGTATAATTAGAAAATTGTACAAGTAGTGCATGGAGTCAGAGGAAGAGCCTTAATTTATTGCGCAATAATTATTAGGAAATTTTTAATTAATAGGGACTCAATTACCTGAGGGATTGTGCAAGAAATCAGGGAATATTGAGGCCAAGAAACGAGTTAAGTATTGAACCAAGCTAGCGTAGGAATTAGTGAGACATACAGAGATGGTGCAGAGGGAAGCCTGAGAGAAGCATTACATTGTTCTCATATTATTTAACTTATGTGATATACATATAGCTGTTAGAAAATTAAATATTACAGAGCAATGCAACACATAAAATATGCGGAAAAATACAAGCACACAAAACACATAAAACCAGAGAGACACAGATATACGTGGTTCACCCAGTTTGGGCTACGTCCACCCCAAACAGCCAGTCCTTCCTTTCTATTATCCAACAAAAATGAAGAAACAAAACCTACAGCAGATCCACTGTAATATCCTATGTTCTCTCTCACAGTCTCCCTCTCTGTTTCTCGCTCTGAGATTACACACATAATGCACAGCCGCAATACAATACCCTCATATATACAAGGGGGTTGCCTTCTAGGGAAAAAAACCCTAATCTAAACATAACTTCTACCGTCAGATCATTTTCCTAATGAACAGCCCAGATTGACTAGAAATTACTATACTTTTACAAGGAAATTTTACATCTGTTTTTAGCTTTGAGGGCGCTGCCCCCGAAACCCCTGCCAGGGGGGGGCTCCGAAAAGCGCTGCCACCCCCCCTGGACCCCCCACGGCAGTGATTAATTACGGGCGGCGTTGCCACCCCTTTTAAGGTACATGGGTCCAATGTTGTGATACAAAGTAAAGAAGATAATCAAGCTCCACACCCAATAATCTCCCACTTGGAGACTGATTGTAGCAACTCCACCGCTGCTTCATTTGCTGGACAATGGCTCCTCTTTGGACCTGGTTGTTTCTCATCTTCATCGTCATCCTTGAAGAACAATTGAAACTGAGCATGTTCTCAGTTTCTCCCTGGTTACAACTTTTGTTAGCATATCTGCAGGATTCTGGCTAGTGTGTATCTTTTCCAGCTTCAACTCTCCATCTTCCAATACTGACTGTATGAAATGGTACTTGAGATGTATGTGTTTAGTCTTGGAATGAAATGCTGAGTTCTTTGCAAGATGAATAGCACTTTGGCTATCACTGTATAGTGTACCCATATCATGCTTCTTACCCAATTCATCCATAAACCTTTGTAACCAAATCATTTCTTTACTAGCCTCTGTAGTAGCAACATACTCTGCTTCTGTTGTTGAAAGTGCAACAACACTTTGGATTTTTGAAACCCAATTGACAGTTGTTCCACCTACAGTAAATACATATCCTGTAGTGCTCCTCCTATTATCTCTGTCACCTGCCATATCTGCATCAACATATCCTTGTAGAGCAATGTTTGAACCACCAAAGCATAATGCTTGATTTGTGGTACCTCTCAAATATCTGAGAATCCATTTTATTGCCATCCAATGTTCTTTTCTTGGATTATTCATGTACCTGCTTACAACTCCCACTGCATGTGCAATATCAGGCCTTGTGCAGACCATTGCATACATTAAGCTTCCAACTGCTGATGCATATGGAACTTTAGACATATAACCCATGTCTTCTTGGGTATTTGGGCACATCTCCTTAATAAGTTTGAAATGGCTAGCAAAAGGTGTACTAATTGCTTTTGCATTCTGCATAGTAAATCTTTTCAACACCTTCTCTATGTACTCATTCTGAGGCAGTGTTAATTTGCGATTTTTCCTGTCTCTAGTTATCCTCATACCAAGGATTTGTTTTGCAGCTCCCAAATCCTTCATTGCAAATGAATTTGCCAATTTTCTTTTGAGCACATTTATTTCCTGCATGTTAGACCCTGCAACAAACATGTCATCTACATACAATAACAATATAATATAGCTGCCATCATTTTGCCTTTTTAGATAAACACAATGATCAGAGTGACATCTAGTATAACCTTGTTCAGACATAAACTTGTCAAATTTTAGATACCACTGCCTTGGAGCCTGTTTTAAGCCATACAAGCTCTTCTTAACCTACACACTAATTTTTCTTCCCTTTGACCTCATATCCTTCTGGTTGCTCCATATAGATCTCTTCCTCCAAATCTCCATGGAGAAATGTTGTCTTTACATCTAAATGTTCAAGATGTAAATCTTCTACTGCTACAAGACTTAAAATAGTTCTAATTGAAGTCATATTAACAATAGGAGAAAATATTTCATCAAAATCAATACCTTTCTTCTGTGCAAACCCCTTCACCACAAGTCTAGCTTTGTACCTCTGTTTTCCTCCATCTTCTTCCTTCGGCCTGTAAACCCATTTATTCTGCAATGTAGTTTTACCTGCAGGCAACTTGACTAAGTCCCAAGTCTGGTTATGCATTAAGGAGTCCATCTCTTCTTCCATGGCTAGCTCCCACTTCTTCCTACTTTCAACCTGCATTGCTTCTTTATAACATTCAGGTTCACCAGAATCAGTCAACAATAAATAATATAATGAAGGAGAGTATCGTTCATGGGGTCTACTTATCCTGGTAGATCTTCTAACACCACTTTCAGGTGTTTGAGGTGCCTGTTGCTGTTGTGGTGGTTGCTGCTGCTGTGGTTGTTGATTATTATTATTTTCAGGCACCTTTACTTTTTCAATTATCTCATCAAGAACCGTGTATTCCTTGCTTTCTTTTTCCTGTTTCTTTTCCTACAACTGATTCTTATACAAGACCTTTTCATTGAATATTACATCTATGCTCCTAATTATTTTGTGATTTTCATAATCATATAAGCGATAACCAAAATAATTAGCACCATATCCAATAAAGGTACATTTCTTTGATTTTGCCTCAAGCTTTGTTCTGTTTTCTTTATTAATATGGACAAAGGCCTCACAACCAAAAGGCTTTAAAAAAGAGTAGTCTACCTTTTTACCTGTCCATGCTTCCTCTGGAATACCACCATCCAAGGAACTTGAAGGCCCTCTGTTTATTAGATAAACAGCAGTATCTACAGCATCTGCCCAAAATTGTAAAGGCAATCATGCATACGAAATCTCTGGAGACTTTACGCTCCTGGACTGTTGTTCATCCTTTACGGCACCATTTTCTTATGATAATTCTTGAACTGTCTTCTCTCTTTGAATTCAAAAATATCTCTGACAGTGTTCTTCTCAAAGAGTTTGGCAATATTCTCCGTTGTGATACTTTCACTGTTTCTTCTGTCAATCTATTAAGCTCCTATTTCTAGAAAAAGTATATTAAATACACTCAGACTTTATACGATCTAATAAATCGCGTTTTCTGGTTTATATTGATAAAAGTAACATATCATGAGCCTGAAGATGATACTGAAGGTCATCAATCTTGTGTGCACATCAATTACCGTCTCTTCTTTCTTTCGCAAGCTCTAAGAAATGGGATACTCTTCTTGTTTACCATAAATAATGAAATTCTCACAGAAATCCAAATCAACATTCTTCAACCCTGGCAACAAATTTCTTGAGTGAAGAATCTTCATTCCCTTCTCACTCATGTGTCCGAGCCTATGATGCCATAATGCTGCATCTGCTCCTTTGGAAGTTAAAGTATTAACAGAGTTAGAAATACCATTGCATAAATACAATGTACCAACCTTTTCACCTTTTTCTATTACCGGCGCTCCTTTGGTGACCTTCCAAGTTTTATCTGTGAAAGTTGTCACACAACCTTCACTGCCTAACTGCCCTGTTGAAATCAGATTTTTCTTCAGATCTGGAACATGCCTTACCTCCTTTAGTAGCCATTGGTTTCCATTCTGTTGTTTTACAAGAACTTTACCCATTCCAACAATTTTACGGGGTTTATCATCACCCAAACGAACTTGTCCAAAATCTCCTTGAACATAGTCATGAAAATATTTCTTATCAGGTGTGGCATGAAATGAAGCCCCTGAATCTACAACCCAAGAATCGGTAACATTTTTGAAAGAAAGAATCAAAGCATCTTGTAACACATCACCTGTCACATTTGCTTCATGATTGTTTTCTTGCTGTGTGTCTCCTTCTTTTCCCTTTCGAGATCTACAGTCTTTCTTTAGGTGTCCTTTCTTTCCACAATTCCAGCACACTATTCCTGATCTGGACTTGGATCTTCCTTTCCTTGATTTACTGCGATATCCCGAGCTCTTTCCTCTTTCCATTCTTCTTCCCCTAGACTCTGCACTCAAAGCATTACCCGATGTCTCACCGGAGCTTTTCCATCGCATTTCCTCGTTAAGGATAGCACCAACAACATCATCAAACTTTAAAGTACTAGATCCAGAGACAGAGTTACTAATGGCCATAACTAAACCATTCCAACTCTCTAGCAATGAGCACAAGAATAACAAAGCTCTAACTTCATCATCAAAGTTTACCCCTACAGAACTTAACTGACTGGTAACTGTATTAAATTCATTTAAATGGTCTGCAACAGATCCACCTTCCGACATCTTCATATTAAATAGTCGTTTCATAAGAAATACCTTATTTGAGGCCGAGGGTTTTTCATATAGTTTCGCCAATGTCTGCATCAAACCCTCTGTTGTTGTTTCCTTCGAGATATTGAAGGCGACTGACGCCGCAAGACACAACCGTACTGTTCCGAGTGCCTTTCTATCGAGAATGTTCCATTCCGCGTCTTTCATGGCCACCGGCTTCTTTGTTTTTCCGCTCAATGGTAGGTACAAATCTTTCTGATACAGATAATCTTCCATCTGCATCTTCCACAGCGGGAAGTTTTAGCCGTTAAATTTCTCGACCCTAAACTTACCATCATCCACCATTGCTCCCACTCGAACCAAGAACCCTTCTTTCCTACGAGTTTATTAGCCAAATATACCTTCGGCTCTGATACCAGTTGTTAGAAAATTAAATATTACAGAGCAATGCAACACATAAAATATCCTCTTAGGAAAAATACAAGCACACAAAACACATAAAACCATAAAGACACAGATATACGTGGTTCACCCAGTTTGGGCTACTTCCACCCCGAACAACCAGTCCTTCCTTTCTATTATCCAGCAAAAATGAAGAGACAAAACCTACGGCAGATCCGTTGTAATATCCTTTGTTCTCTCTCACAATCTCCCTCTCTATTTCTCGCTCCGAGAATACACACATAATGCACAGCCCCAATACAATGCCCTCATAAAAGCGAGGGGTTGCCTTCTAGGGCAAAAAACCCTAATCTAAACATAACTTCTATCGTCAGATCATTTGCCTAATGAACGGCCCAGATTGACTAGAAATTACTATACTTTTACAAGGCAATTTTACATCTGCTTTTAGCTTCGGGGGTGCTGCCCCCGAAACCCTTGCCAGGGGGGGGATCCGAAAAGCGCTGCCACCCACCCCTAGACCCCCCACGGCAGCGATTAATTATGGGCGGCGTTGCCGCCCCTTTTAAGGTACAGGGGTCCAATGCTATGATACAAAGTAAAGAAGATAATCAAGCTCCACACCCAACAATAGCAAGGTTTTTAGTTGAGGCTTTTGTCGAGATAAATCTTTGTGTTGTGAGATTGAAATTATTTCTCTTTCTTGTTCATGTGATTATGCGATCATAATTGGTTTCCCCAATTTGTAGAGTAGATTCGAGTATTTTTTTTTAGCATATTACAAATATCAGTTTGAATGTGCGTGGATTTTCTACATTTGTTACACAAATGGATGCATTGGAAATTTCTCCTATACTTGAGGGAATGATTTCTTTCTCCAAAATAACATAGGATAGTATAGACAAAAAAAAAAAAAAAAGGAATATATTTTAATAATGTTGGTTCAATCTTTCATGAATAATTATTCAAGTCATTGTTCAATAACTCATTTTTAGAGGATTTTATGGCAAAATGCAGCTAAAATAATCATATTTTGGATGATCATATGGGATTATTTTTAAAAAATATTTCGTTACAAAGTAGCCCTTTAAATCTAGTTTCTAACCCATATTAAATTTTCCAATTTGGATCTCAAACGGAAAATATATGGCCAAAATAGTTACTAGGTGTCAAGTGGAAAATTCAAGGACAAAGCTAGTAAAGTCGTGATTTGAGGGACTTAATGGACATATTTTTAAGATTTATTTCTAGGGAATATCTCCCTTGGAATCCTTTTTTAACCCAATTTCAATAATCTCAATCCAATATTATATAAATAAATTATGCTCGAATTAGTAATTGCTTGTTATAAAATCTGCATTGTGACAATTTTACATCTTGCATATTCATTGGCATATTTCACATATCAAACCATATTATTTTAAAAATATTTTTATAAAGGAGATATACCTTCAAGTCTAGTTTAAATCACAAATTGAATCATCTCATTTGAAGGTCGGGTGAAAATGTTGTGCCATATTTAATAAATGCATGTCTTAAAATTAACATAGTGAAACTTTTACCACGTGGTGTAGAGCAGTCGGTGATGGGGTGCACTGTTAAGGCACTCCGTCTGCAAGGTCACCGGTTCGAAACCCGTGGGTGATTAGGATTAGTCTAAACTACCAAAAAAAAACATAGTGAAACTTATCCTCCTAGTTCTGCTCATCATCATCTTTGTGATATAAAATCAAGGAATATTAAAAACCTATTTCTAATGGAGATATGTAAATCACTATACTTTATCTCTAGGTGGAAACACATATATTCTACCTTTAACAAAAGAAAATATGTTTAAATTAGTGGTTGTTGGTCTAGGAAAAAATTAACAAACAACTTCGTCAAGCAGGATGCTCCTCATCATGTTTAACATATCATTTATTCACTTTGAAAACATGTCTCTACTAGAAGTAGGCATATGAATCCACTTTAATAATCTTTTGAAATCATTCCAATCAAAAATAAAAATGAATGTTGTAATCACTCTAATTGGACAACACTTCTGAGTAGGTAAACAAATGCATTTTTCTTCATCTATCTTCTTTGTATTTTTTATATGCATTACTTGAATTTATTTTGCATGTTTCATGGAAGGAGAAAGATTGATCACTTTTATTTCTTAACATCACACATTTTATTGCACACAAATGCTTCGTTTTTCAGGTCAAAAGAAGTCCAAAGGGTCAAATCTATGGATAACAGTAAATGGTGGGAAACAACAACATAAATTTGTGGCAATATGAAGAATATTTCATGCAACACAATATTGTTGAGATGAAGGATGAAGTCAGAGTGGAAAATTTTTAACAAGACAACAATGTTTATGTTGTGAGAAATCAAGGAAGAATACATTCAAATGTCTTAAGCATTTGTGTGTTGAAGAGGAAGAAGATAAGAATATTGACATTATTATACAAGGAAAGATCATGTTACAAATAGATAACAATGAAGGGAAGTTCCAATATAAAATTTAGAGAGCAGAGAAAGTAGTTCCAAGAAATTGTTATCTTGATGTGTCAATGGAGAACAACATTGAATTTCAGCCAGGAAATAATGGTTTATGCTAGCCAAAGGATAGGTTGGATGTGGAAATAGAGAGAATAAGGAAGCTAATGTTGAATAAGCCTTAGTAGAAGAGTTATGTAGGGTAGAGAAGAATAAAGGACAATATGTTGCAGATGGTATAGCAAGTTTTCATCAGCAATGAAGGAGGAAGACTACAATAGGAGAAAACAATACAACAACAACCTGAAAAGGAGAAGGAATAGCTACAATATAAAGTTTGGGATTAAGGAAGATTCACTTCATCAACACATGGTAAGGAGACCATGAATATTTTTCACCTTGGGAGTCTAATGCAGGTGCATAGACCGAGCACAAGATGTGAGAGCTTACTACTACGATGGGATGGTCACATGGTAATATTGGGGGAAATTTTTAAATGTCTTGTAAGAAATTGTAAATATTTACATTAGGAAGTGAGTTTTTATCTTTAGAATAAAATGGAGAAGTTATTTTCTAATATAAATATAGTTTCCAGTTTCCTTAGAGAAGGGGAAACGATTCACTGAATAATTTTCTGTTGTGAATCATTGTTAATTCATTACTTATTCATGTGGGTCTGGTCAATTTTGAGACCCTGTAATTTGTTGAATTGATTGATATTAAAATTTGGTACAAAGTGACTTCAATTGTTGTGTGATTTATTCACGCATCTTTGGCATTCTTGTTGTAATGGATTCAAAATCCATGGAGGAATGTGTCACTGTGTTCTAGAGTAGTGAATGTGAGGTGTTTACAGTAAACTGGTCATTTTGAGAACCTGCATCTTGTTGAACCAATTTACATTAAAAAAATATGAACATTGTGGCCTCAATCATTGTGTGGTTGTTCATGATTCATTTGTATTTTTTTATAATGATTTCAAAACCCCGTGGAGGAACTTTCACTATGTTATGGCATAACGAATGCATGTTTGTTACAAAAATTCGAGTGTTGTTACAGTAGAATAGAGCACCCTTCTTTTGGAACAATTTCAAATCATTTTTGACTATTTTTGTCTTCTTCTTTTTTCTGATTGACAAATATGTAATAACATTGAAAATCCAATGAAGAGGGGCAATAGTAAATCGTTACTATGTTGAGTAGTGAGTCAGGACATGGAGAGTTGCTCCAGAAAGAGTGATTCATTTCATCTCCCCTGAAAATTACGTAAAAAAAATTCACTGAGCGCTGTGAAATTATTTCGTAGCAAACGATGCTATGAAATTATTTTGTAGTGACTGGACAGTGAATTATAAATGGATGCTACAAAATTATTACGTAGTAGCTAATAAATTTTTTTACAAGACTGCATTTCGATTGAAGTTCCCTTTTGGCATGCTTCTGTACTGACCAGTATTGGGCATTGAATGCGACAAAGGGCTGAATCCATTGTTATATGGATGGGGTAGACTGGTGATATTGGCTTCGGGTTCACTTGGACTACATCATTCTCCAAAGATTCTATGTAATCATATAATATCTTTTGATCCTCATCAACTTCCAAAGTTCTTCACGAAAATTTAGTTCTTTTCCGTTTTGTTTTGTTATAAAATGTTTGGTCTTTATTTGTTCTTATTGAATTTTCTTTGACATGGCTCTTGTGACTATTCTTGCATATGTAGTGGTCTTTTGCCTTGTTGCTTGTACCAGTTTTTCCTCTTCCATGGAATTTTCTTCTTACACAATTAGCTCCTCTTCATCAACCTCAAAAAATTGTTTTTCTTTTGAGAATTTGTCCCAAGTTTGTTGACTTTTAGGAAAATCCCATTCAACAATCATTTTGATTAAGCCATGGTGGTATAGGATTTTTCTTTCACTACTAGGATGTCTTTTAATTTTCCTCTGCATATTAGTAAGGCTATGAAAAAAGTAATATGGAAGATTTAATGGTTTTTCTCCACTCAAGTGTTGCGATATATATATATATATAAACCTTCCTTTATAGGTTAAATATACTTGTATATATAAATTTAACTCATCCCATGGATACTTGAGCCAAGTATTAGGATCCCTCTCTTCAAATCAAGCTTTTTCCTTGAATTTTTAAATAAATATGTCCACGGTTTTCCTTGAAAGTTCTAGGTTTTAAACTATCTTTCTCCTTCTTGAGACAACCTTGTGACTTGTGCTATCATATGCTCAAATAAATGGATTGTAAAATTCCATATTCTAGCATATTCTCCATCAAATGAATATACAAAGGCTTTAGAAATTCCCTCGTCATACCCATTGAATTTGAGAATAATTTTATCCATTATTTTTCTTGCAAGATTTTTTTGGTGTTAGCATGAAACTTAGCCATTTAAAATTGAAAGGGTTCAACCCTTACTTGCTTTGCCTAAACTATGAAGTATCCATGTAGTATCCATGTGAAGTGGGTCACCTGCCATCATTGTTCCCAAAAAGGATTGGCCTTGGAGAATGTGTATTGACTATAGGGTTGCAAATTATGAGATCACCCTCAAGCACTGATACACTTACCTAGGATGAATGACTTGTTAGATTACCTACAAGATGGCATGTACTTCACTAAGTTGGATATTTAATTAGGATACCACTAGGTATAAACAAAATAAAAATACACCTAGAAGACCACCTTTAAGATGAGGCAAGGTCTATATGAGTGGTTAGTGACACCTTTCGGTTTATGTAATGGAATAGCTACATTTATGTGTTTAATAAATGGTGTATTGCATTCATTTATAGATTCATTTGTAACAATGTAATTACATGATATATTTACTTTGGAAGAGCATATCTTGCATCTCATGCAAGTGTTAGAGACTCTAAAAAACATCAGTTGCTAGCAAAAGATTAAGAAATGTGAATTTTCTCAGTAGTCCTTCTGTATTTAGGGTGTGTGATTGGTGGAAGGGAACTCAAGATTGATCCTATGATGATGGATGCCATCATTAAGTGGTCAAATCTTATTAATGTCACTAAATATAGGATATTTGGGAGGGTATCATAGCACCTTTGGACATTTATAGCATCCTTTTTTGCTATATCTACACCACTCCATTTCATAACAACCAACAACAAGAGTTTCTAGTAAGGGAAGGATCAATAAATATTTTTGAAGAGCTAAAATTAATGATTGGTTAAAAAATATTTATTGCATTTCCTAATTTGCAAGTGAAATCCCTTTGAAGTGGAGACATATGCAAGTGGATATGCTATGGGAGGAGTCTTGATGTAAGGAGGTAAACCAATATGCTATCACTTTGAAATGTTCCATGGAAGAGTCCTAAAGTACTCTACATTTTATAAGAAAGTCTATGCCTTGGCTCATGTAGTTGAAAAACATAAGCACTAGTTGATGGGAAATGAGATCATCATCCAAAGAAAGCACAGTCCACTACAACATTTGCAGGCCCATAGGAATCTTCAAAAAATAACATGTTACAAGTGGGTTAGCTTTTTACAATGATTTCATCTTATTATCATATATAAGAAGGAAAATGCTAATAAGTTGGTAGACATGGTTTCGAGGCCACCATACCCAAAGTCGTAGTCATGGGTACTCTTATGCACATGGAACCTTTCAATCATGATGCATACAAGGAGTAATACACAGAATATGGGGACTTGAAGGAAGAATTTAAATAACTACAAGGTAAATTTCATATAGAAGAAGATGATAATAAAGATGACTACCATCTCCAGAATGGGTTTCTCTACAAGCTAGATAAGCTCTATGTTCCTAAAGGAGACATATTTCAACTTATAAAAGAGGTTGACACCTCCAAATTTATAAGGCATTTTGGTGCTAGAAAAAAATGGTCAAATTATAATTGTATGTGTATTGGCCAATGATGCAAAAAGATGTAGCTGATTTTATAAAATGATGCATACTTCGTTGCACCATCAAACTCAGTAATAGGAAATATCTCTACATTCCTCACTCGTACCTACTAGACCATGGGAAAGAATCTTCATGGATTCCATAGGTGGATTACAAAAAACCAAGAGGAGAGACCATTATTTTTTTGTGGAAATGGACATGTTTAGTAAGATGTGCATTCTCATGCTTTATAAAAATATCAATAGAGAATAAAATATAGGAAACATTTTCTTTGAAAATGTTTGGGTGCACTTTGGGATATTAAGGAGGATCATCATAGATATAGACATTGGATTTCTTAGTGCCTTTTGGATTACACTTTGGGAGAAGATGGCACCAAGTTGAAGAGATTTACAACTTTCCATCCACATAAAGAAGGGAAGATATAAGTAGTGAATAAAACATTGGTTCAACTTTTGAGGGGTTACAACTAAAAACATCCATGGACTTGCAATGGAAATTTGATTTATATTTAGCGCTCTTACAATAAAGAAGTCTACAATTCCACTAGTAAGTCCCCCTTCAAAACTTGCTTTGGATATTTTCCACCTTCACCCTTAGATGTTGTTTATGGAAAATAAGGAGGAGTAAGGGAAGACACCATAAGAGAAGCATTGTAGGCAAAAAATTCATTGTTAAGATCAGACAAATCCATTTGCAAGTAAAGGAGACATCGAAGAAGTCATAGGAAAAGTGCAATGACTAGTATGACTAGCACAACATTGAGAAGACACTTATGGTGGGAGATTGAGTCTGGTTGTATCTTAACAAAGAAATCCTTCAAGGTCTTGGTAAGAAGATTAAAGCTCTACGGTATGACCATTTTGAAGTGTTGGAGAATGTAGATGATAATGCCTAAATAATTGACCTATTTGCATATATGTTCATTTAATTAAAAGTGAATGTGGAAAATATGAAATTTTATGAGCCTTCCATGTTGGACCTAAAAATCAATAGGAAAGTCTTACCTATCATAAAGGAATTAGCACCAGAAGCTTGGGAAAAGTTAGGAGAGAACAAGATTTGTTGAAGAAGTCTAGAGTAACTAAACAAGGGCAACATGAAAATCTAGCTAGTAGGGTTGAAAGGTTAATTTCTAGGTGAGGCCAAATGGTACTCCAAGGACAAGGTAGAGGAAAATTTTCCTTGCCTATTTCAATTAAAAAAAAATGGAACCAAAAGCCTTTAGGAATGGGGTGGTGTGATCCAAAGTGGATTACTATATAATTTTTCATTTATTTTGATGTTCTTTTGGGTGGAAGAACTGTAGCTAAAGGCTTGTAGGGCCCATTTTAAAGGCGAGTTTTGTTTTGATGATTTAAGTTCTTTAAGCTTTTGAATCCCATTTGAGGCATTAAATGGTCCTTTTTGGCATAAAAAATTCGCATACAAAGTTCCCAACCTCACAACATTGTTTTATACATCAAGATATTTTCAACGACACAAAGATCACTACAATTGGATTTTCTATGAAGAACTTATTCCTCCTGCATTCTGACCTAGGCTATTGACAACCATAGTACTAGGTGGATGCCATGCTAGTTCCCATTCCTCACACATATAGAGCTAGTAACATGTGGACTTTTAAGAATATTCTATAGGGTGAAAAATCTTAACCCTAATAGAAAACCTTGTAATAACCATACGAGCCATAATGTCTATGGAAACTCCATTGTGAGGCGACCCTATTTTGAATTTTTATTTCATGTCTAAGAAGAAAATAATAATGCATAGTCCTGAGCGTTTGCTAATGTTTTTCCGTATTTAATTTCCTAGGGTACAACTTGTGTTCATTGTGTGGATTTTGTGGTATTCAGTTTAGTTTCTAGTATTTTTTATCTCAACATATTTCAATATTTTTTGTGTTAGGTTAATAATATTAAATCTAAATTTTAAATAAAGCATTGCATAACAAAGAGATTGTAGAAACTACAGTAATATTTGTTATGGAAAGCTATTTTGATGGATAGATTGTAGAACATAAGTTTTATAACCATAGACTTAAAAACTTATAATTTTGTGGAAAACACAAATCAACCACTGAATTGAAATGTTTTGCTACTAATAGTACTGATTTTGTCTTTTGAAATTTATTTGTATCATGGTTAAAATTACAACTTTTCGCAACCATGATTTAATAAACATGTAATTTCGATAAAATAATCTTTTAATCAACCTCTAAATTGAAAAGTTGTATTACTAATAGTACTCTCCTTTTGTTATGGTTAAAATTACAACCTTTAGCAATCAAATTTTTAAAAACTTAAAATTTTGTGAAAAAAATATTCAACCCCCAAATTGTTTTTTTTTCACTACAAATAACCTTGTGTGTGTGTGTGTACATATTCCATCCATTACATCAAAATTCATTATGTAACTTGCAGGAATTGAACCTAGGTGGGAGGATCCCAATAATTCCTCCCAACCACCAGAGATAAACCCAATTGTCTATAACTGTAACTACATACACACACCCACACACACACACATGACTTGGAATGAAAGCACAGGAAACCCCGAAGTACTTCCCCACATTTCGTTGATGGTAAACCAGGTAAAGCGTCAACCCTGATTATGGGGCCTTGCCCCAAGAGAATTGAAGAGAGTAAAACCAATGATTAGCAACAACTAGAAACAATATCAAATAACTTCACATCTAGCTCTAGACCACTTTATCTAACCCTTGGGGCAAAGGTAAGAGAAAACATTACAATTATATATATAAATAGAGAGAGAGAGAGATAACATTACAATTTTTTTGAAACCATAGCCTTAATTGCCAACATTATTATAGACAAAACCTCAAAATAACCCTTGAATAAAAAAGTAGTGATATTAATAATATCCTTGTCTTTTGAGGGGTTAATATTATAACTTTTAAAAATTGGCACCTTCAAAACTAGTATTGCTACAATGAAACTTTAAACTCAACCTATGAATAAAAAAATGGTGGTAGTGCCCACAACATTATTCTTTTAGGTATTAAAATTACAATTTTTTTAAACCATCTTTTAAAAATAAATAATAACATTGTAAACAAAATCTTAAATCAATTCCCAACTAAAAATTGGTGTTATTAGTAGCACTTTTTTTTAAAAGAAAAAATGGTTTAAAATTACAAGATTTTTGAAACAGTATCCTTAATACCCATATTATTATCAACAAAACTTTAAAATCAATTACCAAATCAAAAAATTCTAATATAACATAACTTCGAAGAAGAAGAAGAAGAAAAAAAAAAAACACATCTTAAAAACTATCTCGATATCACTAATATCCAATATTTTTTTATAAAATTTTTAAATAAAATCATTAATTTATCTTTAATAATAATAATAAAATAAATAACAAAACAAAAACCAAACCTCCCTTCCATTCAACATCCAACTCAAACTCCATAATCCCTCTTTAATCTTACAAAGTCCATAATCCCTCTTTAATCTTACATTAAGTTTCCCATTGTTTCAAAATGTCGGTAGCGAATTAAGGATAGCATGTGTAAAGATGTCGTGAGGAGATGTACACATTATCCATATCCAAGTGTGTTTTACTCCTATTTTGATGAAGCAATATAAACAAACTTTAACCACTTGAAGCATGGTGGCATGCATTCGTTGATAGGATTCATGACCTAGGGGGTTATCTGAGAAAACATTTTTTACATTTTTCCTAGAATGCATTTACTTAATCTTGATTAAATGTTTGTTGGGTAAAATTCCTTAGAATATGACAAACTTGATATCCTTGATACGAAGAGCTTCTTTCTGAATTCTAGTTATGAGATGGGCTAGTTTGCCATTTAACGAGGTTTAGGTTTTTAAGTTATTCATTACATTGATAATTGATAATTATGGCTCATTCCTCAATAGTTCTAAGAGATGTTATGTGATATGAGTTTATGAATTTTAGTTCTAAGAGATGTTATGTGATATGAGTTTATGAATTTTAGTCTTTGAAAGAAGCATAAACTTTTGCTTAATTATTTGTGGTTATCTCAAAACCCCATTCACAATTCGATTTTTAATGCCTCCAAGATCAAAGATGATCTCAGTTGAAGTGCCACCATTTTCAAGTTGAAACATATTTTTCTTTTGAACATTTATGATATAAGATATATGATACATATATATTATTAATAATTGATGTTTTTTTTTATGTTATTTTATTTAATTATTTATTATTATTTGGTGTTTAGTATAATATTAACATGTTATTTACATAAAGAAAGAAATTATATATCTATTAAAAATGATACATTGCAATGTGGTTTATAACTTAATAATTAATATTGTTAATGAATTTTTAAATGAAGTACCAGAATTAAGTATGAAAATATAATTATTAATGCATTATATATAATGTTAAAGAAATCTCAAATACTATTGAAAGGGCTTTTACAGAAAGGATCACTTTAAACAACTGCGAAGCATAAAATATCTAATTGAAAGTCAAAATGATGTCTAAATAAATTCAAATTCAGGAAACTAAAAGTGTACTCATTAAAAATGATAGATTTGGCATATTAAATATTAAAGATTAATTTTAAAATGTGTTTGAAAAAATGTTTTATTTAATATATAATTGGCGCTCTCCAACCCAGTATGGAAGAGATATTGTAATGCTATGTAAGCATTTTGACTTGGTCAAATAAAATAACTAAATAAAATAAAAATAAAATGAATGTGTGTATATATATAACCAGCCTAGATACATCTTAACTCGTGATTTATCAAGCGCTGAGAGGGATCAAAGCTCTCAAGGTGCAACCATCTCAACCATATAAATTGGTGTTGTCACATGCATGTCATGGTTCTTCGAGAAACTACAACATAAGATATCAAAACATGACGTAGTATAACTTATTGACGAAGTGGTCTTTTTGGGGGCAATTTTTTTGGTTGATTTCTAATCAAAATCCAACAGAGATTTTTAAAAACTTGAGTTTAAGTTGTTAAATATGTAGAATTTGAGTGCCCTAGGGGTTTTTTTAGGACGCTGAATTCATTTATGCATTCAAAAATGTATTTTAAACAGTAAAAAAATACAATCTTGCTTGAAATTGTATCGTCAGGTTATGATAAAAATGACTAATTTGTTATAAGTTAGACTACGCCTATCAAAACACTTACTACATGATACATCTTATATTGCTAAAAATTAAAGAAATTATAAAACCAACTAAATTATAACTTTATTTTAAACTATTATTATTATTATTGAATAATAAAAAGAATTAATATATAAGTTAAACATGTATACATATAAAAAAACGTGAAACACAATACTTTTTTTTTTTGTTAATTCCGTAGGACCTGACTTCTCTATTATTTAGAGCAAGTTGCTAAATAAATACATCAAGAAAAATGTGCCTCAACCTGCCCAAGGGGAAACCAGGTCTGTTGGCCATCTTAAAAAGTTAAAGGCCAACCAAAATCGATACTGTTTCAATCTATCAGTAGCAGCAAGCACTACTCAACTATGTCCATAATACTTACATATGAAACAACAACTATAAAGTCGATGAACAAAAAGCATACAAAAACAAAAAGAAACAAAGAGGCCTAGCCATCAAAAGATTGCACAGGGGCTGGATCTTCAGCAGAGGACCCAAGCAGCTCCACCCACTGCAAATCACGCAACTGCTCTTCAATGCGTCCAATTCTATCATTCTGTTGCTTTTGAATCTTGGTCATGGAGGTCATGTCGTGTTTAATATGATTAAGCTCAAATAAAAGGGAAGAATGAGCTTCATGTTCCTTCATACTCATCAAGGCCTTGGCAAGAACAAATTTAAACCTCCAATACATCTTAACAGTTTGCTGGAAAAGAGATACCCTACCCCTAGTACTACCAGGGTCAAGAAAGAAATCCGTTGTTGCTTGTCGCTGTTGTGGATCAACCTCATCTTCCGAACTATGCTTCTCCCAGTCCTGAATGAGAGGGGTCGTAGTAGTGTAAGAGTTAACCAAACTTTCAACAACCTGCACATTATTTTTGCGCCCTCGCTTGCAAGAGCAAGAAGAGATTTTTGTTTGCTTAACCTTGGCTCTTGATTTGCGAGCTGGCGAGGTGGATTTGGTCATACTAGCTCCCAACAAGCCTGTGAGAGACAAATAAAGAAACAAAGCAGAAAGGTAAGGCAGGGAATCTGAAATATGCATCATAGGAGTATCGAGTAGGTGCATGTTGGCAAAATGCAAGAAGCCAACCCAATTGAAGGATAGGCAAAAGATTCCAGAGACGAACATAAACAACTGCGCGCTAAACTGAGTGCTAAGGGTTATATCCAACAAGGAAGAGCAGCATTTGGGAAAAGCCTGACAAGGTGTAGAGAAACCTACAGAACCGGCATGCAAAAAGATAAACCCCTGTCGTGGTAAACTGCCAGGAGGCTGCGAAAGAAAGGCAGAAAGTCTTTGTAGAGACCAGCAAAGACAATGCTTACGAAAACAGAGCGTGCCGCAAACCAGCCTTCCATAATAGCCAGCAAAACGCATGCATAGACAGAATAAAGAGCTGCCAAATAAACCCACAGCAAAGACGTTAAAAACCCATATCATAAAACAATAATTGAGAAACGGACTTCTGAAGTAGGGATCGACCTCCTCATCATCATGAAAACGACAAGAAGACAAGACTACCAACAAACCCATCACCTTTGACAAATCCATGGCATATGGCGGAGAATGAGCAGAGTTAAAAGTAGAAAAGTGAGACAGTACATACCAAAACTCGCTTCTCCTACTCTGGAACCCTGTAAGCAGTCACTGTAACCAACTCAGAGCACCACCGGAATACCCTCCTGCACTATGCCAAACCGCGGGAATAAACCACAGAATGATGCAAACACACATAAAATCGGAATGCAATATGCCATGAAGAGTCGTCTCATCAACGGAAGGTGGTATAATTACAGTAGATCGTGCCCGCATACGAAGATGGTGGTCATGATTACGAGACTGACAGCCAGCTCACTCATTAAAGGCTGCTGACAACGGAGGTCCTGACCCGCACCCCGATCGGGGGTTATCTCGTATATCTCTATCTCGAAGATCTCTGTCTACAATGCGTTGCAGAGAGTAAAATTCAATATTCCAGGCCCTAGCAGAGGGGGTGATATCAAGATGTCGGTCACGATTTTGACAGCCCCAATTTGCCAAATAGTCAGCCGCTTCATTGCAATCTCGCCGAGTATGAGACGGAATGATGTAGTGTAATTGAGTGACCAAATTCTCAATCTCTTGTAGCAAAGTTGTTGTTCGCCAACTTTTGCTAATTTTATCCCAGTGTGTACCTTCTTTAAGTTTAGTCAAAGCTCCAATAACCATAGCGGAGTCCCCTTCAACGATAAGCCAGTCGAAGTGTTCGCGCTTGGCTATGATTAATCCGTGTTGGAGTGAAGTTAATTCATCCTCATTGTTCATCGCATAACCAAGGTCTAGAGCATAAACTCGGCAAACTTCACCTTGGGAATTCCTGAAAACACCCCCTATGCCAGCTTGCCCGGGATTGCCTTTAGAGGCACCATCGAAATTAAGTTTGATGAAGCCCAGAGTAGGCGGTTGCCAACATTGAGGGAAATGTTATCGAGGAGCTCTGAATTTCCAGAGATTGCCAGCTAACATTTGTGGATGGAGATTTAACTTATGCAAAATTTTTACTTCAAACCCTTCTGCTTTCCAATCATCTTGGAGCCATTTTTCAACCAGGATAATTTCTCTGATATTGTCAAGCACCTTTTCCCAGACCTTGTGATTGGGCTTGTCCTCACCCTGGAAAATTCGCTGGTTTCATTCCTTCCAAAGATCCCAAATTAAAAAACCCAGTACTAGCTGCCATGCTCGATTTAAAACCACACATTTATAACCGCCTTTTCGCCAATTCAAAAGTGTGGTAATCACGCTGGTGGGATCACGATCAGTGTGTCTGAAGGTAAATTCTAAATTCCGCCAAAGAGGTGCCACATAGCCACAGCTATTGAAAATATGTTCAGTGGTTTCATTTTCTTGTCTGCAGAAAGAGCATACTGATGGGCCTATCATACCTCGCTTCTGCAAATTATCCCACGTTAGAATTTTCTTATGACTAACAATCCATAAGAAGTATGCCACTTTCGGCCATTGGTACATGGACCATATTGTCTTCCAAAGAGGAGAACCAAGAGCATGATGAATGTGGGCTTGTATATGATAAGCCTCATTAATAGTAAACATTCATTTTGTTCGATAACCCCAACGAAGAATGTCTGTCCCTGTTTGTATCTTGATTTTCCTGGTCTGCATCTCACACTCATAGTTATGCCATTGCAGAGTGTCTGATGCACCAGGCCATGTTGTTTTCTCTTTCCATCTCCGCCATTGAGTCATCTGATGTTGAGTCCAATAATTGGAGACCAATCGGTGATGTGGAGTATTAGTGAATAAGAAGAGTTCGGCAAGATCTAATCGAGTAAATAATTTATTTCTTTGTTGCCACGAAACACAATACTTAATCTTGGAGAATTACACTCAATTTACTATAGAGATTCTTAATATGTAAATAGACTTTGTTACAATACTATATGTCAATATCTTAGCTTATCAATACCACATGTCAAAAAAACATAACTCACTTAATACTTGTTTATATAACATTTTTTTAATGATCAATTTAATTAAAAGGTCAAAAAGAACATAGCTACTTTACAAATAAATTTCTACATGTGTATATTACTATGAATATTCACTGGAGGTGAAATCTCTACCATCCACTTAATAATTATTGATAATTAAATTAAAATTTTGGAAATTCTATTCCATGTTTATCCACCTAACTATATTTGTGATACCACCTAATTATATTTAAAATGTTTTGGACTTTGATATTTACAGTAATAATAATATTGATATATTGTTTTTATAAGAAATATTTTTTAATATATACTTTATTGTATTTTAATTTATTTTTTATTTTATAAAAATATTATTTAAAGGAAATGTATATTATTTAATATTGATATTTTTATAAATAAAATTTATTAAAATATGTAAAAGAATCTTTCTCTCTTTTTCTATTTCTTTTTTTATATAAAAATGTGTATGGTATTTGAAAAAATTTATGTTTTTAATATGTATATGTTTATGTTTTTTTAAATGAATCTTCTGATTAATCACTACAAGAAATGTTGGTTCATTGTAATGTGGTTCATGTAAATATGAGAAATGTGATCTATCCAAAAAATTAAATAATATAGAAATATAAAAAAAACTCAAACAGTAAGAAAGTCAAAAGGTCAAAACACTAATGAATAAACATTAAATTAAAATATATCAAAACTTATAAAAATTAAATAATAAATTGTTAAGAAAATAAATTACCATTAAAAATAAAGATTAATAAAAAATAATATAAATTCATTTATTTATTAAGATATTAACTTATTAATGCTATTAAATAAAAAGATGATGATGATGATGATGATGGTTACGTACATTAGGACCAATGCAGTACCTTAAGAGAGGAGAAAGAATCTAAGTTTGATTCTTCAAAATCTTGTTTCTATGGTCAAAGAGAAGGGAAATAAGTGCTCCAAGATCGCTATAGGTGGGTTGGCTTAATAGGTCAAGAAGATTGGAAGTGTGGCAGATGGTGGGGATTTGAGAGTGAATGTGAGTAAGAATCAGGCAGTCTAAAAGGAAGTGTTTTTCATCTTCCACCTGCTTAGAATCACAAATCTGACAGATTCTATCGTTCCAAGGGGTCTTGGGAATAGACCACCACCCGATCTCACTCTGAAGCTCATGGGAATTAGTTATTATCTTAGCGATGTTAATTTTTTTCTTATTAATGGACAACACAGAGAGATAATTTTGATTATCAAGGGTGAGGTTGATCACTTCCTTATAGTATCTTAGCTTCATTTTACCCTCCAGCTCCTGATCCTCCCACAACTTGTCCTTAAACTTGGAGGTAATAATTTTTTTATATTATCTTTTCTTCTCATACTGAGCTCCTCCTTAATTCCCCAATGGTTGAGCAAGTACTAGGCATCCTTATGCTACCCGGGCTTGAGGCGAAGGTGAGGGTTTTGACTACAGTTAGAAGCAATTTTAGGGAGCCTTTTTTATTCCATGTTGTCAAGCTTCTTCTTATACATCGGATATCTAAACATAGCCGTACTTTCAATGGGGGACAAACCAGATTCGATCAAAAGAAGAGGATAGGGAGTATTTCCCTTAATCTTAAGGTTGTAGGTTATGGATTGCTTTTGAATAATCTCAATCTTCCTACATGATTCTCTGAATATACTGCAATCCCAAACTTCACATCCATATTAAATAAAAATAATAATACGAATTCATTTTTTATTAAGATATTAAATTATTAATACTATTAACTAATATTAATACCAACAAATTTTTAATAACTTAAATAGTGAAAAATATCATAATAAATGAAATTTTTGTTAAAAAAAAAATTATATCTTATATATCTTAAATATTATTATTAAATTAAAGTTATATATTATATTTTATATTTTCATTTTATATATATATATATATATATATATATATATATATATATATATATATATATATAATTCGATGGGTATAAAAGTAAATAAATAAATGACCTAGAATTTGAAGGAATCCAAATAATGATTAATATTTTATTTAAAAAAAAACAACAACAACTAAATTTCAAGGGGAACCAAATAAATTAAAACTAAGCCCAAAAATTGAAATAGGGCCATCAGTAAAAATATCATAATAAACAAAAATTCATAACTTAAAAAATAGATATTTTATTTTATATATATTAAATATTATTATGCTCAAGTTATATATTCATAAAATTAAAAATATATATTATATATATTTATATGTATCAAATTTTAAGAATATATATTAAATTTGATATGTATAAAAGTTAAAAATAGATAAATAAATGGAATTAAAATAATGGTTAATATTTCAATATCAAAATTCCTGGATAAGGGTGATTTATGAGGGCTCTACGGCGATGGGCTGCGGGGTTGGCAAGTGGCATGGCCACATGGCCACCCACAAGTCCCAACGACGAGCATTTAAGTGCTCATGGCGTCACCCAGATCACCATTTATTTCGCTGCAGAAGTCGAGGCTGGTACCTCTGCCTCAAAATGGAGACCCTTCCTCCTCCACCTGGTTATGTTTTTCGTTTGCCTGGTTTCATGCCTCCCCTGTCTCAGCCTCTAAGAAGCTACTGCTCCACTGAAGTCATGGAGCCGAACTCTCGCACGCTGACAGGGAGACACTGTAGCCTTCGTTGCTGTATTGAATTCCTCCCTGGCCATCACTACTCACAGAGCGTCCTTTGTCATCTGAATATCTCAGCAGCTTCTGGCTTCACCTCCGCCTCTGAGCTTCCGTCTCTGTGGTGCCACCGCCCTGCTTCTTCCTCAGCCCAGAGCATTCTTCACCCTCACTGTGCCACCATGCCTCGTCTCAGGCATCGCATGCGTTGTAGGCGAGGTAGCAGTAGAGGACGCGCTGCTCGTTCGTCGCTCTCTTCCCATTCTGACTCTTCGTCTTCTTCCCTGGAGCATTCCTTAGGCCGGTATCCTGATGCCCGCAGTGGGCATGGCCGCTTTGTTGGTCAGACCTGTCTTTCGGCTCAGCCTTCTACCACTGCAACCATGCCACCGCCTCTGCCCCGTCTGGACTCCTCCGTCACCCCGCCGACCCCTCACTCAGCGCAATTTCATTTCCACTGCTCCTTGGACTGCCCCCGTGTCTTCGCCACCATTTGTGTCTCCTTCGAGGAGGAGCCTGCTGAGGTTTCCAGAATCTGCCCGCCTAATTTGCAGAAACTCCCCCGCCGTGACCTCGCCTCCTCTGCGGACATCAAGGGTGACCCTGATTCAAGCAGTCACAATTCGCGTTCGGATAGCAGCAGCAACTCCGGCAATAACAGGGACGACAGGAAGAAGAGCAGGCAGGTCACGGGTAAAGTTGGTGAGACCAAGGAGCCCCGGCACGTAGCACTTGCCACCCAGGAAATGCAGACCACGGACACCGACGAATACAAGTGTCTCATCGTAGAAGAGACTCCTCCTACGCCTCATGACACCTAGGCTCTCGGGTTTTTTCTGGTTTTTTGTTTTCAGTATTCAGGTCCTTGGCCACAAGGTTTTGTTACATTTTGTTATCTATGTATGGCTCTGTAGGCAAACAATTAACAGTTTTGTCTGTATTACGCTGGTTTCCTCTCGCTAGGCAGCGAAACAAACTCTCATTGGACTGGTTTCCCCTACATGGGCAGTCCTATTTTTGTTGTTTTATGAGAATTATGCCACTAAATCTGGCTAGAACATGAGAGGCTTGTGCCTCCATGTACACTATGTTACACTAATAGAAATTAATCTTACTTAGAAAAAAAATGTATGTATATATATATATATATATATATATATATATATATTTCAATATTAAAAGTAATTTTGGAAATAAAATTGATAATAATGATGATGATGTAAATAATTAATAAAAAAGGAAAGAATAATATAAATTATAAAATAAATAAATAATAATAATAATAATCTAAAATAAAGCAAAGTAAGGAGTTAAGGGTAGGAATCTAGTTCGTGCTTATTTTCCAGTTGTTGTCTCTGTTAAGATTGTCCACCTATTTCTTGATTTCAATGGCTTCCATAAACTTCCTATGATGGAAGTGATCAATCTTTACAATGACCTTAGACTCCTCAATACGAATGTGGTGTTTAGTTATCGCGGCATGCTCGATTAAAGCTGAGGAGCGGGACCAACTGTGTTTGATATCGACTGCGTGCTCTTGAATTCTCTGTTTGATGAAGCAACCCATCTCTCCTATGTAGGGTGTCCCACATGAGAATGGGATTAAGTAAAGGAAATTTCATGCTTTTAGGGTCCACTGGGTTTTTGATAGATCTCAGAGAGCCCTGAATGGTGTTAAGCAGTTTGAAGGTGGTAGGGACCTTGTTCTTTTTAAGTGTGCTTGCAATATTGTGAGTGTTTTTGAGGATGAAGGGAAGTTGAACATTGGAACCATATCCTTAAAAGCATTCCTTATCTTTGGTCCTTTACTTTCCTTTTGGAAAGCTTTGAGACCTTGGTGCTTTATATAGCCATTATTTTCAAATACTTTTAGAGATGGGTTTTCTCATCATCCAAGTGACTATCATCAGAAATATTCAAAGTGCAAGTGGCCAATGCGTTAAGAACCCCAAATTTTTGTGCCTAATAATGATGGGAACTGACATGAAGATATTGCTCTGCATGTGTCTTTTTACGAAAAACTTGCTGATAAATGTAACCATATCCATTCTTAGAGATAAGCACATCAAGTAAGGGAAGGCTACCATCGAATTCTACCTCCATTGTGAACTTAATGGAGTCAAATTGATTATTAAGATGTTGTAGGAACAAATTTAATTTGTCATGGCTATGAGGCTAGATGATGAAGGTAACAACGACAAATATTTTCCCAAGCTTAGGGCGAAACTAAGTAGAATCCAAAGCCATAGTTTCAAAGTCTTCCATGAACAGGTGAGCTACGACAGGGGAGAGTGGAGAACCCATGGAAACTCCACAAGTTTGTTCAAATAATTCATCTAGGAAGCTGAAAATAGTATAGGCTAGGCAAATACCAACTAACTTAGTTGTATCAGGATTGATAACACGATTGATGACTTCAATAGCTTCATTAATAGGGATTTTTGTGTAAAGAGAAACTACGTCAAATTTAACTAAAATATCCTCAAGATCCATCTTAATATCAATCAATTCCTTAACAAAGAAAGTTGAGTCCTTAACGAAGGACTTGGTAAGGCCAACAAGGGGCTTAAGCTTATGTGCTAAGATATTTAGTAAGAAGATAAGTAGGCCCACATATTGTATTTACAATGGGCCTCAGGGGAGCCCCATTCTTATGGATCTTGGGTAGCTTGTAGATCCTATGTGTGAGTGGGTTGCTCTCAATAATCTTTTGTTTACGAGGTTAAGGACATTTCTAGATTGAATGGCGTTGGAGACATCCCTGGAGACTTTATTAAGAGGGTTCTTACTGAGCTTCTTGTAGCTCCTATTGTTAGTGAGGTAATCCAAAATTTTGTTCAGGTATTCATCTCTATCTAAGATTACAACAACCCCACCCTTATTAGCTTTGAGAACGACAAAGTCAGGGTTATTGTTCAAAGCCTCAAGGGCTTGGAAATCAAGCTTGATGATGTTCCTCTTTGGCGATTAGCCTTTTTAAGAACAATCATAATCTTGCCTAATTGCCTCTTTTATGTTATAAGGAAAATCTTTAATCGCATACTGAATGTTATAAACAATCTCTTCAATACAGATTTTTTGAGGAGCAAAGGAAAAATTTAGCCCTTTCTCCAAAAGGTGATAAATTGGAGGGTCAAATTCACGACATAAGATATTAACAACTCTTTTATTGATTGAGGGGGGGATAGAATAATTAATAAGGGGTTCTGATGGGGGTAAATGAGTCAATGAACACAAAGTGGAGACCACAAAATAGGGGGTTGTATTGTTTACAAGAATGGGAGAACAATGGTCATTCCTAGGAATGTGATTCAAGGAGATAAGGTCAAATGGAGGAACCTGTGAAGTGGCCATAGGTGAATTATTATTAATTTATAAATATTAATATACTATTTTTTATTTAATAATATTAATAGGTTAATAATTTAATAAAAATTGAATTCATATTATTTCTTACTATATTGACCTTTATTCTTAACGATCATTTATTTTCTTAACAATTTATTATTTCATCTTTATACAATTTGACCTATATTAATTTAGAAAAAAATTCATTAATATTATCAAATTTTCTGGATTTTGACTTTCCTTCATCGTTTTGTGACCATTTGAGTTTTTTGCAATTAGCTCTTGACATTATTTAATCCCTTGGATAGATCAGTTTCCTCATCTTCATCGTGATGATGAAAAACATTAGTTGGTTCGAAATGTCATCCCAAAATTTCTCATCGTGATTAATTCAGAAGATTTATTTCAAAAACATTATGAATCACAAAAGCTTGAACTTAGAGGTATACATTTTTTATTAGAACTAGTATTTTTTTTGTAAGCTTGGTAGGAATACATCTTCATCATGTCCAATATATCACCCTCATTGGGCAGGGAATTGAATTGGTGACTTCACATCAAGGAGTGCCTTAACAAAGCACCCAATCACCATCTATACAAGACCCTATGGACTTATTAGAACTAGTTTTAAATATGTCTTTTTTAAATTGCCTTTAAAATAATATTTAAATATAATTATGAATTATATATATATATATATATATATAAGGTGAATTCTATTAACTTAAAAATAGGAAATTACATAAAATATTTTTAGAAGTTATATTGATTTCTCGCCAAGGAGATCAACCCACAACCAACATTACACCCTTCGAAGGGACATAAGAGACAATTGAAAATTGAAAGGACTAACATCAAGCCAATCTATGGCGGGATATTAGCCTGTCTGGCCATATACATAATTAATTGCAAAATTAAATCGATAAACTTGATCTGTCACATAGCTAGGGGAGCGGTTCAAAGTCTAAGCCCACAACTAGAATAGGGTCTATTGGGTTTGCTGAGGATCTAGCAGGTGTTGGAGGGATGTTGAGATGTTTTTTTATCCTTGCCAACCTGCGATCTATCATTTCCTACCTACAGTCATAATGTTTTATCTGGCCATTCATATGATCCACTGAGTGCAAGAAGTCCCTTCTCGACTCCTAGTTGTTTAATAGCGTGTGTCCTAGAGAAATTTCATCTTCCACTACAAATCTATTGTCTGCACAACTAATAAGTTGTGTTGTGTGTATGTCCCATGTCTGGGATCCATACTATTCACTTCACCAACACTTCGGAATCTAAGAGAGAAGTTCTTTGAGAGGAAGCTTCCCCTTCAGACTTGGTCAATTGTTCTTGCATATGCACAATGATATGGTCCTTGCATCTAGCTAAAAATCTTGCCACTATGTTATGTAAACGTGAATTTTCGTTGTAGGCTCTCTCCTCATAGTATGTAGCCCCTCTCCTCACCCAACCTCTCTCCCTCAACATTATGAATAGAACCCCTAAGGACCTGGACTAAAAAATAGGAGTTATTTTGAGCAAGAATAACTTCTCTCCCCCACGTCCACCTTACCTATGAATGACCAAAGACTATTCGACATATGACCCTTGAGTTGGCCAATAGGGCACCCTGTCCGGAAGGATGAGAACTAGTTGACCCCTGTCTCAAACTTTGACCTCCACCAAATTGTAAGACCTAATTATCCCTAGTTATGCTAAAACACCAACTACACCAAATTGTCTTTAGACCTTGGCCCAAATATATATAACAAAGCCACCACCCACCCCACACAACTATAAGAGAACACAACCACAATTGCCTTCCAGCCCATGCCAACAGGTGATGGTCATTATATCGGTCAAATTTTGGGGCCTCCCACCATGATCAGGAGATCATGTGTTATGCTAAAAATTGAAAGTGCTCTAAATTATACCAAACCTGAGCGAACGAATATTTCTCATCGTTGTGATTCCGGCACCACGAACGGTTCGAAAAACCGATGTAATATGAGGAAGATTGTGTTTTGTTCGTTTTCCCAAACAGCTAAAATTTTGTGACTGGGATGCCCAGTCAGCATGCAGGTACAGTCAGCAAGTGGCATATTCTGGGGAATATTCCCTTTTCTCATAGCTAATCAAAATTTGACACGTGGCTAAATATGGGCCATTGATTCTGGTTGTTCGAAGTGTGTTTCTGACCGTTGATGGGGTTTGTAATTTTTTGAAATGGGTCGTTGGATGAGAGACATGTGGCAAGTCCGGAGGCTGCCACGTGTCCCCAGGAGGCTATTGCAAAATTTTGGTGGAGTCGAGGGGGGGTCGACCCCGCGACCTTCGGCCTGCCTGTGTAATCCTTCGACCATCTCGCCTACCACATGTTACTTAACCCATGGTGTGGCCACATTAATTTATGTTGTAACGTGTTTGCAGTCGGAGGGGGGGACCACCAGCAGTCCCAACCCGTTGGTGGCCCAAGGTGTGGTCACATGTAAATGTATTAAAACCACATCATTTTATTTATGGCTCGACGGTTTTACAAAACGTGACATGAAACTATTTCGCAATCCCGGTCACATAGCATGGTTTGTGGAAACAGTTAACACGATGGTTATCTCAACCATAACCTCCGGTAGGATCAAATTTATTACATGCGCAGTGAAATGGCATGTAATGCCACGTTTGCGGAACCGCGCCAACTCCAGATTCTGTTTCAATTTATAATTTAGGACTAACGGTTTAACAAACAGTAACCTCCGAGCTCAGGTCGACATGTCACATGTGCCCAAATCCTAACATTTAATGTAAATGGTTTATGTGGCGGGAGTTTAGTGTGCCTCTAAAAATTAGGCTGATTTTACAAAACTGACTGCAGTTATCCATTTTTAGTGAAGTTTTTCTAGCTGACATTGGGAAAAATGCATTGGGAGGTCAATTCTCGACCAATTTAGGTGAAACAAGAGTCTACCTAGACTAATTTGAGCATTCTGGAGCCACTGGTGCAAAGAAAACAGCCATTAGAGGCTTTTAAATACATGTAATTTGCAATTTTGAGCATAATGATAAAGAGGGACATGTCATTGGGAGCTAGACCAGCAGATGTAGCCCAGGAGGGGTGAATTGCTTCATCATGCCTACTGTGTAAATCTTATGTGTGATTGTATTTCTTTGTTATACACTATTGTATAGTGTTATTTAGGCTTATTTTCATGCTTAAAGTTCACAAATTCATCTATGTTTCATGGTTAAAACACGCATTCCTTAAGCAAACAAATGGAGACAAATTGTACATGTTTTTAATACTGAAAGGACACTTAGCACAAAAAACTAATACACTCCTTTCAGATCAGGTTGGTATCAGAGCTTGAGTTTAATCTCTGGTGTTGTTGTGTGCAATTATTCTTTTAACTTTTTGCAAGGGTTTTCATGCTTACTAGGCTCAAGCTTAAGAGAGGAGAAGGCAAATTGGTGGAAGCAAGAGGTTCTCAAAGTGAGCCACATCAAGGAGGGAAATATTGCCACATTCTCCACCACCTAGTTCACCTCCGAAAGAAGCAGAAGAAGCTATAATCATGCCTCCAGGAGAAGAAGAAACCCATGAAGAGGTGGATCCCAAAGAAGAATAAAGAGTGTTCAGGAAAGCATTCCTTTACATGACTGAAATGGTGAGAATCCTTTATCAAGAAAGGAATGAAAGACTAGAAGGAGAAGGATCCAAGCTTCACAAGGAAGGTTAGGGATCATCAAGAGGCCACAATGATGAAGATAAATCAAAGAAGGGAAATGGAGGTAGTGGAAAATCACCATCCTCACCCTCATCATCATCATCCTCTATTTCATCTTCAGTACACCAGTCACACAAGTCAAAGAACACTGGTAAAATTCATTTTCTAAAACTTGATGTTAAGTTTGAATTGCCAATGTTTAATGGTGAATTCAATGCAGAAAAGCTTGATAATTGGATTAGGAAATTGGAGGTTTATTTAAGAATTCAGAACCTTCATGATGATGATACCAAAATCCAACTAGCTTCATTGAGGATGGAAGGTGCAGCTCTTTTTTGGTGGGAAGCCAAGACAAAGGAGGAGATAAAAAAAACATGGTAAGATTATTCTATCATGGACTCATTTCATTACTCCAATAAAACAACATTTTTATCCATTAGCTCACATGCAGAAAGCCATAATGAACTGGAAAAATTTTAGACAATTGAAAGGACAAAATGTACAAGACTACACCCAAGAATTTAGGAGAAGAGCTCTCTTATTAGGGGTAGATTTGCAGAGCGAAGATATTTTGCTCAAGTACATAGGAGGCTTACATAGCTACCTAAAACATACTATTCTCATGTTTAACCCTACAATCTTAGATGAATTTTGTGTTCAGGCCACACATCTAGAAGCAAGAGGGAAAAACATTACTGATGAGAGTAGGAAGAAACCTTTTAAGGGGGAAAACAAAGAGAAGACCTCAAAAGGTAAGGGAAAAAAGAATGCATCTGTCAAGAAAGAGGGAGATAAAGTGGTTTGTAAACATTGTTCAAGAGAAGGCCATGAAGAGAAAATTTGTTGGAAATTACATTCTGAAAAGAGACCCAATTATAACAATAACAAAGGGAAGCAGAAAACTACAGCTACAAATCAATGTGACTTAGGAGAGGATTCAGGTGATGAAACTAAAATTACAGCCATGGGATTGAAGAACATGAAGGGGAAAGAAATTGAAAAAAAACCCAGTACTAGTACTTCAAAATGTCGCATATAAGCTCCAAATGAAGAAGAGAGAATTGAATTGTTTCATGTGAGGGTCATATCCAAACATACCAAGATTGACACATTGTTTGAAAGTGGGTCACAAGAAAACTTAATATCTAGATACTTGGTCAAGAAACTTAATCTTAAGACCATTCCACATCCAAAACCATATCCACTTGGTTGGATTTGTAAGGATGAAAATTTATAGGTTTCAAAGAAGTGCATATTGTGCTTTGCAATAATTGCACATTTTGTTGACACAGTTGAATTAGATGTGGTTTCGCTTGATATTACAAGTGTTGTGTTGGGCAGTCCTTACTTGTATGACAGGAAAGCGATCTTCCATCGCCATGAGAACAAATACCATTTATTCAAATATGGCAAGGATTTCATTGTTAGAGCACATCGCAAGAAGACAAATATTGCAATGGCAAATGCTGGACAGGTAAAGAGGCTGGTGAATTCAAGTAATAATTTTGTTCTTCTAACTATTAAGCCTAAAGCTGATGTTAATCATGAGTCATTTGAAGATTGTGATCCTAAGTTGAAATCAGATTTATATGATGTAGTTGATGCACATCATGAGATGTTTCAGGAGCCAACAAGATTGCCTCCTAAAAGGGAGATTCAACATGAGATTCAATTACAACAAGATTTTCCTCTTCCCAAAATTGGCATGTATCGCATGTCGATAATGGAGAATGCTGAAATAAAGAGGCAAATCAAGGACTTGTTGGACAAGGGACTCATAAGGCCAAGCACTTCTCCATGCGGTTCACCCATAGTCTTGATTCTGAAGAAAGATGGGACTTGGCGCATGTGTGTTGACTTCAGAGCTTTGAAAAAAATAATGGTAAAGAATCGATACCCACTCCCAAGGATAGATGATTTACTAGATCAGCTGAAAGAAGCAAAGTTTTTCACTAAGTTAGATTTACGAAGTGGATATCATCAAGTAAGAATTGCAGAAAGTGACATATGGAAGACTACATTCAAAACCAAACAAGGACTCTTTGAGTGGTTGGTTATGCCGTTTGGTTTGTGTAATGCACCGACGACTTTCATGCGTGTTATGGATAATGTTTTACGTCCATTTCTTGATGACTTTGTGATTGTGTATTTAGATGATATACTCATTTTCAGCAAAACAAGAGAAGAACATGTCTTGCATATGAGAAAGGTGCTTGATGTTTTGAGGAAAGAGAAATTATTTTTTAAGATGTCTAAGTGTGAATTTGGAAAGAATTCTCTAGTTTATTTGGGACACATTGTAGGAGGAGGCGAGTTGAGAATTGATCCTTTTAAAGTGGAAGCCATTGTGAATTGGCCCACTCCCAAAACAATAACCGAGGTAAGAATTTTCTTAGGCGCAACTTAGTATTGGAGAAATATTATTGCTAACTTTTCTGCCATAGCAGCTCCTATGCATGCAGTGACAAGTGTGAAGAAAGGCTTCCAATGGGGAGGAAAACAACATCAAGCTTTTGAAGCTTTAAAAGACAAGATCATTTCAGCTCCGGTCCTTGCATTACTGTATTTGAGACAGCCATTTGAGATACAAACCGATGCTAGTGATTATGCCATGGGCGCAGTACTTTTGCAGCATGGTAAGCCTGTCGCTTTTCATTCTGAAACATTCAATGGTGTTGTAACTAATTATCCTGCATATGACAAAGAGTTGTATGCGTTGGTACAAAGCGTCAAGAAGTGGAAACACTACTTGATGGGTAAAGAGACAATTATACATACCAATCACCAACCATTACAGTACTTGCAGTCGCAAACAAAATTGCAGCAATCACGACATTTCAGGTGGATGGGATTTCTTCAATAGTTTCACTTGGTTATAAGGTACAATAAAGGTATTTTCAATAAATTTGCTGATATGCTTTGAAGGCAAATTATAAGTGCTTCTACTTTACATAAAAATGATTCTATTGTACTGAGAGTTACATAGAACAGTATGCATCTGATGCTGATTTTCAAGATGTGTATGCTAGTTTGAGTGAAGGGAATCAAGTCATGGAAAATGATTATCACATGCATAACAATTTGTTGTTTCATTTGGGCAAGTTGTGTATACCACAAGGAGAGAGACTTAGTGTCATGAGAGAGGCTCATTCATCTCTTATTGTTGGACACTTTGGGGTAAGCAAAATAGTGGCGCATCTACAGAGGTATTGCTACTGGCCTCGCATGATAGATAGTGTGTCACGTTTTATAAGAGGATATTCTATGTGTGCAACAAGCAAGCCTAGCAATAGGAAGCTTGGGTTGTACACGCCACTACAGGTACCATCAAGGCCATGGGAGAGTGTCTCCATGGACTTTGTTGGAGGTCTACCTATATCAAGAAAACATCATGATTATATTTATGTAGTTGTGGATAGATTTAGTAAAATGTGTATACTTATGCCATGTAAGAAAACCATTATTTTTGAACAAACTGCTGAAATTTATTTTCAACATGTATGGGTTCATTATGGTTTACCAACTTCTATTGTTAGTGACAGGGATTCCAGGTTCATTGGGAATTTTTGGTCCAATATTTGGAAGATGATGGACACAAAGTTGAAAAAGAGTACTGCTTTTCATCCGCAAATTGATGGCTAAACTGAGATGGTGAACAGAACCGTTGTGCACCTATTGAGAGGATATTGCAGCAAACATCCCAAGTTGTGGGATGAACAATTGCATTACATTCATCACGCTTATAACTGGGCCAAGCACCCTTCAACAAATACTTCACCTTTTGAAGCCCGCTTTGGGTATTTGCCGAAATTGCCATTAGACTTCATCTTTGAGAAGGATGTTACAATTGATGGACACAGTGATATTGACAAGGCTCGAAAGTTCAATGAGAAAATTCAGATTATTCATCAACAAGTTCAAGAATAGCTTGAGAAGATTCAAAGAAAATACAAGGAGAGGCATGACAAACACAGAGTTGATCACAAGTTTCAAGAAGGAGATGAAGTATGGTTGCACATAGGCAAAGAAAGGATGCAAGGAGAAGGTAAAAAGCTCAAGCCCATTCATTATGGTCCATTCAAGATCATTAAACAAGTTGGAAATAATGCATTTCAAATTGACTTTCCTTCATCTATGCAAATGTATTCCGTTGTAAATATGGAAAATTTACGTTTGTATGAGCCTCCTTTGATTGATGATCAAGGGAGTGACATTCAACTGCCATCTATAGAAGATTTCTCACCAAAATTTCTGGACAAGCTCAAGGAGGATTCCATCCTAGACAGGAGGACACACACTTCCAAGAGGGGAAGTGTCTATTATCTTCGAATTGGGCTCAAGGGCAGCAAACCAATTAAGGTAAGGTGGATGGAAGTGGAAAAGGTGAGGGAGTTGTACCTTCATCTTCTGAACAGGTAATTAAAGTCTTTTGTGGTCCAAAATCTTCCCAATGGGGAGGTATGATCAGGAGATCATACCTCAAAATTGAAAGTGCTCGAAATTGTACCGAACCTGAGCGAACGAAAAGGTCTCATCATTGCGATTCTGGTGCCGTGAACGGTTCGAAAAAACGATGTCGTATGAGGAAGATATCATGTTCTGTTCGTTTTCCCAAACAACGAAAACTTTGTGACTGGGATCCCTAGTCAGCATGCAGGTACAGTCAGCAGGTGGTATATTATGGGGAATATTCCCTTTTCTCACATCCAATCAGAATTTGACATGTGGTTGAATCTGGGCCATTGATTCTAGTTGTACGAAGTGTGTTTCTGACCGTTGATGGGGTTTGTACGTTTTTTAAATGGGTCATTGGATGAGAGACACGTGGAAAGCTCAGAGGTTTCCACGTGTCCCCAGGAGGCTATTGCAAAATTTTGGTGGAGTCGGGGGTGGGGGTGGGTCGACCTCGTGACCTCTGCACTGCCCGCATAAACCTTCGACCATCTCGCCTACAACATGTTACTTAACCTATGGTGTGGTTGCATTAATTTATGTTGTAACGTGTTTGCAGTGTGGTCACATGTAAATGTATAAACCACAACATTTTATTTATGGCCCGACGATTTTACAAAACATGACATAAAATTGTTTCGCAACCCCGGTCACATAGCATGGTTGTGGAAAAGGTTAACGCGACAATTGTCTCAACCGTAACCTCCGGCAGGATCAAAGCTATCACAAGCACTGTGAAATGGCATGTAATGCGATGGTTGTGGAACCGCGCCAATTCCAAATTCCATTTCAATTTGTAATTTTAGACTAACGGTTTAACAAAACTTAACCTCCGGGCTCGGGTCAACATGTCACATGCGCCCAACTCCTAACGTTTAATGTAAACGGTTTATGTGGCGGGAGTTTAGTGTGCCTCTAAAAATTAGGCGGATTTTACCAAACTGACTACAGTTAACTGCAATTCTCCACTTTTAGTGAAGTTTTTCTAGCTGACATTGGGAAAAATGCATTGGGAGGTCAATTTTCGACCAATTTGGGTGAAACAAGAGTCTACCTAGACTAATTTGAGCATTCTGGAGCCACTGGTGTAGAGAAAACAACCATTAGAGG
The DNA here is from genome assembly GCA_034641835.2 of Pinus albicaulis. Classification (NCBI taxonomy): domain Eukaryota; kingdom Viridiplantae; phylum Streptophyta; class Pinopsida; order Pinales; family Pinaceae; genus Pinus; species Pinus albicaulis. The sequence continues at coordinate 812,860,116 of CM076578.1, read as the reverse complement.
CTTGTAAACACATGTAATTTTCAATTTTGAGCATAATGACAAAGAGGGACATGCCATTGGGAGCTGGACCAGCAGATTTAGCCCAGGAGGGGTGAACTGCTTCATCATGCCTACTATGTAAAACTTATGTGTGATTGTATTTCTCTATTATACACTGTTGTATAATGTTATTTAGGCTTATTTTCATGCTTAAAGTTCACAAATTCATCTATGTTTCATGGTTAAAACACTCATTCCTTAAGCAAACAAATGGAGTTGTACATGTTTTTAATACTGAAAGGACACTTAACACAGCAAACTAACACACTCCTTTCAGATCACAGCATGATATATTCCACATTACGCCTAGCTAATTTACAATCCAAACCTAACTCCACTAAAAACTAAAGGGCATATACACACCAAACGAACTGCATTAGTAGCCAAAAGTAATAGACTCCCAAGAATCTTCATAGCAGGAATGACAGAAACTAATTCCAATGCAATTACTTCCCACCAAATAAATTTTAAACCAAATTCCATTCTTGCATTGCACCCTACTCCACTTCCGACTCGATAAAGGATAAATAATATAAATAAAACTGCCCCAAAGAACTAGCAAAGGAGGGTATCCCCCGAAAGGAATGGAGAAAGAGAAAACAACAAGCAGACACAACAAAAAGATGCCAAACACCATAATGGAAGTTATTTGGATAATGCAAGAGGGAATTTTACCTTAATTGCCCGAGCTGCCCATATGAGTGCTCTTTAGGCTCCCACTTCCTCGAATTAAGTCTAGCTAGTTCACATTCCAGATAAGTCCCAAGGTGGCTTCCAACATCCTCTCGCTCACTAAGATTAGAAATTGTCATACTACAACCCCCTCGCTATCAATAAACATCATTCCTCTTTTGCGCAATAGTGATAGATAAGGAGTGTTGTTGCACTCTACCAATTTCCCCAAGTTTGTTCCTCCCTCTTCCCCGTAAATTCCTTTTACCAGCCTCAACTGGCCCTTCATTGCAAATTATCTCCAATGGTTTGTGGGTTACGGCATCCCCTGTATGCATTAACTCATACATTCTCAACATTGATACCAATCTTCTCACACGTGAGTATCCACCCTCGTCAAACCAATACCCCTCATCTAACACAAAACTAACAAATTTAAAACCAATTGCATGTTTATGACATTTACCACGGATATATTGCCACATCTCCTTGCCTACTAGTTAAATAAAGCAATGCCAACCCACCCCTTTCACAATAAATCACTCCATTTAATAAAAAAAATTCATTTTAAATTATATATATATATATATATATATATATATATATATATATATATATATATATATATATATAATTTTAAATTAATAGTATTTACATTTTAAATTAGCAAATATAAAAACATTTAAAAAATATTTCTTTGCATGTCTTTTTAAATAATTAAAAATATTGATATTTTATAATTTAAGAAATTCAAACCAATTATAAGTTTTTTGTTTTTGTTTTACACTTAATCATATCCCACAAACAATTTATTTTCATGCTCGAGGGTACATAGAGCGTTTGATTTCAATGGTAATACTTTTTGGATTAAGACAAACCAATAATGAGATTAAGAAACTACAATAAATCATTGCAAGGATAAATTATTGCGGCCGCGAACGACATGGTGAGGCAACCAATGTGGAAAGGGAATAGGTGATATATGTTAATTAAAGTTTAATTATGTTAAGAAGTATGTATGATGTCATATGGGTTTTAGAATTTTAATTTAATTATTAATAATTATTAAGTAAATGATAATAATTTAATTTTTATTGATATTTTTAGAATATTTTTAATAGTATCTATAAATTAAAATTTAAAATATATTTATAAAATAGTTTTTTTTTTTTTTTTTTTTTTTTTTTTTTTTATATGAACAAGTATTATATGAAATGAGTTATGGTGTATTAGATATGTAATATTGATCAACTATAATAACTATAATATTGGTTTATGATTTCGTACTAAAGATTATTTATAGATTAAAATTTTCTATAGTAAAATGAGGAATAAATCTGCATGTTTAAAAATTTTGTTATATATTTTTTGTTTCTAATTTTAACAATTTATGATCTTGTTTCACTTATTAATTTATTATGTTTATCCTTTATTTTAATCTATCCATTTCAATTTCTTATTTTCTTATCCTTTTAATCTTCTTCTCACATATATTCTCCCTCACACACACACACACACATATATTCTTACTCCTCCTATTACTATTGCACTCCTAGTTTATTAATTTAATATTGGTCTTTTTCGTAATTTGATTTTCTTGATCTTGAGCTCCTTTCATCTTTATTTTTTTAACCCTAAATTTTTTCTTATTTTTATTTATTTAATTATTTTTTGTGCTTGATTTTTTATTTTATTTATTTGTTCACTCTTTCTTGTTAATCTCTTTTGACTTGGTCCTTTAATCTTATCCCTTTAATGATTAAGTTGATTAATTTTTTATTAATTCTTTAATGGTTACTTGGTATTCTTTTTTATTAAAGGCTTTTTAATACTAGTTTGTTATTATTCTGCTTTCTAGTCATAATGATTGGTAGAATGTCCATCAAAAAATTTAAACAGATTAAAAATCCTCCACACAATTTCATTTGAAAATTCTCCACAAAATGAACAACTATAAATATCTACAAGTAAAGTGTTTTGACATTGAATTGAGATTCCCTTGTGCTCGAGCCCGCGCTCTGCCTCCCCTGCGCATAGAGTTTCTGGTGCTGCGGCAGGGTGCTCGCCCTGGCTAGGGCTCAGCCCTATGGCGAACTCTCAGACCTCTCCTTCGCCTCCACCTCCTCCTCCTCCTGAGGTCGATGCCTTCAAGATCCTGATTGCTTCCCAACCGAACAAGAAGAAACAACTCGCCTCCAAATTTGTCAAGAGATTGGATGAGATCCCCTCGGTGGCTCTCCCGCCTGAGGGTTCGATGAAAGTGGCCCTTTCCCTTCCGGACCTAGTGCTACTTGGTCAGTTCACGGGCTTATGGCCTTCACCAAAAACTACGGAAGCCTAGATCACTTGAAACTAGAAACTCGTCATTGCAAACAACGTCACCTCATACTTCCTGGGGCGGGGTTTCTTCCTGTTTGAATTCAACACAAAGGAGGAAAAGGACCTGATTTTCATAAATAGACCCTAATTCATGGGTCCTCAAGGACTGTACTTAAATCATTGGACTCCAGACTTTGACCCCTCGGAGGATGTTCCATCTGTCGTTCCAGTCTGGGTCAGGCTCCCAAACTTGTCGATGCACTGCTGGAACTGGGAATCAATGTAGCAAATCGGCAACACCCTTGGGAAATTCATAGACAGAGCAAACAACAAATACCAATATGACTGTGCCAGAATATGCGTGGAGGTTGATCTCGAAGGTGGGCTGCCATAAGCCATTAAGCTAACGGTGGGGAACTGGTCCCATCTCAAGAAATTAGACTAAGAACAGTTGTCGTTCAAATGCTGCGGATGTCATGAGTATGGCCACTTTGCCTGTTGTGAAACCAGCTCCAACAATAGAAGAAAAGAGATATCAATGCCTTAGAAATAAGCCACTTCGAGGGGGCAACCTCCAATACATTACATGAAGGAACAATTCTTGGATGATACAAATTACAAAACCTCCTTTCTATATATAGGAGTCCATGGGGCCACAATGTAATCCTAGCCGACCTAACAATAATAATTTAAGGGCACAATAATAACAATATGGGGGTTACAAAGGTACAATAATAACAATAAGGGGGTTACACTAACAACAATAAGGGACTATACTAGTAATATAGGGACCTAACATGCCCCTCTCCTTCAAAAAAGTGTTGTCCTCAACGCTTGAGTAGCTCTGGGTGCTTCTGTATAAAATTCTCATCCTCTCATGTAGAATCTTCAGTGGGTAAGTTCTTCCACTTGATGAGATACTCTAAAATTGATCGATTTCGTGGTTGTCGAGTTTTGGTTTCCGTGACTGCTTTAGGTTTTAATATGATTTTTCCTTCCTTATCAAGTTCTGGCAATATTGTTTGAACTGGAATATTTTCACCTATAACCTTCTTTAAGCATGAAACATGGAAAATTGGATGCACTCGTGAAGAAGCAAGAAGCTCCAATTTGTATGCCATAGTACCAATCTTTTGCAACACCTTGTAAGGACCATAGTACTTTGGCGATAATACCCTGTTAACCCGAGAAATCCTCGCAACTGCTTTATGGATGTGGGGACTTTCCATTCCTTAATGGCTTTAATTTTGTTAGGGTCTACCTTAACACCCTCGTGAGATACAATATGACCCAGATATTCCACCTCTTGTACTCCAAAGAAACATTTGAATGTTTTTGCTTATAATTGTTTCTCTTACAATAGTTTGAGCACCCTGTCAACATGTTGAACATGATCCTTCCAAGACCTGCTGTAGATTGGTATATCATCAAAAAATACTAGCACAAATTTTCTAAGGAAGGGTTTGAAAATGGAATTCATCAACCCTTGAAATGTAGAAGGTGCATTGGTAAGGCCAAAAGGCATGACCAAAAATTCATAATGACCCTCATGAGTTTGAAATGTTGTTTTCGGGATATCTTCAGTCTTCATTCTAATTTGATGATATCCTGAACGAAGGTCCAACTTGGTAAAATAAATTGCTCCATGTAATTCATCCAATAATTCATCAATCACAAGAATGGGAAATTTATCTTTAATGGTGAGCTTATTGAGCTCCCTAAAATCGGGACACATGCGCCATGATCCATCCTTCTTATGTACCAATACTACAGGAGCAGAGAAAGAACTTTGACTAGGTTGAATTATACCAGCCTCTAACATTTTTGCAATCATACGTTCAATTTCACTCTTTTGGACATAAGGATATCTGTAAGGTCGGATGTTTGGATGAACACTTCGTGGAATCAAATGGATAGCATGATCATGATCACAAATAGGTGGGAGTCCTTTGGGAGTATCAAACACATTGGAATGATTGTCCAAGGCTCTTTAGAGATATGGAGAAATAGACGATTTTGATGTTGGAACTTCTAGTGAGCATAATTGTGCAATTACGCCTCGTTGTTCTTTCTTCAGAAGCTTTGTCATGACATTAGAGCTTATTATCTTTCCTAGCTTCCCTGTGATACCCCATAATTCGATTTCCTTTCCTTCCGAAAAAAATTTCAAGAAAAGTTCTTGAAAATTAAAAGCTATCGTCCCTAAATATTGTAACCATTGTACTCCTAGTACGACATCAGCACCTCCCATTGGAATGGAAAGCATTGGACTATTCAATACATGTTCCCCCATGGATAGCTTGATATTATGGCATTTTCCAGAGCAATTTATAGTTCCTCCATTTGCAACCATCACTTGACATTCTGGTGCTGGGTATAGGAAACAATTCAATTCCTTGGCTACCTTACAATGAATAAAATTATGGGTACTATCTGAATCAATCAACACTATTACCTTTTTCTTCTTGATATGTCCTTCTATCTTGAGAGTTTGAGGAGTGGTAATTCCTGCCAATGCATTACACGATATGGTCGGACTCATTTCTTCCTCTTCTAGGGTTGGTTTCTGGTGTATATCCTCTTCTTGTTCATTTTCTTCTTCCTCTTCACAATCTATGTAAAATAATTTCTTCTCAGCACACTTATGACCTTTAGTGTATTTTCTATCACAACTGTAGCAAAGCCCTTTTGTTCTTTTTTCTTCCAATTGTTGTGGTGTCAACCTTGTAGGTTGTTGAAATATAGGAGTAGCAACACTTCCCTCTTTATAGAAGTGAGTGGTAGGCTTCCTTGTCGCCATAATTTTACATTCAATTTTTCTTGCCAACCTGAATGCCTTCTCCAATGAATCAGGTTCCAAAACACGAACTTCATGTTGGATGTTATCCTTTAAAGTGCCTATGAATAGATCAATCTTGTGTTCCTTTGGAATATCAGTTACCCTTATATTCAATTTTCGGAAGTCCTCAATGTGCTCCCCCACTAAACTCTTTTGTTTGAGATTTATCAATTGGCTAAAGAAGGTGTTGCTCTTTGTATCCTCATAATGTGCTATCATTTCCTCCGTAAAAATTGACCAAGTGACAATTTTTTTATGGGAGAAAAGCCATTGATACCATACAAATGTATTTTGTTCTAGATGTAAAGTTGCAATGCGTACCTTTTGTGTGTTTTGCACATTATTGAGATCAAAATATTACTCCATCTGTAGTATCCATGTTACAGGATCCTTGCCATCAAACTTCCTCATATCCATCTTTGGAATATGGTGGTTCTTCCCGCCAACATTAGAGTTTATGAAATCATGATTAGCATTTATTTTGTTCTCATCGTGAGTTTCCTCTACTATATTTTCACCATTAGGAAACATTTGTTGTATCAACTATGTCAAACCTTCCATGTCTGCTTTTAGATCATTCTTCATGTTTTCCATTTTTTCATTGATGTCATCCATCTTAGCTTCCATGCCAACTTCCATGCCATCCATCTTAGCTTCCAAACCATTCATCTTAGCTTCCACACCTTTCTTCAAACCATCCATCTTAGTTTCCATGCCTTTCTTCAAAACTTCCATTTCATTTTTTGTTGCTCTTTGTGATAGAGAAATTTGGTGCACTTGCTCATGGACTTTTGATATCTCATGTTGCATTTCTTCGTCTTCATGAGTCATAGTAGAGCCTTCTGAAGGCTTAATGGGTGTTGAATTATTTTTAGGAGGCATTTTAGAACCCAATACTGATAGCTATGCTCAATAGGCCTTTGGAACCAACTAGAACTGATTTTTCAAACAAGACTTATGCAATTTGAAAAAAAATACAGACATTTTTCTTGATTTTGAGGAGCTCAATATTGAAACTGAATTATCTTTGTGATTTCAGATCTTCAATATCTGAAATTTGGCCCTGAAGTAACCCTCTGAATCTTCTTCAATATCTGAAATTTGGCCCTGAAGTAACCCTCTGAATCTTCTTTCGAATTCCACAGGTCTAACCTGATTTGGATTCTTCAAGGCAAAGTTATGTCCAATCTCCCACAATGACCCAATTATGGACTTGTTTAGTATAGTGAACTTGTACGACTTTCCAAGTGTCACTGTTTCCTCCTTTGGCTCTGAAATTGATAGACAAGAAACTACAATCCGTTTACTTGTGGCCACTTTTTACAACATTCCAATCCGATGCTCAGAGAGAGAGTTATGAAGATTTTCCCACGATAACCTCTTTGAGATGAAATTCGGGAGCCTAAAAAAGTCCTAACTTCCACAGATCATATCTCCGAAAATATTGTGAACCAAGCTCTGACATTTTGCGATGATATTCTTTAGGAATTTGGCTTTGCTCTCTAAAATTTTTTGAAACTTCGTATAAAAAATTTATAGCGCAAATTCCGCGATGACCTGTTTAGGTTAAATTCAGGAGCCTGCAAAAATCCCTAACTTCCACAGATCATATCTCCAAAAATATTGCGAACCAAGCTCTGAAATTTTGCGACGATGTTCCTCAGGATTTCGGCTTCGCACTCTCAAAATTTTAGCTTCTAAACCTTCGTAGAAAAAAGTTATAGAGAAAATGCCACGATGACCTGTTTGGGGCAGCGAAACCCTAGAATCCAAAGCTCTGATACCAAATGTTGTGAAACCGGCTCCAAAAATAGAAGAAAAGAGATGTCAACGCCTTAGAAATAAGCCACTTAGAGGGGGAAACCTCCAATACATTACATGAATGAACAATTCTTGGATGATACAAATTACAAAATCTCCTTTCTATATATAGGAATCCATGGGGCCACAATGTAATCCTAGCCGACCTAACAATAATAATTTAAGGGCACAATAATAACAATATGGGGGTTACAAGGGTACAATAATAACAATAAGGGGGTTACACTAACAACAATAAGGGACTATACTAGTAATATAGGGACCTAACATTGCCAAGAACTGTCCCAAAAATGCAGGCCCAGAAAAGGAGAAAGAAGAAGGATGGAAACAAGCCAAGAAACCTAGAACAAGCCTTAAGCGAGGGCCAATCAGACAAGGAACAGAGAAAGGAAAGGGAAGTTCAGCACCCACAGGGAGTATTCCTAAATCCAAACCCACCCAGAAAGGTCAAGAGAATAGCTTTGTGAACTTAAGCTCAGAGATAAAGGACGTCCAAGAATATGATCCACGAGATGTGCAAAAGGATCTCCAATTGCATGAAACCCTAGAACCGCTGAAGATTGGTGAATATCCTGGAGAAACCCCGAAAGAGAAAGAGCCTGTCTCCAAGGGGGAAGATCTGGATTCGGAGGAGTCGGAGGAAGAAGGACAAATTGGGGACTCCAAAAATTTGGTTAGAAGATCGACCAGGGGACGGAAATCCTCCAGGGAAAAGAGAGAGTAAGAAACCTACAAGGAGAAGATGTAGGGGAGCCAATCGACCCTAGAAAAGATGTTGGAAAAAAACCCTAAAGCGTACAGAAATCAAATCCAGGGGTCTAAGGGAGCCCTCTCAGCTCAAAAAAGGAAGTAATGAAGATCGTCTCCTAGAACTACAGAGGGAAGGGGAGCAATCTAAAAGAAGAAGCAATGAAAAGTCTAGTAAGGTTGGAAAGGCTCGATATTCTTCTCATCCAGGAGACCAAAATGGAGGAAAGGGACTTTCTCCACAAAAGAAAACAGTTTTGGGGAAAAGGAGGAGGTATCGCAGTCTCCTCTAGAGGCGCCTTTGGAGGGCTAGGAATTCTATGGGGCGAGACATGCTTTGAGAAAATTTTGGTTAGACTCAACTCAAATTGGATTTTTTCTCAATTTTTGCATCTTCATACTAAAGAGATCATGAATATTTTCAATATTTATGCTCTGGTCATCTTGGGAGACAAAAGAATCTACTGGGAATCCATTAGGGACCTAGAAAATGAGATTTAGATTAGAGGGGACACATTCAAAGGTGGCATATCTTTAGATATACCTGACATGAGGATTGGTATGTATGGGTTTCATTTTAGGATAACGTCATTCTCGCTGGATATATGAACATTACTTTAAGCCAAGGGGAGAAGCGAGGGGGCAACATTGTAAGGGATCCAGCCAGAGAATGGGCGGAAGAACTTATTCAAGACTGGGATCTGTTGGACATCAAGCCATCTAAGGGAAAATATACATGGACCAATATAAGAACGGGTCCAGGCCACATTGCTGCAAGGTCAGATCGCTTTCTCATCCAGAGTTCCTTCTTGCTTTTAGGTCTTGATGTAAGTTTTGCTATTCTTTCTTTGTCGGTCTCTGATCACAAGCCCATTAGGCTTGAGATAAAGCCACATTTGAATCTGGGGCCTATTCCCTTCCGTTTTAGTGCTCTCTAGGTGCAGCAACTTGACTTTTTGGACAGAGTTGAGGAATTCTGGAAACACCATGTCAGTGGATCCCCCTTCTTTGTGTGGGAAGAAAAGCTAAGGAGAATGAAGAGGGCCCTCAAAAGCTGGGCTAAATCCCTCCCTTCTCTGACCGAGTCAATGCGGGCTGCCCAGGCATGTTTGGAGAGTCATCGAAAACAAATGGAAGATATGGACATCTCGAAGGACATCTTAACCCCAAAAGAGGAGCTCCAGGCTAATTTTCATAAGGCTTGCATTCGAGAGGGGGAATTATGGAGACTTAAATCTCGCAGTCTATGGCTACAAGCTGGGGATAGGAATACCTCCTTCTTTCATAAGAAGGCTCAAGACAAAAGAAACTTTAATTCTATAGTGGAGATAACCTCAGGAGACCAATCCTTCTCCGACCCGACCAACATCAAAAAAATTTCTCATCAACACTTCAAAGAATTGTACATAGAGGATAAGAAAGCAAGTCTTAGCTCCAACCTGCTCGAGTTGGTTCCCCTTAAGGTCAATGCCCAAATAAATTCTATGCTAACTGCTCTCGTCACCATCAATGAAATCAAGCAGGCCCTTGATGAAATGGATCCGGACAAGGCTCCTAGGCCAGATGGGTTCACTACTCGATTCATTAAAACTTGTTGGAAGATTGTCAAAAAGGATCTCTACAAAATGATCTTAAAATCCCAGACCTGGCACAAGCTTGGGGGCAGCACCAACTCGGCCTTCTTGGCCCTTATACCTAAATAGAAGGGTTCCAGTTCTTTCAACAGATTCAAGCCAATTTCCCTCTGCAACATTGGCTACAAGCTCATCACTAAAGTCATGGCTAACAGACTGAAAGGCCTTCTTTTAGAAATCATTCCTGAAAATCAAGGGGGATTTGTCAAAGGTAGGCAGATAACTGATAACTTCACTCTTGTTTAGGAAGCGATCCACTCAAGCATCCAAAGACGAGAAAAAGGCATGGTTGTCAAGTTGGACCTGGCTAGTGCGTTTGACAGAGTTAGGCACAAGTTCCTCTTTGGGGTTATGCATCATTTTGGGTTTGAATGCAGATTTATAAGCTGGGTCAAGGCCTGCATTGCGGAACCATGGATTGCTCCACTTGTCAGCGGGCGCGCTAATGACTTATTCAAGGTGAGCCATGGTATAAAGCAGGGATGCCCTCTATCCCCTCTTCTCTCTGTCATTCAAGCCTCTGTTCTCAGTTTTATGCTGGAGAAAATACAAATCGAGCAAGAGCTTATGGGTCTTAGGAGCGCTAGGGGAGTTAGAGATATAAATCATGCTCTCTTTGTTGATGACTCCATCCTCCTGGGGGGTGCTTTCGCCATCTCATCCTCCCACTTCAAGCTGGAGCTGGATCGCTACTGCCTTGATTCTGGGAGTGATCTTAACACAGGAAAATGCTTCATTTATGCTTGGAACCTCACTGGCCTCGAGCTAAGCATTATCATGAGGATTTTTGGTTCCTCGAAGGGATGTTATTCCGCAGCAGAAGGCTACAGATGTCTTAAATTCATTCCCACTTTCCCCCACAAACCAACGATTTGGAAAGGGATTTGGCAGGTTAAAAGCATTCTGAAGATTGATATGTTCACCTGGAAGCTGGGGCACAACAGTATCCTTACAACTAAAAACTTGCAACGTCGTGGCTTCCATGGCCCCTCTCGGTGCCCCCTTTGTCAACAGTAGGAGGAAAATTTGGTCCACATCTTTCTCGAGTGCCTCTACACTCGAGACATTTGGAATGAAATCTTACTGATTTGGAACAACATCCTCATCCTCCCAACCAACATAACGGGTATACTGTCTAATTGGGGGACATGTTCCCTAATTCCTTCCATGGGAGAGGTTGGCCTTACGAGGGGTGGATGATTATCCCTAAGCTCATTTGCTGGAAGATCTGGCTTGAAAGAAACAATCAAATCTTTCAAGAGAGGGCCCTAAACCAACAACAAATCGGTGTGAAAATTAGAAGTTTATTCAAAGAAATAATGCAGGCCAAGGTGAGCCAGAAGCGGGCTTGTAGCTTAAACCAGCAAGGTAGGGAGTGGTGCCAGCAGCTCGGGCTAAACCTTCCCACGGGGAAAAATATGGAGAAGTGCAAAGAAGAATGGAAAATCAGACTAGAGGATGAGGAATTTGACAAATGGAGAAGTGACACAGATATCCACACTATGTTTTTTGACGGTGCAGCAAAGGGAAATCCGGGGAAGGCCGGAGGCAGAGGAATTATTTGTTTCCCTTCAGGCCAAATCATTTCCCACTTTGCCTGGGGTTTGGGGCTTACTTCGAACAATTGAGTGGAAGCCATGGCTCTCCTCCAAGGCTTGAAATAGCTGCAAAAACATGGAATCGAGGAATCTCATGTCATTGGAGATTCACAAAGCCTCATTGGCTTGATTGTGACAAAATCGGTCCCTAAAGATCTCCGCTTGCAATGACTGTTCACTCGTATCAAGAAGTTGATCGTGTCCTTAGACAGACTTCAGTTCTTTCATGTCCTTCGAAAAAATAACAAAGATGCAGATATTGAAGCCAACATTGTTGTCTCTTTACAAGCGGGATCTCTCCTCTGTGAAGAAGGGGATTCGTGGGATCCTCTGCCTTGTTATGTATTTTTGTCTCTTGCTGCAACAATTTGTTTGTATCAGAAGGTTTGATAGTCATTGGGAAATTGCTAGATTGAATGTAAGAAGCAGAGTAGGTGAATTTTGCTTGTTTGGAAACACCCTAGACATTGGGTCTTCATATATAAAACCTTCGAGCATAAGTCTCGGTACAAAATGATCTTGAAATCCCAGACCTACCACAAGATTTCGAGTAGCACCAACTCAGCCTTCTTGGCCCTTATACCTAAAGAGAAGGGTGACGGTTCTTTCAACAAATTCAGGCCAATTTCCCTTTGCAACATTGGCTACAAGCTCATCACTAAAGTCATGGCTAACAGACTGAAAGGCCTTCTTCCAGAATAATTCCTGACAATCAAGGGGGATTTGTCAAAGGTAGGCAGATAACTGATAACTTCATTCTTGTTCAGGAAGCGATCCACTCAAGCATCCAAAGACGATAAAAATGCATGGCTGTCAAGCTGGACCTGGCTAGTGCGTTTGACAGAGTTAGGCACAAGTTCCTCTTTGGGGTTATGCATCATTTTGGGTTTGAATGTCGCTTTATAAGCTGGGTCATGGACTGCATTGCAGAACCATGGATTGCTCCACTTCTCAACGGGTGCGCTGTTGACTTCTTCAAGGCGAGCCACGGGATAAAGCAGGGATGCCCTCTATCCCCTCGTCTATTTTTCATTCAAGCCTATATTCTCAATTTATGCTGGAGAAAAGACAAATCAAGCAAGAGATTATGGATCTTAGGATCGCCAGGGGCGTCAGAGACATAAATCATACTCTCTTTGCTGATGACTCCACCCTCCTGGGGGGTGCTTTCGCCATCTCGACCTCCCACTTCAAGCTGGAGTTGGATCGCTATTGCCTCGATTCTGGGAGTGAACTTAACACAAGAAAATGTTTCATTTATGATTGGAACCTCACTGGCCTTGAGCTAAGCATGATCACCAGGATTTTGGGTTCCTCGAAGGGATGCTATTCCGCAACAGAAGGCTACAAATGTCTTAAAGACATTCCCACTGTCCCCTGCAACCCAGCGATTTGGAAAGGGATTTGGCAGGTTAAAAGCATTCTGAAGATTGATATGTTCACCTGGAAGTTGGGGCACAACAGTATCCTTACAGCTGAAAACTTGCAGCGTCGTGGCTTCCACGACCCCTTTCAGTGCCCCCTCTGTCAACCAGGAGGAAAATTTGATCCACATATTTCTCGAGTGCCTCTACGCTCGTGACATTTGGAATGAAATCTTGCTGATTTTGGAACAACAACCTTATCCTCCCAACCAACATCATGGTATACTGTCTAATTAGGGAGACATGTTCCCTAAGTCCTTCCTCGGGAGAGGTTGGCCTTATGAGGGGCGGATGATTATCCCTAAGCTCATTTGCTAGAAGATCTGGCTTGAAAGAAACAACCAGATCTTTCAAAAGAAGACCCTAAACCAGCAACAAATCGGTGTGAAAATCAAAAGTTTATTCAAAGAAATTATGCAGGCCAAGGTGAACTAAAAGCGGGCTTGTAGCTTAAACCAACAAGGTAGGGAGTGGTGCCAACAACTGGGGCTAAACCTTCCCACAGGGAAAAATATGGAGAAGTGCAGAGAAGAATGGAAAATAAGATTAGAGGATGAGGACTTTGACAAATGGAGAAGCAACACAGATATCCACATTATGTTTTTTGATGGTGCAGCAAAGGGGAATCCGGGGAAGGCCGGAGGCGGAGGAATTATTCGCTGCCCTTCAGACCAAATCATTTCCCACTTTGCTTGGGGTTTGGGGCTTACTTCGAACAATCAAGTGGAAGCCATGACTCTCCTCCAGGGCTTGAAACAATTGTAAAAACATGGAATCAAGGAGGCTCGCGTCATTGGAGATTCACAAAGCCTCATTGGCTTGATTGTGACAAAATCGGTCCCTAAAGATCTCCGCTTGCAACAACTATTCGCTCGTATCAACAAGTTGATCATGTCCTTTGACAAACTTCAATTCTTTCATGTCCTTCAAAAAAATAACAAAGATGCGGATATTGAAGCCAACATTGTTGTCTCTTTACAGGCAGGATCTCTCCTCTGCGAAGAGGGGGATTCATGGGATCCTCTGCCTTAGCCGACCCCTCTCCTTGTTATGTATTTTTGTTTCTTGCTGCAACAATTTGTTTGTATCAGAAGGTTTGCTAGTCATTGGGGAATTGCTAGATTGGATGTAAGAAGCAGAGTAGGTGAATTTTTCTTGTTCGGAAACCCCCTAGACATTGGGTCTTTAGATGTAAAACCTCTGAGAGCATAAGTCTCGGTACTTTTGAATCAATATAAACATACCGGTTTCTATTAGAATAAAACAACTATAAATATCTACAATTTTTATATTATTACTTAATTATATCTATAATATTTTGGATTTTGACATTTACATCAATAATAAATATTAATATATTGTGATTATAAAAATGTTTTTTCAAGGTATAGTTTTTTTTTTTTTTGGATTGGATTTATGAACCTCATTGTTTCATGGAAATTAATACTATAAAAAATATTTAATATATAAATAAAATTTATAAAAATATGTAAAAAAACGTTGTTGTTGTTTTCATTCAGGAAATAAATGTGTAATTGGATAGGATATTTGAAATTGGGCATGTTTTTGATATGTATTTATATTTAAGTATGAGGAGTTTCCGCAGTGCATTATATTAGATATCATTTTTTGGATTCAACTGCGTTAAGTAAGTCATTTATCTATGACCATTTCCATGAGAGGTAGTCGTAACTGACTAATTTCTCATGATTTTTGAATAGTCCACTTAGCACTCATTGCATCGGGTGATGCTCACAAACTAATTTCTCATGATTTTTGAATAGTCCACTTAGCATTCATTGCATCGGGTGATGCTCATAGGGGTGAAGAAGTGGGATTGAAACTAGTGAAATGAATCACACAACGTCAATCATCACTTCCGGGGCTTGCACCTGGTAACCAAGACTTCCCGGGAGGTCGCCCATCCCAGAACGCCTCTGGCTTAAGTGCACTTAACTATGGAGTTTTCCCCACAATCAAGCCCACTTAGTTTGCTACCCCATTTGCAAAACCTTAGCAAGTATTGTGCCTCATGAACGATTCACTTAGAGCTCCCTTTACTCTTTGTATTTAAGTATGAGGGGTTTCCGCAGTGCATTATATTAGATATCATTTTTGGGATTCAACTACGTTAAGTAAGTCATTCATCTATGACATTTCCATGAGAGGTATGTAGGTTTTAACCCTGTACATAAATTGTCTGTAAACAAATCTTAAAAACAGAAAATAAATAATAGCGAGAGCATAAAACATAAAAAAAAAAATATGAAAAGAGATTTTCCCCTGGATCCCAAATCGGGATGACCAACTTGATTTTTCATTATATTCCTTTTAGTGTTACAACACACATATATATACATGCCGAAACATACATAAACCCCAATCCATTAACCCTGGATTAGAACATAATCGTAGTTCCCTTGACCGGATCTACAAAATACTAGGGGCTGAAAACCATCATGCCCCAAAACCATGTGCAAACCCATGCACAAAACCATGGGCGGGTCTGCCTACTGGAAAATAAGGACCAATTTTTTTTTCCCGGAGCGCTGCCCCGGACCCCAACAAGGGGGCTGCCGCCCCCCCTGTGACCCCCCTGCTGCGCCTGGTGCAACATACAGGGGAGTCTATCACCCCCCCTGTAACCCCCCCATGCGTGAGTAGTCGTGGAAAGAATATAACACATACCCAACAAGGTAGTCGTAACTGACTAATTTCTCATGATTATTGAATAGTGCACTTATCACTCATTGCATCAAATGATGCTCACAAGGGTGAAGAAGTGGGATTGAAACTACTGAAATGAATCCAATAACATCAATCATCACTTTTGGGGCTTGCACCTGGTAACCAGGACTTCCCGGGAGGTCACCCATCCTAGAATGCCTCTGGCTCAAGCGCGCTTAACTATGGATTTTTCCCCACAATCAAGCCCATTTAGCTTGCTACCCCATTTGCAAAAGCTTAGCAAGACTTATTGTGCCTCATGAACCATTCAAGTAGAGCTCCCTTTACTCTTTGTATTTAAGTATGAGGGGTTTCCGCAATGCATTATATTAGATATCATTTTTGGGATTCAACTGTGTTAAGTAAGTCATTCATCTATGACAATCTCCATGAGAGGTAGTCGTAACTGACTAATTTCGCATAATTTTTAAATAATCCACTTAGCAGTCATTGCATCGGGTGATGCTCACAGGGATGAAGAAGTGGGATTAAAACTAGTGAAATAAATCACATAGCGTCAATAATCACTTCCGGGGCTTGCACCCGGTAACCAAGACTTCTTGAGAGCTCACCCATCCTAGAATGCCTCTGGCTCAAGCGCGCTTAACTTTGGAGTTTTCTCCCCAATCAAGCTCACTTAGCTTGCTACCCCATTTGCAAAACCTTAGCAAGGATTATGCCTCATGAACCATTCAAGTAGAGCTCCCTTTACTCTTTGTATTTAAGTATGAGGGGTTTCCGCAGTGCATTATATTAGATATCATTTTTCGGATTCAACTACATTAAGTAAGCCATTCATCTATGATCATTTCCATGAGAGGTAGTCATAACTGACTAATTTCTCATGATATTTTAATAGTCCACTTAGCAATCATTGCAACGGGTGATGCTCACAAGGGTGAAGAAGTGGGATTAAAACTAGTGAAATGAATCACGTAGCGTCAATCATCACTTTCGGGGCTTGCACCCGGTAACCATGACTTCTCGGGAGGTCACCCATCCCATAATGCCTCTGGCTCAAGCACGCTTAACTGTGGAGTTTTCCCCACAATCAAGCCCACTTAGCTTACTACCCCATTTGCAAAACCTTAGCAGGTATTGTGCCTCATGAACCATTCAAATAGAGATCCCTTTACTCTTTGTATTTAAGTATGAGGGGTTTTCACAGTGAATTATATTAGATATCATTTTTGGGATTTAACTGCGTTAAGTAAGTCATTCATCTATGGCCATTTGCATGAGAGGTAGTCATAACTGACTAATTTCTCATGATTTTTGAATAGTCCACTTAGCACTCATTGCCTCGGGTGATGCTCACAGGGGTGAAGAAGTGGGATTGAAACTAGTGAAATGAATCACATAGCAACAATCATCACTTCCAAGGCTTGCACCCGGTAACCAAGACTTCCTGGGAATTCACCCATCCCAAAACGCCTTTGGCTCAAGCGCACTTAACTATGGAGTTTTCCCCACAATCAAGCCTACTTAGTTTGCTACCCCATTTGCAAAACCTTAGCAAGTATTGTGCCTCATCAACCATTCAAATAGAGTTCCTTTTACTCTTTGTATTTATGTATGAGGGGTTTCCGCAGTGCATTATATTAGATATCATTTTTGGGATTCAAATGCGTTAAGTAAGTCATTCATCTATGACCATTTCCATGAGAGGTAGTCATAACTGACTACTTTCTCATGATTTTTGAATAGTCCACTTAGCACTCATTGCATCGGGTGATGCTCACAGGGGTGAAGAAGTGGGATTGAAACTAGTGAAATTAATCACATAATGTCAATCATCACTTCTGGGGCTTGCACCTGATAATGGGACTTCCCGGGAGGTCACCCATCCCAGAATGCCTCCGTCTCAAGCGCGCTTAATTGTGGAGTTTTCCTCACAATCAAGCCCACTTAGCTTGCTACCCCATTTGCAAAACCTTAGCAATTATTGTGCCTCATGAACCATTCAAGTAGAGCTCCCTTTACTCTTTGTATTTAAGTATGAGTGGTTTCTGCAGTGCATTATATTAGATATCATTTTTGGGATTCAACCGCGTTAAGTAAATCATTCATCTATGACCATTTCCATGAGAGGTAGTCGTAACTAACTAATTTCTCATGATTTTTGAATAGTCCACTTAGCACTTATTGTATCGAGTGATGCTCACAAGGGTGAAGAAGTGGGATTGAAACTGGTGAAATGAATCACATAGCGTCAATCATCACTTCCGGGGCTTGCACCCAGTAACCAAGACTTCTCAGGAGGTCACACATCCCATAATGCATGTGGCTCAAGCACGCTTAACTATGGATTTTTCCCCACAATCAAGCCCACTTAGCTTATTACCCCATTTGCAAAACCTTAGCAAGTATTATGCCTCATGAACCATTCAAGTAGAGCTCCCTTTACTCTTTGTATTTAAGTATGAGGAGTTTCCGCAGTTCATTATATTAAATACCATTTTTGGGATTCAACTGCATTAAGTAAGTCATTCATCTATGACCATTTCCATGAGCGGTAGTTGTAATTGAATAATTTCTCATGATTTTTGGATAGTCCACTTAGCACTCATTACATCGGTGATTGTGCCTCATGAATCATTCAAGTAGAGCTCCCTTTACTCTTTGTATTTAAGTATGAGGTGTTTCCGCAGTGCATTATATTAAATATCATTTTTGGGATTCAACTGCGTTAAGTAAGTCATTCATCTATGACCATTTCCATGAAAGGTAGTTGTAATTGAATAATTTCTCATGATTTTTGAATAGTCTACTTAACACTCATTACATCGGGTGATGCTCACAGGGGTGAAGAAGTGGGATTGAAACTAGTGAAATGAATCACATAGCGTCAATCATCACTTTTGGGGCTTACACCTGGTAACCAAGACTTTCCGGGAGGTCACCCATCCCATAACGCCTCTGGCTCAAGCGTGCTTAACTATGGAGTTTTCCCCACAATCCAACCCACTTAGCTTGCTAGCCCATTTGCAAAACCTTAGCAAGTATTGTGCCGCATGAACCATTCAAATAGAGCTCTCTTTACTCTTTGTATTTAAGTATGAGATGTTTCCACAATGCATTATATTAGATATCATTTTTAGGATTCAACTGCGTTAAGTAAGTCATTCATCTATGACCATTTCCATGAGAGGTAGTTGTAATTGACTAATTTCTCATGATTTTTGAATAGTCCACTTAACACTTAATTGTGGGGAAAACTCCACAGTTAAGCGCGCTTGAGCCAGAGGTGTTCTGGGATGGGTGACCTCCCGGGAAGTCCTGGTTACTAGGTGCAATTCCCGGAAGTGATGATTAATGCTATGTGATTCATTTCACTAGTTTCAATCCCACTTCTTTAGCCCTGTGAGCATCACTCGATGCAATGAGTGCTAAGTGAACTATTCAAAAATCATGAGAAATTAGTCAGTTACAACTACCTCTCATGAAAATAGTCATAGATGAATGACTTAACACAATTGAATCCCAAAAATAAGTCTAATATATTTATATTTTTAAATTATTTTAAAAATAATATTATTTAAATATAAATATAAATTAATTTAAAATAAATAAAAAATTAAATAAATATATATAACATGTAATTACTTTAATTATATTAAAAATTTCAAATATTTTAAATCTTATTAAATTAATAATGTAAAAATATTTAAAAATTGTTTTAAATAAAAAATATGAATATTTATAATTTAAGAAATTCATGCCATGTCCATATTTTTGGTTTATGTTTTACGCTAACCATACCCAACAAACAATTTCTTTTCACGCTCTCTAGGTTACGTGTCGAGGGTACATAAAGTGTTTGAATTCATGTCTAATACTTTTTTTTATCAATACAAAGCAATAATGAGATTAAAAAAACTACACTAAATAATGAGATTAAAAAAACTAAACTAAATAAATCATTGCGAGGAAAATTGACTGTTTAGTTAACGCATATATATATATTCTATCTTTCTAGTTTTTAACATGCAATTTATTTTATTTTTATGAGGAAGGAAACATATATTCTTGATCATTAATCTACTCAAGTTGTATATATTTTAGTTATATATTTGTTTTATGAAATTATAATTTTTTTAATAAATTTAATATTTTTATGATGTGAAATTTACAATTCAATCTTTACGAAATTAATTAAATAAAACTAAAATGTAGGAATTTTTCATGTTATAATAATGAATGTTGCTTATCACTCACTCATCATAAAAACGTGGTTATGATGGGTGAGAGTTTACGAGAATCGAGTTAGGCACGAATCTAAGAGTTTCGATAGAGCCACCAATTTAAAAAAAAAAACTATAGATGGTGAAGCAGAAGCACAAGAAACCGTTGGTTGACTTCAAGCACAAGGAATTTCCAATGATATTAGATGTGCTGCTCTCTTTTTTTCTTAACTCATTTAGTGTCGTGTCGTGGTCTATGTTCAATTTGGACAAGCACAGAATATTCGAAAACCCTCCTCCCGGACATTCGGATTTGATGCCGCCACCGTCCATTTAGAGCACAATTTAACCTGAGACAACCCACTTTTTTCTCACCTGAAAATTGCTCTCGGCAACACGCTCCTTTCTCTGCGAAAATAGGTCAGTGCATCCGTTTTATTTAAATTCTGTAATGGCAGCCAATGGACTATAATTAAATTAGAATTTCAGAACTGTAATGCTAAATTTTCAATGTATTCACAGAATCCAGTATTTTGAACGAGTGATGTTATTCGTAAGTATTCAAAGATTTTAGTTTGGTAGTTATATTCATGACATACACGTTAAGTGCAGGGCATTTTTACAGCACAGAGCATTCCATTGGAACCCCTTTCTTACTCGAGCAAAATTGAATTCAGGACACGGTCCATTGTTCCTTTCCCACATTGGCCTTCGGGTTAAAGAAACATTTACAGAGATAGAAGGTCGAGTTCGAGTTCCAGCTTCAAGTAGATAAAATTAATGACTTACGTATCAGGACATAGAAGACATGTAATTTTTCGCCTTGTGGCCTAATAAATGTAGGAGGCTTGAATAGGCGAAAATAAGCCATAAATAGAAGACGAAAAAATGATACCTTGGTCGTTGGCATAAACTTGGAATTCAGCAAAGATCAGAAGGAGAAAAGCTTTTACAGAGAGATTAATTGGATCGACAACTTGCGATGCTGGACCTGGCTTTGCTTTTAAAATTTCTTCTTCTTAGCAACCGTGGAATTTTGTCCATTGGAATTCTGAAAGGTGCAAGTGAGTGATAAATGTTGTTTGGTGTGCTTGGTTTGGTTGACATTTGCAATCCAGATTCTTGTGGCAAACCCAAGTAGTATATCTATTTATATGTTACTAATTGTTAGAGTCACGCTGTTTCTTGCTGTACCCTGATAATGAACTTGATATTAGATGGAGCATCTCATCTGATGCTGGTTCTGCTTTAGGCCTTCCTTTTTAATTTTATTACGTTTTTTATAATAAAAAATGATGGTGAAATGTCCCAGAGTGCAGTTCAATTGGAGATCAAAGTAATGTGAGTCTCGACAAAATTGAGAGATCCAAGATTCAAATTCCCTGGTTGTGACCCGGTTTACGGAGAGGGGGACAGGTCATACAGCCCAAAGGTTTACCGATAACTACATGTTAAGCGGGCTGCTAGATTCCTCTGGGATTAAAAAAAAAAAATTGATGGTGAAAGCATATGGAGGATTTCATGCTTATGAGGTAGCTCTTGGAATGAAATCCCTCAATTTGGTCTATACTTTTGGACTTAATCAATCACTGCTGTAGAAAGGAGTTTACAGAAAAATGACATAAAGGTTCTAGTTACGGTCAGAATCCAGATGCATATTTTTCATTAATCAAATAGCATGATAGCCACGATGGTTTCCAAGTTCCATATTTGTATTCTGATAATGCATTATTCTTTTAAGAACTCTTAAGCTTCATCCAAGTCATAAAATCAGTTTTTAGCAAACAATCCCACCAAACTTTGGCTTTATTTGACAAATGCGGGAGACTTATAGTTATAAATATTTCATAGCAAACTAGCTCATGTATGAAAGTTTGTCATGCCCCAGTGGCCAAGTTTGTTTCTGCAAAAAATGCTTCCTTTTTACTATTTATTAAATCCCTATGTACAAATATGGCTTTTTTTACAAAACATAGATCATAGGCACTAGCAAAAGACAAATGCCATTAAAGTCTGCAAATTGGCTTATATCCGTTAAGTGCAAAATATCGCACCTGGCTGTCCTTAACAAGATTAATGGCCCAAACTGAATGGGTCATAAAGCTAGCATGATCATGATCAACAACGAAAAAGATTAATATGGGGTCAGGATAAGGCCCGAGGTGAACATATAATCATTGGAATTCGTTCTATGGCCCAGGCTTAGGGACATCCGATTCTCAGCCATCATTGCCCTACTGCTTGTTGCCATCTGGGATTACCAAAGGGACTGTAGGGACTCTATCATGCAATATCCATGGTGAAGGACTACGTGGCCAACTATGACAATGCTCCCTTTGCTACTTCACTGTTGGGTCGGTTAGTTGGAGCAGGAAAGGCATCTAGAGGGCACTCGGCTCATGCTGTATGGCACACTCCCTAGGAATCGAGGGTGTGATGCTGATGCAAAGGGGCCACATCCATTTCCACCTTTTGGGCCTGCTCTGTAATCTGCATTGATAGTTTAACACAAGCTGCAACTCTGTCACCCCACAAAAAACCCATTTCGACAAGGCTCTAATTAAATATATATATTTTTTTTTTCAAATTAAATACTGGGTTCTTAATAGATACCATGTGATATGAACATCCATGGTCTAGGGAAGCTTGTCCCCAAAGAGGGCTACTTTGTAGGTAATGGGGGAGGGTAACAAATTGACACAAAAGGAAGATGCCCATTGCCATTTTGACAGAGCAAAGGCACAAAACCAAAAATGTTGAAGATAGTGGAGCCAACTGCAAAAAAACATTTGGGGTGGGATGAACTAGTCGATGGCTAGCAGCTGGGCCACCCAGGATGAGAGGTGGGCGGAGAAAGCTTTCTTAGGCTCGGCAAAGGATTTCCATAGAGTTTAAAGTCTGTAGAGGCAAGTCAATTATTTAGATTTAAGCCTCCATAATTATTTTAGTTGCATGTCCAAATTGGGTTTGTCAGGCAGCCAATGATACCCATCATATGGCTTATACATTTTAAAGGCTTTGGAAAAATTCCAATCCCAATCTCTGCACCATTTGGCTGGAGGCTGAATGCCAAACTTGAATAACAGGGAGTCTGGAATAAAATCCGTGACATGATGAAGGACTAATTTATTAGTGTTATTCAACATGAACCTCTCCTTGAGCTCTGACCATGATACCGAATCCGAACTAGTGAATAGCTACCAGCCAGGCCTCCCAGGATGAGAAGCGGGGAAAGAAAACTTTCTTAGGCTCAGAAAAGGGTTCCCATAGAGTTTAAAGTCTGCAGAGGCAAGTCAATTGTTTAGATTCAAGCCTCCATAGCTTATGTAGTTGCTTGTCAAAATTGGGTTTGTTAGGCAGCCAATGATAGGCATCATATGGCTTATACATTTTAAAGGCTTTGGATAAATTCCAATTCCAATCTCCTCAATGTTTGGCTAGAGGCTGAATGCCAAACTTGAATAACAAGGAGTCTAGAATGAGATCCCTGACACGATGAAGGACTAATTTATCAGTGTTATTTAACATGAACTTCTTCTTGAGCTACGACCATGATACCTAATCCTTTGTGATAGAATAAAAAAGTTAAGGACAATGTCGATTCCTTTTCTATAGAATTTGATGGTTGAGAACAAAGGTGACTTGGCTAAGAACTTCTCATCATGTAGAAGATTGGGTGACCACCAAAGGAAATGCTCATTGAACTTCATGTTCAAGCAAAATGCATGTCCTTTCTAGGTTGAAAAGTGTTGATAGCTTCCCAGGACTTCTTCCATATGTGTTGCACAACAAATGTACCTTTCATTGAGACCTTTGGCAAGGTGAGAATGAGCATTTGAAGGTTCAAACTTGCCCACAATTTCTTTTCATAAGGGGAACGTTGGTGGATGCAAATCCACAAGAGCACTTTCTAGGCTTCCATCCTTTTCAAGGCCTGAATTATCAATGCGGTGCACAGAACTAGGGTTTGCATAGGGGTTTTGAATCACATCTCTCCTAGCTTAATGAAGTAACAAAGCTTCCAATTGACTCTATGAAAACCATCTTTACCTTTAAAATTAGACTACATAGAGAATTTGAGTAGTTTGTAAAGCCTTTGATAAATTTTAGTTGACAGTGTCTAGTAAGAAGAATAATAAACATAAGTGGTGGCCAAGACTTCAGTGCCAATTGTGAAATTTCCACGAATATAGTAACTGGATATTTATCTCTTATGCAGTTTATTTGTCTTTTCTAAATTATTTTACGACAAATAAAGATAAATTCACTATTGCAATTCTTTGCAAATAAAATGTTGTGGAAAATAAAATACAGGAATTGAGAAAATAATGCACACACACAATAATTCTGACACCAATATTTTTGGACAATAGTCCCTGGAAAAACCTCAAAGGGTAAACCAGTGCAGCAGATGAGGGTTTTATTATTAATAATTCTTCAGCAATTTAAGAGTGCAATAATCTGCTTGCTTGATACTGGCAAAGCTTCGACAAATAATAATCACCATTGGCAAAATAATCTGGAGGCTCAAAGTTGTTGAATTTGTAACTATGGTCGGTCTTCATAATGTACATTTGGTCACTTGATGTAATTGTATTTATCAATGTAAAGCATATATATAAATGCTTGAGTCAAAGGAATTTTTTTTTTGAGTCAAAGTCCCATTGCAATTTTTTAAAGATGAAAATTTGAATTTTTGAAATGTAAATTTTGGCTCCAAAAGTGACCAGTTGGCTTCCCTCCAAGTCAAGTTGGCCCTAGCCAAGAGACATGTCCATTCACCTAAGACAAACTACTATATAAAGGCAGCTCAAGCTCCTCCATTTGGGCTTTCGATCTCACTCACACACAACAGTTTTTGGGAAGCTAGCAAAGGACAAGAAGGACAAAATAGGACAAAAAGGACGACGAAATCTCTCCCTTCTCTCTCTTGCAACAAACACGTGTGGATAAGTCTCTCTCTCTATGGTTCGCATTTTTTTTGGGGCACTTGTTGCAGTGGGCTGAAATTTCTGGGTGATTGGGGCAACTATTGCAGGGCCAAATTTTTTGGGGCAACTAGCTATTGCGGGAGGGCTGAAATTCTGGGTTAGACAGACAGAGTGAAGTGCAAGATCAGATTGGGTGACTTGACTTGGAGGAGAAGGCTAGGTTTAACCATAGGTATAGGTGTGTCTCTCATTGAACAAAAAAAATTTCTGTATGAGAAAAAGGTTGCTGGGTTTTTCCCCTTTTTGGGTTTCCCCAGGGTAAATCTTGTCTTCTTTTGTGTGTTGTGATCTCTACTATTCCACTGTTCTTTATGGTTGAATTTCTGAATTATAATTGCTGAATGATATATTGGAATAAGTTAAATGAAGATCTACGTCAAAAGTAATTACCAAAATTTTAGAAATATTGTGCTAACCCTAATTTCACTAAAAAAATCAACAAAAGTCTCCTCTTCCAACCAACTCGTCCTCTCCCAAGCCACTCGCACTTTTCCTTGGCATTCGCATAGCGTTCCAGGAATGCGCACTGCAACTTTGCGATAATTTACATAGCCTTTGGGAATGCTTCCCTACAAGTCGTTCTGCCTCCAACAACTCCTCTGACCCACTTGCTCTGTCTCCGGGTGATAGATTCAACATTGACAAACTGAAACGAGCTCCTTTGGGCAACTCACACCAACTAACTGGCTACTCACACTAGCTGAATTGACATTATCTACAGATAAATTTGACCTCCTCTTCTTGTAACTAGGACACTGGAAAATCTAAGCAAATCTTCTCTGGGATCCTTCTCCCAATTCTCCATTGAAACCCCTCTGTCAATGTCTCCCTCTGCTTCAACTGCGCCCTTGCTAAATCATTGTAACTGAGTAAGTCAAATTGCCTTGTGTCTCATGTGAGTCTTCTCCAAACCTCGTTGACATACTCTTATAATCTTCTGTTGGACAACCGATGACGATGATCACTGTGAAAATTCCATTACCCAGAATCCTACTGCAGCAACTGATGAGAATTCTTCTATTTGTTAATTTCAGAACAAATTATTTACTGTGTTCTATGGTAAATATTGAAACCCATACACTACAACCTTCATTAAATTAAACCGTGGAAAATAAATAAGTGCGGAAACAAGATATGAGCAAGAATAAACAATAGACACATGACACCGTTATTTTTGGACTATGTCCTCGGAAAAATCCAATGCGGGAAAACCAGTGCAGCAACTGAGGGTTTGTTTATTATGCAGCAATTCTGAATACAATCTGGGATGCCTTACTGGCCATCCACATAGAGAATTTGATTGACAAAGAGCTAGTGAGGATTACCTCACATTGACACTGGAAAATCCTGATTGACCAAACACTGAGCTGATGAGCCCTACGCTGCCTCTGTGAAGTCTCTGCGCAGTTTTGCGTCACTCTGCGTGGGGACTGCATCACCTCTGCTTGTTGGCTCTTCTGCTGCCTAGATACTGATCGCTGTCCCCTTCGGTCTCACACTCCGACACTCTGGGACTTGATCTGACTGATCCTCAACTAATCTCGGATCTCCTCAAGGCTGCAGCGCTGCCTCTGCGTGGCACTACGCTACCTCTGCGTAGCTACTACATTGCCTCTCTACGTACTACCCTCTGTCTTCTTTTCATTGTATTCCAGGCTCAGGAAAATCTCCAACCGACAATTATCTCTGCCCCTCTCTGCAAGAACAACTCGGCCACCTGTGAGGCTGTGTACTTGGCTGAGATCACGAAGAAGTGAGCATATTTCGTCAAACGTTCAACAACCATGTAAATACAGTCCTTTCCCTGCAGCATGGACCACCCAGTGATGAAATCCATCGAGATGCTCTCCCATTTCCCCTCAGGGATGGGAAGAGGCTGCAACAACCTCGCTGGATGTGATAGCTCCCCCTTGTTTCGCTCGCACACCTCACACTCTCGGATGTGCTGCAGAACATCATCGTTGAGGCCCTTCCATGAGAACCTCTCTCTGATGGCCCTGTAGGTTTTGTTGAAACCCTGATGCCCTGCCAATGGTGAGTCATGGGCTGCTTGTAGAATCTTCTCCCGTAACTGGGAGTTGGCCACCAAATAGATCTGATCTATGTAGTATATCACTCCATCCATCACCCGGTAGTGGTCATCGGTCACCTGCCCCTCCAGGACCTCACATTCAAAACGATTCTTAGAGTACTCCACCAATAATGAGCATTTCAATCCGGCTCAATGCTCATCAGAGAAAGAGAAGCCGACCTCCTGGACAACGCATCAGCTACTATGTTGTGCTTCCCCTTGACATACTCAATGTCAAAGTTGTAGGTGTGGATCTTACTCACCCACTTCTACTGCCTCTTCTGCAAATGCTTTTGCTCCAAAAATAATCTGAGGCTGTTGTGGTCTGTCCTCACCCTGAATCTGTTTCCCACTAGGTACTACCTGAACTTGGCTAGCGCATGCATGATGGCTAGCATCTCCTTGTCATAAATGGGGTACAACCTCTCATGAGGCAATAACTTCTGACTCTCAAAAGCTATGGGGTGTCCTCCCTGCATCAAAACTGCCCCCACTCCCTCCCCGGATGCATTGCATTCCAGAACAAAGGGCTGTGTGAAGTCAGGGAGAGCGAGCATTAGACAACTGCTCATCACCTGCTTGAGGTGCTCAAAAGCCTTCTGCGTTGTTGTGGTCCAGAGAAAAGCTCCCTTCTTGGTGAAATTCGTGAGGGGCGTTGCTAACTGTGAAAATCCCTTCACGAATTTGCGGTAATAGGTGCATATGCCCACAAACCCCCGGAGCTTTGTTACGTTCTTGGGCTCTGGCCAATCCGCGATGGCCCTGATCTTTTCCTCATGCACCCCCACTCCATCAACACCAATGATATGCCCCAAATAGAGCATCTCAGTCAACCCAAACTCGCAGTTGGACAACTTAGCGTAAAACTGCTACTCCTCAAGGATACACAGTACTGCCTCCACATGCTGCAAGTGCTCCTCCCAAGTTCTGATCCAGGTGGATATTGGTGGCGACCCACCTATTCCATTTGGACCCACACCATCAGTTCTTTCATTTTTTCAGTTTCGACACAACTTACTATTTTTAACAGGTTTTTGGGTCCTGAACTTCTGGAGCCGTTTGGAGGCCCTAATGATCCAGAAGGATATTGGTGGCCACCCACCTATTCCATTTGAACCCCCACCATCGGTTCTTTTAGTTTTTCAGTTTCGGCACAACTTACTATTTTTAGCAGTTTTTCTGGTCTTGAACTTCTGGAGCTGTTTTGAGGCCCTAAACGACGTTTTTTGGGAAAACCGGGAGCAACGTGGGTCCATGGATTGATGTTGATTACATCAAAAGTCCTCGGATAGATCTTTCTAACGAGGTATGGTGCGCGTCAAATGGAGATTGTATGCCAAAGTTACGTCCACGGGAAGTTGAAACACTAATTTACCCAAACGGGGCCCATAGTTTTAGCGCTTCATCTCCTAGGGTTAGGTTTTTGGATGTTTAGGGTTTTCCATTGTTTCTCAACAATAAATAGGCCCTTGAACCTGTTCAAAGGCATGTAGCTGCCAGATCTCTTCTCGGAGATAAGCTACTAATGCCCTAGCTAGTTTATTTCCATTATGTCTGTAAGCATATTTATGTTATTTGATATTAATGAAATGAAGTATTATTTTCGCTACATCTTTGTGTTTATGTCTATTTCTGTATTTTATTGCGTTCCTGCATAAATCCGAATCAGTGGTATAAGAGTGGTCTGCTCTTTCTTTGTTTTTCTTTGCATGTCCCCAACGAGGTCAGAGTATAAGGAGTTAGGGCTTGATCTAGTTGAACCTTTGCAAGATTAGCCTCACAAACCTCGACGACCTCCCATGGCGGAAGAAAAGAAAGACGAGGGAGCAGGAGATCCTATCAATATATTGCTCGAGGAGGCCCTCGAGAAACAAAGGAACGCAATGATGGATAACTTTGCTCAGATCCTTCAACAACTGCGCATCTACATCGCATCTGCATTCAACAATCACTCTGGAGGCGCCACTCCCTTCAAGGTACAGGTAAACTTTGACATTCCTGTATTTGAAGGCCAGATAGATGTAGACGCCATAGATAGATGGTTGAATTTGCTAGAAGGGTATTTCTCGGTCCATGATTTCTTCGACTGAGAAAATATTATTTTTGCACTCCTCAAAGCGCCCCCCCATGTCAAAGACTAGTGGGAAACCTACTGTGAGCAAAAGGACGGGAGGGAATCCTCTCTGTTCTCGGCCGCACCCACTTGGAATTCGTTCCAAGATGACATCAAGGAACAATATTACCCCGTGGGGAGATATGAGGACAAGTACATCCAATGGACCACGCTATGGTAGCAAAGGGATCAAGATGTGCACGAACTGACAAATTTGTTCCATACCCTGCGCACAAAGTTGGTTATTAAAGATTCAGAGAGACATTTGGTTCTCAAGTACCGTAGCTGTCTGCACAAACATATTCAGGAGGAAATGGAGTTCCTCGACATTACCCCGCTTGGCACGACATATCACTATGTTGCCAAGATTGAATAGAAATTTAAGTAGAAGAAGCGAGGCTTTAGATCCCCGAATCCGAAGCCAGGGAAAGGCGCCCCCAAACCACAAAACAGGGGGCAGAGCCAAAGTGGGGCGACTCAGAACACCACCACAAATCCAAAGGACACGGGGAAGTGGTGTGAATTTCATAACAGCCCCACTCACAGCACAAACGAGTGTCGGACCAAACAATCGCTGGTGGCTGAACTGAAGGCACTCGAATCAGATGCATGTTCTGATCCTGAGCCAGAACCAGACAAGGGAGATGACAAAGGGAAGAAGTTCATTAATGTAGACCCCAGTGCCATTGTTGCCACCACCAAGCTCCAAAGGGAGGATTCTGAGGATTCAGAGGAGGGGGAGCGCCTCTTCCATTCGCAGATGTGGGTGAAGGGTTCTCCACTGCAATTTCTTGTCATTAGCGGAAGCCAAAAGAACCTCATTTCAACAGAGGTCGTGAAGCGGCTCGGCCTACTAACCATAGCACACCTGCAACCATATACCATCGGGTGGCTTCACCCATGGAGAGATCTCCGAGTCCGCCAACAGTGCCGCCTTCCTTACAACATCAAACCATTCACAGATGAGGTATTGTGTGATGTTGCTCCTCTTGATGTAGCTGATGTATTATTGGGCCAACCACACTTGTGGAGGCGACATGCTATGTATGAGTCTAGGTCTCATCTGTTGTTATTACTTTGGGAAATAAATTGTATAGGATACCAGAGGTAGTACCGCCTCCTGCCATCTCCTTGACTATTGCAAAACAACGCAATAAGATTGTTTCCCAAACCAGGAAATTTATTTTCCTTACAACTCGCTCACAGGGAAAGAAGAAGATTATGGCCACAGCCTCTAAATAGGGCTCCCCTGCACAGCTACAGCAGATGGACAAACTCGTGGAGGAATACGAGGACATTTTCTCCTCACCCACAGAGGTTCCTCTACACTGTCAGGACAAGCACTCCATCGATCTGACCCCCGGCGCACCGCCACCTGATATTACCATACCTCATGCGATTACACATACAAAATCCACGCATGTACTATCTGAAGAAACCAAATTTATTGAACGCATCCAGCACATCTACCAACATGTCCACGACACCCTGGACAAATCCAATACCAAGTTCAGCAGAATTTGCCTCTCATAGAGGAACTTAACGCAATGGGGACCATTGCTTCCTAAGGAGGGAGGAATGATCCAGGTGGATATTGGTGGCCACCCACCTATTCCATTTTGATCCGCACCATCAGTTCTTTAAGTTTTTCAGTTTCAGCACAACTCACTATTTTTAGCCTAAGTTATCAAGTTTGTGTTCGTATTCGAGTTCGACGACGTTGAAATTCAAATAAAGTTCGACGCCTAAAATTTTGCCAATAAAGTTCGACATAAAATTCGACATATAGAAATTTGAAAATATATATATATATATATATATATATATATATATATATATATATATATATATATAACAATTTTAAGCATGTTGAAAGATAAATATGATGCACATAAATAAATAAGCATGTCAATTTTTAAAGTGCATAATGCACATTGCAAACACATAGATGATAGGATTATTGCTCAAACATTTACATCATTTCCACATATAAACCATGAAAGTGAGTGCCAAATTGCCAATAAAGAACCAACTTCAGTCTTCCATACATAGTAAACAAGGTGAGAAATTCATCATAGACATTAGCAGTAGGCTAGTAGCTACTAGCTACTAGAGTCTAGCACCCATAAGAATATCAAATTCAACAAAACCATGGGCCATATCAGATTTCATATATTGAAAACAATTTGATAAAAAAGTATTCAAAATATATAAACTTTAAAGTAGTTTGGCAGTTTTAGAATATTGTTCATGCAAAAAGTAAACTAGAAGTCTAGCAAAAAGTAAACTAGAAGTCTAAAACGAGAACACAAGTTTTATTCTTGATGTTCTCGTGGCCCACTTGTGATATCAAAAAGTTCTATATCATCAAGAGCAGTAGGGGTTGTGAATTCGCTAGATGCCTCAGCATCAGATTCATCACTCAATTCCCTATCAATGTCACTATCATTGTAAAAATCAACTTCATCCCTTGATGCATTAGGAACAGGATCGATCCATGGAGTAGAGGAATTGGATGACTCTTTAGACACATTTTTCAAAGCCAACTACAAGTTACTACGAACATAAACAATATCTTCTAATCTTCTAGATAACAATCTATTTCTTTTCTTGGAATGAATGTGGTCAAAGGAACTCCAATTCCTTTCACATGCTAATGCACTTGATCCTTGACTTAAGATACGAATTGCAAAATTTTGCAATTCTGGTGCCCCTGGACCATAAAACTCCCACCATACTGCTGGATCACTTCTGCTCCTATCATACTTTGCTGATTGTGTACCAAATAGCCCTTCTTCTAACCTATATGCCCTCAACTGAGATCTGACCAAACCTGCAATTGTTTGATCTAGATTTAGCTTCTCAATAGCCTGGATAAGTATTCATGACTTCTTCATCCCTATGTCTTGATAACCCAAACAATCTAGGGTCCAAATAACATGCTGCTGCATGTAATGGACTATGCATCTTTTTCCATCTTTGATCAATTATTTCCCATATCTCCTGGTAATCAACTTCCACATTATTAAAGCACTTGTAATGGCCTCTTTGCAACGATCAATGCTTTCATAAAAAAAATCCATACAAGGTTTGTCACCGTCAACCATGCGGAGCACATTAACATATGGGCCACATATTTTCAAAACATTGTTTGAATTTTCCCAAAAGCCATTATTGAACACTATTTGTTCAACATTTTTCCCCTTAGTTTTTTTTGAAAGGGGAGATCTCTCCCACTCAGTGTTGCAGAAAACAGCTCTAAGGCTTGCGTTTTCTCAACAACTCTTTTCAGAGTAATATAAAAAGTAGCAAACCTTGTATCACAAGGCCTCAATAACTCTTTAGATGCATTTTTCCTATACATGCTCAAAGTGAGACGATGGTTGATGATGAAGTTTGCAATTGTTTTGGCTCTTCATATTGTCTCGTTGACCCAAGGAAATTTGGCTAAATCAGGCAACATCAAATCCAAGCAGTGAGCTACAGAAGGGGTCCAACAAATATGATTATACTTTTCCATAAACATCTTCCTTGCACCAATACAATTTGATGCATTATTTGTAATAACATGGACCACATTTTTCTCCCCAACCTCTTGAATTGCTTCATCCAAAATTCAAAAAATAAATTCTAATGTCTTCACCTCATCCATTGCATTAACTGCCTTCAAGAAAAGTACCCCTTGAGGACTGTAAAAAAGCACATTGATCAATGGGCGATGACACAAATGTGACTAACCATCACTCAAAATTGTGCATCCTGTATACTTCCAAGACTCTTTAATCTCAGACAATTTTTCTGTCACTCTGTCTCTTGTTTTCTTTAGCAAAGTGGTCCTTAAAGCTTCAGATCCGGGAGGAACACAACCCTTCCCAAAATCAATGGTCTTTTTAATTACATTTTTAAAATATGGGCTCCTGGCCACATTAAAGGAAATTGCACATGCATAAAAGAATTCTGCAACAACATCATCAACTTCTTGTCTCTCCACAGGTTTCTAGAATTGATTTAATGTTTTGGTTCCACTTGTTTTTATTGCAGTAGAACTTGATCCACCTATGGTTGAGATTGAATTAATTGCGTTTGAGGAAGACATGGCAATCTCCCTCTCAATTCGTTGCCTCTTCTTCTCCCTTTTTTCCTTTTCTGTCTTTGAAGTGAAATAGCTTTTCTCCACTGCGGTTTTTTGTTCATCTGAGATCTTAGTGCAGCCTTCAACACCATCTCCACTTCCATTGCTAACACTGAGAAGGTGATCCACTGCTCTAGTTAAAGAGCCAGTGAATTGATGTCCACAAAGATGACACAAAAGATTTTTTCCCTTCTTTATTGACAAAATTCCATGCTACAACAGTTGATTTTGGGGGTGCCATTGAAATTTGAAG
Organism: Pinus albicaulis; assembly: GCA_034641835.2. Classification (NCBI taxonomy): domain Eukaryota; kingdom Viridiplantae; phylum Streptophyta; class Pinopsida; order Pinales; family Pinaceae; genus Pinus; species Pinus albicaulis. The sequence continues at coordinate 812,826,552 of CM076578.1, read as the reverse complement.
GTTTTGATTGTTGAAGTAAATGTTGAAATGTCTGCATTTTTTTAAAAATTTACATTTGAGTTAGTTCTAATATTTTGCAGCATGAAATTTTTTGTAAACAGTAATTTTTTTTAAAACTGTTTAATTTTTTGGAAACTGTAATTTTCTTTAAAACTGTGTATAAACAATAAATTTTCACTTATTTTTTGTAAATTTTATTTTTTAGTCACAGTAAGCTTATTTTAAAAAAAATTTGCAGTAAAAAAAATAAACTAGCCTACCTGGAGTCTGTGAGACTGTAGTGACTGTGGGCCACTGGGCAGTGGGCACTGGCAGTTGGGTGGCTGGAGCAAGCTGCGACAGTGGAGGGCCGAGGTTGTAGCTGGAGCAGTGGAGCCGCGCGAAAGCCTGCTGAGGCCGAGGGCCGAGGCAGGACCGTGGACGACAAACAGTGTGGAGCTATAGGCTGTAGCACGATGGTGCTGGGCAGTGGACTATGGCGGTGGCCGGTGACTGAGCATGGTGGCGGTGAGTCGTGACTGAGCATGGTGGCAGTGTTGGTGGCAGTGAGTGGTGAGACGGTCGCTGTGAGCTCTAGATAGAACTGCAGTGAGCAGTGAGCACGGTGGTCATGAGCACTAGTAGTAAGCACGGTGGCGGTGGACTGTGGAGGTTGGCGCTGCATGGTGGCAACGTCTTGGAGCCTAGAGGAGCAGCCGCGAAGGAGTGAGCACTGAGTAGCAGTGAGAAGTCGTGAGAGCAATCCGAAAATCGATGAGCAGCAGTGAGATCAAGATGTGAGTCGTGACGACAGTCAATCGGGCTTTTTAGCCTTAAAAAACAAATTGAAACCTTGCCGCCGAAATTATTCAGCCATTCCGAATTTTTAAAACGATTTTTTTTGAATTTTTTAAAAATTTCGTTGCTGTTCGTTGTTAAAATTCAGGTTCGAATTCGGCTTTGATGTTCGGGATTAAATTCGTCGAATTTTTTGGATTATGTTCGAGAGAGGTTAAAGTTCGGCGAATTTCGAACTTAATCGATTAAGTTCGCCGAACCCGGTGACTTAGTTTTTAGCAGTTTTTCAGGTCCTAAATTTCCGGAGCTGTTTGGAGGCCCTAATGATCTAGGTGGATATTGGTGGCCACCCACCTATTCCATTTGAACCCCCACCATTGGTTCTTTTAGTTTTTCAGTTTTGGCACAACTTACTATTTTTAACAGTTTTTCGGGTCCTGAACTTCCGGAGCCATTTTGAGGCCCTAAACGACATTTTTTGGGAAAACCGGGAGCAACATGAGTGCAAGGGCTGATGTTGATCACATCAAAAGTTGTAGTCCTCGGATAGATCTTTCTAATGAGGTATGGTGCACGTCAAACATAGATCGTATGCCAAAGTTACGTTCCCGGGAAGTTGAAACACCAATTTACACAAACGGGGCCCATAGTTTTGGTGCTTAATCTCCTAGGGTTAGGTTTTTGGACGTTTAGGGTTTTCCATTGTTTCTCAATGATAAATAGGCCCTTGAGCCTCATTGTAACACAGTTCAGAGGCTTGTAGGCGCCACATCTCTTCTCAGAGATAACCTACCAATGCCCTAGCTAGTTTATTTCCATTATGTCTGTAAGCATATTTATGTTATTTGATATTAATGAAATGAAGTATTATTTCCGCTGCATCTTTGTGTTTATGTCTATTTCTGTATTTTATTGCATTCCTGCATAAATCCAGATCAAGTTCGACTGTAGATCAAGATATCGTTAAAAAATACCAGCACAAACTTCCTCAGTTGACCACAAAATATGTGGTTCATGCAAGATTGAAATGTGGTTGGAGCATTGGTTAGCCCAAGGGGCATCACCAAAAACTCAAAGTGTCCATAGTGACATTTGAATGCAGTCTTAGGGACATCTTTGTCCCTCACCCGAATCAGATGGTACCCAGACCTCAGATCGATCTTGGAGAAGAACTTAGCTCCCCTCAGCTCGTCCATCAACTCGTTGATCCGGAGAATGGGGTAGCGGTTCTTCATGGTCTTTTTGTTCAGGGCCCTGTAATCGATACATATCCTTAATGCTCCATCTTTCTTCTTCACCAGGACAATTGAAGAAGCAAAAGGATTGGAACTGGGCCTGATGTGCCCCAATGCTAAGAGCTCATGAGTGGCTCTCTCAATCTCATCCCGGTAGGCCTTAGGATGCTTATAGGGGGTAGTGTTCATGGCTTGCACTCCGTGCTCCAGCTCAATAGTGTGCTCAAATCCACGGTCTAGTGGCTGGCCCGGTGGTATGTCCCCAATACTACTGGGTACCTGTCAAGAATAGCTTGAATCTTAGGATGTAGTGGCTTGGTCACACCCCTAGCCTTAGAAAGCCACAACTCAACAACCCACTCTATATCCCCATGCCTCAAGTTGGCCTCCATCTTGTGCGTAGAGACTGTCTGTGGTGGGTATGAATGCATGCGTCAAAATCACGAGTTTGCCCCCCTGATCCAGAAAATCCATCTCTAGTTTCTTCTAGTTAGTGGTGACTCTGCCAAGTGTGAAGAGCCACTGGACTCCCAACATTATGTTGGTGTCCGGAATGTCAACCTCGAAGAAGTGGTCGGTCATGGAGTAATTCCCCATGGTCACAGTCAGCGTTGGGACATAACGTGTGCACTGTATGGTCCTGTCTCCTGACACCAACACTAAAAATCCCTCAAACTCCTCTGTAGCAATGCCCTTCCTTTGCACCATCTGGGCATTGATGAAGTTTTGTGTGGCTCCACTGTCCATTAACATTGAGACACAGTGCCCCTGTACTGCCCCCCGGATCCTCAAGGTCATATTCTTGGGCACCCCATGCAGTGATGTGAGGACCCCTCCTGTAGGTGCAAACACAGATTCTCCTGCTGCAGGTGGGGGTGGAGGTGGAGACCCTCCCTCCTGGGGTGCTTTGCTGTCCTCTCCTCCCATCTCAAAGAATGTCTCCTCATCCCCGTCACTATCTGAGAAGACCTCTATAGAGTGTGCCTTTCTTGCTGCACATTTGTGGCCTGGTGCCCATGGCTCTTGGCAAGTGAAACAAAGTTTCTTCCTTCTAATATCTCTCCTGGTGTCATCATCTAGTTGCCCCCGGCCCTGGTTGCCTCTTGGGGGTGGATCTCTCATGTCTCCCCTTCTGCTGAATTCTCGGTCTGTTGGGCAGTGGTGCTCTAGCCCTGGGTAGGGAATCCTGCAAATCTCTAGCCCTTCCCATTGTGTCCTGTAGTGTAGCAGGTCTATTGGACCTTACTAAGTCTCGTAATGGTTCTGCCAGTCCCTCAACAAACATGTAGATCCTCCTGGACTCAGACAGATCTGGAACCATCATCGATAGCCTCAGAAACTCATAAATGAATGCCTTTACGGTCCTAGTTTGCTTGAGTTTGGTTAGCTCCCCGAAGTACTCTTCCAGGTCCTTCTTCTCAAACCTCTTAAGCACTCTCCTAGTGAAATCATTATACGCTGTCACCCCTGCGTGACCTAGCATAGTCAGCCCATGGAACCACCAATCGTGGGCTTCTCCCTCCAGATGCATCGTGGCAACCTTCATTGCCTTTGTCTCAGTCATTTGATTCAGTTGGAAGTACACGTCCAACTTCTCCACCCATGCCTTCGCTAAACTCTTGGAAGAGCCATCAAAAGTTGGGAGGAATAGCCTTCCCACAGTACGCTGCAAGTCACTTCCCTGCGTGTAGCCTCCTCCGGTGTATCCCTTGGGTTTGGTGTTGCCCTTCAGCTGGCAAAGGTCTTTGAAAGTGATGGCCCTCCCAAATTCTAGGCCATAAGCTTGGTACTCAATGAAGTGCTCTCTGTAGGAGTTCTCCTCTTGCTCCCGAGCAAGGTTGCGGGGGAGCTCCTCCCCCTTATCGAACCTGCTCTCGAAGCGCGCTCCCGGAGCGAATGCTTAGAGGGTGATATTAATGACAAAGATCCCTATACGAATCTAGAGGTAATGATAAAGATACCTCTGGTTCAATCTATGTTTTTATGAATTCATCATTCTACATGCTTTTGTTGACATATATGCATCAAAATATAAAAAATATATGTATTATAAAAAACGCTCCCAGATCGGGAGCTTTTGAAAATGGCGCTCCCGCTCCCGCTCCTCGTTTTCGCTCCCGCTCCCAAGTAACCTTGCTCCCGAGGCTAAGAATGTGTGATCAGGTGCTTAGTGTAAAAGCTCAAAAATGAAAGTGCTCGAAATTGATTGGAAACTGAACGACAACGAGGAGCTCGTCACCAGGAATCCGACGCAATTTGTTTCGTCGAAAACGAAGTCCGGATGAAGAAGATAGAACCTGTTGTTCGTTTTCCTAAACAGCTAAAAATTTCGCAGAAGTGACAGGTTGGTGACATGGCAGCCGAGTCAACAAATTTAAGTATATTTAGGGAATATTCTTCAGTTTCACCCAATGACACTGTGACAAGTGTCGCTGCAGGATTCCCCGGTTTGGTTTGAAGGTGAAATTGTTTTTATAATTGCTCCTTAGGTTGAATGAGATTTTTTTTTATATGGATGGACAGGCCAACCAGAGGCTGACATGTGGTGCAGCTAGGGGCTGCCACTTGCCTTCTCTGGTGGACCCTATCCAAAGTCCGCATAGCAAATCTCATTACAATACATGGTCGAATTTTCATTTTTATGCTATGGTCTGAATATAGATATATTGGGTGGTGTTGTCGCATTGAATGTCTAGGCACCGCGACAACGGCTCAGATCGGGGGCTGCCACCCTGATCCCCAATCTCTTTATCTAAGCTGTCTGCTTGCAAGCTAAGGGAGATAGACCCTAACGAAAATGAAGAAGGAGAACTGGTTGGAGACCAACCAATTTAGGAGACACAACTAGATAATCAAATACTTGTTAAGATTTACGAGATTTTACAGATCCAATTAGATTCAAATTTTTAAAATCAGTGCTTTATGGAGTCAAAATATCCCGTTATAAATTTAAGATCAAGTAATTGATATGTAACTACTGCTATGAAAATCAATCAACCACAACGATGTTCAATAAAACACCCTCACAATTGCGCATTAACAATGTTTGATGACGTTACGCAATTTATCATCACTTGAAATATTCTCAAAGTTGATTTAAACAATTAACTACCGATTTCAAGTAATTTAAAATCACAATTAAAGATAACTCAAAAATCACCAACCACAGGTAATCACCAACCATTTAAATTTGAAACAAAAATGTTATCATGAGAGTACCATTAAATTTAAATGCCAGATATTTCTAATATTTCCGAATTTATGATATTCCAAATAATTCCAATTCAGAAACCTATAGTCAAACTTAGAATATATTCTTCAGCAAGATTTCAGATCTGAAATATAAATTGTAGCAGTAATTTAAACCATAAATCAGCAAACAAATGATGCCGGCACCAATGCTCAAAATGACTAAAAATAGTAAAAATTGATGAACTTGAAGAAAATCAATTTTTAGGGCTTGATTAAATGAAATTTCAGATCTGATATTTTTATTTCAGCAGTGAAATAGTGATAGATCAGCAAGATAAAACTGCCCAAAATAGCTGCCAAATACTTCCAGAAATAGAAAAAATATATTGAAACTTGAAAATTTCAATTTTAAGACTTTAAGAGAGTTTGATTCAGTAATTTTCAGAACTGATAAGTTTATAACAGCAGTAAAATGATAACAAATTAGCAAACTGAAAATACTGAAAATGATCCCCACAATGTCTAAAAATAGTAAGTTTTGCCAAAAAACTGAAAATTCAAATTTTTTAGACCTTAATTAGGATATGCATAAAAAATGTTCAGATTTGATTTTATACAGTTATGCAAAATTTCCAGCAAGCTTCAAAATCAAATCTATTCAAATTTAAAGATGCTCAAATGGTCAAAAATTCTGAAAATGAAGATTTTGCAATTCTAAACAATTTTGACCATATAAAATGCGTTTTTAGGGCCTAATTATTTGTGATTTGCTTGCTGTAATAAAATCTGCATAAAATAAGGGTTTAGAGATCAAACTCTTAGCCCAAGGCTTTGAAGATCCCACCGTTGAAAATTCTTGAAATTTTGGGATAATGTTGCCGCTTGAAAATTAGAAATTTGGAGACCAAAATCCTGTAAAAATAACTTCAAAAGCCTATACGTCTTCAAGGGTTTAGATTTGGCTCAGATCTGAAGTTTTCCTTGGTTGATTTTTTCAGATCTATTCCTGCAAACAAATATTGAACCTAGATCTTGCCCTCCAGGGTCTAGATTTGGCTTAGATCTGAAAATTTCCTTGGCTTATTTTTCAGATCAGAAAATTTTCGTGGCTGATTTTTCAGATCTGAAGATTTTCTTAGCTGATTTTTCAGATCTAATCCCGCACAAGTGAAAAAAGGAACCCAATATCCAATATGTACAAAAATAGCAAAAATCCTAAAAACACAAATGTTAGAATTCAAAATTATGTTACAAAATTTCAGATCTACACATGTAAATTACAGATCTATACAATATATTTATAGATCTATGCACAAGAGTTGCAAATCTATCAGATTTAAGGAGTATAAGTCTCACTTCACTTCCAGATCTGAAGATCTAAGGCTCTCACTAGCCAGATCTAACTTTAAATTCAAAAGAAAAAGTTAAGATAAATTTTTTTATTTAGGCACAAGCTCTAGAAAGACCCTGCAAAAAATATTCTGTAAGATAACCTTAGAAATTAGGAAACAATGGGCTTTTTCAGATTTATGAAATCTGAGAGTCGGCTGGTCTAACTGAAGACTTCCCCAATCGCTCAAACTTTAAAAAACGATTTCTGCACACTTAGATCCGAATTTAAGATTGATAGAGATTAAAAAATAAACATGAGACCTTTCAGAAAAACAGATAACTAATCTTTCCGTTAAATCAAAATGCAATTTTAGTAACCCAGAAAACTGCACAAGATACCTGTATGCAGATTAATCTGTAAAGGCCATCAACCATCAAAAGCCAATAGAAGCAGCAGAGTTTAGAGGGGAAAACTCGGCCGATCGCTTGTGTCGAAAAAAACAAGCAAATCAGTGAGACAAAAAACCTCCTAAGATAGAAATCGTCACCAACATACTAGGCTTACCTAGGTTGTTACATACATGGTGGTCTTACTTAGATCATTTACATCATAAACATGCAGAATGGGTTTACATCGTTCATAAAACTGTCGGTTGTCATTGGAATTTAAATGGCACGAATACGTTGAATATGATGAATCCCATTTGAAAAAATGGGGGTGTACTGCTATGGGGTCGTTGACAAAGTGTGGTCAACATCTGGCTCTACTTGGGGACACGTTGCTTCATCGGAGGAATGTGAGAATCCAGAATTTATATCCAAGCAACACACAAAATTACATAAGTAGCGTCCATTCAAATATCATCATATAACATTAAGCACATGAAAAATAGAAGCTCTTCTTTCATTTATTATTTTACTTAACATGAAAAGTAAATCTACTCTAACTGCAAAATGAAATGCTGAAATAACAAGGTGTAGGGTTAGAGATACAATACAAAGGATGCTCTGTGGCATCAGATGTGTTCAATATAATGCATGCTGAGCATTTGCTTGCTTTTAGGCAAGTCTGTAGGCTGCTTTTCAGATGTGCCATGTCCAATCTTGCATATTGTAGGACTCTGCCTTATTCAAATGTCAAGCTGCTCTAGGCCATCAGACGAATCAAACCGTTTACTTCTTCTTTTCTGTTTTTTTCTCTTCTTCTTAGTGGGCTGTGATGTTAGTAATGAGACCATTGTAGATTTATTGTTCTTATCCTGAAAATGCTTGTACAAAACATCTGATGAATCTGGAGTGTGACCAATCTTATTCTGAATATACTCTGTCAATGGTGACACATAAGCTTGGTCTTTCTTAATGTCCTTTGTAACCATAGTTAATTTTTCCTTAATGGGAAAAGTGACCTCCGTGTGATGAGATGGAAATTGCTTCAGAAAATTGGGAGGCTTATAATCTGTTAACAATTTTGACATGGGTTGGAAATTTTGCATGCGTGATCTTTCCATTTTTTCCAACTTATTTTGAATATCAGTGATTTGATTAGAATGCTTAACATTAACAACAGTAATTTCCAGGTGCTAAAGGTGTAAATGATAAAATGATTAGTGATATGACGAAAGATATGATGATGAAATGATGCCAGAAAATGCTATGCCGTGCGACGAGCTAATGAATGGTGAGAAGAAGATTTGAAGATTGGAAAATGTCGCTAAGACCAAGGACAAAAAATCTCTATCCCCGGCAACGATGCCAAAAAATGTTGTCGCACAGAATGTGTAGGCACTGTGACAACGGCTCAGATTGGGGGCTGTCACCCTGATCCCCAATCTCTCTATCTAAGCTGTTTCCTTGTAAGCTAAGGGAGGTAGACCCTAACGAAAATGAAGAAGGAGAACTGGTTGGAGACCAACCAATTCAGGAGACACAGCTAGATAATCAAATACTTGTTAAGATTTACGAGATTTTACAGATCTAATTAGATTCAAAACTTTAAAACCAGTGCCTTATGGAGTCAAAATATCCCGTTATAAATTTAAGATCAAGTAATTGATATGTAATTGCTGCTATGAAAATCAATCAACCACAATGATATTCAATAAATCACCCTCACAATTACGCATTAACAATGTTTGATGAAGTTACGCAATTTATCATCACTCGAAATATTCTCAAATTTGATTTAAACAATTAACTACCGATTTCAAGTGATTTAAAATCACAATTAAAGATAGCGCAAAAATCACCAACCACAAGTAATCACCAACCATTTAAATTTGAAACAAAAATGTTATCATGAGAGTACCATCAAATTTAAATGCCAAATATTTCCAATATTTCCGAATTTATGATATTCCAAATAATTCCAATTCAGAAACCTATAGTCAAACTTAGAATATATTCTTCTGCAAAATTTCAGATCTGAAATATTAATTGCAACAATAATTTAAACCATAAATCAGCAAACAAATGATGTCGGCACCAATGCTCAAAATGACTAAAAATAGTAAAAATTGATGAACTTGAAGAAAAATCAATTTTTAGGGCTTGATTAAGTGAAATTTCAGATCTGATATTTTTATTTTAGCAGTGACAGATTAGCAAGATAAAATTGCCCAAAATAGCTGCCAAATACTTCCAGAAATAGCAAAAATATATTAAAACTTGAAAATTTCAATTTTAAGGCTTTAAGAGAGTTTGATTCAGTGATTTTCAGAACTGATAAGTTTATAACAGCAGTAAAATGATAACAGATTAGCAAACTGAAAATACTGAAAATGATCCCCACAATGTCTAAAAATAGTAAGTTTTGCCAAAAAACTGAAAATTCAATTTTTTTAGACCTTATTTAGGATATGCAAAAAAAATGTTCAGATCTGATTTTACACAGTTATGCAGAATTTCCAACAAGCTTCAAAATCAAATCTAAGCAAGTTTAAAGATGCCCAAATGATCAAAAATTTTGAAAATGAAGATTTTGCAATTCTGAACAATTTTGACCATATAAAATGTGTTTTTAGAACCTAATTATTTGTGATTTGCTTGCTGTAATAAAGTCTGCAGAAAATAAGGGTTTAGAGATCAAACTCTTAGCCCAAGGCTTTGAAGATTCCACCATTAAAAATTCTTGAAATTTTGGGATAATGTTGCCGCTTGAAAATTAGAAATTTGGAGACCAAAATCCTGTAAAAATAGCCTCAAAAGCCTATACTTCCTCAAGCGTCTAGATCTGGCTCAGATCTGAAGTTTTCCTTGGCTGATTTTTTCAGATCTATTCCTGCAAACAAATATTGAGCCCAGATCTTGCTCTCCAGGGTCTAGATCTGGCTCAGATCTGAAAATTTCCTTTGCTGATTTTTCATATCTGAAAATTTCCTTGGCTAATTTTTCAGATCTGAAGATTTTCTTAGCTGATTTTTCATATCTAATCCTGCACAAGTGAAAAAAAGAAACCCAATACCCAATATGTACAAAAATAGCAAAAATGCTAAAAACCCAAATGTTAGAACTCAAAATTATGTTACAAAACTTCAGATCTACACATGTAAATTACAGATCTATACAATATATTTATAGATCTATGTACAAGAGTTGCAAATCTATCAGATTTGAGGAGTATAAGTCTGATTTCACTCCCAGATCTGAAGAACTAAGACTCTTACTAGCCTGATCTAACTTTAAATTCAAAAAAAAAAAAAAAGATAAATTTTTTTATTTAGGCACAAGCTCCAGAAAGACCCTGCAAAAAATATTCCGTAAGATAACCTTAGAAATTAGGAAACAATGGACTTTTTCAGATTTATGAAATTTGAGAGTCGGCTGGTCTAACTGAAGACTTCCCCAAACGCTCAAACCTTAAAAACGATTTTTGCACACTTACATCCGAATTTAAGATTGATAGAGATTTAAAAATAAACATGAGATCTTTCAGAAAAACAGATAACTAATCTTTCCGTTAAATCAAAATGCAATTTTAGTAACCCAGAAAACTGCATAAGATACCTGTATGCAAATTAATCCATAAAGGCCATCAACCATCAAAAGCCAATAGAAGCACCAGAGTTTAGAGACAATATCATCACATAGATCTGGAAAAGGAACACCAAAGTTTGGAACTCCAAAGTCTTTATGCTTTATTCATCAAAAAATCACAAGAGTTTCCAAGAACAAGTGCACGATCCAAAAATCGAATGATTGAAACACTGACAAAGACCCCTAATTTATAAGATACAATCTCCAACGGCTAGTTCAGTTGATCCATGTCAAAATAATCTGGACCGTCGAAAAGATTTAATCATCTTTTAATCTGGACCGTCGAAATTATAATTTTGAGGAAATTCGAATTTATCATTTAATTCCATTTTAATTAACTCAAAAATAATAATTTTGAGTTAATTACCTCAAAATTTTGACTTTGATTTAACCACCAAGGCCAAAGGGTCAAAAAATTCTTGAAATTCTCAATATTCCCTTGGTTTGGGACCTTTAAAAATTTATTTTTTAAGGACCCACGAATTTTGCCTTTGAAGAATTTGAACTCACCTAGGACCTAAAATTAATTAAATTTCTGGCTTGAGATTTTTAATTAATTTGGCCAGAAAATTTAATTAATTGACTGAGAGGAGATTTAATTATTTTTTCCAACCCTCTTTACATAAGATAAATACATTTAGACACATGAAGGGGGAATACCTATTTGTATAGACCCTAAAAAATGTACCCAATTTTGTGACTCAAAACATGATCTAGTAAACCAAGTAGCTTGTAATAAAATAATCTAGCCAATTAGTTAGGATTATTCCCAAACTACTTTTACAAAGACTCGATAGAAAACATTAGGACTCACTTAGCATCTTGATGACAAAATCCATCCTAGCTTTGGGGTGAAGCTGGAGGGAAAAACTTTGCTGATCACTTGTGTCGAAAAACACAAGCAAATCAGTGAGACAAAAAACCTCCTAGGATAGAAATCGTCATCAACATACTAAGCTTACCTAGGTTGTTACATACATGGTGGTCTTACTTAGATCATTTACATCATAAACATGCAGAATGGGTTTACATTGTTCATAAAACTGTCGGCTGTCGTTGGAATTTGAATGGCGCGAATACGTTGAACATGATGAATTCCATTTGAAAAAATGGGGGTGTATTGCTATGGGGTCGTTGACAAAGTGTGGTCAACAGGTGGCATTTTATTATCCTAAGGTGGGACTTTATATATGGTGGTCGGATTAAATATCAATCTGAGCGTGCATATTAACTTTATATGAAAGTCCGAAGACTTGAGTCCAAACTCCGAATTTTAAATATGCCAAAGGTTTTATATATATCACATGGGCGCATATTAATTTTTATTCCAAAGTTCAACTATATGGGGGCGCATATATTTTACGGTGCAAAAATATACAACAGGGAAGGGTGGAGGTCGGGGTTTGACCCCATGACCTCCCCCAAGTGAGCGGACAAGTTTACCGGTGGACCAAGACCATGCGACTTAATAGTCTATGGTCACAGTTTGTATTTGAATTTCAACGGTTTCTATAGTGGGGGTTTGGAGGGGGCCAGCCCCCTCCCCATATGACCAATCCACAAGACCAGGAGCGGAGCGGAGTAATAATGCGCGGATATTATGGTTAAGTGTGGGATTAATACCCCTTAAACTTTGGTTAAATGCGCTAAGCATTTTATTAATCTGGATTAAATGTAAACGTGCTTATGTGCAGTTAAACTGAGCTTATCCACTCTTAATTGCAGTTTTAGCATTAATTAACCAAAGTTTGGTTTGGCAGAATTTTCGGCGGAACCACCAATTTAGGAGCTGCCCCAAATTTGACAGTCCTAACTGGAGTCTTCTCCAGTTTTGGAGGCAGTTTACTAGGAAAATTTGTTTTTGCCATATCTTTGGCTAAATTCGACCAAATTGAGTGCAAAAAGAGTCATTTCTGAATGATTTGGACATTCTGGACTCATTGAAGTAGGTTTTAGGAGCTGTAGGTGAATGTAAACATCAATTTTTGCACTTTCGAGCTAATACAAAGGCCCAAGCCATGGAAGTTGGACCAAGGAGATGTAGCCCAGGAGGGGTGAACTCCTTCATCAAAATGTTGTGTTAATGGATCAATTGTGATGGTTTGCTGTACTTGTTATTGCTGCTGTTCAACATTAGCTTTTCATGCTTTATGCTCTTGAATTTAACTTAAAAACTCAGTTCATTTACCTATTTGACACTCGTAAACATCAAGGAAACTTATGCACATAAAGCATAAGATCAACAAATTAATTTTAAATCTGAAGATGAAATTAGCACAACAAAACTAACATTCAAATTCAGATCAATGTGGGTATAGTGGATCGAGGAGGTGTATAAGGAACTGTAGGCATAATTGGGTTTTGTGATGCCTAGTAATGTGAGGTGCGAGATTCTTCTCCCACTTGGAACTCTGCTTGGATTGTCTTCCCCTTGTTCCCATTGTTGCTTCGGTGTCCCATCTCTTCGATACTCTTGGAGAGATCTTGCTTTGCCTTCAGCAAGAGGTGAGCAAACTCCTCCTCCTTGCTCTGCTTCTCTACTGTGCCCCCTAATTTTCTCTTCAACCTTTGGTTCTTTATCCACAGGGTCTGGAGTGATTTCGAGTTTCCTTTCCTTTCTCTTATACCGCTGTCTTCTGTAGGTAACGTTCTTCTGGTCTTCTAGTGTCATAGACTGTGCTGCTCTCCACAGGCTGAGCCAAGTCTATGAGCTCTGACACCATTGTAATATTCCTAATAGGAAATTATTAGTAATAAAAGTGCATCAATAGACATTAGTGTACAATATGGGTGTTGGAATGATGGCACTTGGGCTTGCTCAAGTCAAACTGAAGATAGCCTCAGAAGCAAGTTGAATCCACCCTCAAAGAGTACACTGCGCTGTCCTGGCTCCACACAATTCTGCCCAGAAATGCTGCTGCTGCTCCTCTAGATCTGCTGGTTGGGCCTGGAATAATGCTCAGAAAATTCCGGGCTTTTAACCTCGGTCTCTACTCACAAAACCCACAATAACCCGCGAAGGATTTCTAGAATGGATGACCCCAGAAATTGACCCTCTTGGGCTTGGCTCTCTGCGCTGCTGGATAAATCTGTGCTTCTGGAAATTCTGTTGCAAATTGCTCCCAAAATGTATGCAATATCCCTATTAGGAACCTCTAAACCTCCCCACCAATTCCCAACTCAAAATTCCCTACGCTCCTCAGCTCCCAGATGAACTCTCTCTCAGCATTGCGCAGTCACTGTGCTGCTGGGGCTGCTCTATGCTGTCTCTGAAGATAATCACACTGTGGATGAGTCACACAACTCCCCACTGGATCGAAAAGGTGAAATCTCCTCCCTTGGGCAGCTGACGAAGTCCCCCGAAGCAGAGGTTGAGATTCTTGCTCGGGAATACTCCATTGCTGAACAACAATGGCAGACTTGGCACTTGCTCAAGCATGCTCTGTCAAAAGACAAATTCAGAAGATGACAGATGAATGTGCAAAATGAGCTGCCTCTTCTCGTTTTGTCCAAGGAAGCCCAACGTTCCTCTTGGGTCCCACCAAGAGCTGCGCTACCCCTCCTCGAGCCACTACTGCGCTGCCTTTCCTCGACCAATCCCAGCGTTGCCACCAAGGATGACACAGTCCTTTCTCATTGGCTCTTCGAGCCCCCATCAAAGCCACAATTTTTGCCTTCCGACTATAGGAAAAGTATATAGTTTGCTTTAATCTAATTTGTGGGTCCCCAACCCACATTTTTTTTTTCTAAACATTAGGAAACACAAAATTATCAAAATTTAGTATTTCTAATTAGCAAAATGGCTAATTAGGAATATTGTAGTCCTCCTTGCCAAGATGTTGCTTGTCCTCAAGCAACTGCAGTGATGGGTGCTGGAGGATCTGTTTTCCTTCCCAGGTGGCATCCTCATTCGACAAATTCCTCCATCTGATCAAAAACTCCTTGACCACCCTGCTCCTCAAGTGCCTCTCCTTGGTGTCCAAAATGGCCTCTAGCTGAAATACCAAGTGCCCTTCATCATCTATAGGAGGCACCTCAGTTGCTGCTGTCACCTATTGTCCTAAGGCCTTTTTCAGGCATGATACGTGAAAGATGTTATGCACCCGACTCCCCGGGGGTAGCTCCAACTCGTATGCTACCTCCCCCACTCTCCGAGTGACTCTATATGGTCCATGAAAGCGAGGCTTAAGCTTCTCGGCCCCCTTCTGCCTCAGCATGGACTACTTGTATGGCTGGAGGAGGAGGTACACTAAGTCTCCAACCTCAAACTCTCTCCACGCGGTCCCGGTCTGCATAGATCTTCTGCTGATTCTGTGATGTCCTCATATTGTCCTTGAGAGCCCTCAAGATGTCTTGGCTCTCTTGGATCCAATCCTTGGCCCATGGGGCCTTGCTGTCTCCAAACATGACATCAACAAATGTTAGAGCATCATAACCATACAAAGCACGAAATGGAGACATACCTATAAACATGTGGAAGGTGGTGTTGTGGCAATATGCCACCATGTGCAGTCACTGCAACCATGCCCTTTGCTGCCCTGTAACGTAGTTATGCAAGTACCCTCTAACCACTTGTTAAGTATCTCTGTTTGGCCATCCGTTTGGGGATGGTAGCTCATACTAGGGGTGAGTTCCGTACCCACCAACCGGAATAGCTCCTACCAAAAACCACCCATGAAACCACTGTCCCAGTTGCTGACAATGGTCTTGGGAAGACCATGCAACCAGAATATCTCTCTGAAGAACAACTCGGGCACTTGTAAGGCCCTGTCCTTGGTTGAGATCGCGAGGAAGTGAGCATACGTCGTCAAGCGAACAACAATCACGTAAATATAGTCCTTGCCCTGCACCATGGGCAACCCAGTGATGAAATCCATCGAGATGCTCTCCTATTTCCCCTCAGGGATGGAAAGAGGCTGCAACAACCCCGTTGGATGTGATAGCTCCTCCTTGTTCCGCTGGCACACCTCACACTCCTGGATGTGCTGCAGAACATCATCCTTGAGGCCTTTCCAAGAGAACCTCTCTCTAATGGCCCTGTAGGTTTTGTTGAATCCCTGATGCCCTGCCAATCGTGAGTCATGGGCTGCCTGTAGAATCTTCTCCCGTAACTGGGAGTTGGCCACCAAATAGATCCAGTCTCTGTAGTATATCACTCCATCCATCACTTGGTAGTGGTCATCGGTCACCTACCCCTCTAGGACCTCACATGCAAAATGATCCTTGGAGTACTCCACCAATAAATGAGCCATCCAATCCGACTCAATGCTCAACAAAGAAAGAGAAGCCGACCTCCTGAACAACGCATCAACTACTACGTTGTGCTTCCCCTTGACATACTCAATGTCAAAGTTGTAGGCCTAGATCTTACTCACCCACTTTTGTTGCCTTTCCTGCAACTACTTTTGCTCCAAAACGAATTTGAGGTCGTTGTGGTTTGTTATCACCTTGAATCTGTTCCCCACTAGGTACTGCCTGAACTTGGCTAGCGCATGCATGATGGCTAGCATCTCCTTGTCATAAATGGGGTACAACCTCTCATGAGGCAATAACTTCTGACTCTCGAAAGCTATGGGGTGTCCTCCCTGCATCAAAATTGCCCCCACTCCCTCCCTGGATGCATCGCATTCCAGAACAAAGGGTTGCGTGAAGTCAGGGAGAGGGAGCACCGGACAACTGCTTATCACCTGCTTGAGGCGCTCAAAAGCCTCCTATGCTGTTGTGGTCCAGAGAAAATCTCCCTTCTTGGTCAAATCCGTGAGGGGCGTTGCTAACTGTGAAAAGCCCTTCACGAATTTTCGGTAATAGGTGCATATGCCCACAAACCCTAGAGCCCTGTCACTCTTTTGGGCTTTGTCCAATCCCTGATTACCCTGATCTTTTCCTCATGCACCCTCACTCCATCAACACCAATGATATGCCCTAAATAGAGCATCTCAGTCAACCCAAACTCGCACTTGGACAATTTAGCGTAAAACTGCTGCTCCTCAAGGATACACAATGCTTCTTCCACATGCTGCAAGTGCTCCTCCCAAGTCCGACTGTAGATCAAGATATCATCGAAAAATACTAGTACGAACTTTCTCAACTGACCACAAAATATGTGGTTCATGCAAGATTGAAATGTGGCCGGAGCATTGGTTAGCCCAAAGGGCATCACCCAAAAGTCGAAGTGTCCATAGTGACATCTATCTTGATTTTTGGTAGCATTAGAAGCGCTCTAAGTCTCAAACTTTGTGGAGAGGCTTAGACACATGTATTCCAAAGAACCCAGAAATCGTTTGTGGAAATTCCAATCGGAATATGTTTTATTTAAATAATTAATTATTTTAATGGATACCTAAGTCTAAACTTAGGGAAATTAAATAATTAAAGGGTATTAATAAAACAGAGTGTGAATTTTCTAGAGAACATGGATCAAGTCAAGTTATGATCTTAACCGTTGATTAGAGATCTAATCTCGGCCGTTGATACCTCAACGAGAAGACTATAAAGGAAGACTTGAGGGTCATTTGGAAAACACACCAGTGCAGATACTTAGTTGCCCAAGTAAAATCGATTTTCTTAGTGGTTGAAGTTTGGCATGAGAAAATTGATCCAGAGGGAGAGTTGCAGGTGGAGGAGAGACAAAGAGGGTTCAACATCATTCCGGGTTACAGGAGCAGGTGACGCAGTGGCAGGAAGTGACAACGCAGTGGCTGTAAGGTACAGTGCAGACGTGACGCAAATCTGCGCAGTCCTCACACAGAGCCAGAGGAGGGGTGATGCAGGAGGCCCCGGAGAGTCATTTCGGGGTCATGTCTCATTAGAAAATTTGTGAGGAATTTCTCTAGTGTTATCATAGAGAGTTTCTCTTCGTTACTGCTTATTGTAAAATGTACAATAAGATTTTGCTGAAGAATAATAGAAACCCTCATTTGCTGCATCGGTTTTCCCACGTTGGGCTTTTCCGGGGACAATTGTCCGAAATATCTGTGTCATTTTTGTGCTAGTATTTCCTTGTTGATTTACTTAGTAATTGTGAAGTTTGCATTTGAATTTATTTCGATATTTACTGAAGAGATTTCTGCAAATAACTTATTTCTAAATAATAAGTAGAAGAAATAATATCAGATAATGCAGTAGGATTTCAAGTTGAAAATTTCCCATTCTGAACGTAGTCTGACGGACATCTTTGCCCTTCACTCGGATCTGATGGTACCAAGGCTTCAGATTGATCTTGGAGAAGAACTTAGCTCCCCTTAGCTCATCCATCAACTCGTCAATCTGGGGAATGGGGCAGTGGTTCTTTATGGGTTTTTTGTTTAGGGCCCTGTAATCGATACACATCCTCAGTGATCCATCTTTCTTCTTCACCTGGACAACTGAAGAAGCAAAAGGACTGGAACTGGGCTTGATGTGCTCCAATGCTAAGAGCTCATGAATGGATCTCTCAATGTCATCCCTTTAGGCCTTAGGATGCCTATAAGGGGTAGTGATCCTGGCTTGCACCCCGTGCTCCAGCTCAATAGTGTGTTCAAATCCACAGCTTGGTGGCTGGCTCGGTGGTATGTCCCCAAATTCTTCTGGGTACCTGTCAAGAATAGCTTGAATCTCAGGATGTGGTGGCTTGGTCACACCCCCAGCCTCAGAAATCGGCAACTCAAAAGCCCACTCTATATCCCCATGCCTCAAGTCGGCCTCCAAGAGACTGTCTGTGGTGGGTATGAATGCATGCCTCTCAACATCACGAGTTTTCCCTCATGATCTAGAAACTCTATCTCCAGTTTCTTCCAATTAGTGGTGACTCTGCCAAGTGTGAAGAGCCATTGGACCCCAACACTATGTTGGTGTCTGGATTGTCAACCACGAAGAAGTGGTTGGTCATGGAGTAATTCCCCATGGTCACAGTCAGTGCTGGGACATAACGCGTGCACAACATGGTCCCGTCTCTCGGCACCCTTAGTGAAAATCCCTCGAACTCCTCTGTAGCAATGCCCCTTCTTTGCACCATTTGGGCATCGATGAAGTTGTGCATGGCTCCACTATCCACTAACACCGAGACAGTGAGACACGCTGCCCCTGTACTGCCCATCGGATCCTCAAGGTCAGATACTTGGGCACCCCACGCAGTGATGCAAGGACCCCTCCTGTAGGTGCAAACACAGATCCTCTTGTTGCCGGTGGGGGTGGAGGTGAAGGCCCTCCCTCCTGGGGTGTTGCGCTGTCCTCTTCTCCCATCTCAAAGAATGTCTCTTCATCCCCGTCACTGTTTGAGAAGACCTCTATATAGTGTGCTTTCCCTGCTGCACATCTATGGCTTGGTGCTTATGGCTCCTAGAAAGTGAAATAGAGTCTCTTCCTTCGAAGATCTCTCCTGGTGTCATCATCTAGTTGCCCCCGGCCCTGGTTGCTTCTTGGCGGTGGTGCTGTCATGTCTCTTCCCTTCTGCTAAAATCTCGGTCTGTTGGGCAGTGGTGCTCTAGCCCTGGGTAGGGCATCCTGCAAATCTCTAGCCCTTCCCACTATGTATTGTAGTGAAGCAGGTCTGTTGGACCTTAGTAAGCCCCGTAATGGTTCTACCAGTCCCTCAATAAAAATGTAGATCCTCTTGGACTCGGACGGATCTGGAACCATCATTGGTAGCCTTAGAAACTTAGAAATGTATGCCCCTGTGTTTCCAGTCTGCTTGAGTTTGGTCAGCTTCCCAAAGTACTCTTCTGGGTCCTTCCTCTCAAACCTCTCAAGCAAGGTTGTGGGGGAGCACCTCCCCCCTATCGAATCCGCTCCTGGAGCACGCTCCCTCGAACCCGCTCTTGGAGCGAATGCTTAGAGGGTGATATTAATGACAAAGATCCCTATACGAATCTAGAGGTAATGATAAAGATACCTCTGGTTCAATCTATGTTTTTATGTTTTTTATCTCTAAGTCATCATTCTACATGCTTTTGTTGACATATATGCATCAAAATATAAAAAATATATATATTATAAAAAAACGCTCCAGTTTCAGAAAATGGCGCTCTCGCTCCCGCTCCCGCTCCTGCTCCCAAGTAACCTTGCTCTCATGAACTCTCCTAGTGAAATCATCATACGCTATCACCCCGGCGTGACCCAGCGTAGTCAGCCCATGGAACCACCAATCGTGGGCTTCTCCCTACAAATGCAGCATGGCAACCTTGATTGCCCATGTTTCAGTCATTTGATTCAGTTGGAAGTACACGTCCAACTTCTCCACCCATGCCTTCGCTGAACTCTTGGAAGAGCCATCAAAAGTTGGGAGGAATAGCCTTCCCACAGTACGCTGCATGTCACTTCCCTGCGTGTTGCCTCCTCCGTTCTGTCCCTTGGGTTTGTTGTTGCCCTTCAGCTGGCAGAAGTCTTTGAAAGTGATGGCCCTCCCTAATTCTGGGCCATAAGCTGGTACTCAATGAAGTACTCTCAAGAACACTCGGTTGCTGAACAACAATGGCAGACTTGGTACTTGCTCAAGCGTGCTCTGTCAAAATACAAATTCAGAAGATGATAGATGAATAAGAAAAATGAGCTGCCTCTTCTCGTTTTGTCCAAGGAAGCCCAACGTTCCTCTTGGGTCCCACCAAGAGCTGCGCTGCCCCTCCTCGAGCCACTACTGTGCTGCCTTTCCTCGACCAATCTCAGCGCTGCCACCAAGGATGACGCAGTCCTTTCTCATTGGCTCTTTGAGTCCCCACCAAAGCCGCAATTTTTTCCTTCCGACTATAGGACAAGTCTATAGGTTTCTTTAATCTAATTTGTGGGTCCCCGGCCCACATTATTTTTGGCTAAACATTAGGAAACACAAAATTATCAAAATTTAGTATTTCTAATTAGCAAAATGGCTAATTAGGAATATTGTAACACCTCACCCAATGGGATTTGAGTCACCTGCTGGCATGAAATGTGGTATCCCTCCTAGAGAGATTACCCTTACGGTTCAATTCTAAGCTAGAGTTTCAGATAAAAATGGAAAAATTGTATTTTATAACAGTATTGCAATACTTCTTCAATCTATAAAACAGTGATGCACAAGTAGTATAAACAAGAACTCAAACAACAGCTGATTTCAGCAGCAAACATTATTAGTAGGGCCAATTTAACAAGCAATTAAAAAACTTACAAATCCATAGTTTCCCAATTACACAAACATAGTTTTTAGGTTTACAAACTGTAGGTATCCCTTTGTTTCCACCAAAATCACACCAGAAGGCTTTGCTGCTGCCTTGCACCCTTATTCATCCTTGCTGCCTCAGTCCTTAGTGCAGCCAACCCCTGAATTTACCCTTAATCCCTTGCTGTCTCCTGATCGTGGCCCTTTAGGCCACCTGCTGCCTTAAAAGAAGGCTTCTTAGCCTTACACTGTCCCAGAAAATCAAATCGCTGCCTTAGAAAGGCATTTGCTGCCACAGAAAGTCAGACCGCTGCCTCAGAAGTCCCTCGCTGCCACAGAAAAGCTAGACACTGCCACAGAAAACCTAGTCGCTGCCTCAGGAAGACCCTTGCTGCGACAGAAAGCTAGGCTGCTGCCTCAGGAAGACCCCTGCTACCACAGAAAGCTAATTTACCAGCTAGAGTTTGGTCCTGTAGCAAGAAGATAGGAGGAATGGCTAGGGTGGAATCTTTCACCACCAAAACCAATCAGAGAAAAAGGGGTCTTAAAATCCTCCAAGAGCCTCAGCCCAAAATCAGAAAGAATAACAAGCCATGATGATCATAATGACTCTCCTCCCTTCCTTTTATAGTTTCTCTTTGGGGATTTACCCTCCTAATTTCAATTTTGAGTGACCAGCATGTTTCCCTCCATTTGCCCCAAATTCAACTATTATTATCTAATGTTACCTAAGTAACATTAAATAATGATTTCCCCCCTTTTGAAATGACTATAGCCTACGGGGTTAAATAGGATACTAGGTCCTCCCTTGGGCAATTAATGGAAGAGGACATTACATGAAACCAGCCAAATGCCCAACAGCATTAGCTGCAACCAGTTGATAACCCAGTGAAAATGAATGATTGCATAATGCATTCCCAACTATTTAATATGCAAAGTTCTAGATATAGAGGAGGAGGTATCGTCTGTTAGTTACTTGTAGTGTTAGTCTGGATATACTGTATTAGATTGACAGGGGATATAATATATATCGTTATTTCATGTTCAGATTTAATTCCAGGCTCCTTTTTATTAATTATGTTACACCTCATTTATTCATTTCTTTTTCAGAGGAAATGATTAAAATTCAGGAAAAATTGAAATAGTTTCCTACGCTTTCATACTTTTATTTCAGAAGCTTTTTATTCCACAGTGCATGATGGATGGTGTTTTCTCTCATACCTGTGAATGCAACATAACGTCAATCTTGTGATGCATTTTTTTGGATGAATTTATATTGCTTAACATTATTTATGCTTTCATGGGTGATCCTTTTGTTGGAATAGCTCATTATGTTTGCCGATATAAATGTGTTAGGATACTTCTTGGATGGAAATTATGGTTGTGTTTGAAGTTATTTAACACTAGTGAAATGTTCATTGATACAAGATATCTTTTGTTTTTACAGTTTGAGAGCCAGATTCTTGTTCTCTCTTCATAGCATTGATGCTGATATGCAAGGGGATGGATATTCTGTCTCATTATTTGCAGTTGGGAGCTGACTTTGATGTTGAATAGATAAGTCCGAAAATTGATTCAATCCATTTGTAAAAGATTAATTAAATTCTTGACAGGCCACAAGTATTGATTCTCTACAAATGGAAAGGGTTAGAACAATCTTGAGGCCTAAATATCCTTATCCACATGAGCATTCTCAGCATGCCATTTTTGCAGTTGTTGCTGGATGTCTTTTCTTCATATCAACTGACAACATGCACACTCTTATCAATAAATTGGACAACAATATAAAGTGGTGGTCGATGTATGCATGTTTATTTGGATTTTTCTACTTTTTTTCCTCTCCTTTCATTGGGAAAACCATTCAACCAAGCTATTCCAACTTCAGTCGGTGGTATCGTATTTGTTCCTATTTGTCCACAGATCACTTTTATTTAATATTTTCTTCTACTATCCGTTTATCAATGTGAGAGCTCCTGTAGTAGCAATCTGAGGTTTCTTTCATGTTTGTTTTAAGAGCAATCTTAAGAAAATGGGTTAACCTTCCTGCAGGTATGTGATATGGCTTTTAATTTCTGCAGTGTATCATCTTCCGACTCTCCAGGCAATGGGAATCGATATAAAGATGAATTTATCTTTATTTTTAACATTATTCTTGTCATCAGTGCTGGCTCTTGTGGTTTTCCATATTACATTTATTTGTCTGTGGTACATGGGCATTGTTGCTCGTGTAGCAGGCAAACGACCAGAAATTCTTACCATTTTACAAAACAGCGCTGTAAGAACTTCTTGAATTATTGAAACATCACATGTTTAATATTGTAAAAACAGCAGTTTTGAGCTCAAAAATTGACTATTTTGTTGTCAATGCTGCAGGTTTTAAGTATAGCCTGTTGTGTTTTCTACAGCCATTGTGGCAATCGAGCTTCCTTGAGAAGTAAGTGGTTTGGAAGGAGACATTCTGGTCGTTTAGTTGTAGATTCATTGAATAAACCAGATGATGCTACCTGGTACTCCGGGTTGACTCATATGCATGAGCTGAAAGAGCAAGTTTGCTCTACTTGGTTTGCTCCTGTTGGGTCTGCAAGCGATTATCCTGTATTTTCCAAGTGGGTTATCTATGGTGAGGTATATTTTTATCACTTATAAGTTTTCTTTGTTCTTTGTTTCTAGAATCTGTCCCCTTGTATACAACTTTGTATAATGGTCGACCTGAATTTTGACTTTAAGTTTAGCTAAATCCTAAGTTCTCAAAAATGATAGGACGCAATTATTTTTATTTTAAGTTGAACTGCTTCACATAATCAGTTGGGTTGTTAAATGAACTTTTTTCATTTCTTGTTACAGTTAGTTTGCCATGAAGCATGTGTCGGGCCTTCTGACACTATATCACCAATTTATTCTCTTTGGGCAACATTTATAGGACTATACATTGCAAACTATGTGGTGGAACGATCGACTGGGTATGCCTTAACATGGTCATGACATTGTGTTGTAGATTTTTAAATACATATGAATGTACAACATACATTAATTTATGCACGTCTGTCTGTGTCCTAAATACATACATTGGTTATATCTGGGTGCCTCTGTGTATGCTCATATGTTTACATGTGCATCCGTTCTCAAGTGTGCATATAGGTTTGGTGTATTATCCTTTTTCATGTGAGATATATCCATCATCCTTTATCTATCTATCGTAACATGTATCTTAAGTTGTGCAACTAAAAAACATCCCTCATTTTCCTGCTCTTTCATTCTGTGCTTATATTATACACTAAAAAACATCCCTAGTTAACTTGGAATTTGATAATTTACAGTTGGACTTTGACACACCCTGAATCTCTGTCAAATTTGGAGTACCAGAAGACACAAATGTCACCAGATTTTCTGGATATGGTTCCTTGGTATTCAGGGTATGCATGTTACTACATGGTTTTCAAGATAATGGTGCTTCAAAAAAGTATTGTGGACTCATGATGACAAGAATATATGGTGCAGGACATCAGCTGATTTGGTCAAGACAGTTTTTGACCTTTTGGTATCTGTAACCCTATTTGTTGGTCGCTTTGATATGCGGATGATGCAGGTAATTCTGGGACAATGCTAAGATCTCACCATCTGAGATCAAATTAGATTGTTTTATGTTATTCTAAATTCTATCCCACAATCTTTGAAATGTTTGTTGACCCTGCACTTGATCTGAATTTTATGAATGTTTTATGGTCTAGGCAGCAATGAGTAGGGCTCAAGAAAGTTCGGCAAAAGAGGGTTTTCTCTATGATCACCTTAGCACAAGAGAAGAACTGTGGTTTGACTTCATGGCAGATACCGGGGATGGTGGAAACTCCTCTTATAGTATAGCTCGACTGCTTGCCCAACCTTCTTTAAGAGTAAGCATTGAAGACCACTCCAATGATCTGCCTCGTGGCGACTTGCTTCTTGTGGGAGGAGATCTTGCGTGAGTTTATGTTGAACTTTACTGGTTTCCTTATTCTTAACTTCAGTGTAAAACTAGTTCTAGCATTTCAGTAGAAGATTCAAATGTCTTTTCCTTGGGAAAATGCTGCACATATTACAGTAACATACATGTTCAGTCAAGACCCAAGATTGTTACATCCAAGGGCCAGAGTGGTCAGACAAAATCCCCCTGCCTACATAGGAAAATGGGCTACCAAATCCACTTTGGCACCGACTTAAGAATGTACATCTTTTCTAAAAAAGGCAATTTTGGCTGAGAGGTGAATAGCCAAGCCAGATTTAAATACAGCAACTTCTTCCAAATCAAATGAAGTGTTACAGCTCATGAAAAGTGCCCGATAGCATTGTTTCCATAAGAGAGAAATGCCTGTCAGGCGGATTACATCCCACATAGCCATTCTTCCGTCAGGTATAACGTGGCATGTATCTAGTAAGCATTAATTATATTTTTTGAAAATGAAAGAAAGCTGTTGTAGCTTCCTTTTGGGGAAGTTGTGTTCCATGGAGGAGGCAAAAGATATAGTCAGTGTAATAGTTGCCTATAGAGTGATAGACTAATATGGTACACATGGTACATAAATCCCCTGACTTATAGTAGAAAATTCAATTATTTGATTTTATTGCTGTGGAACTACCTCATATAAATAAAGACACGAGTCAGTAATTTGTGGGTCCTAGGATTTACTCAAACGCAAATGTTGAAAGCTAGTTTTACTGCAGCTCAAATAAGGATGGTCTTTCATGTTAGGTAATTATGATAATTAGATATCATAAGACACATGATACATTAACTTTTCATGTGGTTATGCATATATAAGGATATCTGTTTCATATAGAATGATGCAATTGCTTTAAGCTATTGTGTCATTGCACATGTATCAGTTCTTGAGCAAATCTTGTAAAAGTACCTTTCTGTAGGCCATTGTGAAAGACAGGGTATGTTAGAATTCTTTCTCTTGCATTTCTAGCGGCTAAAGATTGAAGCCGAAACATCTGCTATTGAAAATCCATTTTTACTCAAAAAAAGAATCTTTCTTTTAGATTGGAATTTGATCCAAAATGGGATTACTACATAATAGCATATTGTGAACTTGACAAAGAATTACAATATTTCTTTTTTGAAAATTCTTCATATATTATCACATAAAAAATAAGTACAACAGAGTTCAAGATAGTTACATCATACAAGCAGTAGGTTAATCAATAAAGTCCAAGCCCATGAAACCTAGAATGGTTGTTATATAAGCTTGAGTCCCCATGGGGTAGGACTCAACATCACAGAAGTGTTGATGTTTGTAGCTCGGGCTGGTACCTCTGCACAGGCCTAGGCATGCAGAAGTCACCCAAGATCTCCTTAGACACTTGCTCTAGTGTGAGAAAATTGCATTTGTAACTTAGCCAAAGTTTTAGCTTAGGAAAATCACAAAATTATTGTGTTTGCTAATTGAGCTAAAAAAATATTAGAAAAAGTAAAGTATTTACTTCAGTAATTATGTTTTAATTTCAGCCCTTGATCTCAAGTGAGGTGAGATCTAATTTCAGCCGTCGATCATTTTGAAGATTAGGGTTAGGCATTTAGCTCAATGAAAAGTTATAAAATCAAGGTTCTGGAGGGAAAGAAGACACACTGTGCAGAGGAAGCTAGCTGCCACAGAACGCTGCAACAAATGAGTCAATGGCTAGCCGAGCAGCAAAGGACGAAAAGAAGATTTGATTGTAGGGATGGGCCTGAGCTAGCCAAAGTGCACGAGTTACAAGCATGCAGAGGGGTTAGGCCACAACGCTGAGAGGTAGTTGTGACAGGTTGCTGCAGGGAACAAATTTTGTGAGGTTTCCAGACTACAACAGTCGGAATGATGGGTGCCTAAAGGACAAGGCAAATTATTCTTCTATAATTCCTCAATGAAATTTGGAAATATGACTGCAGTAGGTCTTTGGTTTGAAGACAGATTAGACAATGCTTTAACCTTCCTACCTTTGAAGGCTAGGGTCACATTGTTCTCAAGGAAAGTGATCTTTGGGAGATTGTTGAGACTGAGATCCCAGAGTCGTAAGATCCTCAGGAGAAGGCCATCCTAGCAAACAAGGAGATAAATGCACAAAGGGTACTCTTGGATGCCATGAAGGATCATTTCATCCCTCACTTAACCGAGAAGTAGACAACCAAGGAGATGTTCGAAGCATTGGTAGGATTATACTAGAGCAAGACCATAAATGGGAATATGTTACTGAAAAATATGCTCCAAACTACGTAGATGGCCAAGTCTGACTTGGTGATGAGCTATTTGATGAGGATTGTGCGAATTTGTGATCTATTTGCAGCAGTGGGAGAAAAAGTGGAGGAATGGGAACTAGTAAATGTGGTGTTGAATGGGTTCTCAGAGGCATGGGATCCACTCATCAGAGGAGTCTATGATCGAGATAAACTACCCACATTTGATAGGCCAAGGGATGACTGCAGTCAAGATGGAATCAGGTTAAATTCAAAGGGCAAGATCAACAAGCAGGAAGTTGGCGAGAATGTGGTTCTGATCACAAACAGAAAAGAAAATAGTTTGAGTAGGAGCGAGGAGTGAGCCTCATCCCTGAATAAGGACTTGACTAAGTTCAAGTGTTTCTCATGTCACGCAGTGGCTAGAGAGGAAGAAGGGAGGAAAGGCTCGCAATCAAGTGTATCTACATCGACAAAAGCTTAGGAAGAGTTTTCCAAGAAGTTTGAAAGGAAGTTCTCACTTGTTTCCTACCTTTCCTTGAGCACCTTATCAGTAGGTGTGCAACTACTAGATAGTAGAGCCACAAGACATATGATAGGAGCACAAGAATAGTTCGACAGCGTGACCGAGTGGCACTCAGAATTGGATGTGGAGTTTGGTGATGATGCCAAACATGCAGTAAAAGGGGTTGGAATAGTGGTATTTCCACTTAAGTTAGGAGACAGGATGGAAGTGAAGGACGTGCTATGGGTGCTGGAACTTAGGTGGAGTTTGTTCTCAGTCTCAATGATTGAGAAGAAGGGTTTTTGTGTAGCCTTCCTGGATGGACATGCATGGATCAGACTCAAGGGATCTAGCTCTGATGCAGGCCAAATCATTGGAGTTAGAGAGAGAAGCTTGTATAGGCTAGAGGGCCAACCTATTTGAGCAATGGCAAGAAGCTATGTAATGACAAAGAACAAGGAGCAGGAAGCTCTGAAGGTTGAGGAGCTCAGAGGGAGTCAACCTTCAAGTTCAAGAGGGGAGGAGTAATTGAAAATTTCCTCCAAATCTGTCAAGAAGGTCTCTTGGTATGAGATGTCCTTACAGGATGTTCAGGAGTAAGAGGCTTCTAGGAAGTAGGCCAAGGGGAGCAAGACTTTTAGGATATTTCCAGACCAGGGGGCAGGGAAGGCTTCTGGTTCAAAGGGAGCAGCCAAGGCAGTGGATGCAGTTTCAGGATCGAAGTCAGTTCCAAGGGGAAGAAGTACCTCCCTTGCTAAGAGGGAGTGTTGATGTTTGTAGTTCATGTAGACACTTCTATAGAGGCCTAAGTTTCTAGGTGTGCAAAAGTCACCCAAGATCTCCTTAGACACTTGCTCTAGTGTGAGCAAGTTGTATTTGTAACTTAGCCTTAGATTTAACTTAAGAAAAACACATAATTATTATGTTGGCTAATTGGGCTAAAGAAACATTAGAAATCAAGGTATTTACTTTTTAATTATGTTTTAATCTCAGTCCTTGATCTTGGAATATACACAAGCTAAAATATGCAAATTTTTTTTCAAAAATTTTCAAACTTTTCTTTGATGCCTTTTAACAAGTAGTTAATGCACAAGATTTTTGTCAAACATATCACAGACAAAATAGAAACTATTGCGATAAGAATAGATTTGGGAGGCAAATAGAAATTCTATCAACTTGTAGGGGAGAATTACAATGCACAATGAATCTAAGGAACTTGGTGTAGCTCCAACAATATAATCTTCAAAATAACAATAGCAACACAATCTTCAGAATAATACTTTGCCCAACCAGCTTCAACAATATGATGACAATCTAGAAACTTCTACTACAATCACATGGCACCTTGTTCTGATATGGAAACTCAACTCTAGATTAATTGATGAATCCAGCCTCTAAGATTTGGAAACTCGATCCTCTCAAAATTTATAACCCATAAATTTGATCACTAAACAACAGTCCAAACTTAGCTCCAAAAATGATGACTCGGTCCGTTGAACACTTAGAAACTCAACTTCTGTGATCTCAGACTCGGTTTCCTAAAGAGATAGTGATTTCAACCTCCCAAAGATGATTGCAATCCTCATAAATTAGTCTCCCTAAATACGATTCGTCTCTTGGAATGTTTGATGCAGATAATGATATATATGATGACCTCAACCTCAAAATAAGGAGGATATATTCGACCTTCATAATAGATTGACTCTGCCTGTAGATGTGGGCCTCAACGATCAACTAATTTTGAAGCAGTTCTGTCCCTGAATGTGAGTGATCTTGGCCTCCTTAATAGATTTAATTCCAACTTTTAGGAGAGACTGATTCAGCCTTCCGGAAATGTGAGGAATTCGGCCTTCCTAAATTTTGCTGAGACTCGACCTTTTGATGGAAGCAATTCTGAGCCCTCTAGCTAATTACTCTCGACCTGTAGAAGATGAGGCTCTTGGTCCCTTGGTAAATAACTGTCGACCTCCTTATTTCTAGGCTTAATAATTGCCCTTCCAACCAAGCAATTCAATCCCCACTTAATGATGCTCTTAGCCCCTTGAAAGATAATGTTCTTGGCCTTGAATGGAAGATGGCTCTCGTCTTGCTACTTTTTGTTGATCTTAGCCTTCAAGATAATGTCTGCTTGACCTCTAAAGGAGAAGCACTTGGCCTCTGAAACAAATTGTTAATTTTGGACAACTAGGTCCAAACTCCATGTTGTGATGCTAAGATGAAGATGCCAATAT
The DNA here is from genome assembly GCA_034641835.2 of Pinus albicaulis. Taxonomy (NCBI): domain Eukaryota; kingdom Viridiplantae; phylum Streptophyta; class Pinopsida; order Pinales; family Pinaceae; genus Pinus; species Pinus albicaulis. The sequence continues at coordinate 812,796,950 of CM076578.1, read as the reverse complement.
TTTTATTGGATTCCTTTTTCGGAGAGGTGCAAGATCGATTTGAAGATCATCTTGATCCGATGAGCAGAACATTTATTTTGAATTAATTCCACTTATGTACAAGGTCGGATATAATTGTAATGTAGGCTTGGAGCCCCAATAGATGTGTCACACACCATCACAGATGGATATATATGGGTCAACGTTGGAGGTCATTTTCACCGATCACTCATCACACATTCTCTCTGCATCTAATTGGTTCAATCATCATCTTGGAGGCTCTTCTCTCACACGTGGGAAAACGCAGCAAGGGTTTTTCTGTTTTGACCTAGGGTTTCAGCGCAGATTTGACCAGCATTGACTTTGGTCAACGCATGGTCAACTTGACCTCAAACTCTCCATAAATTCTGATTTCTGCATTCCGCATTTTTTTGGCACAAAAATCGAGGCTGGACGTTGACTTTGACTTGGATGCGCTGACTTTTTGCTATCGCTGTTTGCGTTGACCGTTGATTGGACAACGTTGACTTCTGTTGACTGTTGTAGAGTTGTCCGAGAGGGTTGTGTGACACATTCTGGTTGGCTGACCATGTAGAGACTTTGCTGGTTGGAGCATCCTGTTGACTGCCGTAACGCACCACAACACATATTTTGCTGATCAAGTTAAGTGTATTCTTGTCTTCTGTCGATCTATTGGTATGTTCTATCAGCATTTTATTTTCTTGTTTATGTGATTGCTGTTTGATATTGGGTATAAAAGTAAAGTTGCATCAAGCATAGAACATCTACAAAATTTTATATGGAATCAGAGCTGAGGTGAAGACAAAGCCCAAGTTTGTATTGAGAGCAATCACCAAAGAAGGAGGATTTTTCAAAGACCCATGGGTACCTCAAACTATAATGGCTTCAAAGTTGATGACAAGTTGATTGGGAAGGAAGACTTCCATGCCTGGAAGATTACTTTGGATTTAATTTTGGAAGACCAAGATGTTATGGACTATGTGCATGGTAAAATCCAAGAGCCTCCATCATCTGCACCTGCTGCCACCAAGTCAAAGTATAAGAAGGGGGAAATCAAAGCAAAGTTGATCATCCAGGATTCAATTCATAAGAGTTTGGTTGCCTACATCTCTGAGCTTCACACATCCAAAGAGATGTATGATAAGTTGGTCAACATGTTCAAGGCCAAAAATGCAAATCAAGTCCTTTTCTTTAAGAACCAATTGAAGTATCTGAAGAAAGGCAAGGATGAATCCGTTCAATCTTATTTTCTGAAGTTGACCGAAATTAGAAATAATCTTCTGGCCATTGGGGAGACAATAGCTGATCGAGAAATGGTTCTCACCGCACTTGGAGGTGTCTCCTCTGAATGGCATGTATCCAATACTACCATTCTCAATAACAATGTGATTCCTGATTTTGATGAAGTATTGTCGAGATGCACTCAAGAAGAGACAAGAATGAAGGAATATGAAAGTGAAGGTAATGATGCCTTCATCGCTCGTGCTAAGAAGTAGAACAATGGTGGTCCGAGAAACCATGGAAGAGCAGGGGCCCAAGGAAAGAAAGGAAGATGTTACACATGTAACAAGACCGACCACTATGCTAGAGAATGCCCTAATGAGAAGGATTCTCCTGGGGATGATGACAACAACAATAATCGGAGGAATGGCAATCAAAGGAACAACAGGTTCAAAGGAAAGAGGAAGGCTCCCTCTGGTCGCAATGGAAATGGGCAACCTTTCAAAAGGTCGAGAAATTCCAGGTATGAGAAATCTAATGTTCTTGATGATAAAAGAAATGAATTCATTCTTGTATCTGCCCTCTCTACTGTATCTCCACCGACACTATGGATGTCTAGTTGATTGATAGTGGTGCCTCAAGGCACCTCACTAGGTTTAAGGAAGCACTTTCTGATTTGGTTGAGAAGGATACTAATCTAAAAATTATCCTTGGAGATAATGCCACATATCTCGTGAAAGGGACAGGGACTGTGAACCTTCACTTATTTCAAGGTTAAGTCCTCCGCTGTACTATATGTACCTGATTTGAAGAAGAGCCTTGTGTCTATTTCGGCCATGGAAGACAAAGGTTTCAATGTGGCATTTGTTGATGGGAAGGTACGCATTTGGAAGAAGAGCTTCAAGGAAGCCATCATGATTGGGTTTAGAGTTGATACACTCTATCAGGTTGGAGGAAGTCCACTGGGAGTTATGACATGTGATACTATCCGTCAAACCGAACTATGGCACCGGAGGTTTGGACACCTTCATTACAAATCCCTTCCCGAAGCAAGGAAGGTGGTGACAGGGATGCCCGAGTTCAAAAATGATCATGAAGGTGTATGTCAGGGTTGTGCGAAGGAAAGCATATAAGGGGACCTTTCCCCTCAAGTGTCATAAAGACATCTGATGTCTTGCAATTGATACATTCTGATTTGTCTGGTATGCTGCCCGTGACATCCTTGGGAGGATGTTCTTATTATATGACATTCATAGATGACTTCTCTTGAAAAACCTGGATATACTTCTTGAAGAAGAAGGATGAGGACTTTCAAAGTCTTGGTGGAAAATCAAACAGGGAAGAAGATCAAGATTTTGAGGATCGATAATGGCACTGAATATGAGACGAACAAGTTCAATAACTTTTGCAGAGAAGCTGGCATCAAGAGGGAGACCACAATTGTATATACTCCTGAGCAAAATGGCGTTGCTGAAAGAAAGAACAGGACCATTGTGGAAGCTGCCCGTGCCATGCTATGTGACCAAGGTCTTCCGAAGTTTATGTGGGGAGAAGCTGCGAACACTACTATGTACATACAAAAATGATGCCCACATTCCGTTCTGGACTCCAAAACTCTTGAAGAGGTGTTCTCTGGTAAGAAACCTAACGTCTCTCATTTTAGAGTTTTTGGTTGTCTCGTTTATTTTCATGTGTCGAAAGAGAAGAGGAGCAAGTTGGATGCTTCTGGGAAGAAGGGAATGTTTGTGGGCTACAGTGAAACTTCGAAGACTTATAGAGTCTATGTGCCTGGTCAAAGAGAAGTGGAGATATGCCACGATGTTACCTTTGATGAAGATGCTTCCCTCCGGAAAGTAATCAATCTTTCGAGCTCTGAGGAAGATCATGAAGTAAGGTCTGGAAATCAGGAAGAACCAAAGGATGAGACAATTCCCGATGTTGAAGGACCGATGGACCCTATTGATCCACCTCCTTCAATGAAGAGAAGACCCTCATGGCTCAGGGATACTCTCGAGGATGCCGAGAGACATATGGCCCCAAGGGGGACATTCCGTGAGAGCAAGAAGCGGAATAGATACCATGGGTATCTAGTAGCCATGAGTACAATCGTACAATCTGAGCCTGGATCTTTTGAAGAAGCCGTAAAGCATCAAGTCTGGAAGGATGATATGCACAAAGAGTACAAGTCCATTATGAAGAATGATGTCTGGGATGTGGTTTCGAGACCAGAGGACAAAGCAATTGTCACCTCGAAATGGCTCTATAAGATCAAGCATGGATCTGATGGTAGTGCTGAAAAATTCAAGGCAAGATTCGTTTCCCGAGGCATCTCTCAAAAGGAAGGCGTAGACTATGATGATATATTTGCACCTGTGGCCCGATATACCACCATCCGATCTATCATAGCCCTTGCTGCTATGCAAGGATGGAATCTTCATAAGATAGATGTGAAGACTGCCTTTCGGCATGGTGCAATAAAGGAAGAGGTGTATGTGGAGCAACCTCTAGGGTTCGAAGTCCAGGATCGAGACACCCACGTTTGCAGGTTGAAGAAAGCCCTCTATGGGTTGAAGCAAGTCCCCAGGGCTTGGTACGAGAGGATAGATAGCTACCTGATGAAGCTGGACTTCACTCGTAGTAATGCTAATTCGAACCTTTACTTCAAGGTTGATAGAGAAAAGCCTCTCATTCTAGTGCTCTATGTGGACGATCTCTTCCTGACAGGTGTTGACCCTCTCATTCATCAGTGTAAGAGGGAGCTCGCTTCTGAGTTCGAGATGAAGGACCTAGGATTGATGCATTACTTCCTAGGCTTGGAGGTCTGACAGAGACTTGGCGAGATTTTCCTTTCTCAAGGAAAATATATTGTGAAGTTGCTGGAAATATTTGGAATGGTGGACTGTAAGTATGTGTCGACACCGATGGAGCTCAACTTTAAGAAGTTGAGTGGCAACGCTGCTGGGCCCATGCTAGGAAATCCTACTGAGTATCGTCAACTCATAGGGGCCCTGATGTTCTTAGTGAACACCCGTTTGGACGTATCTTTTGCAGTGAATACTTTGAGTCAACACATGGTTGATCCTCATCACATTCACTGGGTTGGTGTCAAGAATCTGTTGAGATATCTTCGGGGCACGATAAACCATGGGATGAGATACGCTGCTGGGGGCATGACACTCCATGGATATACTGATGCCAATTGGGCTGGCAATGTGGTGGATCGCAAGAGCACATCTGGATGCTGCTTCACACTTGGGTCTGCTTCAATATCTTGGATGAGCAGGAAGCAGAAGTCGGTGGCCTTGAGCACCACTGAGGCCGAATCCATTGCAGCGAGTATGGCTTGTTGTGAAGCAGTTTGGTTGCGAAAGCTCTTCAGTGCGCTGTTCGGGCATGTGCTAGATAACACTGTTATCCTTTGTGATAACCAGAGTGGGATTCATTTGTCAAAGAATCTCGTGTTCCACAATCGATCCAAGCATATTGATATCAGGTACCACTTTATCCGAGATATGGTACAATGAGGCGCCGTAAGGCTCGATCATATAGGAACTGATGAGCAAGTCGTGGATATTCTCACAAAGCCCTTGGGGAAGGTCAAGTTCCTAACCTTCCGTGAGAATCTTGGTATCGTGGAACGATCCTATTCTGAGGGTCCTATTGGACGATGAGCTCTGGGAGCTCCAAGGGGCTTTGGGGATAGCTTCTTGGAGCTATAAGCAACCATAGGACTAGGCTTGCGGAGCCTTGTTGGTGTGCTTGTGCCCCACCGTTATGATATTGAGTTGGTTCACCTCTCTCTGATCTGTGCCCCGTATGCATCCTATCCATAGAGTCCCAAACTCATGGGAAGTACCTCTCATTTGGCCAATGAGATGGGAAAAGCTAGAGACCAGTAGCAAAGACCGATGGATTCATAGGAGATTGATGTACTCTCTATGTTTAGGATGGCACGTGTCCAACCACTTGATCTGGGATCAAGTCTAGTGAGGTTTCGGACCTCCAACTGACTTCGGGTCAGTTAAACCAACTTCGGGTTGGTATGTGACTCCTTTGAATCCTATAGAGGTTTCGGACCTCTGAGCTAATTTTGTCAGCCGAAAGTGATGTCTTTGTGACTCACCTCCTGTTCCGAAATAAAGAAGCCAGCAAAGCAAGTTACGGTGGGATGATGCACGATGTTTGGATGACACAAGTGGATGGAGTTCTCCCTAGTTGAGAGGGAGTGTTAATTTTGGACAACTAGGTCCAAAATCCATGTTGTGATGCTCAGATGAAGATGCAAAAATTGACTAGTTCCTATCTAGGGTGGCACTCGAAGTCCACTTGAAACCCTTGAGCTAGACTCGATTCAGCCATAATCCAATCACCAAAAAATAATAACCCATCAGAATGAATGAAAAGTGAATTTCTCTCCCTTTTTATAACATTCATCAGATCTTCTCCAATCTTTTAGATTATTTATTTATTTATTTATATTTATATTTTATTTATTATTATTATTATTATTTTGTTGACAAAGCCACTTATTCTCTCTAAATGACTTTTTACCCCTTTTCATCCAATACTATTTTTCCCCTTTTATTCAATAATATTTGCCCCTTTTTATTTAATTCCAAAATAGAGTTGGGCAAAACTCCTTTGTCCCCTTAGTAATTTTTCCCCTATTGCTAGCCTAAAGGAGACACTTAGGCAGTGGGAACAATATCTCCATGCTCAAATAATTGGGGACATTACAGTTCTCCCTCCCTAAAATTGCTTGTCCTCAAGCAAGTCCATCACTAGTTGTTGCTCCACAAGCGGAACCAAACTGAAATTAATACCAGGGTCCCAAATGTACCACTGGGCCACTCCATGTCGTTGTACCATCCCAACAAGAATGAATTCCATGATACGGGGGTCCCAAACAATCCTGATCAGTGTGAAGCATCTCTCGCTCCACTTACTGTCCAACAAATCATAATTGCCAGAATCCCTTTGCATACTGCTTGTTGTCGCTCGGATTGTATAGGCACCACGACAACTGCTCAGGGCGGGGGTTGTCACTCTGATCCTCACCCACTCCGTTTTAGCTGTCTTCCAACAACAGACTATGGGGGGTTGTCCCCATGGAATGGGGTGAAGGAAAGCAAGTTGGGAATCAACTTGCTTGGGAGACACAGATGAGTGGCTTAGCTACTCGGTTAAAATTAACAAGACTTAAGGATTTAATTAGATTTAGAGATGAGATCAGTGCCTTATGAAGTCACAATTATTGCTTATTACAAATTAAAACCAAGTAGCCGGATGGACACCCGCTGTTTAATATGATAGACTATCCTATATGCTATGCAAATCCTAAAATCTCGGTGTAATGCAAGGATGGTGGTTATTTTTAATTATATGCCTAGTCTAATTAGAACCTCTCCCCTAACTGTTTTGAGAAACAATCTTCAGAGTAGGTTGTGGGATGGAAGCCAATGGGAAGCAGGCAAAGGCTTGATTAATGATACCTCCCCTTGTGTTCCAACCACCCAGTGCCTCCGACATTGCAGATATTGTGGCTCTGACGACTGTAAGGTCACTGTGTTAACCACTAAGAAAAGTTGAATCCCTCAAGCTAATCGCAAAAGGGTTGCCCTAGGAATCTATCAACCAAGCTTATGCTTGGAGGTAAGTTGTTAAGTGCAAGTACTCTTAGAATGAAATGCAAGATGGATGAGTGAAGTTCTTGAGTTAAGATTGGTTAAGTCTTTAAGTACTTAAATTTGTGATTAGCCTTTAATGACAAGAGTACTTATTAATGATTAGAAAGCAATTTTAAAACAAGACAAGTGCTTAAGGATACAAGTGCCAATGTTAACCAATATATCAATCCACAAGATGCCAATTAGATTTCAAATGCCCATAGTGACTTAAAAGCATCAACAAGATCAACGAATTAGAGCCTAGATATGTGAGTGCAAAATTAGATAATCAAAATCAACAATAACAACTTATTAGCCTTATGACAACAGTTAGGAAATCACTTTAAATTCAATAGATAAAAAGCATATAGTGACTAGGGATGATTATTGAGATGCCCAACAACTTGCCAAGGTAAAACTATGATTTCTGAACCCTTTTAAGATATTATGTTCAACAAAAAACACATTTGAAAACTCATATTACAGCAGTAAGAAAATCATGCACTTAGTGAGTTACTAGCATTGAAGCGAACATCGTGATAAAATCGCAATTTTTTCTCTCAAAAGATAAATCGGAGATTTTTTAAACTTGAAAAAATCGCCAAAAAATCGCGATCCGACCCATAAAAATCGTGGGTGGCGGAAACAATGAACTTTTAAAGGGAAAATTGTTTTGTTTGTTTGTTTCAGACATAGGGCAAGAGAGAGAGCTAAGGAGGAGGAGAGCATCCCGAGCCAAAAAAATTCAAGTTTGGACCAAGTTTCTTCAGCAAAGCGTGGTTTCTAGGTATATGCATCAAATTTGGCCATTTTTTTTTGGTTTTCTCTTGTTTTTCCTTGGGTTTCTATCACCCATGTATTTGCCATGATTTTTGTTTGGATTTGATTGGGTTTTTATTTTTATTTTTTGTTGCATTTAGTGGAGAGGGTTTATTTTGGTCAAAAATGCAAAAACTTGATTGTTAGAATTATTTGTTTCATTTCTTCTTGTGCCCTAATTTTTTCTATTTTTTTTGCTTGGGTTTGAATGTGTATTTTTTGCCATTATTGTTGCATTGAGTTGAGGGTTTTTTTGGTCAAAAATTCAAAATGTTGTATGTAAATTTTAATTCTATTTTTTAAACTTGCAATTCTTCTTGTGCCCTAGGTTCAAAATTTGTCTTACATTAAAATTTAAGAGTTCAACAAAGTTACAAACATGGCAAGGAAATTGGACCCTATGTGGGAATTTGGTGAACCTGATAGGGGGTTTGACAAATCAAATTTGAGTTGCAAGTTATGTGGACACCATATGACGGGGGGTATACAGATTGAAGTTCCACCTTGCACAAATTCCTGGACATGAGGTAGGGCCTTGCTCAAACACAAATCTAGAAATCATCCGAAGAACCCTTAAATCATTGGAAGGAATAGAGACAACCAAACTTACCAAGGCAATTCTGAAGAGTCAAATAGCAAGGGGTGGAGTGTCAGGATTGGGAGATGACCATGAGAGTGATATTGGTTCTTCACCATCAACATCTACGCCCAACTCCGTAGCTGCCTTATCATATTTTGTTCTTAAAGCCACACCTAGTGTACAACCATCTATCTCGCTAATTATTAAAAAAAGGAAAAGGAGGAAGCTGACAAGTTGTTCGGCAAGTTTCTTCTTTGGAGTGATATTCCTTTTAGTGGTGTCAGGAACAATCCCTTTACTAGCCCGTGGTTGATGCTATTGCTATTGTTGGCCCAGGGTACAAAGTCCCTTCATATGATGACTTTAGACGGTGCATTCTTCAAAATGAAAAAGTTGACTGCACTAAGAGATTGGATGAGTTTAGGAGATCATGGGCACACACAGGATGCACTGTGATGTCAGATGGTTGGACCGATCAAAAGGGTAGAACTCTTATTAACTTCTTGGTCAGCTATCCCAAGGGGAAAATGTTTATGAAATCTATTGATGCATCTGCACATATAAAAGATGCACGGTTATTATGTGATTTGTTGGATGTGTTCGTTTAGGAGGTGGGTCCACAACATGTTGTCCAAGTCATAACGGACAATGCTGCAAATTATGCTGCAGCTGGTAGGATGCTTATGGAGAGTCATCCTAACTTATTTTGGACACCTTGTGTTGCACATTGCATTGATTTGATGTTGAAGTGCATAGGAATTTTTTTTTTTGTCAATGATATTGTTGAATCATCAAAAAACATTACACAATTTATATATAATTATGCATCTGTGCTTCATTTGATGAGAACATTCACCAACAACAAGGAGTTGGTGTGCTCTGCCATTATACGGTTTGCCACTAGTTTCATATCTGTTCAATTCCTCCTGAATTCTATGTGTGATGTGAAGAGAGTGTTTCTTTCAGAGGAGTGGTGTGCTTTGACATATAGCTGCAAACTAGAGGGAGAGACCATATGTAGGTTAGTTTCATACCAGGAAAGCTTCTGTGTGGGAGTGCAGGAGATGTGCAACATTATCGAACCTTTGGTAAAGGTTCTTCGATTAATTTATGGAGAGAAGCCTGCAATGGGCTACTTGTATGCGGCCATGGATAGGGTCAAAAAATCCATTCAGACTTACTATGTGTTGAGAATTTGGAGGGTCGGTGATTAATTCAATTTTTCTTACTTGATAATTACTTGTGAGCTTATTTCTGTTACTTATGTCTTATTTTCTTAACTTATTATGTCTTTCATCAAGTCAATTACCAAAACACAAGAAACACAAAATTAGGCTCTTCAAGCGAGGGCCAAAACCTCTCCCTCTTGGAGAGGAAAACCCGTAAGGAATTCTTCTTATATATCTTCAGATGACAAGTACCATAACTAAGACTTAGACCCTTGATCTATGAATGTCTCCAAGACCTTGTCACTACTTCTTTGTTTGCCTCCAACGCTGATCCTTCTTTTCTGCACCAACTTGCATTGACTTGGACCAACATTAGAGAACTCGGTTTCTGAGTTTATCTTCAAACACTTCTTCTCACTGATTCAGATATTAGATATGAGATCATTCGAGATCTTATCCTTCACTTGGTATATCCTTGAATCTTCTTCACTTGAGGAGTAATACTTCCTTTTTACACAATGTAGAGTAGGAAGGTAAATTACAGATTTACCTTCCTTACTTTCTCATACTGCAATTCAGAGTTTATCATAACCCCGACATCATAGACTATGCTTCCATACTTCAGACTAGTCACAGTCCTGTCTATGCATAGATCTTATCCCGTTTTTATTGCAGGTGAATATCACATACTCACCTCAGGTTTGACCGCATCTTTCCTTCAGACTTGACCGCAGCGTTCTTCACATTGATCCGCATTCACTGCTTCAAAACAATACTTAAAACATATTTGCACCTTACATTTGAACGCTGCCCTTTAACTCACATTTATTTAAGACATTAATATGCTGTAAACATCAAAGAGATATCCGTAATTCTATCCTTGAATGAGCCGCAACTTTATTATATATATAGTGCTTTGTCTCTGCTTTTAGGCCGACCTTACAACAAGCTTGTAGGCCGACTTCATCACTGTATATAGGTCGACTAGATCACAACATCAATGAGCTTATCTTCTAGTGTTGAATGAGGGCTGACTTAAGCCATTCTTTCACTTTTTTATGGCAAGGTCTTGGAGCATTTTCTCTAGACTAGTCACTTCATACACATGACACTCAATTATACTTATAACTAGAAGGCAAACCCTAATAGACATCAAAAAGTAGTCTATTGACCTCTAAAAAATCTTGCTCATGAAACCCATGAAGCAATTACAATAGAAATACATTTTATTATCTTTGTCTTCTTCTTTACATAAATACATGATTACATAGTCAATATGAAGACTGGTCCTAGTTACACTTTCCAACACTCCCTCTTAACTAGGGAGGTATTCATATAGGTACATGGTCACTTTCAAACTGAAGAATCTCATAAGAAGAATCATATTGGTAATCACATTTGTATAGCATCATATCAACCATCATTGTCCTAGTGCAAGGCCTTGACTAACAATCCCATCTCTCAACGAGACAATGGGCTATAATGCTGGCGAGACACATGACTAATAGAAACCATAGTCATTGTCTCTCCAAGGTACATACTCCACCCAGGTGTTCCCAAAGTATGACCTTCTTCGACTATTCTTCTCTTGGGTAGCTAGCCCTCAAAGAATATCGGTCCCCGATTACTCTTATCTTGAATGCCCTATTACATTTTCAAAGAGTATCAAATGCCAGATGATTACCCAATCCTTCATTTTGTCTTCCCAAGTGAAGACCATAATGATGTGTCTATCCATTCTCTCCACATGGCATACACTGAGACTTACGACTGTTAGTCCTGGTCTAGTGCATAACACATGTATTAGAGAATCGTATACATCACTCCCCCTTAACTCAGGAAGGACATACTTCAAGTTTCTTCCAAGCAAGAAACTTATCACTAGGCTCCCTCTCAACTAGGGACCTGCAACAACAATGGTGAGACACCTAGCTACTCATGAAGAATTCCTCCCCTCAATGTCATGGATTTCGATATTGAGGAATCTTCCACCTTTGGCTTCATTGGGCACAAATCATCCATCACTTTCATCCACGAGTCATGTCAGCTATCAGAAAGTGATTTATCTGACTTCCTTATCTGGTCCACTTTTATGCCATGCTGCTTTCTTTCGAACCATCTCCAAGGATCTTACATCCTTTCACATGATTGGCAGCCCTGCACAAATTCATCTAGATAAACATATACGTATGTACTTTTAAAAACAAAAGTTACCTCAGTGATGATCTTTCACCATGACATCTTCCTGTAGGCATCGACGTCCTCTATTTAGATTGACACATCTCCTAATGATATGTCTTGTCAAGGGTCTTCTTCTTTACCAGACTTCTATCAGAGTCTACATATCCTCCCAAGAGATATTCTAGTCACATCTTCTTGGCTTCCGGATGATAACTACCTTTGACATGGTTTCACTTCATGATCTCTTCCTTTTTGCACATCTTCATTCCCAGGAACTTCCAATTTCCAATTCCTTGTTCATAGACAACCACCTCATATTCCATATGAGGATATATTATGTTGATTTCATCTGTCTGTGCATCGTGAGAGATCATACTTCTAAAGTTCATTCCTTGCAACCATATGACATGACTACATATCATCCAATGTCAGCATATAAATATATATACCTGATACCTTTTTCCTTTGAGTCATCCTGTAGCAATTTTACTAGAATGAGGAACTTCATTCCATTGACCTGCTTCATCAATATGTCATCACATCCTAATCCCATAATTCTGTAGCATAGAATTCTTGATGAAACCTTTTTGCTTTCTTTTTAACCAGTGAATTCATAGAGAATTCCATTAGAGAGCGTGAGCACCTGTTTCCATGATGACCCTTGATCTTGATGACTGCCTTCCATCAGTATTATTATCAACGAGGTTTTCCAGGAGCTGTTTCACCAAGAGCTCCTACCATGCTTCTATCATGATGCTATGGTTTCCTATCATACTATTTTACAACCAACAAAAATCTCTTAAAGAAGAAGATGATCTCAATCATAATAGAGATTTCTCGCTTCTTCTTTCATAGACGTCTTAATATCAAGTTATTCTCTTTTATCTATGACATGGGCTTCATCCTTTTTCCTCTTGTCCTTTCTAGATTAAGGACAATCTCTTTTATAATGCCCAAGTTGATTACATCCAAAGCATCATACTTTGTCCATATTTCTTCCTTTATTCTGAGGACCAAATTTTCCAAATCTTCCTTTCTTCCTGGATATGGCTGCAAAGGCTTGATTCCCTTCACTTGATCCTATATCAGCTTTGGCTTTTAATCTTATTTCCTTTATTTTACATAGAGACCATAAATCGTGGAATGGTGTTGCTTCTTTCTTCCCGTATAATTTTGAAGTGAAGTTTCCCCATTATTCTAGTAGAGCATTCAACACCACTGTAGTCATCTCAGTATCAAACATTACTTCTCCCAATTCCTGCAGTTGGTATCTTATTTCAGAAATCCTCATAAAGTATGAAGTGATTCCTTCTTCTTTTGACGGTTTCATTTTGTATAGTTCTTGTCTCAAAGAGATTGCTTATTCTGCAGTACTCACAGAGAATGGTTCCTCCAGTTTCTCATATATTTCTTTTGCAAACTAAGATTTTGATACATAGAGAATGAGTGAGTCCGTAATGGATTCTATGAGAATCCTCTGGTCTCTTATTTCTCCTTTCATGTACTTGGCATGAGTTGGAGAATCTTCTTTTGAGGGTTGAATTGTAGATCCTTCGATGTAGCCATAACTTCGTCTTCAGTTAGATTCAAATCTGTCCTTCTTTTCCATGCACTAAAGTTTGATGACCCAACCAATTTGTTGCTCTCTTTATATTAAGTCATCTTGACATATTTAAATAAGGTCATAGATACTTACTTGAGTAGAGTGACTTGCAGCTTCCTTGATGACGATGAAGATGAAGTCAGGTTCTTCTTCTTGGATTGAATTCTCCAATGTAGATGTTCATAGATCATGGATGATAAAGGATGTCTTCAAAGGATGATGTCTCTTCCAACAATGTCTTGAATACAAATCTTTAAATGAGATTGAAGATCTTTCTTGAGACAGCTTGAGAATCTTCCTTGCAAACTGATTTGACTTTTCAATACGAACTTTGACCTTTGTTTCCTGGAGCGTCTTCTTGTCAAGTAGCCCTTGTGTTCAACACCTTAGCTCTGATACCATGTTGAGAATTTGGAGGGCCGGTGATTAATTCAAATTCTCTTACTTGATAATTACTTGTGAGCTTATTTCTTTTACTTATGTCTTTGTTTCTTAACTTATTATGTCTTTCATCAAGTCAATTACCAAAACACTAGAAACACAAAATCAGGCTCTTCAAGCCAGGACCAAAGTATCTCCCTCTTGGAGAGGAAAACCCGTAAGGAATTCTTCTTATAGATCTTCAAATGACAAGTACCATAACCAAGACTCAGACCCTTGACCTATGAATGCCTCCAAGACCTTGTCACTACTTCTTTGTCTGCCTCAAACACTGATCCTTCTTTTTTGCACCAACTTGCACTGACTTGCACCAACACTAGAGAACTCGGTTTATGAGTTTATCTTCAAACACTTCTTCTCACTGATTCAGATATTAGATATGAGATCATTCGAGATCTTATTCTTCACTTTGTATATCCTTGAATCTTCTTAACTTGAGGAGTAATACTTCCTTTTTATGCACTGTAGAGTAGGAAGGTAAATCACAGATTTAGCTTCCTTACTTTCTCATACTGCAATTCAAAGTTTATCATAACCTTGGCATCATAGACTACGCTTCCATACTTTGGACTAGTCATAGTCCTGTCTATGCATAGATCTTATCCTGTTTTTATTGCAAGTGAATATCACGCACTCACCTCAGGTTTGACCGCATCTTTCCTTCAAACTTGACCGCAACTTTCTTCATAATGATCCACATTCACTGCTTCAAAACAATACTTACAATAAATTTGCACCTTCCATTTGAATGCTGTCCTTTAACTCGCATTTATTTAAGACATTATTATGCTGTAAACATCACAGAGATATCCACAATTCTATCCTTGAATGAGTCGCAACTTTCTTATATATATAGTGCTTTGTCTTTTCTTTTAGGAGGACCTTACAACAAGCTTGTAGGCCGACTTCATCACTGTATATAGGAGGACTAGAGCACAACATCAATGAGCTTATCTTCCAACGTTGAATGAGGGCTGACTTAAGCCATTCTTTCACTGTTTTATGGCAAGGTCTTGGAGCATTTTCTCTAGACTAGTCACTTCATATACATGACACTCAATTATACTTATAACTAGAAGACAAACCCTAATAGACATTAAGAAGAAGTCTATTGACCTATAAAAAATCTTGCTCATGAAACCCATGAAGCATGTACAACAAAAATACATTTTATTATCTTTGTCTTCTTTACATAAATACATAATTACATAGTCAATATGAAGACCGGCCCTAGTTACACTTTCCAACACTATGATGATAAGGGGGATGAGGGGTTTCAGAAACAACTTCTATGGGAAGCGATTGATGAGCGATGGAACAACACATGCCATCGTCCCATTCATGCTGTAGGGATCTACGTGAACCTCTCATTTTCTTATTCCTGTGGTTTCTTATTTGATGCTGAGGTCATGGATGGATTCTTCACTTGTGTTCAGAAGATGGTGCTATCTCCAGCAGAACGTGCAGAAATCTCTAAAAGAAATGGAGATATATAGGATGACAAGTGGAAAATTTAGCTTTGACATGGCTGTCCATGATAGGAAGACTAAAATGCTAGTTAAGATTTAGTTTTTTTCAAAATTCAATGTCTCTTTAAGTTCATAACTTCATACTTTGCTTCAACTTTCAACTTTCATTATTTTTCTTATGTTTATAACTTTATCTTATTTGTTGTAGATGCATGGTGGAGAAGCTACGGTGGCAGAGTACCCAATCTCCATTCGAGTGCTCAGCCAAACATGTAGCTTCTCAGGATGAGAGTGCAACTGGAGTGTATTTGAAAATACACACACCAAGAAGCGCAACAGGTTAAAATATTCCAATTAATTTTTTGAATTCATTAAATAATATTTTTTTATAATTATTAATTTATGATCCTTGTACAGGTTGGAGTCCCAACAACTTAATGACACGGTCTACGTTTACTACAATCTTAGATTGTCGGTGAGACAACTTGAGAGGACACCTGATGTGGAGGCCATCTCATTGGATGTGATTGAGAGGCCTATCATGGAGTCGACCCCTGATTCGTTAGAGCAGGAGGTAGTGGAGGGGGAGGAGGAGCAAGAGGAGGAGGAGGAGGAGGTGATACGGTCCCCAACTACTCTTATCTTGAATGTCCTATAACATTCTCAAAGAGTATTGAATGCCAGATTATTACCCAATCCTCATTCTCTCCACATGGCCTTCACTGAGACTTATGGCTATTAGTCTAGTCTAGTGTATGACACATGTATTAGAGAATCATATACGTCACTCCCTCTTAACTTAGGAAGGACATACTTCAAGTTTCTTCCAAGAAAGAAACTTATCACTAGGCTTCCTCTCAACTAGGGAGCTATAGTAGCAATGGTGAGACACCCAACTGCTCATAACGAATTCCTCCTCTCGATGTCATCGATTTTGACATTGAGGAATGTTCAACCTTTGGCTTCATAGGGCACAAATCATCCATCACTTTCATCCATGAGTCATGTCATCTACCAGAAAGTGATTCATCAATCTTTCTAATTTGGTCCACCTTTATGCCATGCTGCTTTCCTTCGAACCATCTCCCAAGGGTCTTACATCCTTCCACATGGTTGGCAGCCCTGCATAAACTTATCCAGATAAACATATACATTAGGAATTTTAAATCAAAAGTTACCTTAGTGATGATCTTTCACCATGACATCTTCCTGTAGGCATCAACATCCTTTATTCAGATTGACACATCTCTTAAAGGTATGTATTGTCAAGGGTCTTCTTCTTTACCAGACTTCTATCAGAGTCTACATATCTTCCCAGGACATCTCCTAGTCACATCTTCTTGGCTTCTGGATGATAACTGCCTCTTGACATGGTTACACTTCATGATCTCTTCCTTTCTATCTCCACACAGTTTTACTTCATTCCCAGGAACTTCCAATATTCAGTTCCTTGTTTGTATATAACCACCTCATATTCCATATGAGGACATATTATGTTGATTTCATCTGTTATTGGCAACCTGTGTATCTGAAGATATTTTCCTTTCTTTGATCATACTTCTAAAGGTAGAAGTCCATCACCTACAACCATATAACATGACTTCACACCAGTGTTAGCATATATGTACCTTATCTTATTAATTTGAGTCATTCTGCAGCAAGTTCCTTAGAATGAAAAACTTCATTCCATTGACTTGCTTTATCAATATGTCATCACATCCTAATCCCAGAATCCTGTAACATAGGATTATCAATGAAACCTTTATGCTTTCTTTCTAACTAGTGAGTCCATAGAGAAGTCCATTAGAAAATGTCAGCATCTGTTTCCAATTTGATTATTGAATGATGACCCTTGATCTCGGTGATTGTCTTCTATCAATGTTGATATCAGTGAGGTTTCCTGGATCTCCTTCTTCAAGTGTTCCTCCCATGCTTCTATCATGATGCTTTTAATATACATTGCTTCCTATCATACTATTTTATAACCGACAAAAATCACTTAAAGAGGAAGATGATCTCAATCATAGTAGAGATCTTTCGCTTCTTCTTTCTTAGATTTCTTTACATCAGGTTCTTCCCTTACTTCTGTGACATGGGCTTCTTCCTTTTTCCTCTTGTCCCTTTCAGAGTTATTACAATCCCTTTTATAATGCCCAAGTTCATCACATCCAAAGCATCGTACTTTGTCCATATTTCATCTTTTATTCTGAGGACCAAATTTTCCGAATCTTCCTTTCTTCCTAGACATGGCTGCAAAGGCTTGATTCCCTTCACTTGATCCTGTATCAGTTTTGCCTTTCAATCTCGTTTCCTCTATTTTGCATAGAGACCATAGATTGTGGAATGGTGTTGCTTCTTTCTTCACGTATAAGCTTGAAGTGAAGTTTCCCCATTCTTCCGGTAGGGCATTCAACACCAATGTAGTCATTTCATTATCGAACATTACTTCTCCCAATTCCTGCTCTTGGTCTCTTATTTCAGAAATCCTCATAAAGTATGACGTGATTCCTTCTTCTCTTGACAATTTCATTTTGTATAGTTCTTGTCTCAGAGAGTTTGCTTCTCCTGCAGTACTCACAGAGAATAGTTTCACCAGTTTCTCATATATTTCTTTTGCAGATTTCAGTTTTGACACATAGGGTATGAGTGAGTCCTTAATGGATTCTATGAGAATCCTCTAGGCTCTGATTTCTCCTTTCATGTTGTTGGCATGAGTTGGAGCATCTTCTTTTGAGGGTTGAATTGTAGATCCTTTGATGTAGTCCATAACTTTGTCTTCATTTAGATTCAAATCCGTCCTCTTCTTCCATGCACTAAAGTTTGATGACCCAACCAATTTGTTGCTCTCTTTACAATAAGTCATCTTGACAGATTTAAATAAGGTCATAGATACTTACTTGAGTAGAGTGACTTGCAGCTTCCTTGATGATGATGAAGAAGTCAGGAGCTTCTTCTTAGATTGAATTCTCCAATGTAGATGTTTTTGGATCCTAGATGATAAAGGATGTCTCCAAAAGATGATGTCTCTTCCAACAATGTCTTGAATATAAATCTTTGATGGCAAGGATTATTTTCTTGATGAGATGATCCTTTGAATGAGATTGAAGATCTTTCTTGAAGTAGCTTGAGAATCTTCCTTGCAAATTGATTCGACTTTTCAACGTAAACTTTGACCTTGACTTTGATTCTTGCTTCCTTGAGTGCCTCCTTGCTAAGTAGCCCTTGTCTTTTAGTACCGTAGCTTTGATACCATGTTGAGAATTGAGTAGGGTATAGTTTAATTCAATTCTCTACTTGATAGTTACATGTGAACTTATTTCTCTTACTTAGATCTTCTCTTCGTTAGCTTATTAGGTCTTTCATCAAGTCAATTATCAAAACACAAGAGACACAAGATTTAGGCTCTTCAAACCACGGCTAAAACCTCTCCCTCTTGGAGAGGAAAACCCACAAGTAATTCTTCTTATAGACTTTCAGTTGACAAGTACCATGACCATGACACAGACCCTTGACCCTTGTATGCCTCCAACACCCTTGTCACTTGCTCTTCTTGGCTTCTTCTTGTTGATCCTTCCTTCTGTACTGTTCTGCACCAGTACTAGGAAACTCGGTTCCTAGTGAATTCCTTTGCTCCTAGCCTTTGCCTCCTAGAGATTCTTCCACTGCCTTCTTTCCCTTAATCAAGATCCCTTTTCTTTGCGGTAGTGTCTTCTTCTATGTGCTTCCTTTCAATACTAGATGACACTATCTATTCTTTGGCCTTCCTTTAGATGGTAACATTCAATAGCACATAGATGATACTTAGCTCTTACACCACCCAAACACTAAGTGCTTCTTCGTTGAGGTTACTTATCTTGTACCAATATACAGTCCTGTACTTTTCACTTACAATCTGAACTTGACCGAGATATATTAGCTGTGAAACAGAGATATGTAAACCTTCCTTTGCCTTGTTGTTTGTTCTTCTATACTCGCTGAATAGTATCTTCACTTTACTGTACCAAACACAGATTTTCCCTTACTGTGATTGCTGACTTGTTCAAAAATTCTGTGTCCTAATGAAGCCGCAGACTTATCCGAATTCCTGTGATATATCTGAACTGTTCTTCTATGATTTCTGCGAAGTCTACTAGGGTATATATAGTTGTTCGTCCCAGTATATTAGCTGACATATCCTATGAACAGTTGGGACTGTTCATGGGCCGACTTTATCATCTGTTATGAGGCCGACTTCTCAAGGGATATTTCGAGCATCTTCAAAGCCATCTTCAAGGAGTGCTTTGACAAGGTTAGGAGACATACATTTACATCAGTCATACGTGTAGCAACACTTCATATACATGACTCTAACTTATATATTTATGACAAGATGACAGACCCTAAAAGACATCAAGAAGAAGTCTTTGACCTATAATAAAAACTCCTTGCTCATGAAACCCATGAAGCAAGCTTTACAAAAATACATTTTATTATCTTTGTCTTCTTTATTACATAAACTCATAATTACATAGTCATTTATGAAGACCGAACCTAGTTACACTTTTCAACACCTGTCACCGGTAGAGGACGTGGTCTACCTCCAATAGCTCCTGATGCTTCAGCTTTTAGAGCACAACATAGTCCACTGCCAGCCCCACCAACTTCTTCATCTAGAGGGAAAGCTGTTACATTTTCTCGCAATAGGGGCAAAGGAAATCAGTGGTATTAGTTATTTGGTTCATTCCATTATATGTGACATTATGACTCATGATATGAGATAAATTATTATATTTTTTGTTGATATTTTGAGGCTGAGTTGGGACTTGAGACTTAGTATTCACGACGTGATTCACTGTTATGTGATGTATCACTAGACATGATATTACACATCTAATATATTAGTAATCTTTTCATATTTATGTGTCAATTCATTTATTTTATGTTGTGGATGCTTTAGATATTAAAAAAATTGAAAAAATTGAATATTTTTGTATGTGCTGATTTTTTCCCGATTTTTACGATTTTTTCCGATTTTTTCTCCTTGCCGATTTAATCCTGATCGCGATGTTTGCAACACTAGTTACTAGTGCCAAGATACGTCCATAACTTCTTGAAAACTTAAACAAATTTACCAACGAGCTTTTATGAGTTTTTAGGGCTTCTTAATGTGTATGATTCATAAAATATTCAGATCCGGTATAACTTGTTACAGCAGTAAGTAAACAGAAAATTAGTGAGCTATTGATGCCACAACAAGTGCCAAATTAGGCCCAAAACTTGGAAGAAAATTTCCATACTGAAAAATCAAAATTTTGAGCTTTTTTAGGTGTGTTATTCATAAAATTTCAGATATGATATACTTAGTTATGTAGTAAACTCCAGCGAGCGAAAAATCAGATCTAGGCTAAATGATGAGTGCTCGAGTGGCCAAAATTTAGGAAAATTATTTTTTTGCAATTTTATAGTATTTTGACCAACTTAATGTGTTTTAGGGAAATTATATCACTGTTATAAAATAGAAATTACAGCAGTAGAAAAACAGTGAAATTAGGGTTTAAAGAGCAAACCAAGAGGCCTTGGGGCCTTATAGATGGCTAGGAAGACTTCCAATGAAGGTGACCACCTAAAAACACAATGTTAACCCCAAAATTGCTGCAAAACAAATTGTTAGAGATAAAATACCAATCCTTTGAAGAAACCCTTGTTTTGAGATCTAGCCCTTGTAGGGCTTATGGCCTTCTTAATGCTTACAAAATAGGTCCCAAACACTAGCCCTTTAGGTTGGGTAAAGGCTATGGCCTTTAAGAAATGTGTTTTTCCCCGATTTGAAAATAAGCAACCTGCAAAAATAGCCTCAAAACCCTAGACTTCTAGGGTTTTTGAGGTCTCCAATGCCAATTTCTTCCTTTAGATCTGAAATTTGCTACAAAATTTTCAGTGATTGACTTTGCCAAATTTTCTAGAGATTAGACCTTACCCTCAAGGGCCTAGATCTAGCTCTACTTCAACTTGATCTCTTGATTCAACCAGTGAAACAAGGATCGACGATTTTGCCGAGTACTCGCGAGTATAACTCTGCTTGGCCGCTAAACGAGCAGACTCAAATCTTCACGAGTCAAACTCGCGACTAGTGATTGCAGGGACTTTTAATATTGAATCAGGAATTTTTTTAGGGTTTTTTATTTTTTTTTTATTTTATTTTTTTATTTTTATTTTTATTTTTAAATTAAATTAATGCGCTTGCCGTCATCACTCACTGAGCAGCGCATCGATCGTGGAGCCATCGCATAGCATCAACCATCCATCGCTCGGCCATCGTTGAGTCATCGTGGAGCTCTGGAGCCGCATTATCGTGGAGCTGCGTCGACCATCCATCACCTGGAGCCGCATCATCGTGGAGCTGCGTTGGCCATCCATCAACTGCGTGCCATCTCGGAGCCATCGTCGGCCATCCTCAGTGCCATTGTGGCCCATTTGCTGCCTTCGCGAGCCATTGTATTTGGCATTTGCTGCCTCTACGAGCCATCGTAGTATTTTATTTGTTGTTGTTTTTTATTTTGTGTTATTATGTTTTTCATTTTAATTAAATTATATTTTATTTGTTGTTTTTTATTTTGTGTTGTTATGTTTTTCATTTTAATTAAATTATATTTCCTTGTATGTAAAGTTGTAAACTGTACTAAGTACTAGTAGAACTAAAATAATAAAATTTAAATATTTATTATTAACTTACAATGTGAGCTTTGTTTTTTTAATTAAGGTAACATAATATTAAGGTAACATAATAGATATCAGATTTCAAATATCTTTATTAATTTATTAGATATCTTTATTCTTTGAGTATCTTTATAACATATATGAGATACTTATTCATTCATGATATTTTGGACATCTATTGATATTATGCATTGTTTGGACATGGCATTATTGAATATCAATGAAAAATATTTTTTTTAATTCAATATATGTGTATATCTTTATTTATTGACTTCGCCGATTTTTTCCCCTTTTTTCCCGATCCGATTCAATTTCTTTGCTCTTTTGCCTTGCTGATTTATTGCCGATTCCGAGTTTGGTAACATTGGATTCAACGTGCAAAAATGAAAATAAAACACCCAAACCCCAAATATATACAAAATTTCTTAAAATCCCAAAACCCAAGTTAGCAAAAATAATTTACAAATTAGATTTACAAAATTATCTACAATATCTACAAATATACAAGTGTTTTGAAAAAAAAATGAATTTTGAGAAAAATATTTTTATGGCTTTTTTCTTTAATGAATGGCTAAAAACAGTGAACACATTAGAAAACCCAATGTACACTATAACCTTAGCGAAGATTTAATCCACCGCACAAATATTTGGGATCCAAGCAACAATGATTCATGCCCAAGTTTGTGAACTTGGAGGCCAAGGACTGAAGTAACTGTAAACACTATGTATTTATCTCAAAATAATCTGTTAATCACATGGGGAATCAAACCACTTAAGATTAGCCCAAAACTGTCAATAGTAGGCTTTTATCTCCATCTAATGAAAAAACAGATCTTACCAATATTCAACACAACATAGGAATGCCCGTAGTCAATACATACCACAAATCAATAAGCATGAACACTTTGAATTGCACCCCAAAGTCTTTATTTTGATAGAAAAAATAGTTCCCAGCGTGATAATAGTGTTACAAAGATATGGTTCAGCAACAATTCTCTAGCCAGAGATCATCGTGCTAGAGACTCAAATGACTCTAATTTATAGATAAATCCTCCAAGTGCAAAAATAATGGCTAGTTTCTTTGATCATTGTCAAAATAATTTTGGCCATTGATAAGCACTTCAAGATCTTTTAATTTTGGCTCTTGATTTTTTATTTTTGAGTAATTTTCGAATTTATCATTTAATTCCTTTTTTACTAACTCAAAATGAATTATTTTGAGCTAATTTTATCAAAAATTTGACTTTGACTTAACCACCGAGGTCCAAGGGTCCAAATTTTCTTGAAATATAAAATATTCCGTTGGTGGACCTTTAAAAATTGATTCCTTTAGGACCCACGATTTTTTCCACTTGGAGAATTATTTTTCCTAAGACATTTTAATTTGATTCAAATTAATTATTTTTCTAGTTTAGGATTTAATTTGATTTTGCCAGAAGAATTAATTAATTTACACATGAGAGGATTTAATGATTTTTCCACCCTCTAATACATGAGATTGTTACATTTACAACCCTCAAAGAGGGAATGCACGTTTGGCTTAGACCTTCAAGACACATAACTCATCTGCGACACAATATGATCTAGTAGACCAAGTGATTTGTAATAAAATAATTTAGCTAACAAGCATAAATTATTCCCAAATCACTTTTACATCAGACTCGACTAAAAACACTAGGACTCACCTAAGACTTCGACATTAAATATCACCCTAGCTTTGGGGTTCAAGCTGGAGCGAAAAAACTCTTCTGATTAACTGTGTTTATAAGCACAGGTAATCAGTGAGGTTAAAAAAACCTCCTAGGATGAAATTCGTTACCAAAATCACATGCTTACCTAGGTTGTTACATAATTAAACGGTCGTACTAGAATCATTTACATTACAACTTTCAGAATGGGTCTACACTGACATGTAGACTGCTGATAGATGACCCGATCCTGTTGAAAAAAATTGGCACTTCCGCTTCCTTAGAACTTTGAAAAATTGAGTGCAATACCGGTAATAAGTAGAGCATCTCGACAATGCAAAATCTTGATCGACTCCTTGAGACATCGCCCTACTGGGAAACTAATCTCGTGTACTTCAAGAGTGGACTCCTGAAGATACATTCCAATCCTTGTGGAGAAGAATCCTCGTCTACAAGAGCTAATCATGATCTCTTCCTACCATAAAAGTAAAGTGCCCCATATCATCAACGAATCACTAAGGGGCGAAACACTTTCCGTAAAACTAAAGCCCAATGGAAGATTTAAGTGATCTTCCCCTATAAAAACCAACTCAACCCTATTGGTAATGGAATTGCCAAGCCCTATAATGTCAAGGTCCCATGCTAACCTCAAAAAGAATCTACCATGCTGACACTGTGTCACTCTGGTCATAAATGACTGCTCAACGTGCTCATATTAAATCCTCCTTGCCTAGAACCACCAAACTAAATATCTGTAAGGTCTAGACCCTTAACCATGTATCGCATCCGCCAAGGCATCTCAGCGAGGTTAGAGTCTACCGACCTACAACCAGACAAAATCCTAAGCAAAAACAGGGGAAACCTATCTAGTTTCATCGACCCTCCATGTGTCGACCCCAAAATCAACTAGACCACTCATTGTCATAATTGAGAATTGGAGTGATCTATCACCCAACTGGATCCTTAGATCCATTGCCAAATCATAAGTTCACAACTCCCAATCTCTAGTGACTGTTGTTGCGTAGTGTTGATAACTGTTGGAGCCCATCCGTGCCTCTCCATCAATCCATGTATGTAATCAATAGATGGACATCATGTATCGATAATCAACTTGGTGCATGCTAAACTGCCTTTCTCCTGCTAGATTACACAACGAAATCTGCTATCCCGTCTCTTGATGATGCATCCAAATATTGCTTGGAGCCTACACGCCCACTTGTAAAAGAGGTATACTATCCGTTGTGCCTCATGCTCATGCAATGCCTCAGAATGTCCAACCGAAGGTATGTCATGGAGCGCCCTCATGACCATTTCACCAAGTGTGTTGTCAGTGGCGGAACATATGCTACCTTTGCAGTAGACGATGCCATCCCTAAGTCTACACCTGCCAACTCGCACACTGACCATATGCGTCAACTAGAAATTCTCTTGTCAATGATGCTCTGTGCCTCATCCAACTGCCTCAGGTGGGCCTCTCGCATCCCACTGCTCATGATGAGAGCATCAAGGGATGACAACCAAATCCTTTGTGACGGTAAATAGTATTGGAGAGTGATGGTCGTGTGAATCCAAAAGGGTGTGATCGAGAGTCCATATGGATACCCAAGGTTAGTCCTATGAATGAACCTCTCTCTGTCTCTGGTTTGCTCATCTGTCCCCTCACCGATACTAGGTAGGCCAAGCCCAATGGTATGCCTGTCGTCCATATCATGAGGTCTCTCTGTAGGCAATGCTCCAGAATCCCATTGTGCAACATCATACACTACTGTGTGTAACTACGTATCCCTTCACTCCTCTACATAAAGCTTGTTGAATTTTGTAACTATGGTTGATATTCATATGTATATTTGGCCACTTGATGTATTTATATTGATTATTGTAAAGCATATTTAAACACTTGAATCAAAAGAAAATTATATTTTGAGTCAAGTCCCGTTGAGACTTTTAAAAGAAGAAATTTTGAATTTTTGAAAGTAAAATTTTGGCTCCAAGATTTTCAAGGCGACCTCCTTCTAGGTCAAGTTGGCCCAGGGTATGGACACACCCATTCGACCCAGTGAATCACTATATAAAGGCAGCTCAACCTCATTCTTCAACCACCAATTCGTACTTCCTCAAGAAGGCAATTTTTGTGCATCTAAGCGAAGATCAAGAAGCACAAGGAGGACATAAAAGAAGATGAATTGCATCTCTTTCTCTCTCTCTCAAGCTCGCATGTGTGGATAGTTTTGTTGGAAACACTGAGAGGGGGGGTGAATTAGTGTTTCTTATCAATTAGCACTTTTAAATCTTTTTAGAGCATTAGTTCATCTTCAATTATTCTTGATGTTTTTCCAGTAACAACAATAAACAATAGAACACAATAGGCACACGAATTTTAGGTGGAAAAACCCCTCTGGGTCAAAAACCACAATCTTCAGCCCCAACTGGAATGAAAAGTACAACTTCCTAGAATTCTAGAAAAACATTCTTCTCCAGCTCCCACTGGAAGGATGCCCCAACGCCCTGGTTTCTTCAGTAGTCAACTGAATGGATGCCCCGACATCCTAGACCAACCTACCACCCTGAAGTGTTCACAGGCTCCAACCTGTAGGTGACTTCATGCACCCTAGCACCTGCCTGCCACCCTATAATGATCGGAAATAAGACATGAGTGTGGACTCCCGTACTAGGGACAATGATCCACGGTTCAATATGATTCACAATGATTTTCTCGAACTAGACCAATCACCTAATCACACTATGACTTGCAACCGAACCATAACATTATCCAACAATGACACTTATACCTCCCAACAATGCCTCTCCAACTCTAGGCAGATTGACTCTTTTACAATAATGACTCTTTTACAATTTTACAATGATGATTTTTACAATACTGACTTTTGACACGACCTGATACTTGACTTGACAATGTGTCTTTGAACAGTAGTAGCTGTTGAGGTATTGTTGTACTTGCTTCAAGTAATGGTACTTTGGCGTTGCATTTTCCTTCTAGCATGTGTTTGAGTTGTCCTATTGTGTCCTTCCTACACATGCAAGACCCAAACCAATATATAAACAAAATACTTACACTGTCTTGCAAACCATATGTCAGAGAAATATTCAAAATTCAAATCTAAATATGTTAAACATTTATGAACAAAACCCAATCAAACATACATACAAAATACTTACACTGTCCTGCAAAAACACATGTCAAAGATGATATTCAAATTAAAATTCAAACACTAATCATACATACCTTGTTGTAGCAGACTTACCCTTGACTGTTGATGTGTTGTCCCTTACTGTAGTGATCCTTGAATGCATATTTTTTCTTGCCTTCTAGAAGCTCGATATTGAATCTGTGTAATGTCAGATCTCCAAGGTTTGAAATTTCGTCCTGTGGTAGCCCTCTGATTCCTCTTTCCAACCCCGTAGGTCTGATCAACATTGGATTCTTCAAGAAATAGTTATGCTCAATCTCCTACGATGACCTGATTATAGACTGGTTCAGTAGAGAAAACTTGTATGAAGTGCCACATGTCACTGTTTCAACCTTTGGTCCTGAAAACGATACACAACAAATTATAGCCCGTCGTCTTTCTGTCACTTTTTACGAAATTTGAATCCAATGCTCAGAGAGAAAGTTATGACGATTTTCCCAAGGTCACCTGTTTGACATGAAATTCTGGAGCCTGGAAAAACCCTAACTTCATCAGATCATATCTCGGAAAATATAGCGAACCAATATTTGAAATTCGGACACGAGCTTCATCAGGTTTTCGCCCAAATGGGTTTTTTGTTTCAGCAGCTGAAGCTACGCAGAAAAAAAAGTTATAGCGAAGATGCCACGATGACCTGTTATGTGTAGCGAAATCCTTACATGAGGAGGATATGGGGGTCACAATTTATGTAAATGCTTAGGTTGAGAGGGTATTCAACAAGTGAACATTGGAGGGATTTTAGGAGCTTAAAAAATTATTAATTATTGACAATTAAATCACCACAACCAATGATTAGTGTCATGCCACAACCCCATGGGGTTTTAGCCCACTAACTGGGGTTACTAACTTCAAACCTGAATATCTTTCAAACCGTGAAGAATTACGTGGCATGCAATATATCAACGGAAACATCTTGACAAGTAGAAACCATCCAAAATATCCTTGACTCGGAATAGAGTAAGCTGTCAAGTCAAAATTCCCATGCAAGACCGGGGTAGCCCCTGGTGCTTCTTGGGTTGACATCAATGACAACCACTGATCAACAAGTTTCTCTCTCTTTTGGTTCAGAATTTTTCGTAGAAATTCTGTTTCAGGGGCCCTAAATTGTGGGAAATTGCAGGGGATGGAATTATGGGGTTATTGGCAATTGCAGGAAGGTCAAAATTCTGGGTAAGATAAGGCAGAGCTAAGTGTTGGTTTAGATTGGGAGGCTTGACATGGAGGGTTGACCAAGTTTGACCATAGGTCTAGGTGTGTCTCTTGTTGAACAAAATAATTTCCCTATTGAAAAGGTTGATGGGTTTTTCCGCTAGGTGGGTTTTCCTAGGGTAAATCTTGTCTTCTCTTTGTGCATTGTGATCTATATTGTTCTATTATTCTTGTATGGTTGAATTTTTGAATGATATATTGGAATAATTTAAAATAAGATCAACATCATAAGTAATTATCGATATTTCAGAAATATTGTGCTAATCTCTATTGCACTTAGAAATCAACATGGTATCAGAGCTTTCGTGAAGGAACACATAGATCACCTTTGAAGAAACCCTACTTTGAGAGCACTATTGTTGAAGTCCTTCTTGTTGATTTGCATCCATGGCTTCTTCTATGAAATCTGAGAACAAGTTGAAAGGAGTCTCAAAATTCAAAGCTTGGAAGCTTAGAATTGATCTTATTCTCACAAAGAACAAAGTTTTCAATATTGTAACAAGAAAGCTTGTAGAACTAGCAGATACTGCAGGAAAGAAAAAGTTTAAGGAGGATGACATCACTGCCATGAATCTTATTGTGGATTCCATTAGAGATAATCTAATCCCCTGGATTCCTGTTACTGCTCAAACTAGTAGGGGTACTAGGAGGGGATCCTATAGATTAACTATTAGGTCAAGGGGCAACAATGGAGAGATAGCCCACTATCACTTCAGCTAAGGCTCCCTGCTCTTTACAGACTTTCACCGATGCGAGTAGACCCGATATGAGGAATCACGAGAATGAATAGGTCAATGAAAGGATGATTGGTGATTCCCAAGGCCCATTCACAGGAGAGACTCAATATATGTCTTTCTTGCTTGAAAAGCAAGGTGTCTTTCTTGTCAAGAGGTTTCCTAGACCCAGAAATCCTTGTCGAGAATTGGCCTTTATGTGATCTTTGTGGAATTAGAGTTGTAAGGTTGTGGGACCACACAGGACCAAGTGGACCCCGAATTAGGTCAAGGATGCAGAGTTGATCAACAAAGGAGGGGCTTGACCTAATTTTGGAAGAGAAGAGGACCAAAGGAATTTTTTTTAGAATTGAATGCAATGATCCAAATGAGGACACTAGCTAAGGGAAACCTAGGGCAAAAAACGATCCTTGAGCTAGGGCTCGCTATATCTCAAGATCCCATTGTCAAAATTTCTTGAAATTTGGAGAGCCTCTAGAGAAAACCCTAGCGCAGTTATGGACAAGAGATCAAACCTTTTTGATGGGTACAATGAGAGAAAAGTGATGCCCTAGGTGACCTATGGAGCTAGGCCTAGAAAGAGAAGGGCAGGTGAGAGAAATATTCTTTAAAAGTGATCACCTATGGAAGGATTAGTGCCTTATCCTTTGGGAGAGATGGAGTCACAAAAAATTTATTGTTTGGAAGAGATTTACCTAATCAAGGAGGCCTTCAAGAAACTTTGCATGGCATTAGGGCATGAGAGCAATTACTCAAGGACTTTATACTTCGATATGCAATAATTGATGACTTATCAAGATGTATTTCAACAAAATAATTTCTAGCAACATTCACCCATTCATACATGGCCCATGCAATGATGCAACGCTACAAAAGGTCAAAATTTCCACAATTTCACATAGGAAAGTAGTAAATTTCAGACTTGTATAGCGGAAATCCCAACAAAATTCATGTGACAAATTCAATAACAAGAATAAGCATGAAAACGATTACTTACATGTACAAATGCATATATCCAGTCATCAAATTATGCTAATAATGAAGCTCCAAGATAAGAGAAATAGATCCAAACATCAAAATTCATCCATGTAATCCAAACTCGTCCTCCAAAAGGGAATGCGAAATTCTCAAGTAGCTACTAAATCCTAATCCAAGTGATGATGAGAGAAATGAATCACCTCTCATCTATTTATACCATCTCTAATGAGTTTGATTTGCCTAATTAGCCTAATTAAGTCCCAAATAATAAAATAATGTGTAATTATAACATCCCTTGGTGACAAGCTGTTAGTTTTTGTAGCATCGGATGTGTTCTAGCCACGAGATTTGACAGAGAGGCAGAGTACATGTATTCTCCAATACCTAGAAATCGTTTCTAAAAATTCCACCTAGAGAGGACTTAATTAAATTAATTAGTCAGTTTTTAATATTTCCTAAGTCCAAACTTAGGAAATATGATTAATTAAAAGGAATTAATTAAGTTATGATGAGAATGTTCTAGAAAAGTGCATTGATCGATTTCTAGTTAATCTTAGCCATCGATTAAGATTTAATTGTGGCCGTTGAAGTCTCAACGGAGGATTATAAGAAGAAGTCAATGGGGCTTGGAGAAAATATACCAAATCAATTGAGTATTCGATTTTGTTGGGAAATCGATCTTTAGAGTAGCAACATTCAGTTACCGAAGGTGATTTAGTGAGGTTGAAGCAGTAAGAGAGAGGCAGAGATAGTGAGGTCGGAGGAAGCTTTTCCAGTTCTGGTGAGTACATTGCAAAGAGGTAGTGATTGCCATAGAGAGGCAGCGCAAAGCTCTCTTGAGGAGATTTCCGTTTTGCTGGGGAGAAGGGTAAATTCTGAGCTAGAAGCTGGGCAGAGGGTCTAGAGGCAAAGAGTATCAGTTTCCCAGACAACAACTGACAAGATAGTGAGAGGAGACACAGTTCCGAGCTTGTGAGACGCTGTAACTACGTAGGTTGATGCAGTGACTGCACAAAGGGAGCAAGGAGCAGCGCAATTCGAGCTGAGGTCAGTGTCAGATCACTTGTGGAGTGAGAAATTTTCTCACTAGTTTTTATTGTTAGTCATTTCTCTGTTTTGGATTGCTAGATTAAACATCCATAAATTGTACTCAGATTTCACTACTGCATAATATCAAAACCCTCAACTATGCACCGGTATTCTCGAGTTGGGTTTTTTCGAGGACTTAGTCCAAAAATAACAGTGTCATATTGTGTGTGTGTATCTATTTCTTCTAACGTTTTTATTTCTTCCACAGTATTTGTTTTGTGAAGGTTGAAATGTATTTGTTTCGATATATATCGTAGCACACAACAAATAATTTGTTTAATTTGTTTAACAAATAGAAGAAATAATATCAGTTGCTGCAATATGCCTCTCAAGAGGGAAGATAATAAGCCTCTCAAGAAGGAAGAATGATCAAAAAAATGAGTTGTTGGGCCTTTGAGGAGGCCTAATGAAGTCCATAATGTGCCATGATGAGAGAATGGACTCCAAACATAGTGGACAAGGGGTTGGCCCCTTGTTTTCCAAGCATGGCCTTGTGGTGCTCCCAAGTGGGTGAGGGGGCACAAGGACATCCTCATGGGTCTCCAAGTGGATCGAAAATGCCTATAAACAATCTGTAAGGACTAGGATGATGACATAAGCCCTCCCTTTGTCTCCTGCAATGAGACACATCCTCATTTGGGCCCTGGAACATCTGCGAAGTGTATGGTGCAAGTGTGGAGCCGACTAGGCATGGTGAACAGGTGCATCTTCCTCATCCAAAAGGTGGAACACGAGCAATCAATGAGTGGTGTTGGGGATCCATGAAATACTCTCTGCTATGGTGGAGCCCCATGGCTCTCAATGCTCATCCTACAAGGTGCCAATCTGGCACTCTGGAGGGCTAGGACCCCGTATAAGGGAGACCAAGCCCCAAATGGAGACCCACATGCAAACTTGCATAAGATCCAATGCGTCCCCTTGCCCTCCAATAAAACAAATCATCAAAATAATCAAGTAATAGAGCTTACAAGTCATGGAACCAATGGGGCAGTTCATGGTGGCATGCCCTTCCATAGTGGGATTTGACATGTACAAGTGTCTCCAAGCTCAATAAGGGGGTTAATCAAGGACCCTATTAGGTGGTTTCATCCTTTAGAGGGGGTGACATGTCCATGGTACATCCATCAGGTGGTAGGTCGCAAGTTATATAGTGGTGGAACGGAGTGGGGATTAAGGGAATCATCCAAACCACATGCCATGGTAAAAGGGTAGCTATAATAAGGGGAACCCACACCTGGGTATGAGTGTTGGATGGAGCAAATCGTGGCACATGAGTTAACCCGACCTTTTTTTTCCACCCTTATTCATATGCCTTTTTCCTTTGATTGATTTTTATTCATAATTGCTTGGGGCTCTAGGGGATGAGAGAATGACTCTAGGGGATGAGAGCATGATGTGTAGTATATAGCAGTGGACACCCCCTTAATGTGGGCAAATTCATCGCCCACCAGGGGTTGGGACAATCATGTGTTCCTTAATGATGGAGGGGGCTCATCTAGGGCCCATAGGAAACAGGGTGATGGCCATGGATAAGGGGTAGAGCTCATGTTTGGCTTTTGCCCACATGCTAAATTTGTATGTCCCGACCATCTTTTGCATTTTGTGGTACATTTCCTGTTGAGAGTGGCCAAATTATGCTTCTCTTTTCTTTTTTAGCTACATCAATCTCTGGGGCATCGTTCCAGGCCTGACCCAAGGTGTGGACAAGGGGAGGGGGAGGCTAACCGTATGTGGTTCCAGTGGACACATGTAGATTCGGATGGGAAAAGAGATGATTGTGGATAAAATGGGTGGAAGGGAGTGATGTATATGGTGTCAGGAAGTGGGACCATGCAACCAAAATCGGGATTTCCCATGTAGTGCCAACCCTAAAGCTAATGGCCAGTAAAGGAGATCCCACGGGACTAGGGTACAAGGCTTAACCACAAAATCGGGCAGTGGAGACAAGAGTACAGACGTAGCCCACTCTTTCTGCCGAATCCCCCCACCAGTCCATGCACAAAAGTGCTCGTGAGAAGTAAGGAAAATTACTCAACTATACTAATGAAAAGCCATACCTTTGGGGTTGGGAGGCCCGCCTTCAAACATACAATCATAACAAGTGGGCGAAGGACCACATGGCTGGCTTAGGTGGCGGAGATAATGGCACATCGAGCTATCTGGTGGCTACAAGGCGCTGCTGATTGCATGCATAGGACCATCTGGGAGAAATTTTTTGTCCTATGCATACTAACCACAGGTGGTGGGTAACAATGCCCTAACCAATCTATTTACTATCAAGAATGTTGGCCAAGACATGAGATTGAAGAATGAGCTTCGTGATATAACGATGACGAATGATGACATCGTAGCTTCATACTTCGTAAGGATTTCTCAAATAAAAGACCAAATTCAAGCAATTGGAGAAACTATTTTCGATCAAGAGCTCATGACTATAACACTCAATGGTCTACCTAGATCATGTGATGCATTTGCAGCGGGAAGAAGCAATGGGAAGGAATCTCCCTTGTTTGAAGAATTGTGGGTCTCTTATGCTCAAGAAGAATCAAGGCTTATATCAAGAGATAGAAAGGAAGAAGCTTCTCAAGCACTTGCAACTCGCTTCAAGAACAAAGGAAAGAAGAAGTTTGGCTCTCAACACTAGAAGTCGGGAAGACGATCACCTTCATTCCCAAAGGAAGAAGGACATGTCAAAGATTCAATATTATGGTTGTCAAAATTTTGGACATTTTAAAAGGGATTGTCTTGAGGTTGCTAACAACAAAAAGAGAAAGGGAAAACAACATGCTTCCACAACTGATGTTGAAGATGAACATCCAAAGAAGGCTAAAGGTGACAAAGATGTCTTTTACTTTTTTGCTTTAACATGTTCTATCGCGGATGATGATGATATGTGGATAG
Organism: Pinus albicaulis; assembly: GCA_034641835.2. Taxonomy (NCBI): domain Eukaryota; kingdom Viridiplantae; phylum Streptophyta; class Pinopsida; order Pinales; family Pinaceae; genus Pinus; species Pinus albicaulis. The sequence continues at coordinate 812,763,297 of CM076578.1, read as the reverse complement.
TAGATGGTGGTGCATCGAGACATATGACCAGAGATTGGGGATATTATTAACATGATGGAAAATAAGCTATCCCAAATGGTAGAGCTTGGAGACAACCACAACTATGCAGTCAAAGGAGTTGGAAAGGCATCCATTGAGTTGGAATTTGGTAACATTGTTCATCTCAACAATGTCCTATATGTACTAGGTTTGAAAAATAATCTAGTCTCTATTTCATGCCTAGAAGATAAAGGAGATAGAGTAGATTTTGTGGATGGCAAAGTACTTGTTTGGTCTACGGGCTCTAGTATTGATGATGCTAGGGTTTTTGGGATTCGTGAAGGAAGATTGCATAGGGTCGTAAGTCAACCAGCTCAAGCCCTAGTACATGATGAGATCAATCCAATTGAGCTATGACATAGAAGATATGGTCACCTTCATTATTGAGCTTTACCTGAATTAAATCAAATAGTTTATGGTGTTCCTGAATTACAAATAGATCATGAAAGTGTCTGTAAAGGTTGTGCACTTAGAAAGAACATCAAGAAACCATTTCCAAATAGTGGCAATAAATCTAAAGAAGTCTTATATTTGATTCACTCTAATGTATGTAGTCTGATGTGTTAGTGTCAGTATTTGCATCCTGCCATCAGTGATCAAAAATACTCTTTTCATATCATTTTAGGAGTCCCACTTAGAAATTTTTATTCATTCCACTAGGTCATGTAAAAAATTTGGTCACTGATTAGGATATTGAGATCATTACTACTCATTTCACCTCCATGGTCAATGGACATCATCATGGTCAGGTCATTCATTGTTGAAAGAGTCCCATAGTCATCCTGGTCATCATTCAGCTCATTCTTCCATGTTGTGCCATCATTAGGTCATAAGGTCAAAATCATGAAAATTGGTCATTTCACTATCAAATTCATCTGTTGAAGGAGTAGTAATAGTCAAAGGTCTTCAACAATTTCAGGTTCCAAACTATCATTTCCAAGTAAGTGGCTTTGTGTTTACCATATTTGTCTCTCAGTTGTGCTTGGAAAGCTCATTTCCCTCTCCTAGGGTTTTGAGGGAATTTTTCTTGGTTCCATGCCTTCCATGGTTAAATCATCAACAAAACTTGTATCCTCATGCTCTTACACCTTCCCCTATCCTTAATATACCTTCCTAAACACTTCCCATCACTCCTATCCCTCAAAATCCTCACTTTCCTACAAAACCTAGGCCTATTGCTACACTTTTGACATCTTCCTAGGTTAGGGCTGTGTTTTTCCCTTTTGTACCCCTTCCCCTCACTCAATCCTTGAAATTCCACTTTCCCCTACTTCCTAACATCCCTCCCTAACTCCAAAAATTTTCCTAAGAATTTAGAAGCCCCCTATCTCCTTTATTTCCCTTCATTCCTATAAATTTCCCAAATCCCTTGTTTTGCCTACACTAAACCTTAATTTCCTCTCCCACTGAGCTAGGGTTTGCTATGGAATTAGAGACATCTGAGCAGAGGAGGCATAAGAGAGGTCATTTCAGTAAGTATGAGGCCATTTTAACTCATAAACATCACGTCTCCATCATTTTTCAAGAAGTCATTCCAAGGGACAAATCATTTGCCACACATAGGGCCAATTTTTCTTCAAATTGTGTTTCTGACCAAACAAAGATGAATTGGACAAAAGTGAGAGAGGTTTTTGTCCATCATAGGCCAAGGAAGAAAAACCTCCTTCAGTTTTTACACAAGTGTCATGGTTTGGAGAAATGTCAAAAATACAGCTGCTACAAGAGGTTTTTTGCACTTCTGGAGTGACTTTGGGAAAATCAATATTTCTCCCTAATGGAGTGTCCAAATGACTTGCTTGATAAGTCAAATGACAACTAGACAAAGAGAGCTTTTCAATGAGCTATCCTGAGCTCAATTTGGAGTTGATGAAGGTCTTCAAAAGTTTCTTGCAAAAGCACACTGCATTTTTGCACTCCCATTCTTCACTTTTTGACCAGTCTTGGGAGAATTGATTTTTGAGGGGCTATACTTGATCATTTTCAGTTCTTGATAGGTCCATTGTGTAGCCAAGAGAGAGATATTTCCAACGAGCTATCATGAGCTCAGTTTGGACACCAGGAAGGCCTTCAAAAGTGGCCTACAAGTTGACCCTGCGCCCTTATGTATTACGCTACGCCCCTGGCACAAAAATGGCGCCCTTGACAAATTTCTGATTTTTCTCAGTTTTCACTGCATTTTTGATTTTCACTTTGGGAAATGATGATTTTACTTATGTAATTTATGGAAATGTAATTATCATGTTTTACTATTACCTAGGGTAAATACATTAGCTAAATGTCATCATGAAGTCAAGTGAATCAGTTCCATTGTAATTAGGGAGGAGTCACTTGGACCTCCCTACACTTTAGCTATCAGTTTAGATTTTTGGATCTCTTCCTCAACTCAGAGATTCGACCCCTAAGGATGAGAGAAAGTGGTTTTGAGGCCTATATCATGTAATTTTTTAGTCATTTCATAGGTTGGAATCAGTTTGATGTTGGCATATTGATCAAAGACTCTATTGTAATCATTTTGGCAGGAGCTTAATAACAATGTTGTAGCTATTTCTTTGGGATACCTATGGTATGGTTGTCTAGCATTGTTTCTTCTCTTGTTTCATTTTTATGAATGTATTGTTGGTCCATTTTCCATTTCGTGTCTATTGTATGATCACTTTCAAGTTAGAGAAACAAAATTCATCTTACATGCTCTGTTTTGGGAAAGTTTTCATAGTCTGTTAATCTTTCTTTCAGTTTAGGAAGAATTCATCTTTCATGCTCTTACTAGCTCCTCACCTGTCTAAATCATTCCATTCCAAGAACCCTAATGTGCTAGCCTTCCCACCTACCTTGCCCCATTGAATGGACTGTAACCCTAATCCTATTTGCCCTGACCTAGCCTCTTTGACCTAATATCCTCATCCAACAACCCAATCAAATAAATCAAACCCTTCTACATTTCATAGCTAGCTTAAAGCCTTTTCATCCAGCCCTCTTGGCTGTGACTTTGTGGAGAGAGCCCTCTCCGGTTTGGTAGGGCTAGATACCAAGCCAAAAGATTGGTCTGTGGTTACCTCCGTTGGGATTTCTTCTTCAGCCTTAAAAATATGGCGGAGTGATAACAAGATGGTTGTGAGATCCACTTGTCAACACATGACAAGGATCTCACACATTCAAGGCTCATCATTGCTTGGGGGGATCCACTTGTCAACACATGACCAGGGTCTTGCTCATCCAAGGCTCATCACAACTTGGGGGGATCCACTTGTCAACACATGACAAGGATCTTGCACATCCAAGGCTCATCACTTCTTGGGGGGATCCACTTGTCAACACATGGCAAGGATCTCACTCATCCAAGGTTCATCACTGCTTGGGGGGATCCGCTTGTCAATACATGACAAGGATATCGCTCATCCAAGGCTCATCACTACTTGGGGGGATCCACTTGTCAATACATGACAAGGATCTTGCTTATCCAAGGCTCATCATTGCTTGGGGGGATCCACTTGTCAACACATAACATGTATCTCGCATATCCAAGGCTTATCATCCATGACCACTCTTTAGGAAGGGTCATAGTTCTTAGTCCAAGCTGCTCTTTGAAAACCAAGAACTTTCCTTTCAGCAAGGGCTTGGTAAGAATGTCAGCGATCTGGCCATCAGTCGATATATGATGAAGTCTTACTGCTCCTTTTTGCACCATATCCCGGATATAGTGATATTTGATCTCAATGTGTTTGGACTTGTCATGGAACACAAGATTTTAAGTAAGTCGAATCCCACTCTTATTGTCACAATAAATTACTGTAGTATCTAATACTTTCTCAAACAACTCTCCAAAGAGCTTCCTCAGCTATACTGCCTCACGGCTAGCCATGCCATCAATGTATTCTACTTCAGTGGTGCTAAGGGAAACAAACTTTTGTTTTTTTCTCATCCAAGATATCATGGCAGACCCTAAGTTGAAGCAACAACCTGATGTGCTCTTTCTGTCAGTAGAGTTACCAACCCAATCAGCATCAATGTCCATGTAGCCTTACATGTTCGACAATATATCTCAATCCAAGATTGATGGTCCCATGCAGGTACCTCAACACATGCTTTACAGAAACCCATTGTGCATAAGTAGGCTTAATCATGTATTGACTACAAAACATATATCTGCTCTAGTGTTCACTAAGAACATCAATGCCCTAATAAGTTGACGGTACTCAAAGGGATTAGCCAAATCAGGTCCTGCAACTTTACCACAAAGCTTCTTGAAATTCATTTCCATTGGAGTATACATGGACTTACACTTAGTCATGCCAAAGCTTTCTAGTAGTTTGACAATACGTTTTTCTTGAGAAAGGAAAATCTCACCAGATTTCTGCCAGACCTCCAGGCCCATAAAGTAGTGCATCAAACCAAGATCTTTCATTTCAAATTCAGAATAAGAGGTTCACTACCGGTCAGAAATAAATCATCAACATACAATACCAAAATCAAAGGCATACCTTGGAATGTCTTAAAGTAAAGATTTGGATTTGCATTGCTTCTGGTAAAACCAAGCTTCATCAAGAAGCTATCTATGCGAGCATACCAAGCTCTTGGAGCTTGCTTAAAACCATAGAGGTCTTTCTTCAGCCTACACACAAGTTTTTGGATCATGTACTTCAAAGCCTAGTGGTTGCTCCACATATACTTCTTCTTTAAGGAAGCCATGCAGAAAAGCGGTCTTCACATCCATTTGGTGAAGAGACCATCCTTGGCTAGCAACTAGAGGTACAATAGATCGGATGGTGGTGTAAGGGGCAACAGGTGCTAAAATTTCGTCATAGTCTATTCCCTCTTTTTGAGAGAAACCTCTAGCCACAAATCTAGCTTTATATTTTTCAATATTGCCATCAACACCATGTTTAATTTTATACAACCATTTAGAAGATACAACAAATTTATCTTGGGGTCTTGGAACCACTTCCCGTACATCATTATGAATGATGGATTCATATTCTTCAACCATTGCATCTTTTCGTACTTGGGCCTTTACAACTTCTTCAAAAGTGCAGGGTTCAACTTGAATAATGTTGCTCATGGATGCAACATATCCTTGGAGCCGATAAGGTTTCTTGCTTTCTCTGAAAGTTCCTCAGGGGGCAACATGTTTATCAGCTTAAAGAGTGTCACGAAGCCATAAAGGTCTCCTTTTAGGAGGATCACATGGAGGAGGATCCAAAGGATCCATGGGCTCCATAGGTTCTGTTGGTAATTTAATTGATCATAAATTACTTCATAAATTATCGACCAGGACTTGTAAACCGATGAAGTATATGTGCACCATTTGTGCTAGGATTCCTTATCATGTGAATAATTTTCAAATTGAATTAGGATGTTTTTATGCACAAGTTTTATCTAAAAATCACTCAAACTAAAAAGATTCTCACTCTTGCAGGAAAGGAAAATATCATAAAAATAAAACTAATTCTAAGTGCAGAAATAAATGTTACACTGGCAAAATTAAATCTTCACACTTGACAGAAAAATAAACTAATCTTAAAGTGTAGAAGTAAATACCACACTAATCAAATTTAAATCTACTTCACATTTGACAGGAAAAGAAACTAATCTTGAATAGCACATAAGCAAAATTAAATGTAAATCTTCTTCACACTGACAAATGTAAAACCTTGAAAGAAATTGTACTTTTAATTGCAAATCTTAAAATCAAATGATTCTACTTCCTATCTCTTAATCAAAATCTACATGTGCATAACAAATCCCTTAGATTATTTTCTTCATCCTTCACACAACAAGATTGAATCTATGAAAGTCTTCACACAATGAAATTAAATCTATGAAAGAATTTGTGCATCAAATTCTATTATAAAATCTATAACGAATTCTATCTTAATTGCCACAAACATTCTAAAAAATGAAAATTATAATCACTGTGATAACTAAAACAGAAAAATTAACCAAATAAAGTAAACCCTTACAGCTCCCGGGGGGGCCTCCTGTGAGTGTAGGTACAGAGAGATCAAAAGAGGTTAACCACGCATCTAAATGCACAACACAATGGAATAAAGAGCTTAATTAATCGATTGCAAATAGTATTTCAAAATATAACCAATCACCATATATGTTCATCGTGCCGAGAGGCAGGTTTTATAACCTCCTTCATTAAAATGTTTGAAGATTTCTAAGCCTATCCACTTTGACAGAATGTCTTAAAATGACATGATTTAAATGAAATAATGATTCTCCATGATTTGCTATCGAAGAAGCAAATCATGAGGCAAAATATCAGCTTCAATCCTTTTCTTGCTCACTTGATCTGTCTTCAGGCTCCTTTTTCGCTGGGTTGACTTCCACGTTGACTTGCTTATACGGGCGTCCTTATCACTTGCTAGACCAGAGGAACAGGTGGATATCGTTGTGCTCGCTGCCAGCTACCTGTTCATATTATTTGTTCCTCCACTGATGTATCAGAACCTATAGATTCTTCAAGTTGCATAATCGTTTATTAGCTGCAGAATTGATGCAATTCGGTAGCTTATGCAAATATTAAATCAAATAATAAAGAACAATGAAACTATGAATAAAAGATGATTAAATACCTGTTTTTGTCAATAACCTTGCAAGCTAACAGTTAGTTAGGATTATTATGGTAAAAAAGGAGAATGGAGTTTAAGGAGAGTGTCAAAAAGGAACAATTTTGGTCTTCAACAGGTTCATCAACAAGATAAATTTTAGCTTCAAGATCTTTTTGTACTTCAAATACATCATCTTGACTATCAACATTAGCAGGAGGAGGAGTGTCTCTTGCTTTTCCAAGAGCTGCATCTTCATCACATGTTACATCCCTGTTAAATTCTATATTTCTTTGAACAGGTAAGTATTTTCTGTAAGCTTTAGAATTCTCACAATAACTAGCAAACGTACCTTTCTTACCTGAAGCTTCCAACTTGTTCCTTTTCTCTTTTGGGACATGGAAGTAGACAGGACAACCAAAGATCCTTAGGTGCCCAACTTCGAGTTTCTCGCTAATGAAGACTTCTTCAAGAGTCTTGTTGTTTAGGGAACAATGAGGAGATTTATTTTGGGCATAGACAATTGTGTTCGCAGCTTCTCCCCATAGAAACTTTGGCAATTTCTGATCATGCAACATAGCTTTGACCGTTTCCATGATAGTTGTATTCTTTCTCTCGGCCGCGCCATTTTGTTCTGGGTTATATGGTACTGTGGTCTCTTTTCTGATTCCAGCTTCTTTGCAGAAGTCAATCAAATCACTGGAAGTGAACTCTCCTTCATGGTCAGATTTGAAAATTTTGATTTTCTTTCTAGTTTGTTTTTCTCCTAAATCTTTGTAATCTTTGAACATGTTAAAAAATTGACTTTTGTTTTTTAGAAAATAAATCCATGTTTTGCGAGAAAAATCATCTAGATAGATAATATAATACAAGTAACCACCAAGAGAAGTTATAGGCATTGGTCCACATAAATTAGAATGTTCAAGATGCAATACCTTACTAGTTCTACTTTTGCTTGAAGGGAATGCTCCCTTCACTTGCTTTCGGTTTGCGCATCCTTGGCAAACGCCATCTTGATAAAATCTAATTTTTGGCATTCCGGAAACCATCTTTATCACATGAGGTAATGCTTTGTAGTGCAAGTGAGTGAACCTTCGATGCTAAAGTTCACTTTGATGATTGATGTCATGGATTAGTGGATGAATAGGTCTTCCATTGATTTTGTATAGACCTTCACATCTAGATCTCAGAGTGAGGGCATCTCTCATGTTGGATCTCGATGGCCAAGTGAGAACTTTACCATTTATGAAAGCAAATTTCATTCCTTTATCTTCTAAAGTTGATATAGACACAAGATTCTTCTTTAAACCAGGTACATATAAAACTTTTTGAAGAATCAAAGTTTTACCTTGATCCAGATGGAAAGAAGCGGAACCAGATCCCTTTATGGGATGTGTAGAGTTATCTCCAAGAATGATCTTCAAATTTGTCTCCCTCTCAACCTGATTAGAGAGTATTTCTTTGTAACCAATAAAGTACCTTGAAGCACCATTATCAACCAAGCATCACAAGAATCTGCACGAGATGAACTAGAAAGAGCAGAAACAAGAAAGTACTCTGATTGAGTCTCAACTGAGTGAAAATTACTAGATCTGAACAATCTAAGGAATCTTATTGCAACCAACTAGATTACTTCTTCTATTATGTAATTTACTTTACACAATTATTTCTGAATCATACATGAAATACTGAAGCAATCACTGAAGCAACCTACACTATAATACTCATGATTCTGAAACAAGGAAAATGAACAAGGAAATCAATCACGCATATGACACCTTTATTTTGGACTTAGTCCCCGGAAAAACCCAAATTGGGAAAACCGGTGCAACAGATCTGAGGGTTTTATTATTAAGCAGTAGCAATGTCTAAATATATCTCTGAATACCCCTAGGGTAATTCAGTTACACAGAGAAATACTGGCGGAAGAATTTGTGAGGATTTCAACTCACTCAATCACTGAGTTCCTGAGTGATCCAGATTAAGAAAACCATGCCCTGGGGAGGCACTGCGCAACCTATGCACAGTCCCAACGTTGGACCTTCTAGCCTCTTCATCACCTCCTTCCAAGCTCAGCGTTCAACCCCAACCAAGTCGTTTTGCCTCTGTGGACCTTGAAGAACAGCGTCCCGGTGTCACTTTTCGGATCTTGGCCTCCGAAATTGATCTACAAGCAAAATTTCAGAAACCCTCCTCTGCCTCTGCGATGCCTCTACGTGAGCCCGACACAGTCACTGCGTTAGCCCTTCTTCCTTTAAAGCTGACTTGGTTAGATCGCCTTTGCCTCTCTTTGACTGATGCTCCACCGACTAAGAAAATTTCTTCCTCTCTAGATGCTATCTCTGCCCCTCACTGCTCAGATCTCTAGCTCGAATTTCTCAGCAAACCCCGCCCCAGAAATTTCGAACTCTAGATCAATTCGGCGTGTCTTTCCAAATGGCCCTCAAGCCTTCCTTTATGGTCTTCTCGTTCAGACATCAACGACCAAGATTAGATCTCTAATCAACGACTAAGATTATAACATGACTTGATCTTCATTTTCTAGATCATTCTCACTCATGTTTTATTAATGCCCTTTAATTATTTAATTTCCCTATTTTTAGACTTAGGTTCTCCATTAAAATAATTAATTATTTTAATAAAACATAAACCGAGTGGAATTTTCACAAACAGTTTCTGTGTTCTTTGGAATACCAGTGTCTAAGCTTTGAGGCTTAGAGCACTTTATGATGCTTCAAAAATCAACACTTGCTCTTAGCGAGGAAAGTGCACCAATTATGCCTGTTGCATACTGCTCTGACTTTGAAGCATCCTCTACGCTGGTGAAGTCCATCAACCATTGCGCTGCTGCTGCCACTGTACTACTGCCCATGACACTGCCACTGCGACTGTTACATCTGTAGTACAACTCCCTCTCAAGTGCTTCATCTGCTACGCTGCTAACACTGCCACGACTAACACTGTAACTCAGCTGCTGAGAGAAACAATTGAACTTACCCAAGATTGAACAAGTGTTCAGTGGATGCACCTCAGTGCTGAAGACTCTAACTGCTGATAACTACTGCATTGTCGCTCTGATGCACTGTGTTGCTGCTGCTCTGCACTGCGTAACACTGATCTGCACTGCGCTGCACTCCTGTGCACTGTGTTGCAGCTGCTACGCTGCTGCTACCTCTTCTTTGCGTTGCTCTAGAAATAAGCGCTGCTATCTATTGCATTGTCGTCTCCATCACTCGACTCTCACTAAAATTCCTCTATTTCGCTATTGCAAATATGGGCTCCTATAGCAAGGTAATGATCCATGAGGTGGGCTCCTCAAGGATCCTGCCCAACTAAAGTTCGGAGTGAACTTCAGTTCAATATCATCCCACTTCTCTCCTCGAGAAGCATGGGCACTCATAGCAAACTCATCCTCCTCGATTGTCACGGCTACAACCTTCGGGTCATGCTTCTCATCTTTGTCCTTTTTCTTCAAAGGACACTGAGATGCATAGTGGCCCATCTCGCCACATCTGAAGCACTTGACCTTCGAAACATCACGCTTCAGTTTTTGTTACGCCTGCTGTCCCTTCGATGCAAGGGTTGCATTCTCCTCTTCCTCCATAGATTTCGATCCGCTTCCACTATTGCCATCAAGTTTGCTCTTGATGAGGTCTCTTCTCAGTTCTTCCTCTTGAAAAACTGACCACAATTGCTCCCAACTAGGTAATGATGCCATACCTAGTATGCTCTGGACAAACACTTGCCACTCCTCCGTGACACCATTAAGAGCCATTCGTACCATGGTTGCAGCTGTAGGTGTAGCACCTACTGTCGACCACTGATCTCGAATCTCTTGAAACTGCATGAGGTATGAATCCATGTGCTCCCCTTTGCACATCTAGATCATATAGAGCTTTTGCTCTGAGTACAACTTTCGTTGCTCATAAGATCCCTCAAATAGGTCATGCAAATCTACCCACATCTCTCTGGCAGTAACCTTGCCAGCCACATGTGAGACGATGTGATCCTTGACACCATCAAGGAGCAACCTCTTTTCCTTGGCCATATCTGCCTTGTATTTCTTGGCCTGATCCGCATCCGTAGGAACAACTACCACGTTCTCTAGATCATATAGTTGGAGGAGCCCTCCAACTGATCCTGTTCACGAAGTCCGTCAGATGCCATCTTAGCCGAAATCTGTCGAATCTGCTCCCTCTTCCTCCCTACTGCGCAACTCCTGGCAGGCTTACACACTCCCTGATGGAGTTGTAAGTTCTGCTACTCCTCTATTGCTCAAAAACTGAGAAATGCTGACTTCCTCAACTAGGAAATCATTGAGTAAGACTTCCCTCAATATGTTCTCTTGAATCCTAATGCTTTTTTGCCCAGCAACAGCTTCAGAAAATTGCGTCCCTCTATCTTATGCGTGGAGGCTCTGGCTGCTCCCTCTGCCACAACAATATTTCGATCTAGAAGCCCTTTCTCTTTGTCGACTCACTGAGAGAGAGACTGCCATGAAAATATTAGCCCTACTGGCTAGAACTGCGCAATCCTTCAATGGATTCGTTCTGCTGCACTGTAGCAAAAACGACCTTCACTTCAATATTCAGATCCGCTCTTCTTATTTCACATCAATCCTCTGATACCATGTGAAAATTCCTAGATCTGAACAATCTAAAGAATCAACTGGATTACTTCTTCTATTATGTAAGCTACTTTACACAATTATTTTTGAATCATATATGAAATACTGAAGCAATCACTGAAGCAACCTACACAATAATACTCATGATTCTAAAACAAGGAAACTGAACAAGGAAATCAATCACGCATATGCCACCTTTATTTTGGACTAAGTCTCTGTAAAAACCCAATGTGGGAAAACCGATGTAGCAGATCTAAGGGTTTTATTATTAAGCAGTAGCAATTTCTGAATACATCTCAGAATACCCCTAGGGTAATTCAATTACAGAGAGAAATACTGGCAGAAGAATTTGTGATGATTTACCTCACTCAACCACTGAGTTCCTGGCTGATATGGATGAAGAAAACCCTGCCCTAGGGAGGCATTGCACAACCTCTGCACAGTCCGAGTGCTGGACCTTCCAGCCTCTGTGTCACCCCCTTCTAGGCTCAGCGTTTAGCCCCAACCAAGTCGTTTTGCCTCTGTGGACCCTGAGGAACAACCTCCCAGTGTCACTTTTCGGATCCCGGCCTCCGAAATTGATCTACAAGCAAAATTCCGGAATCCCTCCTCTAGCTCTCGCTGCCTCTGCGTGAGCCCTACGCAATCACTGTGTTAGCCGTTCTTCCTTCAGTGCTGGCTTGGTTAGATCACCTCTGCCTCTCTTTGACTGATGCTCCACCGACTGAGAAACTTTCTTCCTCTCCAAATGCTATCTCTGCCCCTCACTGCTTAGATCTCTAACTCGAATTTCTCAGCAAACCCCGCCCCATAACGAACTCTAGATTAATTCGATGTGTCTTTCCAAATGGCCCTCAAGCCTTCCTTTATAGTCTTTTCGTTGAGACATCAACGATCGAGATTAGATCTCTAATCAACGACTAAGATTATAACATGACTTGATCTTCGTTTTCTAGATCATTCTCACTCATGTTTTATTAATGCCTTTTAAACTTAGGGTCTCCATTAAAATAATTAATTATTTTAATAAAACATCAACCGAGTGGAATTTTCACAAACGTTTTATGGGTTCTTTGGAATACTAGTATTTAAGTCTCTCCACAAAATTTGAGGCTTAGAGCACTTTCTGATGCTACAAAAATCAACAAACTGCATTATTATCATACCTTTGGTTCTTGGAGGAATGATAGTTTCCTCTGTGAGAACAAGGAGCTCCTCTTCTTCGTTTGTAATCAAATTTGTTGGAGCGATTGTGGAAGTTGGATTTTGATGCTCTTTTGTTTCTTGAAGAGTCACGAGCATAATGGCCATGCTTGCGACAGTTGTTGCATTGAACTTTTGATAAGTCTCTGGTCTATTGAGAGGAGCTGTTGGGAGCAAACTTTCTCGAATACTTCATTCCTCTTCTTCCTTTCTTCTTCTTGCCTTGTACAACAAAGGCAATAGGTTCTCCCTCCTCATGCATGGGAATTCTCCTTCTGGAAATCATTTTGGCTTTTTCTTCACTACACTTTCCCAGGAGCTCATCAAATGTAGGAAACTTGTCATTATTACTGATGGTAGTAATAAAAGTTTCCCAAGAAGAAGGAATACCTTCAAGCATAATCAATATCGGTTCTTTATCGGAAACAACTTCACTAGAAGTTGACAACTAATCGTTGATTTTCGATATCCTCATGAAGTATGCTTGAATGGTTTCTCCTCTGTTCATGTTAACATCCTTGAGCTGATTCTTCAGAGCAAGAATTTGACTCAAGTTGTTCACTTGATACATTCCAATCAACTTGTCATACATTTCTTTGACTTTCTTCAAATTGAAAACATGCATGATGAGGTGGTCTCCAAGAGAGTCAAGGATAATCTTTTTAGCCTTGACTTGTCCTTTCTTGTATCTGACCTTGATAGCAACATTGGAGTTTTTAGCTGGTTCTGCTACCTCTCCTCCAACATTCTCTAGAACATCATGTTTCTCAAGGGTAATATCCAATCTTGGCCTTCCAAGGGAAGAAATTTGAAGCATCAACCAACTTCTCGTCATTCTTAAAATAGGAGGAAGACATCTTGATCTGCTCAAAATTTCAGCAGCAAATAGAAAGGGACAACAAGAGATATTTAAGTAAAAAGAGAGTTGCAAATGGACCGGACAACAAGCAATATTTCAGGAGAAAGAGAACTGCAAATGGAACATACAACAAACTATATTTCAGCAGAAAAACAACTGCAAATGGAGCAAACAACAAGCTATATTTCAGCAGAAAGAGAGTTGCAAATAGAGTGGACAACAAGCTATATTTCAGCATAAAATGAGCTTCAAATGGAGCAGACAACAAACTATATTTCAACAGAAAGAGAGTTGCAAATGGAGCGGACAACAAGCTATATTGCAACAGAAAAGGAGCTACAAATGAAACGGACAACAAGAGATATTCCAGCAAAAAGAGAGCTGGAAATGGAGCTTGTCTTCACCAAAACTTTGATACCACGTTGAAATTTTGATGTTTTATGTTGTTACAATCACTTAGATCTAGAACTTATTTATGCTGCAAAATATGTTAAGTAATTGTAGATAGAACATAAACCATATAAACCATATGCACAATGGGAGACAACCCAGAACTCAATGAGACAGAGAAATTAGGTCAATGACCAAGGCAAAACCCACAAGGGGAAAACCTTAGAAATCAATTGTTCTGTAGAGATAAAAGGTACAATGAGAGAATGAAGAAGTTCACCCAAATCTGAAGAAGATCTCTGATTGCAGTAGCTGATGCAAACACTGAATCACTTTCACTTTGGCTCTCCAAGATATGCTCTTGCTCTTCAAGACTCTCTCTCTCTTTGTCTATCTTCCTCTAGACTCTGGAACTCTCTCTTTTTCAAGTTCGAATTCTCCTTTCACAAGCACAAGTAAGTGTGTCAAGTGAGGATGAGAGGCACAAATATATAGGAAGAGCAAGGAGGTCAACTTCATGAGGGAGTAACTCCTATGCCTTGAGGAGGAGTTACAAATGCCAAAATAGGAGTGTAACTCATGCCATAAAGGAGAGGAGTGTAACTTATGCATTTAGGAGAGAAGTGTAACTTATGCATTAAAGAGGTGTAAGAGGAATTTTTTAATGATGAGTCATTAAAATGTGTAAGAGGTGCGTAAGAGCATTAAAGAGAGAGAGGAATGAATCCATTAAGAGAGAGAGAGAGAGAGAGTAACATATGCATTAATTGAAGGGAGTTACATATGACATGATTGAGAGACTTGAATTTCTTTTTAATAATAATATAATAATATCATAAAGAGGATAATAGTAATAATAATATTAATGCTGATGATTAAGTTAAAAATTAAACAATTGAGATTGATTAAAGACAAGTTAAGTGATATTCCATCATATATATATGATTACGAATCGATGGAAAGTGATTTACTGTCTTTGGAAAGTCATGGTTGCAAAGATAGACACAATTTTCTGTTTTTACAAAGTCACTTTAGAAAGGTCGAAAATGAAATTTTATTCAACAAAATTCATCCCATAGTTGTCAATTTTCAATACTTTTTGATAATGCTTTGATAAGGAGCATAACTTAGGTGTCCAAGCTTGCTTTTAATGATGTAGCATTTATTTACCCTTTAACGATGAGTCGATTTCTTGATCATCAGGGTTGGCACATGCAAGGGTTCCTTTCTTGTATGATGGAGCATCTAGTGCTCAGGAATTGGGTGATGGCTAATGAGGAGTTAGTGCTCACTAGGCTTTTTCCCACGTGCTAATTATTGTCCCAACCATTCTTTGCATTTTGTTGTTTGTTTTTCTTTTGTAGTGGCCATCTTATGATTTTACCTTTCTTTTATTTGTATCAACTTCCAAGGCAAAGTTTTCTAACCCTGACTCAAGGATATGGATATGACGATGCCAAATCCCAATGAACCAATGACAACACACCTAAAGGATGGGTGTGACATGAAGGGATGATGAAAAGTGGTATGGAATGGTTGTGGACACACTACTTAAATCCAATTTTCCCAGGTAGTGTCCTTCCTATAACCCTGAGGCCTTAGAGGAGCTTCCATTGGACTAAGGCCAAAGACTAACCTCCCAGGTAAGGTGAGAGAACAAGTTTACAATCAATATTGGTTAATCATCCAGATCACCCCTTTATGTATGTTGGAATGCCCAAAACATTAAGTAAAAGCACTTGATTGCAAAATGTTTAAAGTACCTGCCAAGTGCTAATCTACCTTCCTTCAAGAGGAATGCCGGATGGTGAGAGGTGTATGACCAGTGCAAATGGCAGATGAATGTGGCATATCATCATAACTGAGCTATGCATAAGGCTGCTGGCAGAGTGGCCTATCCAAAATAGGAGAAAATTTTCTCCTATGGGGTTGCCCACTTTTAGTGGGTAACATGACCTTCACAGTTCCTGTCAAACAGTAATTACTAATAAGAATTATGTCAATTAGGTTCATTACCCAGAACGTATTTCGCATTTACCCAATTGGAATTCACAGGTTTTAATTATCCAGTTCTCTCCATTGTCCAAGAATTTCTCCTTCCATCTTACTAGGTCCACAAAAAGCATTGGATAAATGTTACAATCCAGTCCCAAAAGGATGCTTACTTAAACTCCAGAAAGTATGTTTTAATGTCTCTTGTTCTTGGCAAATCAGATAATCCATACGAGCATCCGATGATTTGCTACCTGGCTTTAACAACAAATCATTACTTAATTGTCATCCATCCTAGGACATGAGATTTGAACATTCATCTTGAATGACATGTTTATGAAGAGATTGAATTCTTTTCCTGATGGTACACCTATTGATATGATCTCATCTTGCACAATTTCTGCTGCTTCCATTTCCCCCTTTGCTCTCTCTCTCTCTCTCTCTCTCTCTCTCTCTTAGTTGGGAACCACCTACATCTTTTTCGAGATCACCAAGTCATACTCATTCATGCTCTTGAATTGGGTGTAGGGCCATCCCCTAGGCTAGATTGAGCAGTTAGATGCCTATAACTAGGTTTCTGTCATTAGCCTTGAATGTTAGAAGAGCACCAACGAAGAGCATCTGACTTTCCCCAACATGGTCCGCTTAGTCCGGCCCATTCTCAAGTGAACATTCTCGTAGTTTGTATTGATACCTTTACAGTGGTTGACAATGATGGTGCTGGCTCCTCTTCTACTTCTTGTGTGGAGTAATGATTCTCTTTTTGCATAGATCAATGCTTATTTCTATTTCTTTTCTAGGGTTTACATCTTGTGCTCATCCCTTTGTACTCTTTATCTTTATTTTTATTTCTTTCTGTGCTTAGGAGTTTCCTTTGGGACTTCCTCATTACCATTATGATTCATATTTTCTAGTCCCATAGAGCATTGGCCATTTGTGGACATAAATATAATCTCTCTCCACGCACATGTATTTGCAAATACATATCTTGGGGAAGGAAGAAGTTAAGAATTTTGGCTTGTATTTTTCATTCTCTCTAAGTAAAATTTTGATGCTACTGTTGTACCATAAGTTGCAGGAGCTGACTGATTAACAACCTGCTATTTCATAGGTTCTTGATATTTTGATTTTCAGGCAGTTTTATTTTTGCTGCATGCACACACTAACACCTCTGATATATTTGATTTTTCTTAACAGATACCCCAATCCATCGCCATTTACGTATGAACGTCGCCTTTTCTATCCCTTTGAATATGCTTTACAACCTCCAGCTTGTTACAAACCCGAACATATAGCAGTGAATAAGCCTGAACTACCTTGTGGGGTGGAGTCATTGCAGCAATATGATGGACCTCAGTGCTTTGCAATTCCTGGCAACCATGGTAGGTTGATTTATTTCTGACATTGAAGTTTTTTTTGTTTTTTTGGTCTGGTAAATAGGTCTTTTAAATCTTGTCTTAAGATCTGGATTTTCAAAATAATTGTGTTTGGCTGTTAAACTTTCATATCTCTTATTTCCATTTGTTTATACAATTTTCATCATTAAGTTGGTGATTACTTTTTTATTTTATTTTGTGAAATAAGTTCAAGATTTTGAAGGCCTTCTATTTTCCTTAAATTAATAGCATGCTTTCTACAGATTGGTTGGATGGATTGCACACTTTCATGAGATATATATGTCACAAAAGCTGGCTGGGTGGATGGCTTCTGCCACAGCAGAGGAGTTACTTTGCACTTCAACTTCCTCAAGGGTGGTGGGTCTTTGGTCTTGATCAAGCTTTACACGGGGACATTGATGTTTATCAATTCAATTTTTTCTCAGAATTAGTCAAAAAGAAGGTGTGATGTTATTGCTTTTCCAGTAAGATGCATGCACGTTCGTTGTTTGAAGAAGCCTAGTGTTGTTTGTCTACTTGCTCCATTTTAAAGATTCTTTCTTTTGAAATATTTTAGTGAATAAGTACACGTTGCCCTTATGAGAATCATATCTTCTGGAATTTTGGTGGACTCCCAGGCCCATTAAATTTTGGTTGTAGTTTGTCAAATGGCACCAGGCATCTGGCATTTTGATGTAATATATAGTGAGGATCAAAAGGCAGTCCTAACGTTGTACAGGGTTGTGAAGTCACAAAAGCAAGTGTCTTCCACGAGACATCAAATCTTACCAAGATAATTGAATTATTTAGGTTTCACTGATTGGTCAAATCTCTGAGAAAAATAAAATGGATTTTAAACATATAATCTTTGTTTTCTAATCATACTTGGAAGCAGCATGGAAAGTTATATATATATATATATCTAGAGGAATTGGCAAATGGGCTGGTCTTGTACTTGTGTGACATGGGGTCGATTCCAACTGCTACCACTATATCCTTAAGGTGCCTACGTATGCCCCTTCCGCAGGCACATGTGAATCAGGGGGATTTGAATCTTGAACTTCTTTGCACATAGCACTTCATTTTCACAGCCATCACCAATTGAGCTGTCCCCCTGGGAGGCTATGGAAAGTTGTATATAACAGCATTGCAAATATCACAAAACATTGTTGACATTGGGATATATCACGAGTCTTGTAGGCTGGTGATATTTTGCATATAAGTCACATTTTTTTTTTCAAATTTTCAATATATCATGATATTTTGAAACTATTGTGAGATATGAACAATATATCAAGAGAGAATGAAAAATATTGGCCGAATCGATTTTTTTTGGCTTTTAGGGATTTTTTTTCTCACTTTGAAAAGGGAAAGCAAGGATTGAAATTTGAGAACAAACGGGTTTCTCACTATTATTATTTATATTTACCCATAAAAGGGCTAGAGGGAGGGTGTTGCTTTATATGTTTAAAAAGTTGAAAAAAATGTTTTTTTTTTGTGTTTTTCTGATATTTTCATTGATGTCGCTGATAAGTTTCTTTATGGAACCTTAGCCATATATTTGCCAACGCAATATTTGCAACATTGGTGTATACATGCTTAAATTTGTTTAATAGAATCGCTGAATGGTGACTGCAAAAAATATAAAAATTTCAGTGTGTTCGTCCCTAAATGAAACTAAGATCTTAAAAACTTTTCAACAATCATTTAATGTTTATTTTCCATTGGGAAATTCTTTTTTTAATCACGGGGAGCTGTGAATCCCATCCTCAATAACATGACCCACATTAATCTGGAGAGCCACCAAATTTGGCCAACACTTGCATCCACGGGCTCTATGCCTGCTGGGTTTTTGAACTTTGGATCTCTTGCATGGTGACAACCTGGTTCAAACACTAGACCACAACCCAATGGACCAAATATTCACGTTAATCTATTTAAGTATAATTAATATTCTTAGAACATAGTTTTACCCACATGTTTTGGAGCAATGTGACATATAAACAACTGCCAAAGTTAGTGAACAATTTAATTTCTGGGGCTCTATCCCAATTGAGTTTGAACTTGGGTTATCATCATGGCCATACCCTATCTCAACCACTAGACCACAGCACTTGAATTGACTGGAAGATGGAAAGATAAATAAAATACTTAGTGTTATCATGCAAATCTGCACTGGTGGACCTGCCAAATAATTATAGGCCATCTAGCCTTGTCACTGATAGATGCCTCTTAGTTCAGACTGGTACCTTTCTAGTCACAGGGGTCTGTCCTTAGGGGTTGTATCCAGTCATGAAACTGATGGATCTGCATCGATAATTCTGTTGATTAGTACACAAAAAATTCCCCTTGGAATGCCCATAATCAGTCATGAGCAAGAGTAAATTCTTAGCAAAGTCAAGTGGTTAAGATCAGATTCCCAAGATAATTGTAATAGTGAGTGAAAATGAATGAAACAAAAAGAACATTCGACAGGCAACTTAAGTGAAGGATAATTTAAACTTCAAAGTAAGTTCATGAAAGTCAACCAAATCACTGTGATAATATTGGTTGCCATTTAAGTCTTCACCAAAGGTGTCAAAGCCCTAATTCACAAGGTAATGACTGTTAGAGAATCAGAAAGGCAGAAAGATTCTCTTGTTTTTGATTATTTACTTGTGATGATCTTTAGTTATTGTTATGTTCTTCTTATCTTTCTCCTTATTAGTTCATCAAGCAAATATCAAAGCAAATTCACATAGATGAAGGACACCAGATGTAGGTCAGTAGCCAGGGAAAAATCCCCCTCGAGGGGAAAACCCAGTCAAGATAGTTCTTCCTTTCAATAGTGATTCTTGAGACTCTAGACCTTGACCCGGACTTCCTCCACACCAAGTCAGCCTTCCTTGTGATCCTTCTTGAATCTGGCAGCAGCAGCGGCAGTAGCAGCACTGAAACTTCAACCTTTCTTCTTGAGACTTCGATCTTAAGGTAGAGACTTCGATATAGCTTCAAAGACTTCAATTTAGGCCCAATATAACTTCTCCAAGTAGCAGCATCCAATAGAATCAACTTCAACTTCTCCTTCACTTAGCAGTAGCAACCTGGCAACAACTGGTGCAACCACTGCTAGAACAAAATTTTGAGAACTTCGATCTCCCAAACTATAGATCCAAATGCAGAGAGATTAGTGCCAAAATTTTGATTTTCTTCAACTTTATAAGTGTGCCCAAAACCGAATCCAGAAAGTCCTTCTCCTTAATTTCACAATTTCTCCTTGTTACAGCTACAAAATCGAATTTCTGAGTTGTAGTGAATTGATTCCAAGTGAGTTCGATTCTACTGCATATATAGGCTTTTGATGAGTTCGAATTACTGGATTTGAGGCCGACTTGATCACCTTAAGGCCGACTTGGTGCGGAAGCTTCATAAATCACATTTTACTCAATAATTGACCTAATTGCATGATTCAAAATAATTGCATGATTCAAAAGCCCAATATGGATCAATTTAAATCTGCAATAAAGCTATAGACTCCGAATAAAACCTAGAAGTGCACAATAGGGACTTTGACCTAAAATAAATATGACCCAAGCATGAAACCCATGCTTTAATAAGTCATTTAATAATAATATAAGATTCTTTTCTTTATTTTTTTGACAATTACAACAAGTATTGACTCAATACAATTTATGAAGACCAAACCTAGTTACGTTCTTCAACAAAGACCTAATGGCAACTTGGAGGGGTCATTAATTATCACCTCAAAAACCCACTTCCACTTTTTAGGTTGGTTCCTTTCCAACTCAAGGGGGGAATGATCGATCCCTGAACACTAAGTCTTTGATGGATAAGAATGACTCGTATGGGGTTTCAAGAGACTTGATGTTAATTCAGTTTTATGATGATAATCAATTTCTCATTCCATATAAGTTCAATTTGAATCTAAATTTTAATATTAATTTCTTTTGTAAATTTCAGATTTGATGTACTTGAATACTTCAAGCGAGCCTTGTTGCCTCAAAATCTAGCAAGTCGTGTGAGAGACTTCGCAAGACAAAAGCCATACTAAGACAACAATGAGGTAGATGCCACTATTACCTAAACACTCCACCTCTTTCTCTTTAGTGGAATTTCATCACAAGGGAGGCTTCTTAGTATAGGTCACCTAAATGGTTTTATAGGTTAACAAGATCAAGGTGACACTTTGATAGGCTTAATCAAGGTACTCAAACTAGGAGCAAGTCTTAATTCTTTGTGATAAGAAACAACGTACCTATGAAGAGGCCTATAAGGTAAAGATTGTAGCCTAGGGTTTTCAATATATGGCTCAACAATAGCACAAATATGCATACAAGAGAAGGAAAAAGGTTTTCTTGAAAGGTATGATCAACGAAAATAGCAACAAACCTTCAAATGACCCTAAGTTGAAGCTTAAATGCGAAATTAGGTTTTTACAAGCCCTAGAATTGCCTAGGGTTGTTGTCGTCAACCCTAGGGAAGAATTTTCAACCATGCAATTTTCTAGATTTTGATGTTTTAAGGCCAAGCAAGGTGAAACAACTTCAAATAATCTCAATGTCTAAGCCCTAGTTGAATTCGGCCTAAAACTCTAACCCTAACTCCTTGCCTTGAATGGTCAAAATTTTAGGGAGGAGGGAAAAAGATGAAATTTTAAAGTTTTTGATCACCAAGATGGATGCCAGTGCCTTCTATCTACTTGGGTGATGGAGTCTTAGGGGTTTTGACCATGGAAATATCAAATCCTTGAAGGGAGTAAGGGGGAAAACCCTAGGTTTTCACTTGATAACCCTAGCTATCACTTTATGAGGGGATAAATTTGCTAGAGAAAAGTTCTCTAGGAAGTCCAAGGATACAAATTAAAGCATGCAAAAATTTACCAAGTATTTCATATAAACATAAGCATTTAGACACGAAACATAGAAAGCCTAAAAACATTTATTACATGCAATAATCATGAAAGATATTCAATAAAAAGTATTCACAAGATATCCAAGAACAAGCCCACTTTATCCAAAATGACGTCTCCACAACAAGCACTAGTTTCCAGAGGCCAAATATCCACAAAAGATCACATCTCCACAAAGTAAGGAAGTATAATAGCTGGGTTGAAATCTCTAAGAGAGGTCGAGTTCTCCACGAGTAACGATGAACAAAAGAATGAGGCGACTCTCTATTTATATGAGGTCTACTTCTCTTAATTTCTAACTAAAATCCCGTACACAAGTTTGTTTTTGAGTGGAGCAAAAGTAAATTAGGGTTACAAGCCAACCCATTAGCTTTACAACATAATATTCCAAGATAAGCCCACACGTGTGAGCCGTAGGCCTAAAAATGTGATAATGTCATGCACCTTTAGGGCTCCAAATGCTCCATCAAGGCACATACAAAGTTGGAAGTGCCTTCAACCATCAAGATCATCCTCCATTTGAGGAAAATCCCTAAATCATGCATCAAGGTGGCCCCAAGGGTCCAAAATCCAGTGGTAGATGCCACACATCATCTCCATGGGTGTCATATGAACAACGCGGTGCCTCCTCTCTCCAACGTTAGGGCTCCGTCAGGTGCAACAAACCATCCTCAATCATCCTAAGGATGACCATCCTCATCTGGGCCAAGTGAACTCAACATAACTCCTTATCGACACCCAAATCATAAAAACAAACATCAATTTGCATATCCTTGTCACTCAAACTAGAAACAAGTGACTTATGTTCCAAAGAATCGATGTCACCATAATCCAGTCTTATGATAACAATTCATCCCAAGTTTGCAGTGATCGCAAGATTCCACAGAAGATTAATTTTGGATGGTTGTTGAAATTTTGAAGCTCTATGCTTCAACAATTACTCATTCAAAAACTTTTTTCTTTTGCAATATTAGTTAAGCAATTGTAGACAGAACATGCACCATATAAAATCATATGCAAAATAGAAGACATCCAAGAACACAAGGAGACAGAGAATTTAGGTCTAATGACCAAGGAAAAACCCACAAGGGGAAAAACCAACCAGATTCTTCTTCTATTAGAAATCAAATGTTCAACAAAGATGCATAATACAATGAGAGAAAGAAGAAGTTTACCCAAATCTGAAGAAGATCTTTGATAGCTGTAGCTTATGCAAACACTAAATTACTTTGGCTCATCAAGATCTGCTCTTACTCTTCAAAAATCTCTCTCTCTGACACAATTCTTCTCTAGTCTCTCTAACTCTCTCTTTCTAAAGATCGTATTCTCCTTTTACAATGCACAAGTGAGTAATAGAGCAGATGAGAGGCACAAATATATAGGAAGAGCAAAGAGCTCAATGTATGAGGGAGTAACTCCCATGCCTTGAGGAGTTATATATGACAAAATAGGAGTGTAACTTATGCCATTAAGGAGGTATGCTTGCTTTAGTAAGTCATGCGATCAAGAGGGAGTACGCATGCCTTAGTAATTCGAGCCATTAAGGAGAAGTGTAACATATGCATTAAAGAGGTGTAAGAAGAATCTTTTTATGACGAGTCATTAAAGCGTATAAGAGAGAGTACGAGGTGTGTAAGAGCATTAAAGAGAGAGAGGAAGGGAGAGTAACGTATCATTGAATGAGAAAGAGCTTGATTTTCCATCAAGGAGAGAGAGAGATGTGAAGTGGCATGATTGAGTGCCAAGTACGTGAGGGTGACATGGAATTTCATTTTAATAATAATATTGTAGTATCATAATGATATATATATATATATAATTTTTTTTTTTGTATCCCATAGGAACCCAACAACTTGCCTGACACTTAACTACTAGTAAACCTCTGGGGGTGTACGACCTGTCCTCCTCTCCATAAACCGGGCCACAACCGAGGGGATTTAACTTTGGATCTCTTAGTCTTCACATATTGCACATTACTTTGATCACCAATTGAGCTGCCCCCCTGGG
Source organism: Pinus albicaulis (assembly GCA_034641835.2). NCBI lineage: Eukaryota > Viridiplantae > Streptophyta > Pinopsida > Pinales > Pinaceae > Pinus > Pinus albicaulis. The sequence goes on along the minus strand of CM076578.1, from coordinate 812,739,344 downwards.
ACATAATATATATATATATATATATATATATATATATATATATATATATATATTGATGGTTAAATTAAAAATTAAACAATTGAGATTGATTAAGAATAAGTTAAGTGATTTTCCATCATATATATATGATTACCAATCGAAACAAGGTGACTTACTAATTTTGGAAAGTCATGGTTGCAATGATAGACATGACTTTCTATTTTTAGAAATTCACTCTAGAATAGTCAGAAATGAAATTTTATTTAAGGAAATTCGTCCCTTAGCTGCCAATTTTCAAAACTCCCTCTCAGCTAGGGAGGAGTTTCTATCTAACACATGGATCTCTGCTTTGGAACAATGATGTTACAATCTAATGAAGAAGGATCATCATAGGTGAGATTCATCCATCACCCTATATTCACTTGGGGGGATTACCAACAAGGATCTCGCACAACCAAGTCTCATCTCTACTTGGGGGGGTAACCCACTTGACAAGGATCTCATACAACCAAGTCTCATCTCTGCTTGGGGGGATAACCTACTTGTAAAGGATCTACATTCAAGTCATATCTCTTCTTGGGGGGATCCACTTGTCAACACATGACAAGGATCTGACACATCCAAGGCTCATCACTACTTGGGGGGATCCACTTGTCAACACATGACAAGGATCTCACTCATCCAAGGCTTATCACTGCTTGGGGGATCCACTTGTCAACACATGACAAGGATCTTGCTCATCCAAGGGTTATCATCCATGACCACCCTCTCTAGGAAGGATCACATCCATCAGTCCAAGTTGTTCTCTGAAAACCAAGAACTTTCCTTTCAGCAAAGGCTTGGTAAAAATGTTGGCGATTTGGTCATCAGTCGCTAAATAAGGGAGTCTTACTACTCCTCTCTGTACCATATCCCAAATATAGTGATATTTGATCTCAATATGCTTGGGCTTTTCATGGAACACAAGATTTTCTGCAAGTCGAATCCCACTCTTATTGTCGCAGTAAAGTATTGTTGTGTTTAGAACATGCTCAAACAACTCTCCAAAGAGTTTTCTCAACCATACTGCCTCACAACTAGCCATGATAACAACAATGGGATATTTCATCTATTTTGCATAAATTTTACTAACCCAACATTTTACCATAAAATTACTGAATTAATTAATAGAAGATTGCCATGTAAAATAAAAGCAAATAGAGCACTGCAATCCATTACACATTAAACATAAAGAATCTCAACTTTTTATTATAAATGACAAACTGGGGTTACATGTATATCTGACCCAAAAGAGCCGAGATGGAGAGCTATCCTCCAATATAATCTGTTGTACTGCACCGACCTCCAAAACTGAACAACTGCACTCTCCCTCTGACAACAACTGCCACTGAATCCACTGAAAGACAATGAAGCACCAATTGAGGACTTGAATGATTCTCACTCCAATATCCCTGAAGCTTTGTGAAACTCCTGAATGAATTCTCCTCAAAGAGAGTTGGGTTTTTGTCCAACACTCGACAACACACTTGAGGGTTTCCGTTCTGGGGCTACTGATGGAGTAGAGAACCGGGTTCTCAACCTCACATACAAGTAAAGGTATCAAATCCAAGATGTTCCTCAATGGCCTCCTCCTCTTCTTTTATAGATCTCATGGACCCCTCTAAGCCTTCTATTTTATTATTATTTTAATCATGGGGCACTTTTCCCTATTTTCCAATTAAAATATTCCTTTTTAATATAGAAAAGGGTAAATCGACTATCATGTCTGCTTAGGTCATTTTAACTCGTGTCCAACCATCCCATCATGTAGGTATTCTCGTTCCGGTTCGAATGAGCTATTACACTAAGGTGTTCTATTACATGTTCCTCCCGGGATGCCACCTTGAGCGTAATTAATTGAGTTAAGCCCAAAAATAACTCAGTTTTTTGAAAGTTGTCGGAATGCACCAGAACGGAAGGCAAACTATCTGGTTGATGGTATATATCAAACGAATGCCACCGACCCTCATAAAAACTCCTCAAAACTCCTCCAAAAGCCCCTGGGCTCGCTGATGACCCCAACCTGTAACTGTGACCTGTCTGCTCCCAACTCTGGAAGTCCATCCTAACCCTGTCATAAGGAACACCAAAAAAGGGAATATTACAAACCTTCCGCCCCAAGATTGCTTGCCCCCAAGCAATCCAAATACATGGGCCACCCTGCTGGCCCGATGCAACTGAGACCCAATGCCTGGATCCCATACAAACCCCTGAGTGCGGCTATGCTCCTGTGTCAAGCTACCCAGAGCATACCCCTCAATGCCGGGATCCCATTCTGACCTCTCACCGCACCTTTCATCAATCAATCCTCTTGGATCCCAATGCCACCATGGCTAATCATCGCTCGAATGTCATGGCTCGGATTGCGCACTGCCTCTGGCTATAGCCCCTGCCCCATAAAGCGAAGACCACCAACAAGCATCAATGATCCATGGCTCCTACTGTGCTGTAGCTCTGAATGTGTAAGTTGCCCCACCAACTGCTTTCCAACTAATCACCTCCCTCCAATCTAACTCCCGACTCAATCTCATGCTAACCTTGCTCTCCTGAAGTCGGGAAGGAATGCTGAAGAGCTGTAGACCCATGCCCCACTGCCAACTGGAGGCTGCAACATCTGTCATGTCTAAGGGTGCCTGCTCCGCTATGCTCCCCATATGACCCCATGGACTCATCCGAAGAAGAGTCCTAATCCTGACATACATAAGGAATGTTCTCCTGCTCTACCTATGCCACTTCATCTGCATCTCTCAAGCATGAGTGATCAGGCCCCAAGGTTCTTTGCAGATGAAGCAAAGTCCCTTCCTCCTCAACTCATTTTTGCTGCCTAATCCACCAAACTGAAGTAACTCCTCCTTGGTAAACTGTCTCCTAAATAGCCCAATGTTTTGCTCAACCAACACTTGGGCTAGCTCATAAGCAACAGGTTAGACCTAGCTCATAAGCGACAGGTGAGATCAACTGCTCTCTCCTCCAAATGCTCAAAAACCTACTTTGCAACTCTCGACAAATGGCATCACGGTATCTCATACATGACGATAGGATGGATTGCATCTGTGCTATGAATGTGTCAGGATGATGTCTCCTAATGTTGAAGAAGCATTGGAACATTTGTAGAATCAAGCCATCACACTTAAGATCAAACATGACCTCATAAGTTTGGGTGATGGCCAAGACTCCTAAAACCTTAAGCTTCTTCCCAAATGTAGAGCCTGCACTGTTGCCCAAGTCCTGAAAAGTCTCTACTATTAGTCTAAAAATTCTCTTCATAACATCATCGTTGTAGGGAGGGAAGGGTGCTACTATCCTCAAAATGTCACTGAAACAAGAGGCAACTATAAGCTTGACTCTCTCACTTGGATGTTCCAAGAATTTGGCTTGTACCAATGCAAGCAGAGATGGCTCCAAAGCCCAATTTAAACTCCAATCAGATTGTTCTACCATTGAAAGACATGATTCCAGTTTCTCCAACATGGGAAAGTCATTTTCTGATCTTCCACTCTTTAAGTCCATCCCAAGTGCATAAAGCCAATTCCCCACTTCTTTTTATTTTTGCAAGTCTCTCGGATGCCTTTGTTGGAGCAAATTATGTACCTTCTTGGAGAAGGGTCTCTTGTTCAGTTTCAAGGAACTAACTTTTGCATTGTTTAATCTTTTCAATTTGTTTAGGAGTTCTTCCATGGTTCAACCCGATGATGACACGAACGTTTGTGATAATGAGGTCACTGTTTTTTTGGAGATTTGACTGTATGTCATTCACTGAGAATTTGTCAAATACTTGACATTCCTCACTGTTGTAGGTGAAGTTTGGATTTAATGTTTAAGGCATATACTAATAACATAAACTGTTGATATTCATGACAATATTACAAACAAAGATGCAAATTTAATCATGAGAAATGTATCACAGTTACAAATTAGAACCACCTAATTTGTGCACTATGAATGCCTTGAATTTAATGCCCGACCTTCATATATCTTAGCAAGGATGACTTTCAAAGAGTAACCCCCTTCATTCCGCTGCTTTTTGCTATAGCAGTGATACTCCAACGCTGATATGCTCAAGTGACGATGTCCTTTCGCTCCACTGGAATATATCCTTTTGCTGCCACTACACTCTGCCTTGACACTAAATATGGAGAACAGTTGATTCTTTCTGCCTAGTTTTGAATTTCTGCCTTGTATACCAGTGCCAGTTGACTCTCTCACCCTCCCGAAGTGGCTTCAGCTATAGGACATATACGTCCCTCCTTCCACGCTTAATTTTGGCTATTAAATCTCAAACTCGACGAACGATGGTTCCTCAACAACTCGATTTCACTCGCTGGAATGTTCGGCCTTTTCCTCTCTGTTGGTCTCCGATCTCTTTGCTGAGCTGGCGGCTCCAAGAATGAACAACTGTCGATCGACTTCAAGTGCCGAGGGGGATAATTCTCGACTTCTCATGAGACATGCTGGCTCTGCGTGCAACCAGGATTTACCAGTTTTATTGCCCTTTGCCTCAACAAAATCCTTCGCAAAGTCGACGCCCTGCAGACGACTCTACTCTGGACCACGCATCACCATCCCTCTGTGAGATGCTACAACTGTCTAAATGCGACGACTTGACAAGAGCCTCGGCCCAGCTGTATGGAAAATTCGGCATTCGACATCTTCGTGTTCAGGCGTCTTCACGTTCGACGGCTCATACTCCATCTGCGGGCTGCTGAAAGCACGAAGGAGTACAAGAATCCATCCACGATAGTGGTTGTGGATTCGGTCTCAACCCCTTTATGTTAATAATTCAGCTCCACATCTCATCCTCGACAACTCAACCATCGTGCTCGTGGGCTCCATCTGATCCAAAGTATGGGAATTTTTGTTGAGTAATGCGGTCCCCACTACAGAAGACGGGTCTCGCACTTCTCCAAACTCAGATTTGATTAAGTTAGCCCACAATCTGTTGTCGGTTGTGGTCGGCCCACCAACGAAAATATTACGCTATCGCACTTTAATTAATCCCCACACAAAATAAAATTTCCCGTCTGGCCGTCTCCCAAAGGAATTTTGCGTGGTAAAAGAATTAGACTGAGCACGTTGAAATTTTGCGATGCCTTGCTGTTTGACTTCGAGCTTGGCACAATTGATTTCGCCCACGATTTTCTTTTCGACCAACGTATTCCTTAATTTCTCTTAGCCAAATGTTTAATGCTTTTCATAAAGTTCTCGCCCCCCTTTTCACAATTCGATTCCGCCCTTGCTACGTGCTTGGATCTCCGTGACTTGGGTTCTTGAAATTTGACGCAGTCCCTACCTTAATTTTCAACCAAGTCGTGTATGCTATCTCGTCCCCTGCGTCTTTTGCAACGCGTCCCAGTATTGGACTCCTGCTGCATATGTAACTCTCCGCCCACGAATTTTGTCGTTCTCACCAAATAAACAACATTTGGTTATAGTATGAGCCTCTCCATAAGAATTTTATCACGACTGTGAATTTTGAGCTTTGCTAGAAATTTAAATCACGACTTGCATGGCTTTAGACTTGGTCGTTTAAAATTTATTCAACTCCACGGCCCCACCGACCAATTCGGCTTCCCAAATTAACTTTGGAAATTCGACCTGAATAATTTAGCCCATAAAATGATGTGCAAAGAAATTCACACGCATGGGCAACAAATTTGGTCCAATAATATCGATAAGCAACCCCTTGAACTTAGCCTTCCAAATTCTTGTTTGAAAGGTTGATCATCAGGTTGGCGGGAACACCAGCTCTGATACCACTGTAATATCCCGAATGGGATATTTCATCTATTTTGCAGAAATTTTACTAACCCAACATTTTACCATAAAATTACTGAATTAATTAACAAAAGATTGCCATGTAAAATAAAAGCAAATAGAGCACTACAATTCATTACACATTAAACAGAAAGAATCTCAACTTTTTATTATAAATGACAAACTGGGGTTACATGTATATCTAACCCAAAAGAGCTGAGATGGAGAGATAGCCTCCAATATAATCTGCTGTACTGCATCGGCCTCCAAAACTGAGCAACTGCACTCTTCCTTTGACAACAGCTGCCACTGAATCCACTGAAAGACAGTGAAGCACCAATTGAGGACTTGAATGATCCTCACTCCAATATCCCTGAAGCTCTATGAAACTCCTGAATGAAGTCTCCTCAAAGAGAGTTGGGTTTTCGTCCAACACTTGACAACACACCCGAGGGTTTTCCTTCCTGGGGCTACTGATGGAGTAGAGAACCGGGTTCTCAACCTCACATACAAGAAAAGATATCAAATCCAAGTTGTTTGACAATGGCTTCCTCCTCTTCTTTTATAGATCTCATGGACCCCTCTAGAGCTTTCTATTTTATTATTATTTTAATCATGGAGCTCTTTTCCCTCTTATTTTCCAATTAAAATATTCCTTTTTAATGCAGAAAAGGGTAAATCGACTATCATGTCTCCTTAGGTTATTGAAACTCGTGTCCAACCATCCCATCATGTAGGTATTCTCATTCCGGTTCCAATGAGCTATTACACTAAGGTGTTCTATTACATATTCTTCCCGGGATGCCACCTTAACCGTAATTAATTGAGTTAAGCCCAAAAATAACCCAGTTTTCCGAAAGTTGTCGGAATGCACTAGAACGAAAGGCAAACTGTCCGGTTGATGGAATATATGAAGCGCATGCCACCGACCCTCATAAAAAACAGTGAAGTGAACATCACGATTAAATCGCGAAATCGCTGAAAAAATCGAGACAGCGAAAAAATCGCCAAAAAATAGCGATTTTTTGGAAAAAATTGCGCGATCCAACCTCAAAAAATCGTGAGGCCAAAAAACAACGGCCTTTTAACATGCAAATTTGATTTTTTTTGCCTCATTTTTGCAGTCAGAGGTTTGCTAATAGAGCTAAGGAGGGCTAAGGAGGAGGATAAGTGATCTACATGGGCAAGAGAGGACAAAAGTGAAGGAATTTAGCAAGCCAAGCCAACAAAATTCAAATTTGGACCAAGTTCCTTCAGCAAAACGTTTTTTCCAGGTATGGGCATCAAATTTGACCATTTTTTTTGTTTTTTTCTTGTTCTTCCATTGGTTTCTATCACCCATGTATTTTTCATCATTTTTGATTGCATTTGGTTGTGTTTTTTGTTTTTTTTGTTTTATTGAGAGTAGAGGGTTTATTTTGGTCAAAAATGAAAAAATTTGGTTGTTAAGTTTATTTTTTATATTTCTTCTTGTGCTCCTAGTTTCTTTCCATTATTTTTGTTTGGATTTCAATATGTATTTTTTCCCATTATTTTTGCATTGAGTTGAGGGTATTTTTTTTGTGAAAAAATCAAAATGTTGTATGTAAAATTGTAATTTTTTTAATTTTATTTTTTAACTTGCAATTTTTCTTGTGCCCTAGGTTCAAATTTCAAAGTTCAAAGTTCATTTTACAGTAAAACTCAAGAGTCAAGAGTTCAACAAATTTACAAACATGTCAAGGAAATTGGATCTTTTGTGGGAATTTGGTGACCCTGATCAGGGGTTTGACCGACCAAACTTGAGTTGCAAGGTATGTGGTCAACACATGACATGGGGGGTATACAGATTGAAATGAAACCTGGCACAAGTTCCTGGACATAAAGTAGGGCCTTGCACAAATACCAATCCAGAAATAATCCGAAGAGCCCTCAAATCATTGGAAGAAATAGAAATAACTAAACTCAGCAAGGCAGCTCTGAAGAGTATCAGGGTTTAGAGGTGACCGTGAGAGTGGTAGTGGTTCTTCAGCATCAGCATTTTCTGCACCCAACCTCGTAGCTGCCTTCTCATATTTTGTTCCTAGAACCACTTTCGGTGCACAACCATCTATCTCCTCATTTATTAAAAAAAAGGAGAAGGAAGAAGCTGACAAGTTGTTGGGCAAACTGTTTCTTTGGAGTGATATTCCTTTCAGTGTTGCCAGGAACAATCCATTTTATCAGGCTACGATTGATGCTATCACTGTTGTTGGCCAGGATACAAAGCCCCTTCATATGATTACTTTAGAGGGCGCATTCTTCAAAATGAGAAAGTTGACTGCACCAAGAGATTGGAGGAGTTAAGGGCATCATGGGAAGTCACAGGATGCACTGTGATGTCAGATGGTTGGACTGATCAAAAGGGTAGAACCCTTATTAACTTCTTGGTCAGTTGTCCCAAGGGGACAATGTTTATGATATCTGTTGATGCATCTGCACATGTCAAAGATGCACGATTATTATGTGATTTATTGGATGTGTTCATTCTGGAGGTGGGTCCACAAAATGTTGTCCAAATCATAACGGACAACACTGCAAAATATGTTGCTGTTGGCAAGATGCTTATGGAAAGGCATCCGAGCATATTTTGGACACCTTGTGCTGCACATAGCATTGATTTGATGTTGGAGGACACAGGAAAGATTCATTTTGTCAAAGATATTGTAGAATCATCAAAGAGCATTACAAAATTTATATATAATCATGCATCTATGCTTCATTTGATGAGAACATTCACCAACAAGAAGGAGTTGGTGCGCCCTGTTATTATACGGTTTGCCATTAGTTTCATATCTCTTCAATCCCTCTTGAATTCTATGTGGGATTTGAAGAGAATGTTCCTTTCAGAGGAGTGGCATGCTTTGACATACAACCGCAAACCAAAAGGAGAGGCCATCTGCAGGTTGGTTTCATATTAGGAAAGCTTCTGGGTAGGAATGCAAGAGGTGTGCAGCATTACTAAACCTTTGGTAAAGGTTCTTAGATTGGTTGATGGAGAGAAGCCCGCAATGGGCTACTTGTATGAGGTCATGGATAGGGCCAAAGAAGCCATTCGCAACTACTATGATGATAAGGGTGATGAGGGGTTTTAGAAACAACTTCTTGTATGGGAAGTGATTGATGACCGATGGAACAACACACTCCATCGTCTCATTCATGCTGTAGGGATCTTCCTGAACCTCGAATTTGCTTACTCATGTAGTTTCTTATTTGATGCTGAGGTCATGGATGGTTTTTTCACTTGTGTTCAGAAGATGGTGCCATCTCCATCAGAACGTGCAGATATATCCAAAGAAATGGAGGTATACAGAATGGCAGGTGGCACATTGAGCTTTGACATGGCTGTCTAGGATAGGACTACTAAAATGCCAGGTAAGATTTTGTTTGTTTCAAAATTCATTGTCTCCTCAAGTTCATGAATCATAACTCCATACTTTGCTTCAAATTTCAATTTTAAAATTTTCATTATTTTAAAATTTTTCTTATGTTTGTAACTTTATAAGTTTATCTTATTTGTTGTAACTTGTAACTTGTAGATGCATGGTGGAGGAGCTACGGTGGTAGATTACCAAAACTCCAAAATCTTGCCATTAGAATACTCAACCAAACATGTAACTCTTTAGGATGCGAGCGCAACTGGAGTATATTTGAAAAAATACACACCAAAAAGCGCAATAGGTTAAAAACTTAATATATTCCAACTAATTTTTTGAATTCATTAAATAATTTTTTTTATAATTATTAATTTATTATTTATAATATATATTTTTAATTTATTAATTTATGACCCTTATATAGGTTGGAGTCCCAGCACCTCAATGACATGGTTTACGTCTACTACAATCTTAGATTATGAGTGAGACAACTTGAGAGGACACCTGATATAGAGGCCATCTCTTTAGATGCGATTGACACCACTGCTGAATGGAGGGTTGAGGCTGAGAGGCCTATCATGGAGTCAACCCCTGATTGGATAGAGCAAGAGGTAGTGGAGGGGGAGGAGGATGAGGGGGAGGAGTAGCAGCAGGAGGAGCAGGAGGAGGATGTGACACCACCTACCCCTGCTACCGGTAGAGGACGTGGTCTGCCTCCTTTAGCTCCTGGTGCTTCAGGTTCTCGTTCTGGTGCTTTAGGTTCTAGAGCACAACAAAGTCCATTGCCAACCCCGCCAACTTCTTCATCTAGAGGGAAAGCTATTACATTTTCTCGCAAGAGGGGCAGAGGAAATCAATAGTATAGGTTATATGGTGCATTCCTTTGTATATGACATTATGACTCATGATATGAGATACATTATTATATTTTTTGTTGATATTTTGAGGCTGAGTTGAGACTTAGGACTTAGTATTCAGGACATGATTCAGTTTTATGTGTGATGTAGCACTAGACATGATATTACACATCTTATATATTAGGTTTTTTTTTCATATTTATGTGTCAATGCATTTATTTTATGTTGTGGATGCTTTAGATATTAAAAAAATTGAAAAAAAAGGAATATTTTTGTATATGCTGATTTTTTCTTGATTTGTACCGATTTTTTCTCGATTTTTACGATTTTTTCCTATTTTTTCCCTTCACCAATTTAATCCCGATCGCGATGTTCGCAACATTGATAAAAACTCCTCAAAACTCCTCCAAAAGCCCCTGGGCCCGCCTATACCTGTGACCTGTCTGCTCCTGACTATGGAAGTCCATCCTAACCCTGTCATAAGGAACACCAAAAAAAAAGAATATTACATTGAACCGTGTTGAGGGCTACAGACTTTTGCTTCCTACTCATCCAAGATATCTTAGCAGATCCTAAGCTGAAGCAACACCCAGATGTGCTTTTTCTATAAGTAGAGTCACCAGCCCAATCAACATCTGAGTATCCATGTAGTCTTATATCATCGACAGTATATTTCAATCCCAGATTGATGGTTCCATGCAGGTATGTCAACACATGCCTTGCAACAATCCATTGTGCATGAGATGGTTTAATCATATATTGGCTCAGAGTTTTGACTGCAATACATATGTCTGGTCTAGTGTTCACTAAGAACATCAGTGCCCCAATTAGTTGATGATACTCAGAAGGATTTACCAAATCAGGAGCTGCAACTTCATCACATATCTTCTTGAAGTTCATCTCCATTGGAGTATTCATGGATTTACTTTTTGTCACACCAAATCTTTCAATCAATTTGACAACTTATTTTCCTTGAGAAGGGTAAATATCACCAGGTTTTTGCCATACTTCAAGACCCAAAAAGTAGTGCATTAAGTGAAGATTTTTTATTTCAAATTAGAAGCTAGCTCCCTCTTACACTAGAGAATAAGAGGTTAACTACCAGTCATAAATAAATCATCAACATTTAATTACTAAAATCAAAGGCATACCTTGGACTGTCTTGAAGTAAATATTTGGATTAACATTACTTCTAGTAAAACCAAGCTTCATCGAGAAGCTATCAATGCGGACATACCGAGCTCTTGGAGCTTGCTTCAAACCATAGAGGGCTTTCTTCAGTCTGCACACATGAGTTTTCCAGTCATGTACTTCAAAGCCTTGTGGTTGCTCCACAAATACTTCTTCCTTGAGGAAGCCATGCAAAAAGGCAGTCTTCACATCCATTTCGTGAAGAGACCATCCTCGACTTGCAACTAGAGCCACAATGGATCATATGGTTGTATAGCAGGCAACCGATGCAAAGATCTCATCATAGTCTCTTCCTTCTTTCCGAGAGAAACCTCTGGGTACAATTCTAACTTTATATTTTTCAATATTGCCATCAACATTGTGTTTAATTTTATTCAACCATTTAGAACACATAGCAAATTTACCTTGGGGTCTTGGAACCACTTCCTAAACATCATTATGAATGATGGAATCATGTTTTTCAACCATTTCATATTTCCACACTTGAGCCTTCACAACTTCAAAAGTGCATGGTGGTTCAACTTCAATAATGTTGCTCATGGCTACAACATATCCTTGGAATCGTAATGGTTTCTTTCTTTCTCTGAAGTTTCCTTTGGGAGCAACATGTTTATCAACATCTTCAAGGATGTCACAAAGCCATAAAGGTGTCCTCTTAGCAGGAGGATCACACGGAGGATGATCCAAAGGATCCATGGGTTCCATGGGTTCATCAACAAGATCAATTTCAGGTTCATAATTTTCTAGTATCTCAAAAGCATCATCTTGACTATCAACATTAGCAGGAGGAAGAGGAGTGTCTCTTGCCTTTCTAAGAGCTGCATCTTTATCAAATGTTACATCTCTGTTAAACTCTAAATTTATTTTTCCTGGTACATATATTTTGTAAGCTTTAGAATTCTCACAATAACCGACAAACTTACCTTTTTTACTTGAAGCTTTTAGCTTGTTCCTCTTCTCTTTTAGGACATGAAAGTAGACAGGGCAAATAAAGATCCTCAAGTGCCCAACGTCGGGCTTTTCGCCGGTGAAGACTTCTTCAAGAGTCTTGTTGTTTAGAGCATGGTGAGGAGATCTATTATGAACATAGACAAGTATGTTCACAGTTTCTCCCCATAGAAACTTTGACAGTTTCTGATCATGCAGCATAGCTTTGATCACTTCCTTGATAGTTCTATTCTTTCTCTCGGCCACACCATTTTGTTATGGGTTATATGGAGTGGTGGTCACTGCAAAATATTTTGTAAATGTGCAGCAAACAACCAGTGTGCAATAACCCTTCAAGGTAGACAATACTAATGATTTCTCACCTCCAAAAATAACTATTTTACACCAACAACAAATCTATTTTATCTATAAAGACAACAACACTGGAACTGGAGGCATCAAACCTTTGCCTCATCGCATTAGGAGCTAGGAAATGAATTAATGTAATTTTGTTAAGTACTGTGAGATTTTAGGAAATGTATTACTTGGAGACTTTCTCCGCAACTATTGATTTTTCTACCAATGAAAATTCTGCTGCAACATTGAATAATCAATGGCCAAAATCTCAATGGTGTAAACTTCCAAATGTGAACTTTTCTCTTCAGCACCCAGGATTTGCATTTGCAAGAACGACAATTGTGTTTACAGTTAAGTTCAGCTGACATTTCCCATCGATGTTATGCATCTTTTACGCTTCAGTGTAATACATGAATGTTGAATACAAATTCCTTGCGGCGCCATCGGATTCAATTTCATTCCAAACATATAAAGTATTTGGTATCAATCTTTTCACTCGTTGGAATTGAATCCACGCAGATCTGGTTGGGAGAAAAATTAGACAGGCCAACTGATCGCTAGGAGAGGACTAAAGTGTAACCGAGTGTTATGGAGCAACGTTAGGAGTGGGCCGGAAAGTATGAGGCCCGACAAGGGAGTGCATGTCAGCGCGAGGTGCTACAGGTGGAGGCTGAGCACCGAGGGTCAAGGGGCCAAGCTACAGGAGGACGCAGTGTTATGGGAGGAGAGGCCGTAGTGTTATGGGTCGAGCAGTGTGGGAGGTGCCATGGGAGGGCCAACTGTGCACGGTGGGGAGAGCCTATGATATATATATGAGTGTAAGGCAACCTTATAACGCTGTGGTATGAGGAGCGCAAGTGCTGAGAGGAGCGCAGGTGAGGTCAACGTTATATATAATGAAGCAGAGGGGCTGATAATACACTCAGGTCTGGTTCGTGACTTGCATAGGCCACCATACTTCTGCTTCAATGGTAACTGCGTCGAGGGTCTGTGGGAGTCGAATAGTGAGGTGAAGAGTGGTATACAGTGCAGGAGTCCTTAACCATGTCACAACATTAATACAGGTTTCAAACCAACAAAAACTCACAACATCAACGCTAACCCATATCCATCACAAATTCAACGCACAAAGATGAATACATATACCCAATGCACCCAGAGATATCTGCTACCAATGCATATGTAATTCGAACTATTCAATGTAGAGCTTTGAAACAACATTCAGTATTGTTCTTCAAAGACTCAACACTCCATTTCCAGTCAACAACGCTCTCTTTCTCGCCGAGAGCTCCATTCCAACGCATTTAAATAACACGATCAATGATTATTATATTCTAGTGACACGACCAAAGATTTAATTTTTTGCTTCAATGACTTTCACAAGAACTGTTGCAATCCATTTTTTAGGACTTCAAATACTATCGCAGAATATACACCAAGAGCATGGAATTGTAATTAAGGCATAACTAAAATGCATAGGTAACGTTTGAATGAGGAATGGAGAAAGAGCGCACAATTTCTGTTGGTTTGCAGGAATAGGTTTGAGCAGGAGCATGAAATTGACAAGAGCGTTAGAGCATTACTTTGGCAAACAAGGATAGTTCTGACAATATTCTTCTCTGCAGCCGCAGTGATAGGTCTGAATGGCAGAGGAGCGACAGACTTGGAGCAGAAAGAGAGTGCAGGAAAAATGAGGACAATGAGAACAATTACTTGCAGGAAAAACTAATTTGGGAGCTAGCAAAATCTGAAAAATGCAGGGCCTAGTCTAGGGTTTGATACCATGTTAGATATACATGGAGAAGACAACCAAGATACGAAGATAAGCCTGAGATACATCTATTATTCACAATGATACATATATATAATACATTGGGGTGACCCTTGGTTTAACATTCCAAGTGGTCTCTTGGACTCCTCTTGACTGTTCAACTTCTACACTAACCTTAGGAGGATTAGGTGTCCAACACTCTCAACCATATTAGAGAGTACTTATTTATAGCCAATAAAGTGCCTTGAGGTACCATTATCAACCAATCGACTGTCACAAGAATCTGCAGGAGAGGAACTAGAAAGAGCAGAAACAAGAAAGTATTCTAATTGTGTTTCAACTGCATTGTTATCATACCTTGGGTTCCTTGAAGAACGAAAACTCTCTTTACGAGAAGATGCAACTTCTCTTCTTCTTCTTCTAATATCAGATTTGTTGGAACGATTGTTGAAGTTGGATCTTGGTGCTCTTTTGTTTTCTGGACAATCATGAGCATAATGGCCATTCATATGATAGTTGTAGCATTTGACTTTTGATAAGTCTTTGCTCCATTTGGAGGAATTGATGGGAGCAGGCTTCTTCGAATAGTGATGGCCTCTTCTTTTCTTCTTCTTTCCTTGGACAACAAAGGAAGTAGGTTTTCCCTCCGCATGCTTGGGAATTCTTCCTCTGGAAATCATTCTAGCTTCTTCTTGGCTGCACTTTCCCAAGAGCTCATCAAATGTAGGAAACGTGTCATTATTACTGAGGGTAGTAATACAAGTTTCCCAAGTAGAAGGAAGACCTCCAAGCGTAATCAACACAAACTCTTTATCAAAAACAACTTCACTAGAAGTTGACAGTTGATCTTTGATTTTTGATATCCAAATGAAGTATGCTTGAATGGTTTCTCCTCTGTTCATCTTAACATCCTTGAGCTGATTATTTAGAGCAAGAATTTTACTCAAGTTGTTCACGTGGTACATTCCAATCAACTTGTCATACATTTCTTTGGCTTTCTTCAAATTAGAGACATAAGTGATGAGGTGGTCTCCAAGAGAGTCAAGGATAATCTTTTTATCCTTGATTTCTCCTTTCTTGTATCTGACCTTGATAACAACATTGGATTTTTCAGCTAGTTCTGCTACCTCTCCTTCAACATACTCCAAAACATCATGTTTCTCAAGAGTAATATTCAATCTGACCTTCTAAGGGAAGAAGTTTGAAGCATCAACCGATTTTACTTCATTCTTAAAGTAAGAGGAAGACATCTTGATCTGCTCAAAATTTCAACAACAAATAGAAAATGACAGCAAAAGATATTTCAGCTGTAAATGAAATATTTCAACAGCAGAAGGGAAGAGAAATTTCAGTAGAAAATGAGCAGCAAGAAGAAGGAACATTAAGAGATATTTCAGTAGAAAGATAGATGCAAATGGAGCAGAAAACAAGAGATATTCCAACAGAAAAAGAGTTGCAAATGGAGCAGACAACAAGAGATATTCAACAAAAAGAGAGTTGCAAATGGAGCGGATAGCAAGAGATATTCCAACAGAAAGAGAACTGCAAATGGAGCGGACAACAAGAGATATTTCAGCAGAAAGAGAGTTGCAAATGGAGCTTGTCTTCACCAAAGCTTTGATACCATGTTGAAATTTTGACGTTCTATGCTGCAACAATTACTTATTCCAAAACTTCTTTCTTCTGCAATATTAATTAAGTGATTGTAGATAGAACATACACCATTTAAACCATATGAAAAATAGAAGACAACCAAGAACACAAGTAGATACAGAGAATTTAGGTCCAATGACCAGGGAAAAACCCACAAGGGCAAAACCCAACCAGATTCTTCTTCTCTTAGAAATCAAATGTTCAGTAAAGATACATAATACAATGAGAGAAAGAATAAGTTCACTCAAATCTGAAGAAGATATTTGATAGTTGTAGCTGATTCAAACACTGAATTACTTTGTCTCATCAAGTTCTACTCTTATTCTTCAAGACTCTCTCTCTCTCTCTCTCTCACAATTCTTCTCTAGTCTCTCTAACTCTCGCTTTCTCAAGTTCGAACTCTCCTTTCACAATGCACAATGTTAGGATATTTTGACACATAGGAAATAGTTAAGAATAACTTAGTCTAGTGTAGAGTTAGGTAAAGTGTGTTTCTTTACCATGTACATTTGTAACTTATAATCCGACGGTAACGATTTGTAGTGATCTGACGGTTATCTTTCACATCGGTATTAACGACACTTGATCCGTGGTTTAACACCCGATTGGTCCATGTTCTCTATTTAAAGAGCATGGAGTGTTATTTGTTCGGTAATCGTTTATGAGAGAAACATATGTAACTTTTCCTTTTATATTAATAAATTGCTTGAAGTGGCCACGTTGGCTCAGGCCGTGGACTGTTTCTCTCTTCGAGGGTTTTAACCACGTGATTATACTGGTGTACTGATTTGTGATCTGTTTGTGAGCACCTTTGGTTCTTGATCTATTGAACTTACCCTGTAAATTCCTACATGGTATCGGAGCTATTTTGAGGGCCGCATCCATTGTTGATCAAAATCCGAAGCCGGTTTGACTGCATGCGACTGCCGTTTTGTAGATCTACTATTTCTGAACATTTTAGGGCTTGGAAAATTGCTCTGTTGTGTCTGAGCATCTGTTATAGTGAGGAAGGCCTTTCGTTTCATGCGAAAAGGTTTTCGGTTGCCCAAGTTATGACATTTTAGATCTGGAGGTATAAAGCATCTGTTTTGCAGTTATATTTGTTAACAGTTCTGCTTATTTCGGTTCCCTCTGTTTTTTTTCTTTTCGGTTTTCAGGTTTTATTTATTTGCCGGATCTATACCCTCTTCTCTGTGTATGCTCTTTGCTCTGTGCTGCGTGCGACCTCAGCAAATCAGAAACAGGGAAAGGGAATTTTTTTTCTACGTATGCTCTTTCCCCGCATCTTTGTGCGATCTCGGGAAATCAGAAATAGTGAAAAAATTGATAGTTGCCGGTAAGGCTAACAAAAAATCTAACATTCTGCCGTAAGGCTTGCATTTCATTTTTTTTTGCTCGATTTTTGTGTTTTTTTGTGCAGGAAAAGGCACGCACACCGAAGAGTAAAAAAAAAAACCCCTTCCTCCTTTCAAACAATAACAGAATCCTTTTACTATCTCACTTGCGAGGGGTTAGTTTATGAGAATAGAGGTTGGGTTCAAATCTCTTTTTCAAGCTTCTTTTGTAAAAAGTTTTTGTTAAAACGAGCGGATTTTTTTTTTTAAAGTCACACTTCATCCTGTTCCTGTAACTATTCAGCATCTTCAACTCCTTTTATCAAAAAGGCATAACTTCTTCATTTGGAAGCCGTTTTTCGAGCCGTTTTTTTTGAAACGGCCTAATTTTTCGAGATCTTTCCATTGGAGTAGTTAGTTTCAGCTTTTCTTAGCTTTAGTTTAAAAAAAAAATGGAAAGTGCATCCCCGATTATTCTTAACAACACCAATTATTTCCAATGGCTACCTCACATGGTAGATATACTTAGAAGTAAAGGGCTTTACAGAATAGCCACAGGGGTAGAAACTAAACCTTCTGATGATGATAAAGTCGCTAAATGGGAAAATAAACAAGATCAAGCACGAGGGTTGACAGGAATGTCCATTGCTCAAGATCTTCGATTTCATATCCTTGACATTGACACCCCTCATGAAGCCTTGGATAAGCTAAATACTGTCTTTGGCATTCAAAATCAAATCAGGGCTCACCAGCTTGAAAATGAGTTGCTTACTTTGGACCCTAATAATTTCTCCTCTATTGAAGACTTTTTGTCCAAATTGAAGACCCTTAGACTTCTTTTAGAAGGCTGTAAGGTCAAAAAGGAAGATAGTAGCCTCATCTATTGCATTCTTGCTAAGCTTGGCCCTGCTTACTCTGTATTTGTTTCCACCTTCCATTCCACTAGAGAAGCCATCATTTCTTCAGGAACCACCTACAAGAATCCCTCTTTTGATTCCTTTTGTGTTTCTTTGATAAGAGAATAAGAAAAACTCTTACACCTTGGCCTTATCACTTCTGGAAACGCTTCTAAGAAAGCCTTAGCAGCCCAACAACAATCATATCAAAAGAATGCCAAGAAGCAGTATCCTAAAAAGTATGGTCCGAAACCAGACAAGGGTCCTAAGCAATTTCGGCCCCAAACTGAAAAAGCAACTCACCAAAATGATAAGGCATATAAAAACAAAGGAAAGAAGACAGATAGACATTGCAACTTTTGCAATCATGATGGCCATATAGAGTCCAAATGTTTTAAGAAGATGGAAGCCTTAGAAGCAACAATGAAGAAGCACAACATCAATTTGGAGCACTCTTCTCTTCACCTTCATCTTCAAGAATGGCACTTTCTGCTTGTGGTTGTCAAGCATCAAGATTTGGTTATGCATTAAATGTATCTTCCTCTTCTCATTCTCATGAGTGGCTCATTGATTCTGGAGCTTCTTATCACATGGCCAAAAATAAAGCCACGTTTTCTTCTTTAAATGATTGTAACACCAAACATATTTATGTTGGTGATGATCGATCTCTTAGTGTTGTAGGATCTGGAACCATTCATCTCGATAATGGTCAGTTTAATGATGTACTATGTGTTCCTACCTTGTCATGCAACCTTCTCTCTGTTTATCAAATAACTCATTCAGGTGAAGGGAAAATAGTAGAATTCTCACCTCATGATGTTGTAATCAAGGACCTCAAAGATCCTAACATATTTTAGCTACTGGCATTGCTGATGATTCCACAAGGTTGTATAAGTTTGACAACTTTGGATCATCATGTCTTCCCTCCGTTTTTGTTGCTCATAATGATGAAGTGAGCAAACTTTGGCATGAGCGATTTGGTCACTTAAACTATCGCTCTCTTCAAACTCTATGTAAGGAAAATATGGTGATGGGTCTTCCTATGGTATCTTGCCGAGATGGTGTTTGCTCCGGATGTGTACTCGAAAAACATCAACGGGATAGTTTTGACAAACGTGCCTCTTGGCACGCTTTAGCCCCTTTGCAGCTTGTGCACAATGATTTATGTGGTCCACTTCCTGTTGTTTCTTTCTCTGGTTGCAAACACTTCTTAACTTTCATTGATGACTTTTCCAGACGCACTTGGGTATACTTCTTAAAACTCAGGAGTGAAGTTTTTAACATGTTCTTGGCCTTTAAGGCCTTTGTTGAGAAACAATCTGGACATCAAATTCTTAAGTTAAGATCAAACAATGGAGGAGAATATGTTAACAACAAATTTATCAACTTTTGCACTGAGCATGGCATTCAATTGCAACATACTGTTCCATATACTCCACAACAAAATGGTGTAGCTGAAAGGAATAATCGCACCTTAAAAGAAATGGCTAATTGTATGCTTCAATCTAAAGGACTTGGTCTCAATTTTTGGGCAGAAGCCATTAACTGTGAAAATTACATAGTAAATCGCACTCCTACTAAGGTTTTAAAGAATATAACTCCAGAAGAAGCTTGGAGCTTAATCAAACCAGATGTAAGTCACTTTCGTGTTTTTGGAAGTGATGCTTGGGCCCATATTCTAGATGCGAAACATAAAGCCTTAGAACCTAAGAGTGAAAAGTGCATTTTTGTTGGATATTCTGAAGATGTCAAAGGATATATACTTCTTCAACCAAAATCCAAAAATATAATCATTAGAAGAGATGTAAATTTTGATGAAAATATATCGGCCTGCGAGCCTAGTTCGGCGAGTGTGCCACCTTTGGCCTGCGAGCCTGATTCGACATATGTGCCACCTCTCTCTCTCTCTCTTCTATTTTTAATAGCATTCCTTCTAGTTCAGATGATGACAGCGAGGATGGCAATCCTCCTCCACTGCTTGAAATTGTTCCTTTTACTCCACCGCTTCCAAGATGGGTCTACTCTACTCGGGATGCAATAGGTTCTCTTGCAGGTGACCCTGCCGATCGATGACGTACCCATTCTCAGTTTGAAAGAGCCTCTTTCTTATTGGCTCAAGTTCTAGAAAATCCTGATCCAGAAACCTTTGAAGAAGCCTCCGGTCATCCAGATTGGGATAAATCTATGAATGAAGAGTATCGTTCCTTATTGGAAAACGATACTTGGGATCTTGTTCCTCTTCCAAAAGGAAGAAAACTTGTCAGATGCAGATGGGTTTACAAAACCAAGTTTGGACCAGATGGAAAAGTGGATAGACATAAAGCTCGTCTTGTTGCTAAAGGATTTTCACAAGTTGAAGGCATTGACTATACCGAAACCTTCTCCCTTGTTGCCAAAATGAATTCTATCCGCCTTGTTCTTTCCCTTGCTGCCTCCTTTAAATGGGAAGTCCATTAGATGGATGTTAAATCTACCTTCTTACATGGAGATTTACATGAACAAATCTACATGGAACAACCCCCTGGCTTTATCCAACACGAATCTAGCCTCGTTTGTCGCCTTAGGAAGTCTCTCTATGGTCTCAAACAAGCTCCTCGGCTTCGTATGCCAAAATGGATAGATTTCTATTAGATAATGGCTTTTCTAGGTGTCATTCCGACAACACTGTCTACACCAAGAAAGTGGGTAAGTCCTTCATCATCCTCGTTCTTTATGTTGATGATCTTATCCTTACCGGTAGTGATCCAAACCATATAAACCATGTGAAGTCTAGCCTCAAAAGAAGTTTGAAAAGACAATTTAGACAATTTGCATTATTTCTTTGGTCTTCAAGTCTTGCAATCCAAGGAAGGCATTACCCTCTCACCCAAGTATTCGTGATTCCTACAATCTCACTTCTCACATGGAAGACTCAGCCAACCCCTTCTCCCTTTCAGTCTGGAGTCAAGCTTTCAGCCACTTGTACTACCCCTGAAGTTGATGCTACCTTATACCGTCAACTTGTTGGTAAAAATCTGTATCTAACCCATACCCCTCCTGACCTTTCCTTTGTCGTTGGTCTTGTTGCTCGGTTTATGCACCAACCTCATGAAAGTCACTAGAAAGCAGCTAAAAGAATACTTCGATATATTTGAGGTACAATTCAGTTTGGGATTCATTACAATGCAGGAGCATCTCCATTGTTGATTGGTTTCACTGATTTTGATTGGGCTGGTGACCCTGATGATCGAAAGTCTACTGCAAGACATGTATTCACTCTTGGTTCAGGACCTATTACTTGGTCTTGTAAGAAACAAAGTGCCATCTCTCTTTCTTCAGCAGAAGCAGAGTATCGTGGTGCAGTTGAAGCCAACAAGGAAGCCATGTGGCTTCGTCGATCCTGTCTGAATTTGGTCTTCATCAGCAGCATCCAACTGCACTTTGGTGTGATAATGAGAGTGCCATTCAACTATGTAAAGATCCAGTTCAGCATCAGCGTATGAAACACATTGAACTCCACATACACTTCATCAGAAAGCTCATTCATGATCATGCTCTTGAAGTGTAGTACTGTCCAACCAATGATCAAGTAGCCGATATCTTTACAAAGGCTCTCACAAAAGCGAAGTTTACCAAACTTCGATCCATGCTTGGAGTTCAGGAAAGTTGTCATTAAGGGGGGATAGGCTATAATGCCTCCTTCCTTCTCCTATTGTGTCGCCTTTGTAAATCCTTCAATCCTATCCCAATTTGTTCTTAAGGGGGGATGTTAGGATATTTTGACACATAGGAAATAGGCTCTTTTTGTGTCACCTTTGTAAATCCTTCAATCCTTTCCCAGGTTGTTCTTAAGGGGGGATGTTAGGATATTTCGACACATAAGAAATAGTTAAGAATAACTTAGTCTAGTGTAGAGTTAGGTAAAGTGTGTTTCTTTACCATGTACATTTGTAACTTATAATCTGACGGTCACGATTTGTAGTGATCCGACGGTTATCTCTCACCTCGGTATTAACGAC
This sequence comes from Pinus albicaulis, assembly GCA_034641835.2. Classification (NCBI taxonomy): domain Eukaryota; kingdom Viridiplantae; phylum Streptophyta; class Pinopsida; order Pinales; family Pinaceae; genus Pinus; species Pinus albicaulis. Next base: position 812,717,193 of record CM076578.1, on the reverse strand, counting down.
ACTTGGTCCGTGGCTTAACACCCGATTGGTCCATGATCTCTATTTAAAGAGCATGGAGGGTCATTTGTCTGGTAACCGTTTATGAGAGAAACATATGTAACTTTTCCTTTTATATTAATAAATTACTTGAAGTGGCCGCGTTGGCTCAGGCTGTGGACTGTTTCCCTCTTCGAGGGTTTTAACCACGTGATTATACTGGTGTACTGATTTGTGATCTGTTTGTGAGCGGTGACCTTTGGTTCTTGATCTACGGAACTTACCCTGTAAATTCCTACACACAAGTGAGTAATGGAGAGGATGAGAGGCACACATATATAAGAAAAGCAAGGAGGTCGAATTGATGAGGGAGTAACTCCCATGCCTTGAGGAGGAGTTACATATGACAAAATAGGAGTGTAACTTATGCCATAAAGGAGGTACACTCGCTTTAGTAACTCATGTGATCAAGAGAGAGTACTCATGCCTTAGAATTCGAGCCATTAAGGAGAAGTGTAACATATGCATTAAAGAGGTGTAAGATGAATATTTTTTTATGACGAGTCATTAAAGTGTGTAAGAGAGAGTAAGAGATGCGCAAGAGAATTGAAGAGAGAGAGGAAGAGAGAGTAATGTATCAGTGAATGAGAGAGAGTTTGATTTTCCATCAAGGAGAGAGAGATGTGAAGTGGCATGATTGAGTGCCAAGTAGGAGAGGGTGACATGGAATTTCATTTTAATAATAATATTATAGTATCATATATATATATATATATATATATTGAATTAAAAATTAAACAATTGAGATTGATTAAGGATAAGTTAAGTGATTTTACGTCATATATATATATGATTACCAATTGAAACAAGTTGACTTACTAATTTTGGAAAGTCATGGTTGCAATGATAGAAATGGATTTCTATTTTTAGAAAGTGACTCTAGAATAGTCAGAAATGAAATTTTATTCAAGGACATTCATCCCTTCGCTGCCAATTTTCAACGCTTATTAAATTTATATTCTCTTCATCAAGCAATTACGAAAATGTACAAAACATGAAGAAGAGACAAAGAACACAAGAGATTGAGGCTCCAAGCCAGGGCAAAACCCCACAAGGGAGAAAACACAAAAAATCCTCTTCTTATAGAATCATATCAAAGTGAGATATCCAAGACCTAAAAACCAAGACCAAGACTACCACAGGACCTAAGTCAACCTTCCTTCAAAACCTTCTCCAACCAAGTCAAAGTCAACAAAGTCAACATTGGTCAAACCTCTGAAAATTTCAGACCTGCAATGATATTCAAATTTCAGCCCTATGACAAATATGAAAAATTGTAGAAAAACTTGCACGTGTGGACGAATTACGATAGAAAACATAACTTTCTCGCTCATTTGACTTTTACACATGACACATGGAGAATACGGTGTCCATCCTTACTCCCTCTCAATTAGGGAGGATATCCTCATCCCTTCTCAAGTATGGAGGAATAACTACAAGCCTAAGCTTGTCTCAAAAGTAACCATCGATGTATCGACTACTTGTTCTTCTGTGTGTGAAAATTCTACTGCAGTGTATTGGTTTATTTCCTCCTACTTGATTTAATGAGTACAAGCTATTTTCAGAAATTAGATTAAGAAAATACCGAAAATAAACACAACTACAACCTACACATGCAGATCATTTACTGAACAATTCACTCATGGAACAAAGTGACACATGGATTTTTGGACATAAGTCCCCGGAAAAACCCAAAGTGGGAAAACCGGTTTAGCAGATATGAGGGTTTCTTATTAAGTAGTTTTGAGTATAGCAAATTTGGGTTCCAACCTTGGAAAACCCGACAGAGAATAAAGGATATCAAATCTGTAGCTAACCTGAAGATCTAGTGCCAAATATTCGACTGAACCACACCCTCAAACGAGATTTACAGGACTCAGCCCAGATCTGACCCTAGAAACCCTCAGCGCTGCTTCTGAAGCCCCATCGTTGCCTGTTGGGGCCCTTGTTTTGAATTTTGAACAAAGAACAGATTTTTGGGTTACGGAACGACACATGGCACACATGGCAGCCGCGACCAAGCCGCAACTACGGTGAGTAGCGGAGCTACCGAGGTTGCGGGGGAACAGGATATAGCTGAAAAAGATGATGCAGATAAGAGCAGATGAAGAGAAGATACAGCAGAAGACAGAGAGCGGAACTCATAGACGACAAGAGAGAAGCCGGAAGCAGCCGAAGAAGAATGCAAGAGGAATTAACAGTTGCGATGGCGGGTGAATAAATAGCTGTCACCCAGCCGAAAGAAGACACACGGATGTAGAGAGATTAAAGAAGATCGATTGGATGCTACAGGAGAGATATATTCTGAGCATGATATCTTCATAGTTCCTAGGCTTCTCTTATCTACCTTTCTGTCTTATGGGACGTATGTGACAGAATTGTAAGCTCTTCCTGTGGAAGCGATGTAACTGTGGATCTGGCTGAAAGTTATCAATATACTTGCAGGTTGCTGTCTTATTATATGAGTTGCATGCATGATGTCTGTGATGTCTTAAAATTTTATTTGCTTAGTATCTGTTCAATCTTCTGAATGCTCTTGTGTATATGATGATGTTTATGCAATCAATTCTATGTTAATCATGAGTTGCGGATCCTTCCACTACTATCGATCTATTCCCCTTCTGCATGTGGTCGCGACACCCCTCGGGTGAGACTCTCTGCTCTCCGGAGTAGGGTGACAATGCCGGCGTGGTTCTAGACTACAGCGGATTCCCTTGTTGGCTCCAATCTCTGAACCTGGGTCTTGCCTGCGAGACTTGTTTCTTTGCCAACAAATGGTTCCGTTGCCAGGACCCTACACGTTATGAGGGGAACTAGATCATGGTATCGAGGGTCTTCGAAGGAGAAATACGGAGATGGTGGGATAACCATCTAGACCAGTTTATTGCTTAGCAAGCGGAGCTGACGAATCAAAAGGAGAGGGTGCTCAAGGATCTCGTCCTTTTCTCGGATTCCGCCAGTGATACCTACGAGATCCTCTGGGGAAAATTCCCTAGCGACCTCTATAATTGGTTGCGGAGGTTGTAGACCAAGGTACCTAGGGATAGCTCGAGGAAGATAAACCGCAAGTGAGTGCACGGGGATCTAGTGGCCCTGCATCGGCTGGATACTGAGTTGACCCACGCGGTGGATTTCTAGGTAGAGACCACTTTGGATGGATATATTGTAGAGTTTGCCGCAGAGTGCTACCAATCATTCTCTAAGGCTGAGGCTATCTTCCGATCCGGGCTAAGAGGGAAGTTGCTCAAGGAGATTCCGCTATGGATTAAGGCCCTGATGGTGGACGAAGGGCTGATGGAATTCCAAAAATCGAGCATGGAAGCGTAAACCTCCAGTGCTGGGGGAAGGGCTGAAGGGACATATGCTACGTGAAGTGTGAAGTGGGGGAGTGGAGAATGGATGCTGAGGCCGCAAGGAGGTTGAGGGAGCAACGTGCACATCGGAGGGCGCAGATCGCCAACAGGTGGCGAGAAAGGGTGATGCGGGAGTTGAAACGACAAGGAAACAATAGGAAGAATCAAGAGGAGGCGCCTCAGAGGATCGAAAATATGGACACTCAGGCGGATACCCTGGAGAGGGAAGGGACCGCTGTGGGAGTGCGGCGGGTGCATGGGAGCCCAGCTAGGAGAGAAAGGTAGACGACGACTGATGAAGACAATGCAGGTGTGCAGCCCGAAGAAAGTTCCAATGGCGAATGGTACGTCGTGATGCAGCGGTTGTTTCAAGAGCGGACGACATTCATCTCTCCAGGTATTCCTACTTCCCAAAGTTTGCACGGCAAGGATCCCTACCTTCCCCTGGTACTTTATCAACCTTTAAGTAATATTTTCGTTCAGTTGCAAGCATTGAGTCGATTGCATAGCAGTTCATTGTCGACAGCGACACACGTTAATAGCAGCGTCACTAGTAGTATTGCAGTTCCTGGTGGTATAGTCACACAACTAGGACCCGGAGGGTTTATTTTGGTCACACCTTCGCAAGTAAATATGGCTGGGTCATTCACTCGGTATCCAGAATTTTCTGGCCGCGGTAACGATGATGTGGAGCAACACTAGTATCTCTGTGAAGCCATATGGAGGGCTAGGCAGACGCCAGACGCAGGGAAGCTAATAGAGTTCCAAACCACGCTCAGAGATAGGGCTCTGCGATGGTTCATCAAGTGGTTCGAGGCCCATCCTAATCCGGCAATCGTGGACGTCAAGCGGGATTTTGTCCGAGAATTTAAGCTCCCCCAAACAGACCAGCAGGGTCTGTCCGAGCTCTAGGAGATTAAGCAAAAAGAAGGAGAGACTGCATGGGAGCTGATGCATCGGTTCAAGGACGCGATCGGGAAACTCAGCTACCCGATTGACCCAAACCATCAGAGGGACTAGTTCATCAAGGCTCTGCTTCCCTTGACACGAACCCCCCTCACCCAGCAGAAGATCGACAATTTGCAGGATGCTCTGGAGCAGGCCATGAAGATAGAGGCAATGGCAGGCTACCCTCAGGAATATCGGGGAGGGCCGACCTCGCAGGATCCTTCCTTACTAGGATTACAACATCAGATTGTCAGTCTGACTGAGAAACTTAAGGAGATGCAGCCTATAAGACCAGCCAGGCCGAAAGTTTGGTGCACGCACTGTCTGGTCGAAGGGCACGTGGCAATTGAGTGTCCCCGGTTGCGTAGCTCGGGTGTGGGGCCCTCGGTTGCGGCAATATAGGGGGGTCCACCTAGTGGGGGTGGCGCGGCGATGAATCCGCAGGGGGTATACTAGCCGCAACAGCCGTACGCGGGGTTCCCACCTCAACCAAACCAAACCGCCACGGAAGATTGAGAAATTTTCTGGACGATGGGGCATCAACCTCGGATGTGTCCAATATTGCAGAAGTACTCCAATATCCCAAACAACGTATACTGTGAGTTTTGTGCTTCCACGACTCACAACACTGAGCAGTGTAGAGCTCTCGACGCATTAACGGACCGATTGGACCGACCCTCCTATAGGGTGAACGAGGCTTCCAAGGGCAGAGGAGGCGGTATGCGCGGAGGCCGCATAGGGGGATGGGGTTCGCTAAAATTCTACAACTGTGACCAGGAGGGTCACGTGGCCCGGGAATGCCCCCTTCCCAGACGCCCACGGTGTTCCCAGTGCTGCGTGAACACCCATGCAACAGAGGACTGCCCTGAACTTATCAAGAAGTGGGAGGAATGAGCACGACAGAGGGGCACGAATCTGGTAAACTCCGAACCTCGGGGAACCGCGACTCCGTACATGCAAAACGTAGCTATTGTGACGCGAGGCGGAAAGAAGACGGGGGAGGACGCTCGCGAGAAGGAGCCGGTACGAGGGATCCGACCCGCCTCCCTGAAACAATTGATCAGGTCGGACGAACAGAAGAAGTACTTCCAGGAGGCGGGGGAGACATTTGCTCAGCTAGGCAGAGCCAAAGGCCTTGAGGTACCCATGACGACTGATACCAGGGAACAGATTGCCACGGGGGCCCTGGTTGAGGAGTGGCTCCAATTATTCCTCCAGGTTGTTGACAACGCTCCGATGCAGGAGCAGCTCAAGCATACCTTGAGGGACGTATTGCAGGGGAATACGGGGCTGAGGGAACCTTTGAACACAACACACCAGTACGTACAGCGGGTCAAGCGGAACAAGCGAAGAACGGGCAAAGAGTTCCGGCTTAACACGCAGGTTGCGGGATTTCAGATCAGCGACACCATGCTCGACTTAGTATTTGACGTCAATATCCTGCCGCGGAAGATGTGGGAGGCTCTTGGGCGGCCACGGCTGACCTACTCGCCAATCCAGCTTAGAATGGCGAACCAGTACTGCATTGTGCCAATCAGCCGACTCGAGCGTGTCAAGGTCAACATTGTAGGGGTGATGACTTACACGGACTTTGAGGTCATTGACATCATGGGAGACAAGGATCCCTACCCTGCCTTGTTAGGGATCGACTGGGCTTTTGAGAATTACGCCATCATCGACCTCAAAAAGGAGCTGATGATTTTTGAAGATGGTGAGGTTCGAGTCATGCAGCCTCTCGACCCGTATCAGAGTCCAAGATATACGGGAACTGTGGATAACCGGGAGGATGCTCAGATGATGGACAACCTTTATCAGATGACAGCAGGGAAGCGGGAGGACTATATTAACCCGACCGCAACTGGAACTGTCAGCTGGCGCAGAGTCTAGAGATCGGAGCTGGGGTCGAAACTAACCTGGGAAGACTGGCAGCAAGGTGGGTATGAGACCAGCACGTGGAGATGTGCCAACATTGCTAGAGTCCGTTGGATTGGCGCTGAGATCAGGGAATACCCCACCCTATCCAACATGCAAGCCGTAAATACCTTCATTGCAAAGGTAGACGACACGGTGCTAGAAGGAAGCAGGATACCACTTTTGGATGTAGCACTACAGTTCACGTCATCCAGGTGGTGGAAAAATCACCGCAACACCCTGTCGCAGTGGAGTTGTGTGGCGGAGGCTTTGAGGGCGCGGTTCAAAGAAGACGAAGGCCCTCGAAGCAGGCACAGGTACCAAGGGACTTCCGATCCGAGGGACCACCTGAAAACCTGCGAGGAGCAGTGGCAAGGTCTAGGGTACTCGGAAGAGCTGTGGGTGCATCGGTTTGTCCACTCCTTAGATACCATCCCCCATGCCTGGTACTTAGAGGAGGAGAGAAAAAGAGGGACCAACTCTTGGTAGGAAGTCGCGGACAAATTCATTCAGTGCTTTTCCTTCGAAGGAGAGACAGAGCTGGTGTCCCAGGCATTACAGGCCATCAAGGGGGTACTGTTTCTCCGTGATCTGGGGACCGACGGGAGAACATTAGTACCAAATTCGGGGGGCAAGCGTGAGCTGGCTTGTCAACAGGTCGACAGCGAGCCAGACGATGACAGTTTGGAGGATCTAAGGCACTTATATTTTGAAGAGAAGGAAGGCGAGCAGAACATCAAAGAAGAGCCGACCACTGAAGGCGTTCATCTACTCCCGCTGAAGACAAAGAATCTAAACATTGGCACGGAGGAAAAACCCAAACTGGCTACAGTTGGGGACTATTGGGACGAGGAGACGACAAAGGAAATTTTCAGCCTCCTACAAGAATACGAAGACCTATTCCTTTCATCGGTTGCAGACTTAAAAGGCATCAAAGGGGACCTCGGAGAAATGCGTATTGTGCTGAAACCAGACGCCATGCCCATGAAGCATCGATCCTATCGGTTGAACCCGCGATTAAAGAAAAGGTCAAGATGGAGATCGATAAGATGCTGACAGTAGGTCTAATCTTTTCGGTGGAAGAGGCAGAGTGGGTGAGTCCTATCGTCATTCAGAATGAGGACAAGTCAGAAATCTGCGTCTGTGTCGACTACCAGAGTCTGAACAACGCTTGTATCCATGACCCATTTCCCACTCCATTCAGCGACGAAGTATTGGACCATGTTGCGGGGAATGAGGCCTACTCCTTCACTGATGGATTCTCGGGTACCATCAGGTGTGCATTGCGGAAGAGGACAAAACGAAGACGACGTTCACCACCGTGTGGGGTTCGTTTACGTACCACGTGATGCCATTCGAGTTGAGGAACGCCCCTGCTGTGTTTTCCCGGATCATCATCGCTGCTTTCCGGGAGTACATTCATAAGTTTCTGGAAGTCTACATGGATGATTGGACCGTCTACAGTTTGCTGAAAAACCATGCCACCCTGTTACGCATCATGTTTGATTGGTGTCGACAATTGCAGATTTCCTTGAACTTGAAGAAATGCATCTTTGCGGTTCCTTTCGGAACGCTATTAGGACATGTGGTGTGCAAGCAAGGGGTCTACGTCGACCCCGCCAAGGTAGCCGTGATCGTCCACATGGAAGCCCCCGAAACGGTGAAGCAGTTGCGGGCACTGCTCGGGCAAATTGGTTATTACAGACGGTTCATCAGAAATTACGCGAAGATCACTGCTCCTCTGGAAAAGTTATTGCAGAAGTCAAGAGTGTTCCAGTGGACGGAGGAGTGCAGGATGGCCCTTGACACCTTGAAGGAGAAGCTGGCCACAACACCTATTCTGGATCACCCAGATTGGGATAAGCAATTCCACGTGCATATTGACGCTTCCAGTATTGCACTTGGGGCTGTCTTAGCGCAACCAGGGGAGACGACAGTTGACCACCCAGTCTACTTCGCCAGCCGCAAACTATTTAAGGCAGAGCGGAATTACACCACTACAGAGAGGGAGGCCCTTGCAATGGTGTACTCACTCCAGAAGTTCTGCCACTATCTTTTAGGAGGTAAATTCAAGTTCTTTACGGATCACTCCGCGTTAAAGTACCTGGTCAATAAGCCTGTTTTGGAAGGACAGATCTGTCGATGGCTTCTACTCTTCCAAGAATTCACATTCGAAGTGATCGTCAAGCCCGGGAGGTTGAACGTTGGGCCCAATCACTTATCCCGATTGGAAACAGGGGAGAACGACGACTCTCTCGATGATCAGCTATCGGATGCTGATCTTTTTCGGGTCGAAGCCATACCAGATTATCTAGCTGACATTGCAACCTATTTGACAATGGGACAGTGCCCTCAGCACTACACCCTGCTCTAGAAACGACACTTGGTCGTCCGCGCCGTTGAATACCAACTGATTGTAGGGCAGCTGTATAAATTGGGCCTTGATGAGGTTATGCGTAGATGTATACTCGACCACGAATGCGAAGCTGTGATGTGGGAGTGCCACAGTGGCGTTGCGGGTGGGCATGTGGGGGTGAAACCCACTGCCAGGAAGGTGCTCCAAGCTGGATTATGGTGGCCGACGGTCCATGCCGATTGTAAGACATTTGTTAAGAAATGCGATGTCTGTCAGCGGATAGGGAGGCCCTCTCACAGAGATGAGCTCTCGCTACACCCGGTGCATGTGTTGCGGCCGTTTGAGAAGTGGGCTGTGGACTTCATAGGTCCCATAGCGCCAGTAGCTAGGCATTCCAAGGCCCGGTACATCATTACTGCCACCGACTAACTCACCCGGTGGGCTGAGGCCGCGGCGGTACGGGACTGTACGACCGATACGACAGCTTGGTTCATCTTCGAACACATCATCAACAGGTTTGGCTGCCCACGGAGCTTAACTAGTGATCAAGGTACGCACTTCATTAATGAAACGGTCAAATCGCTACTGGACACCTTCATGATTCAACATCACAAGAGTAGCCCATACCACCCGCAGGCCAATAGTACTGTTGAAGCGTTAAACAAAATCCTCGAAAAGGGTTTGACGAAGATCTGCAATGCCAAGCGGGATGATTGGGACGAGCGATTACCAGCTGCACTATGGGCCTACCGAACAATGGTGAAGCGCTTGACCAATCAAACACCGTTCCAGCTGGTGTATGGCCGTGACGCTGTGATTCCCGCCGAGTTCACCATACCGAGTCTGTTAATCGCCACATCCCTCAAGTTCTCGGAAGAGGAATTGCTACAGGAGTGCCTCCGTGAACTCCAAGAACTGGACGAGGCCCGGTTTCTGGCCGAGTTCCATCAAAAGGTTCAGAAGGACAGGCAGAAGGCGTGGCATGGCCGCCACATCAAGAGCAAAATGTTCCAGGTTGGAGGGAAGGTTCTCTTATATGATAGCAGGTTTCAGAAGTTTCCGGGAAAATTGCAGATGCACTAGTTGGGACCTTACTTCGTCATCGAGATTAGGGATTCCGGAGCTGTTCGGTTGGCTCAACTGGACGGTACTGTTCTACCTAGGTGGGTGAATGGCGCACGCCTGAAGCCCTACCATGATTAAGTTTCTTTCACCTTTCATTAATAACTCTTGCACCCGAGAGAAGCCGTAGAGTAGCGTAGTTGAATAACTCTCCCGCAACCGGGATGAGCATAGGTAGTGTTTATTGTTCATGCATAGGTCATCAATAACCGCTATGTTGCGGGGACCGCACCTCAACCGATTGTGGTCGGGGAGGGGCGCGTCCAGCGTGTCATCATTGAAGGATATGCAAGCGTGTCAGGTGTCAGTCCATATCATTTCAGTTAGTACTTGTGTCAGTTCGTAGGATCGCCTAGATTTGCAGCTTAAATTGTGATAATTAGAAGTAACCCTGCAATAATCATTTTGCCATAATTCGAAGTAACCTTAGCTGTCGCGTTCGCTCATTTCCCCATGCCACCGTCAGCAGATGTCAGAATACACCTCAACAGGCGATTGATCGCACAATTATCGCCATGGAGAAGGCCATCAGGAATTAACTCGTTATGGGGTCTCATCAACGTCACTCGTGCCAGTTAATTACATAAACTGCATGGAAAAAAGCACGAGAATGCCAAAGAAGTTAGAATTAGAAATTGGAGCAGAACCAGAGCAGCAGCAGTATCCAAAAGCACAGAGCCAAGAGAAGACGTTGAGACCGATTCTACAAGTGTATCAACGCCGAGCGAAGATGACCAGAGCCAACCCAGCAGTCGTAGAACCGCAACTCGACAGCAGAATTCATAAAACAGAGTCCCTCGTCGGGAAATACGATAGTGCTGCTCTCATAGATGCAGACCTTACGGACTCGTTCGAGTTCCCAGCACTTAAGCGCCCGGTGTATATGGAATATTATACCTCCGAAGCAAGGCGTGCAACAAACAGAATTTTTCCAGAGTTCTGAGGCCTACAACAATCCTCCATTTTGAATTTAAGGAATCTCCCGGTATTTGGGACAACAGGACCAACCATGCAGTGCACCAAGTTCTTACTCAGCCGCATCCAGAACGGGTCATTGTGGTTGAATAAGGAAATTCCAATCCATGCCGAGGATATCCACCAGCTCACAAGGCTTTCAAAGAACGACCCAGATGTATCATCTGCATGTTAGACCACTTCCAAGTGAGCAAAGAAGTCAGGAGATGCGGACTATTATGCAAAATATGGCACTCGTCGGGGAGGAAAGGGAGCGAAGATGGAGCTTATCAACAAGCCCGAAATCAAGTTTGCATGCTACCTCATTTCCAGTAAGACAATGAGGCACCACACGAAGGGAGAATGTACCCTGGATACTATTTCCATTGGTGGACCTCATTGAGGAGGATCCACCCCGGCCATCGAGTTTAGGGGTGCCTACACAGGAAGAACCAGTCATTGACCCCTCAGACTTCATCAATATTCGGCTTCCGCCACCACGCACCGTTCCACCTCCGTCATATCACTCCGTTCCACCTCCGTCCTATCACCCTTTTCCACCTACCACTTCATCCGCCCCATCCAACTCATCTGCCACCGTGTCAGACCCAATCATCCGAGATCTACTTAATGGGGACCACGGGGCCGAGGTTGACTCAAGTACTGCAGCAGTGGTACCACTGGTCGACCTCGCTGGGGAACCCCAAGTCTCTTTTTTTGATATATTTACACAGATGGCACAAATTGTGGCCGACACGGTTGAGGCTCAGCCTGAGCCTACTATATTTCCACAGACCATCCACACAGATCAACAGGAGCGGCTGGACCTGAATATGGCCGACTCGGCACCTCATCAAACCTCGCTGCCGTCCCCTCAAGAGCACTCTACCTGATCAGTTGCCAGTGGACAACCCCTACAGGAACGACGGACGGATTACAACACTTTGGGAGTCGCCAACTTAGAGATGTGGGGTACGGCTCAGCTATACCACTTTATTCAGAGGGCGGCCTAGTAGGCGAAAAAGCTTCATTCCGAACTGCAACAGAGGTGCGAAGAGCAGCAGCAGCAGATCACCACGCTTACTAAACAACGCGAACAACTCACAGCCGCACACGGACAACTACAGGGTCAGATAAACGAAGTGGCCAGGGTGTTTACAGGGCTATGGCCAGCCGTAGAGGCTCACTACACTCGAATGCCTGCAGATGTACCAGAGACAGATATCTTAGAGCGGGCCCTCCACCTCAGGATCGCATTCACTGACCTCTACAAGGAAAATGTAGAGCTCCAGGCAGCGTTAGCAGCACGGCCAGCGCTGCCCGATCCAGAGGCCGTTTATACAGCACAAATTACAGAGAAGCAGGGCCAGGTCACCCAGATGCAGGCAACTCTCAACTCTACAGCGCGCGATGCTTACGACCTCCTGAAAGGTCTCCAAGAATGCTCGACGACCCTTACGGTCAAGACGTAGCCCATTTTAGCGCAACTGCAACAACTTTTGAAGGAAATTCAAGATGCCACGGACCCCTCGCAGTTGGACCAGCTATACACTCAAGCGGATGCTCTGGAGGTCCAGATCCAACAAACAGAGGCCAGCTCGGCAATGGCCAAACAAGCAATTCGAGAGCTCCGCCAGCCCCTCCAACTCAGCACCAAGACAATGTAGCAGTTAGCCGTCGAGGCCGAAACCCAAATCGGCACGGTGTTCAGGACCGTACCGGCGCACGTCGGGGAGGCAGCTGTCACCAAGATCGCCGCAGAGACAGATGCATTGTTACAGGGGTGGCAGCAAGCTGTGATGACCTTCAATGAGCTTAAGGCTTTAGCGTTCAACAAGGTCCCGGAGTTGGGGCCCTTGTTTGGGTAGCAGACTGAAGGTGCACAGCAAGAACAAGGCACGGGGTCTGGTGGGGCGATGGAAATAGAGATAGTGATTTGTGATTGACTCGGGACAAGTCAAGAAAATGTGGTCGGGGCCTGTTGGGGCCCTTGTTTTAAATTTTGAACAAAGAACAGATTTTTGGGTTGCGGAACGACACATGGCACACATGGCAGCGACGACCAAGCCGCAACTACGGTGAGTAGCAGAGCTACCGAGGTTGCGGGGGAACAGGAGATAGCTGAAGAAGCTGGTGCAGATAAGAGCAGACGAAGAGAAGATACAACAGAAGACGGAGAGCGGAACTCATAGACGACAAGAGAGAAGCCGGAAGTAGCCGAAGAAGAACGCAAGAGGAATTAACAGTTGCAATGGCGGGTGAATAAATAGCCATCACCCAGCCGAAAGAAGACACGCGGATGTAGAGAGATTAAAGAAGATCGAGCGGATGCTGCAGGAGAGATCTATTCCGAGCATGATATCTTCATAGTTCCTAAGCTTCTCTTATCTACCTTTCTGTCTTATGGGATGTCTGTCACAGAATTGTAAGCTCTTCTTGTGAAAGCGATGTAACTGTGGATCTGGCTGAAAGTTATCAATATACTTGCAGGTTGCTGTCTTATTATATGAGTTACATGCATGCATGATGTCTGTGATGTCTTAAAATTTTATTTGCTTAGTATCTGTTCAATCTTCTGAATGCTCTTGCGTATATGATGATGTTTATGCAATCAATTCTATGTTAATCATGAGTTGCGGATCCTTCCACTACTATCGATCTATTCCCCTTCTGCATGTGGTCGCTGCATGCCTCGGGTGAGACTCTCTGCTCTCCGGAGTAGGGTGACAATGCCGGCGTGGTTCTAGACTACAGCGGATTCCCTTGTTGCCCCAATCTCTGAACCTAGGTCTTGCCTGCGAGACCTGTTTCTTTGCCAACATTGCCTTGGAGGGACTTTGTCAGCCTCTGCGAAGCTCTAGGAAGGCCTGCGTCACCCTAGGAGGGTCTACGCTGCCCCTACGCTGCCTCTGCTTGGCCAACGTCAACCCAACGTGGCCCTAGCTGCCTCTGCGCTTTCTCTGCGCTGCCCTTGCTGCTCTATGTGGCTCTGAAGCCTCTCTGCACTGTCCTTGTGGTTGCTCCCCTTGCCTCTTGGCCTTGGAATCAGAACATTTCCTTGGCCAATACTACCCCTCACTACAGGAAATTCCACTGGAAATTCTTATTAAGCCCGCCCTAGAATTCCATATCTATTCCTCAGTTCTACAGAAATTGTGTGTCCTCAAGTGATCCTCAAGCCTTTCTCTTATACTTTTTCGTTGAACCCTTCAACGACCGAGATTAAATCATCCATCAACGGCTGAGATTAAAAGACTGCTTGATCCATGTGACTTAAGACAATTTCAGAGCTTGTGTTAATTAATTCACTTTAATTATTTTATTTTCCTAAGTTAGACTTAGGAAATCCATTAAAAATAATTAATTATTTTAATAACTTGAACACAACTTGAAATTTCTCAAATCCATTTCTGGGTCTTGTAGATCAAGTGCACTCTAGTCCCTCCACAAAATTTGGGAGCTAGAGCACAAATGATGCTACCCCAAATACACAAAATCTCAACACTCCCTCTTAGCATTAGGAGTGTGCTCTAGCAATACATCACACCATGTATCACAAGATCTTGAGTACTGGTTTTGTGCTGTTGATGCTTGGCCGGCTGCCCTCCATCTACTGCATTGCTGCTCTCTGTACTGCTGCCCATGCCACTGCCACTAACACTTCCACATTTGTACTGCAGTTCCCTCTCAAATTGTTGCATCATGCTGCCCATAGCACTGCCACTACTAACTACTACACTGCAACTTAGTTGCTGAGAAGTAAGCAATTGAAGGCCTTTGCCCAACTGTTTGACAGACAAGTCAAGTTGCCCTCCACCACTGAAGCTCCCTAGATGCTGAATCACGCCATCCCCCCTAGAGACATTGTCATGCTGCAACACTGCACTACGTGAGCCCAGCTTCTCTTCGCTGCTGAAGTCCCATCAACCTCTCTGCGCTGTTGCCTCTACACTGCTGCTGCCTCTGCATCACTCTGCTCACTCTTCAGCTCCCTCTTGCTCTTCAATGTGGTTATCTGCAACCATCTCCCGACTCATCCCGCTACTGTCTTAAGGCTTCCATAGCTCGTTTGTGATCCAAGAGTAGGGCTGACTCAAGGATCCCGCCACTTTGTCTATGGATACTCAATATATCCATGTCACCCCACCTCTTCTCTCGAGGTGCATGAGCACTCATGGCTGCATCATCATCAAAGCCATCGTCATTTGCTGCTGCAGCCTTGGAATCAGAAGCTCCTTTATCCTTCTTCTTAGGACAATTGCTGGCGAAATGACCAAGATCGCTACAGTTAAAGCACCAGACCTTGGAGAGGTCCTTCTTCTTCTTCCCTTGCTTCTTTTCCCTTGATGCAAGGGCTACATCCTCCTCTTCTTTCTTCACTCTGGCTGATCCGCTTCCTCCATTGATAGACTGCTTCTTGGTGATCCTCCTGATCTCCTCTTGGCGGAGAATAGCCCATGTATCTACCCATGATGGTAACGCTGCCCTTCCCAGAATGCTCTGGACAAACGTTTCCCATTCTTCAGAGACAACATTCAGGGCCGTCCTCACTAGGAGCCCTTCATCTGGATTAGCACCCATGCCAATTAGCTGGTCACGAATAGCTTGAAGCCTGAAGAGAAATGGATCTATCTCTTCACCCTTCATCATTTGGAACATACGCATCTGATTCTCAAGCAACATTCTTCTTTGCACAGATCCTCCTTGGTACATCACTTCCAAAGCTGACCACATGTCATGTGCTGTATTCTTACCAGTAACATGAGGAATCATGTGGTCGTTGACTCCATCTATGATCAACCTCTTCGTCCGTGCTTGATTTTCTTCATAATTTTTGAGTGGATCTGCATCGGTTGGTACAACAAGTGCCTTCTCTGCATGATCTTAGAGACCATAGTCATCTAGAACTGAGAGGATTCTGGTCTTCCAGATAACATAGTTGGACATGCCATCCAATCTATCTTGATCTCTCAGTCCATATCGAGCCATCTTTGTTTAGATCTGAAGAAAACGGTACTTCTCCCTCTAGATCTGGGTTTCTTGGTGACTAGAAACCCTCTAGTAACTACTTCTACTGCAAAATGACTTTCCTCCTGGAAATCTTCCACCAAAACTCAAACGGACAGTATTCTCCGATCCTCTTGATCGAATCTCAGATCTGTTTGGCTCAGATCTGTTGAATGACTGTCTTCCTCCCGCCTTTGTTGCCTTAGCTAGGCACAATTCTGCACCTGCATAATCTCTACCCCACCAGCACTGCTGAAGGTCTGAAGCACTGCTTCCGGATCTTGGCAAAATACTTCTGAAACAAGAGAAGTGACTGGACAACGTCCTCCTGGCTGGCCTAGTACTGTCCCAACACTGCTTAGAGGTGGACTGCGTAACCCCAGACTGGGTGACGCAGTCCTTATGCTGCCCTTGGAAGGGTCTACATAAGCCTAGAGGCCTTTTGCAGCTTCAGCGCTGTCTTCTGGATCTGCTTTCCCTTGCTATCAAGATGCCCTTTCCAGATCTGTTGCTTCTTCTGCCACCCTGCAGAAAAAATATTTCTTCAGCCGATTGCTGGAGATTCAGCTTGATCTGCTATCGCTCTGATACCATGTGAAAATTCTACTGCAGTATATTGGTTTATTTCCTCCTACTTGATTTAATAAATACAAGTTATTTTCAGAAAATACCGAAAATAAACACAACTACAACTTACACATGCATATCATTTACTGAATAATTCACTCATGCAACAAAGTGACACATGGATTTTTGGACATAAGTCCCTGGAAAAACCCAAAGCGGGAAAACCGATTCAACAGATATGAGGGTTTATTATTAAGTAGTTCTGAGTACAACAAATATGGGTTCCAACCTTGGAAAGCCTGACAGAGAATAAAAGATATCAAATCTGCAGCTAACCTGAAGATCTAGTGCCAAATATCTGACTGATCCACACCCTCAAACGGGATTTACAGGACTCGTCCCAAATCTGACCCTAGAAACTCTCAGTGTTGCTTCGGAAGCCCCAACGTTGCCTTGGAGGGACTGCGACAGCCTCTGCGAAGCTCTAGGAAGGCCTGCGTCACCCTAGGAGGGTCTACGTTGCCCCTGTGCTGCCTCTGCTTGGCCAGCGTTAGCTCAGTGTGGCCCTAGCTACCTCTGCACTTTCTTTGTGCTGCCCCTACTGCTCTGCGTGGCTTTGAAGCCTCTCCGCGCTGTCCTTGTGGCTGCTCCTCTTGCCTCTTGCTGTATCTTGGCCCTGGAATCATAACATTCCCTTGGCCAATACCACCCCTCACTGCAGGAAATTCCACTGGAAATTCTTAGCAAGCCCGCCCTAGAATTCCAGATCTATTCCTTAGTTCTACAGAAATTGTGTGTCCTCAACTAACCCTCAAGCCTTTCTCTTATACTTTTTTGTTGAACCCTTAAACGGCTGAGATTAAATCATCCATCGACGGTTGAGATTAAAACTGCTTGATGCATGTGACTTAACACAATTTCAGCACATGTTAATTAATTCACTTTAATTATTTTATTTTTCTACGCTAGACTTAGGAAATCCATTAAAAATAATTAATTATTTGAATAACTTGAACAAAACTTGAAATTTCTCAAATCCATTTCTGGGTCTTGTAGATCAAGTGTACTCTAGTCCCTCCACAAAATTTGGGAGCTAGAGCACAACTGATGCTACCCCAAATACACAAAATCTCAACATTGTGGAGATCTATTATAGCTTCTCGACTTCTCTTTACGTCATGTCATAACGAGCTTTGACCTTCTTGGTTCTTTGTCAATCTTCACATAGCTTCAACAAGTCATCAAGTAGTTCATCAAACATCTTATGGAGCCAAACTTCTTCACAACTAAAAACCTTCACATCTTCTTTCTTCGTACTGCAGCAAAATTTTTCTTTTACACTTTTCCAGAAAATTATATCAGCTTCCAATCATCAATGGTATCTCTATCAACTGTTGAAATATGTAACTAGGTTTGGTCTTCATAATGACATATGTAATCATGATTTTATGTATTTGTTGTAAAGAGAAAAATAAATTTATTATTTTCATTCTTGAGGCATGGGGTTCATGCTCAAGGGAAATTTATTTTTATAGGTCAAGCACCCATTGAGTGCTTTTAGGTCTTGTCATTGAGTCTACAAGTCAATTGAGTCATTATCATGTATGGAAGACCCTCTTGGGCATGTTACATATTGTAAGGAAATTTTATTTTAGTCAAAATAGAGTCAAAGACCCTCCAAGACCTTGTCAAATGTGCAAACAACAAGTCGGCCTTATCATGTGACGGGTCGGTCTAGGGACAGTGACAAGTCAACCTACAAGATGTGACAAGAAGCCTATACAAAGTGTTGGAAATATTGAGAGGGGGGTGAATCAATATTTCTTTTCAATTGTTAATTATTGCCAGTTAGATTCTACACAATTACAGACAGAGAGATGTATAATGATAATATTAAAGATTAATAAGAATTTCAATCCCCTTTCTAATAATAGTATACAATAGATGAGTGAAGGCACCAACCCTTTTAATGGAACAGGCACCAACCTGTTGCCAAGCACCAACTTGGACTTTGATGAGGCTCCGACCTCTAGGGCTTTGGCCCTATCTTCTCAAGGCACCAACCTTGTGTTTAGGAGCTCCTACTCCAAGGACACCAATCCTTCTTTGCTTGGTTTAATAGAGAATGTGAATAGTACTTACTGGAATGTTCCTGACATATTCATCACTGTATTATTTCTTCCAAAATTCTTCACTGACTTCACTGTCCAGTCAACTTCAAATATGCTCCACTGCCCAATCACTTTGCTGTGTGTTGACTTCAATTTCAAAATTAACTTGCTTCACTATTCAGGTGTAAGTATCTTCACTGTTCAAGGTGTTTACTGTACTTAGTCTGAATTCTGCACCATCAATCTAGCACCATACTGCACCAACAATGGATCTTTACCACTGCAGTATATGAAGTAGATACACCATAGTCCTGAAATGTCACAAATCCATAGTTCAAAGGCCACACAATCACTAAAATATCATGCATTGTAGTAATAGCCAATCCGATGCCCACAGATTTGAGCTCCACCGAATTAGAATAGTCACAGATCCACCTCTGAATCTATACTTCAATGAAGATGGCACCTTATAGTTCGAAGTTACCACAGCTCAAAGCATCACCACCCAAACTTGAAACCACAACATGTACTGCAAGGATCTGAGCCTCTGCAGATACTGTAATTAGGGTCTGAGACTATTATATACCCCACACACTTCCACACGTCTGAGACTGTTGTATACCCTATAATTCCATAGGTCCGAGACTGATATAGATCTGAGAGTTACAGATCTGCGGTGATCTTTCTTTATTTGTCACTGTAATAGTCTTGTTCACGAGATGTGAACTAATATATATTATCTGTGTATATATAGCCGAGTTTTGTTTTGAAAAATGAGTACTGAGCTCTTATATATAGAGGTATTGCGGCTAATGTGAAAAGCCACCACTTCTATAGGCAGGCCGACATAAGAGGCCAAGTATGTATTGGCTCCAATACTTAATAATTACATTTCAACTTAAAATTTTGATTTCTCTCTTACCACAAGGAGTTTGGAGGCGTGTGAGGGCTCCTTGGAAAGAGGAAACAATCCTCTTTCAGATGGTATAAGGTTCATAATGAAGGGATGTCTCTAAGATGGTGAAAACTCCATTTTTATTGTGTCTGTCCTTAAAATATTTAGTGCAGAAGATGATGGACAGTGTGACTTTGTCATAAGGAACCGTCATGAAAGTAATGTGATAGAGTAGCCTTTATTTGGAGAGCTCCTCAAGTATATTTTCATCAATGACAATTCATCTGACAATTATTGACCAACAATCTCCCCCTTTGTCATTGATGGAAATATTCCAACATTTTCTCCCCCTTTGACATTAATGGCAAATGGGTTGCCTAAGTATTCCTCCTATTGAGTTGCTCGCCTTGTCATGTTGCTCCCCCTGTCATACTGCACCCTTGACATGCTGCTTGATTTAATGTGATGCAAGAGCAATGACCCCCATCTTTTGGCGAAGATACCCAAATGCTTCTCGTGGAAGGGGTTTTGTAAAGATATCTGCAATTTGCTCTTTTGTATTGACGTATTCCAACCTAATATTGTGTTCAGCAACTTGTTCACGGAGAAAGTGGTATTTGATTGGACTATGTTTGGTCCTTGAGTGCATCACCGGATTCTTTGAAAGACTGATGGCGCTGGTATTGTTACAAAAAATAGTAATTGGTTGCTTAGCTTCTATGTTGACATCCTTCAAGGCTTCCTTCATCCATAGAATTTGTGTACAACAATCAGCAACAACTATATATTCGGCTTTGGCTGTAGAAAGGATATAGATGATTGCTTTTTGCTGAGCCAAGATACAAGACAATCTCCCATAAAGAATGCATTTCCACTGGTACTTTTTCGATCATCCACGCTTCTAGCCCAATTAGCATCAGAGTACGCTGTCACAATAAAAGTTGAACTCTTAGGATAGCAAAGACCGAAATCAATCGTTCCTTTCAAATATCTGACAATTCTCTTCACAGCTGCTAGATGGGATTGTTTAGGACTTGACTGAAATCTTGCTACCATTCCTACTGCTTGCATAATATCTAGTCTTGTAGCAGTTAAGTATAGGAGAGCTCCAATTATTGACCTGTAAAGAGTTGCATCTATAAGAGTGGTATCATCATCTTTGCTTAATTTACAATTTGTGGTCATTGGTGTGCTCATAGGTGCACAATCTTCCATCCCATATCTTTTGAGCATGTCTTTAAGATATTTTGTTTGAGATATAAACATGCCTGCAGAGGTTTGAGATATTTGTAGCCCAAGAAAGTAAGACAACTCACCAATCATTGACATCTCGAATTTTTTGGACATATTTAGAGCAAATTCATGGCTCATTTCTTCATCATTGCTAGCAAAGATTAGATCATCGACGCAAACAAGAGTGATCAGAAGTTTTTCTTGTCCATCTTCATGTAGAGATTGCTACCTGCCACTCCCTTTTTGAAACCTTCTTGTTGCAGATAGTGATCCAACTTTGCATACCATGCTCTAGGGGCTTGTTTTAATCCATACAAGGCCTTTTTTAGTTTGCATACAAGGTCTTTTCCTTCAGCAAGATCAAATCTTTCTGGTTGCTCCATGTAAACTTCCTCCTTGAGATCTCCATTCAGGAATGCTGATTTTACATCCATTTGATAAACCTTGAATCCTTTTGAGCAAGTAAATGCTAAAAACATTCTTGTGGCTTCCATTCGAGCTACTGGTGCAAAGGTTTCTTCGAAGTCAATTCCTTCGATTTGCGAGTATCCTTTGCAGACAAGTCTGACTTTATTTCTGATGATTTGTCCATCTTCATTCATCTTGTTTTTGAATACCCATTTTGTTCCAATTATATTTTTATCTTTTGGGCGAGGTACCAGTTCCCAAGTCTCATTTTTTTCGAGCTAGTTGAGGGCTGCAAGGGGCTGTTGGCTACCGACTAAGGAACATCATGGAGAAAAAAATTCTTCTAGGGATATCACCCACGAAGTGGTGGGTAACATACCCTATTAGGTGGTTTCAATCTTTAAAGTGGGTGACATGTCCATAGTACATCTCTCAAGTGGTAGGTGGAAAATCATATTGTAATGGGACAAAGTGGGGATTAGGGGAATCATCGAGACCACATGTCATGGTACAAGGGTAGCTACAATAAGGGAAGACCACACTTGAGTATATGAGTGTAAGAGGGAGCAAATCGTGGTACATGAGTTACCCTGACCTTTGTTTTTCCACCCTTCTTCATATGCCTTTTCCCTTTGATTGATTTTTCTTTATAACTGCTCGGGGCTCCAGGGGATAAGAGCATGATGTGTAATATGTAGCAGTGGATACCCCCTTAAGGTGGGGCAGTTCATCGTCCACTAGGGGTTGGTACAATCATGGGTTCCTTAATGATGGAGGGGGCTCATCTAGGGCTCATAGGAACCAGCGTGGTGGCCATGGGGAAGGGGTAGAGCTCATGTTTGGCTTTTGCTCACGTGCTAAATTTGTGTGTCCCGACCATCTTTTGCATTTTGTGGTACATTTCCTATTGAGAGTGCCAAATTATGCTTTTTCTTTTCTTTTTAGCTGCATCAACCTCTAGGGCATTGTTCCGGGCTCAACCCAAGGTGTGGACAAGGGGAGGGGGAGGCCAACCCGATGTGGACCTAGTGGACACATGTTGACCCGGATGGGAAAAAAGATGAATGGGGCTAAAATGAGTGGAAGGGGGTGATATATGTGGTGTCGGGAAGCAAGACCACACAACCAAAATCAAGATTTCCCATGTAGTTCCAACCCTAAAGCTGATAGCTAGTAAATGAGATCCCACGAGACAAGGGTACAAGGTTAACCATGAAATCGTTCAATGGAGACAAAAGTGAAAACCTAACCGACTCTTTCCGTTGAATCCTCCCACCAATCTATGCCCAAAAGTGCCCATGACAAGTAATGAAAATTACTCATCTATACCAATGAAAAGCCATACCTTTGGGATCAGGAGGCCCAATACAATCATAACAAGTGGGCAAGGGACAACGTGGTTGGCTCAGGTGGTGGAGATAATGGCACATCGAGCTATCTGGTGGCTGCAAGGCGCTGCTGGCTGCCGATTGAGGACCATCAGGTGGTGGGTAAAAATGTGTAGACTAATCCTTGTGATGAGATGGACAATCTTCCTTGATGCTTCTTCGTTCTCCTTGTGCTTGACCCTTATGTATCTTTCTTCAATTGGATAATCTTCAAGCTGCCTCTTCTTGTTGTTGTTGTCGCCTTAGCTATGATACCATGTTGAGAAATCAAGGGCAGCTAGATTAGGGTGATTTCTCCTACTTTGATAACTACTTGTGATGTTCTTTTACTTAACTTGATGTACTTTGTAGTTAGCTTCTTCTTTACTTGATTATTATAGTGTTGTTATCATCAAACAACTACCAAACTATGAAGATCAATGAGACAAGAGGACAAAAAATGTAGGCTACTAGCCAGGGCCAAAACCTCACCTCTTGAGAGGAAAAACCCACAAGAATTCTTCTCTTCTTATAGAATCTTCAAATGAGGAATTCCAAGACCTACGACTCTTGTCAAAGACCCCTCCAAGACCAAGTCAGTTTCTCCTTTTGATGAGCTTTTCCTTCACAAAGTCAACCCAAGTCAACCTGCTCCAAACCTTCAAATTTGAAATTTCGGCCTCTACTTCAGATTTTTGGTCACTGCTTCAAGACTGCAATTTTTGGCCTCTACTGCAGAAACCCTAGCTGGCACATGTGAGAAGATGATGGTGAATGCCTCCTTTCACCTTCGCTTGGTTTGATCTCCTTTCCTTGATATCTCGTCCTTCAATCTTGATGCTCCTTGACACTAAATTTGGCTCCTTGATGTGACTGCAACTCAGTCTTGCTGCAACTCAAAGATGCCCTTATTCTTCTTCGCACGTGTGGGAGATTTAGCCCTAAAACAGTCCTTGAAACTTCGATTTTTCTTCCCTCTTTTCTCTCCTCTTCTACACTAGTTATTTTAGCCTTTTTGTGCTTCAACGAACTTGCTTGAATTCCCTTCCAATGAGGTCGAATACTTCCTTATATATAGGCTCCTTGTGGAGGTCAAATAGCCCTTATGAGGCCAACTTGTCACTGCTAGGCCGACTTTTCAGAGGGTAACAATGATGTGATACATTTATTATATATTTGATGTAATTTTGTATTTGTTAGGCTTGCATGGACAACTTTCAGTATTCTGTATTGACTTTGATGTATCATTTATGATTGGCACCCACTACATCATATATATCGGTGGTTTTATTACATATTTATGTGCCAATGTGCTTATTTGATGTTTCTCTTGGTTTATATTTTAGAAAATTAAAAGAAAATGATTTATTTTGTATTTTTTAATGCTTGCCGTGGTTTGCCCTTTTTTGCCAAATTTTCCAATGTCATGATGTCCAGACCCTCTGCTGTTTTTTGCCAACTGCCACACCATTTTTTCAACAGTGCTCAATGGCCACACCCATACGTATGAACCATGGTAGCATTGTACAATAACATATATGAAGGCACTTCCAGCTCCCAGATACCTGGAACAAAAGAGCAAGCACATGTGCAATGCTGTGTATCAAAAGTTTACGGGTTGTAACTAGCTTTTCTCACTTGAACCCTTTTAAAAGAGGCATGCCTAACAGTGTAGGGTTTTCAATGCAAAAAGAGAAGATACCAGGAAAGATGTATTAGAAATTTGTATTATTCAAGATAAATTAATAGCAATCAGGAATGTTGCTGTGAAATATATTGCAGGTTTTATGAGAAAGCAAGAAGGTTAATACATCCTGTCTTGGAAATGAGTAGTGAGGAAAAGAAGAGATTTTAGGCAAAATATGTATGGTATTTATAGATAATAAAGTCTTAAGCTTAACTAATCTTTAAGTCTTTGTCTTCCTCTCATATGCACACCCCCGACATATTGTATCATCTCATGGATGTGAGTTCTGCTATCTAGAATATGAGGATAAGAATGCTTTTTTTTCTTTCCCTTAGTTTTTGATTGGGTTGATCAAATATCATTGAATTGTTGCAGATTGGGAAAACTGACCGCATAATAGTTATAACACATGAACCAAATTGGCTTTGTGACTGGTATTGGGGTAATTGCACCGGGAACAATGTGTCTCATTTAATTAAAGATCATCTAAAGGGTAGATGTCAGATTCGAATTGCTGGAGACTTGCATCACTATATGCGACATTCTGCCGTCTCAGGAAATCCTGTGCATGTGCCACATTTACTAGTGAATGGCTGTGGTGGGGCCTTTCTACATCCAACTCACGTGTTTTCTAAATTTCGACAATTTCTTGGGGCTTGTTATGAAACTAAAGCATCTTATCCTACTTTTGAAGACTCTAACAGGGTAAGCAATTTTAGTTATTCATTTCTCACAGTTATTTCTTTGATGCCATGACCTGTAAAATTTCTTCTGGTGTATATTTGTAGTATTGAAATTTCTGTAGGCATTTTTCTCATCCTGTTGGAACTTGTTACAGATTGCCTTGGGTAACATTTTGAAATTTCGGAAGAAAAATTGGCGTTTTGATGTTATCGGTGGTATTATATACTTTGTTCTGGTGTTCTCCATGTTTCCCCAGGTAAAATCTTACTACGTATTATTTTACCTGAATATTATTGTAATTTAAACATTATTAAATTGAAATTTTCGTCAAACATAAAATATCTAATTCAGATCAGATATTGAAATTATTAAGCCTGACAAATGCTTGAATCGAGAGATATAAGAAACAAGCTCAATCAAGGAAAGATTCAGAGATGAAGTAGCACTAATGAAACTTGGTGATTCTGTAGATTTGTTTAAAGGTGGTTTTACATGGATTGCATATGCATACTCCTGAGCTTCAGTGCCAATGATCTTAAACCGTATTATTTCCAGTTTAATACCATAGGAGGCTGTCCAATAAAGGTGAAGAGAGAGTGGAACTATTTTTTTGTATTATTCTGTTTACCACTTCCTTGTTGTGGTAATGGGGGGGATCTTTGCTGCTTGAAGCAACTTTCACATTCCCCAAATCCAAACTGGATCAAAATATGATAACTCTTAATCAATGTTACAATTATCCTGTTGGTGAACATATTGCTGAGGGTCTGAAATATAACTTCTCAGCAACGTCAGGGAAAACATAATAAAGCTTAAAAAATACAAATATAATCATTGTTTTTTCATTTTTTCAAACATTTAAGGTGATAACATCATCAAACAAACACATTACTATGTAAATATGAAAATAAAACAGATATAGAAGATGTATAAAATGTCAAGTGGTACATCACACATTGATACTGAATTATGATATCTGTCCTGAGTCCTGAGTCCTGAGTCCTGAGTCCTAATAGGATGATACAAGATCACATCATACCAAAAATAAATGAATCTCGTGTGGTGAATAATCATTGTAACTAGGCTTGGTCTTCATAAATTGTACTTGAGTCAAAATATAATGTATTTGTCAAAAGAATAAAAATAATAATTTATATTATTATTAAATGACTTATTAAACCATGGGTTTCATGCTCGGGTCGTATTATTTTAGGTCAAAGTCCCCATTGTGGACTTATAGGATTTCTTCTGAGTTTATAGAACCATTACAGATTTAAATTGATCCCTCTTGGGCTTTTGAATCATGTAAAAAGGATTAATATTGAGTCAAAAATGAATTATGGAACTTCCACACCAAGTCGGCCTCAACTCAAGGAATTCAAGCTCACCTCAAGCCTATATATACAAGCAGATTGAACTCATTTGGAGCACACACTCTCACACAGAAATTCAATATCTACTGCTGCATTGGAAAAAGTGTGAAGTCAAGGAAGGAGCCAAAAGGATTGCGAGTTTGGACCTGTATAATAAGTGAGTT
The DNA here is from genome assembly GCA_034641835.2 of Pinus albicaulis. Lineage (NCBI taxonomy): Eukaryota > Viridiplantae > Streptophyta > Pinopsida > Pinales > Pinaceae > Pinus > Pinus albicaulis. Next base: position 812,691,017 of record CM076578.1, on the reverse strand, counting down.
CATATTGCTGCGACAATGTAGCCTCCACACCATAGAATTCGTCCTCCTGGATATGACCTTCAACCTGCAAGAAAACGGTAGACTAGGCTCTGCAATAGTTTGATTTGGCTGTAAATTTCTTTCAGACTTCAACCTCCAAAATATAACTTGTTACACCAGCAGTAAGAGAGACTCAGCATGCTGCAATAAAATGTACTCAGCTTGCTAAACTGAAAAGCACTCGGTCTGCTACAAAAGTGAGGAACTTGTTCAGAACTTCGGTCTGCATACAAGAGAGAATTCAGCCTTTGATGGGAAATGGACTCAGCCCCATGCAAATTTATATTTGGCCGGCCATCATACTACAAATTCAGCCTCTAAATTATGATGACTCAACCTGTACAAAACAACTGAACTCGGCCCTGTAATGGCTGGTAAACTTTGCCTTCCCCCATGATAATTTGGCCTGCAAGAAGACAATTCGATCTGCGGAGTGTAATCAAACTTGGCTCAATGACTCGGCCTTCAGTCTGCAAATAAAGCCAACTTGGCCTCCTGGTGATGATGCACTCAGTCTGAAAATAAGAAGTATCTTGGCCCTTCCACAAGATGATAACAGTAAGGGTATTTAGGTTTGCAAGTGACAGACTTAATCTGCAATAACAACCAGAGCTTGGCCTCCTCTAAACATTGATAGCCTTGATCTGCTAAGCCTGCAAACGCTGAGATCTTGATCTCCAAACTTGAAGTGCTAATGAGAAGCCTGGGTGGCTCCTCCTTTTTTTTTATATGTAGCAAAATCGAGAGATCTGAAGTGATCCCTCCTCGTTGACTGGCTAGGGTGTATCGTCGCAAAACTGAAACCAATCTTTCCGGATCAACTAAGGTGGATCTCGCACCACCCAAACTACCCTCCTTTCCTTCAGGTTCCAAGAGCTCTCAGATCAGTTAACCAAACAATATCCAATTCATCTTCCAACCTGTCCAAGATCGAGCTCCATTCTTCTTTTTAATGTCATGGGCTATCAAAATACCATGGGTCTTTTTTTTCCTTTTTTAATAAAGTGACTTTATAAGGTTTTATTCCTTAATTAATTAAAAGTCACTTAATAATCACTTTTTAATTTAATTACTCAATATCACCTTAGAGATGACATTAAATAATTAGATTAATTGTCTCCTGTCTTCTGTTCTTGGAAAGGGACGTTACACCTTCTATTTGTTTGATTCATTTTGTTATATATCCTTCATGTGTGTAGAACTAAACTTTGTTATTAGTGGACCGTTGTATTAACAAAGGGCATCATGGGTTGGGCAATTCCTTCCAATTTCAGGTTTTATTGTCTATAAATTTCTTGTTTGGTTAACCTCTCATTGTTTATAATTTTCAGTCTATTCCTCTACTACCTTTAGATTGTATTTACAGTTGGCTCCCTACAGTGTGTAAGGTTGTACTTTTGGGAATGACTATTGTACTCCCCTATAACCCGTTTGGGCAAGTTGTACTCTCCAGTTCTATTGACCTATTTTGGTCATTAGTGGTGATTAATATAATTTCATTTCATTTTCTCATTTGTTCTTTCCATAGTGTTTCTAATAATAGAAACTTCGAACTAATAATCTAATGCCCATGTGGATGCCTTTTTTATTTTTTCTATATTTCAGATACTAGATAATAATGGGTGGATTTGTTTCAGAAGCATCATAATTGTAATATTAACTTAGCGTATTTCAGTGTGAGCTGGATCACATTTTGCAGGATGACCCCTGGCATGTACACATTCAGCAATTCTTTGGGACTTTGTGGCATGCATTTATGTACATGTTAGAACACTCGTATGTGTCATTGGTAGGATTGGTGGTGCTGTTACTGATATCAATTCTCTTCGTTCCTGTCAAAGTATCTCGGAAACGAAGGGTTTTGATTGGGTTTCTTCATGTTTCTGCTCATATGACTGCTGCCATGCTTCTCATGCTCTTATTGGAGCTAGGTATTGAAACTTGTGTCTGCCATAAGTTATTGGGAACGTCAGGTATGTCATGTGTCTATTAAATAAACATATGAAACATTACAAGAAATAATGTTATAGTGGAGCTGTAATTTGCAGGAATCACATATTTCATATTTTGAAGGAGTGTTTTTTCAGTTCATAATATTTAGACCATAAACTTGTCATGAGAAATGTAAAATATGTTTTAACCTGGAGGAGTAATCACTAATGTCTTTTTCTTTGAATTGGAACCTCAAATACTTGGGGTTTTAAGTCACTTTTGCAGAACTCAGGATGCATCATTCGCTAAAATTTGAAAGTTTTATTTTGCAGACGAGTTTTTGTTTCTTATTACTGAGTTCTGTGGAAGGAAGTTCGTCGCTTTTACCATTTGAATTGCAAAGCTGTTTTTGGTTTCTGACCTGCTCGACCAAATGCAGTTTGTAACATATTTGGGATTTAATATCAGCAAGCAGAAATCCCATACAAAATAGTGTAGATATCTCTAATATTATATATTTTCTGTGATTTTTGCTTGTGCTTTTCTGACTAGGCATTATCTTCATTTTCCCCTGATGATGGGTTCCTGGACTCGTTTTTCCAGAAGCAAGATAAAGAGTGTATAAACAATGTTTTGAAAAGCTGTAATTTCGAAAAACATGGAATTATCTTCATTCACAAGAAAACATTGACAAACACAGGAAAATGCAAAACGAAGTCTCAAGAAAATAGGAGATGTCGAGAAATTGGACGATCAGGATCTACATGTACAACAAACTCCATGTGTGTGTTGGAATAGTAACTAGTTTCGGTCTTCATAATTGTTATTATACTCATTTCGATATGTATCTTATGTAACAAACAAAAGAAGAAAAGGAAAAGTTATTATTTTAAAACATGTGTTTCATTCTCTTTATTGATGGTCCTCTTGGTAAAAGTATGTTGTTCATGCTTCTAGGGTTTGTTAGGTCATAGGATATACTGTCATGAGTCAAGAAAGTCAACATCATGGTTATAAGACCCTTCTAGGCAAGATGTATCTTGTAAAAGAGTTTATTTTGAGTCTAGAAGGTCTTGGAAACCTCCATAGTACAAGTCGACCCTGGAAGCTACAATTCGGCCTAAAGGAGGAAATTTGACCCCTTGGAAAGGCTAGAAATAGAAGCATTTTCAACCTCATTTGGCATTCACTCACTCACAAGTTTGATCTCTCAAGAAGAAGTTCGATTTGAAGCTAGAAAAGGCAAGAAAGGAAGAGTGAAGGTCTAGAAGGCAAGGAGAATCCAAGAAGATGGAAGAAAGCTTGTCTTTGGGTCCTTTCTCTGTCACACATGTGAAATCAAGGGTTTTTGTAGCTTCTAGAAAGGCAAAAATTGCAGTTCCGAATTGCAGGAGATTAAGTTGCAGTATCAAGTTGCTGGAAGAGCAAATACTCTGTTTTGACCTCGTTGACCTTGGAAAGAATTTTCTTGCTCTAAGGAGGATCGCTTGAAGAGCTGAATTAGGGTTTCTGCAGCAGCTACAAGGCCGAAGTTGCAGGTTGAAGCTGGGGATGAAGTTGGAGCTAGAAGCTAGTTGAAGCAAGATTGAGCCTTGTTGATTCTAATCTATCTGGAAGGGCTTCTTGAAGCTCTGACTTGGTATTGGAGGAGGAATTGGTCTAGGGTTTGAGTCTTGATTGTCTCATTTGAAGCAAATTCTATAAGAAGAGGAGATTTTTTGGGTTTTCCCTTTGGAGGGGTTTTGCCTTGGCTTGGAGCCTAATTTCCGTGTCCACTATATTTACTATTTTTCTCTTGATAATTGTTTGATGAAGAAGATCTAAAAAAGAAAACACAAGAAGACAAATAAAGTTCACAAGCAATTATTAAGGTTAAGGAAAATTTGAGTTAATTGTTGCCATACTACATTTTCAGACATGGTATCAGAGTTTAGGTGAAGAAGAGAGGGCAACTGAGAAGATCATCTTGTGGACACAAAGAAGGGTTTGCTAAGGGGAATCTCTTGCAAAAGGATCAAGGCCACATCAAGCACTACAAGAAGGTTATTGTTCTCTCTTGAAAGATCTATTTAAAGGCTCATTGGAAGGCATCTATGAAGGAACATCAAAGGAATCTTGGTATTGTTCATCACTCGAAGTTGTTGCTAAAGGTATCCTAGAAGACATCTCTCTAGGACATCATTGAAGTCTCTTCAAAGATCGTGAACACCTCGAGATAGTTGGAGACATCCTCATAGAAGGGAAGACTCTTGATTGACAAGTAAATATCATATTGTTACTATATGTTTGAATCATAGGTCATATGGGTTCTTCCTGCAAGGAAAGAAATAAGCTCGTTGGCTCAAAAAAATTCCTAGCATGGAAGAAAATGATTGATCTGCCACTTACAAAACATGAAGTATTTGAGTATGTTCTCGGTGAAATTACTAAACCTAGCAAAGACAAGACTCAAGAACTAGCAAAATACTAGAAAGGAGAAGTAAGGGCACAAAGGATCATTTTTGAATCCATTAAGGATCATCTTGTTCCATTTGTTGCTAATTTGAAGACTTCTAAGGCTATGTATGACAAGCTAGTAAAATTGTACCCTATAATTACATTAGGACAAAATATGTCTTTGAGAAATAAACGATATAAGATAAAGAAATCGAAGGATGAGGATATGGCCTCCTTTCTAATGAATATTTCTCAAATAAGAGATCAGTTGCAAGGGCTTGGGGAGACAATTTCTAATTCTGATATGACCATCTATGTACTAAATGCCTTGCCACCAGAATGGAGTAGTTTTGCAACTAGCATTTACTCTAAGAAAGACTCAAATCCTTTTGATGATTTGTGCGCTGAATGCATTTTGGAAGAAACTAGGATCAAGGCACAATATGACATTGAATCAATTGAATAGTCTCAAGACTTTATTGCAAGGACCAAGAAGCCGAAGAAGGGAAAGTTTGGAAAGTGTAGGATGAAGCCATATATGTCCAAGGTTCAATGCTTTGGATGCAATGAATATGGACGCTTTAAGAGGGATTGTCCAAACAAGCTAAACAACAAGAAAAGGAAAGAAGAAACTCACACAACTGAAGAAGTGGGAGAACCTGAGAAGAAGCCAAAGAAATAAGATGTCAAAGATACTTACTATTGAAGACATCCTCTCTGTCAGGTTCTTTGTGAAGGTGTACTTTCCTTTAGGATAGAATGCATTATTGTTTACACTAGAAGAGTTTTGATTTTGTATGACATCATAGATAGAAGCATGTGATAATAGCATATTTAGAGTCTACTTGATTGAGTTGCTTTGTCAGGACTCAGAATCATCTAGTCTTTAAAAATTGGACCTTTTTGCATATTATTGTTCATCTAGGTATTCTCTAATATTATTTTAGAGATAGTCATTTTGCTCAGGTGGATCATCACGATCCTGTAAGAACTATCATCTTGGAAGGTTCTTGGAAGAAACATTATGACAATGATAGTATATATTCCATATAATATGGAAACAATACTCTTAAAGGATGAAGGAATGAAATTGATCAAGTTGCAAGCTCGTTGTAGGCCATATAGCTAGATGATTGGATGAAAGCATAAGAATGCATATTTGAAGTAACGCTTCTTTTGGATAGGATTCATAGGTACAAGAATCTTGTAAAAGAAGTTGGTTATAAAATATGCTTATTATGGTTTACGATGCTTAAAAGAAGAATTTTACTTACTCTAGAATGAATAAAGAATTAGGACTTTCTCACTAGATTATGTAAAATAGTTATCAACATCCAGTATAGTCTTCGAAGAAAAATTGTAACTTGGTAATCAAGTTCGATCCTTGGGCACTCTGATGCATGAAGGAAGACTCTTTTGAAAATGGACCATAAGGATGTTGATGTTTTGATGAAAAAACCATCACGATGAGGTAAGCATAATATTTTTGTTATTGGTTATCTAGTTAACATATTGTTTTGCTACTTGGACGGATATTACAAAAATACATGATAAATGTTGAGGCAAACACAACATATGATTTTGGCAATTATGAAGAAAAGATGTGTTCATCTTGGGATTAAAAGGTAATAATGTGAAAAGATAACCTGAAGGTCAAGTTCATACAATAACAAGATATCACTTTCATGAGGAAGCTATGATTAGCTTGAAGTTTGGTAAGGCTCAATATAATGCCTTCATTGTTGACGGCAAGATGAAAGTGATGGCCTGAACCCTGTCACAAGATTAAAGGAAGATGGCTCGATGATACCCAGGAAGGAAGAGACCTAGATATAATAAGATGCGAAGTAAAGAGGGATCCATGCAACTATAAAGAATAGGTCACTGGCACTCTGATGGAGACAGGCTATAAGGCTTGTGGTGTTGACTTCCCAATTTGAAAGAAAGTCTGGAATCTTCTTTGGATTTGAGAAGGAGTAAAATAGTCTCCTTAAATAGAAGCGAGGATCTATTCCCTAATCAAAAGGGAATGGGGATATCCTCTCTAGTTGAGAGGGAGTGATGATGGAAATCACATGTGCATTGTCTTCTTCATGTGTCATGTACTTGAACAAGACTAACAACCGTAAGTCCAAGTGAAGGCCTTGGTGATCCAGGTGGATATTGGTGGCGACCCACCTATTCCATTTGGACCTGCACCATTAGTTTTTCAGTTTCAACACAACTTACTATTTTTAGTAGGTTTTCGGGTCCTAAACTTCCGAAGCCATTTGGAGGCCCTGATGATCCAAGTGGATATTGGTGGCCACCCACCTATTCCATTTGAACCCCCACCATCGGTTTTTTCAGTTTTTCAGTTTCGGCACAACTTACTATTTTTAGCAGTTTTTTGGGTCCTGAACTTCCAGAGCTGTTTTGAGGCCCTAAATGACGTTTTTTGGGAAAACCAGGAGCAACATCGATGAATGATGTTGCTTACATCAAAAGTGTAGTCCTCAGATAGATCTTTTTAACGAGGTATGGTGTGCGCCAAACAGAGATCGTATGCCAAAGTTATGTCCCCGGGAAGTTGAAACACCAATCTACCCAAATAGGGCCCATAGTTTTGGCGCTTGATCTCCTAGGGTTAGGTTTTTGGATGTTTGGGGTTTTAGGCCCTCAAGCCTCATTGTAACACAGTTCAGAGGCATGTAGCCGCCACATCTCTTCTCAAAGATATGCTACCATCGCCCTAGCTAGTTTATTTTCATTCTATCTATAAACATATTTCAGTTATTTGATATTAATGAAATGAAGTATTATTTCCACTGCATCTCTGTTTTATGTCTATTTCTGTATTTTATTATGTTCCTGCATAAATTTGGATCAGTGGTATCAGAGCGGGTCTACTCTTTCTCTGTTTTTCTTTGCATGTCCCCAACTATGTCAGGGTATAAGGAGTTAGGGATTGATCTGGTTGAACCCTTGCAAGATCAACCTTGCAAACCCCGACGACCTCCCATGGCGGAAGAAAAGAAAGACGAGGGAGCAGGAGATCCTATTAAAATATTGCTCGAGGAGGCCCTCGAGAAACAAAGGAACGCGATGATGGATAACTTTGCTTAGATCCTTCAACGACTGCCCACATACGACGCATCTGCATCCAACCTCTCTGGAGGTGCCACTCCCTTCAAGGTACAGGTAAACTTTGAAATTCCTGTATTTGAAGGCCAGATAGATGCAAACACTGTAGATAGATGGTTGAATTTTCTAGAAGGGTATTTCTCGGTCCATGATTTCTCCGACCGAGAAAAGATTATTTTTGCACTCCTCAAAGCCGCCCCCCATGTCAAAGACTAGTGGGAAACCTACTATGAGCAAAAGGACGAGGGAGAACCCTCTCTGTTCTCGGTCGCACCCACTTGTAATTCTTTCCGAGACGGCATCAAGGAACAATATTACTCCGTGGGGAGCTATGAGGACAAGTACATCCAATAAACCATGCTGCAGCAGCAAAGGGATCAAGATGTGCACGAACTGACAAATTTGTTCCATACCCTGCGCACAAAGTTGGGTATTAAAGATTTCGAGAGACATTTGGTGCTCAAGTACCACAACTGTCTTCATAGACACATTCAGGAGGAAATGGAGTTCCTCGACATTACCTCGCTTGGCACGACATATCTCTATGCCGCCAAGATCGAATAGAAATTTAAGCAGAAGAAGCGAGACATTGGATCCGCGAATCTGAAGCTAGGGAAAGGCGCCCCCGAACCACATAACAGGGGGAAGAGCCAAAGTGGGGCGACTTAGAACACCACCACAAATCCAAAGAAGGACACAGGGAAGTGGTGTGAATTTCATAACAGCCCCACTCACAGCACAAACGAGTGTCGGCCCAAATTGTTGCTGGTGGCCGAACTGAAGGCACCCGAAACAGATGCATGTTCTGATCCTGAGCCAGAACCAGACAAGGGAGATGACAAAGGGAAGCAAATCATTGATGCGTACCCTAGTGCCATTGTCGCCAACACCAATCTCCAGAGGGAGGATCCCGAGGATCCAGAGGAGGGGGAGCACCTCTTCCATTCACAGATGTGGGTGAAGGGTTCTCCACTACAATTTATTGTCGATAGCAGAAGCCAAAGAACCTCATTTCAGCAGAGGTTGTGAAGCGGCTCGGCCTACCGACCATAGCATACCTGCAACCACATACCATCAGGTGGCTTCACATAGGGAGATATCTTTGCATCCGCCAGCAGTGCCGCCTTCCGTAGAGCATCAAGCTATTCACGGATGAGGTATCGTGTGATGTTGCTCTTCTTGATGTAGCTGATGTATTATTGGGCCAACCATACTTGTGGAGGCGACATGCTGTGTATGAGTCTAGGCCTCGTTCTGTTGTTATTACTTTGGGAAATAAATTGTACATGATACCAGAGGTATTACCACCTCCTGCCATCTTCTTGAATTTTGCAAAACAACGCAGTAAGATTGTTTCTCAAACCAGGAAATTTATTTTCCTCACAACTCGCTTAGAGGGAAAGAAGAAGATTGTGGCCACAACCTCGAAACAGGGCTCTCCTACACGACTGCAGTAGATGGACAAAGTCGTGGAGGAATACGAAGACATTTTCTCCTCACCCATAGAGGTTCATCTACATTGTTCGGACAAGCTCTCATTTGATCTGACCCTCGGCGCACTGCTGCCTGATATTGCCATACCTCATGCGATTACATAGACAGAATCCAGACATGTATTGTATAAGGAAACCAAATTTATTGAACGCATCCAGCATGTCCGCTAGCACGTCCACAACATCTTGGACAAATCCAATACCAAGTTCAGCAGAATTTGCCTCTCATGGAGGAACTTAACACAATGGAGACCATTGCTTCCTAAGGAGGGAGGAATGATCCAGGTGGGTATTGGTGGCCACCCACCTATTCCATTTGGACCCGCACCATCAGTTTTTCAGTTTCAGCACAACTTACTATTTTTAGCAGGTTTTCGGGTCCTAAACTTCCGGAGCCGTTTGGAGGCCCTGATGATCCAAGTGGATATTGGTGGCCACCCACCTATTTCATTTGAACCCCCACCATCGGTTCTTTCAGTTTTTCAGTTTCGGCACAACTTACTATTTTTAGCAGTTTTTCGGGTCCTGAACTTCTAGAGTTGTTTTGAGGTCCTAAACGACATTTTTGGGGAAAACCGAGAGCAACACGGGTCCATGGACTGATGTTGTTCACATCAAAAGTTGTAGTCCTCGGATAGATCTTTCTAACGAGGTATGGTGTGCGTCAAACAGAGATCGTATGCCAAAGTTACGTCCTCGGGAAGTTGAAACACCAATTTACCGAAATGGGGCCCATAGTTTTGGCGCTTCATCTCCTAGGGTCAGGTTTTTGGATGTTTAGGGTTTTCCATTATTTCTCGATAATAAATAGGCCCTCGAGCCTCATTGTAACACAATTTAGAGACATGTAGCCGCCACATCTCTTCTCAGAGATAAGCTACCATCGCCCTAGCTAGTTTATTTCCATTCTGTCTGTAAACATATTTCAATTATTTGATATTAATGAAATGAAGTATTATTTCCGTTGCATCTCTGTGTTTATGTCTATTTCTGTATTTTATTGCATTCCTGCATAAATTCGGATCACTTGGAGAGAAAATGATGGGGGATTGGATAAGCATCTATAGTTTCCTTGAGGATAGAACATCCAAGAAAGCAAAGGGACTGCCACTCTTTGAGGACAAGACAAGTATCCAAGATAAGAGTGGTTGAAGAGGATCACTATTCTTTGAGTATTAGGAATCCAATATAAGAATAGTCCTAAAAGGCCATACCTAGTGAACATTCAGATGGGGTATGCACCTTGTAGAGGTAGTGCAATATCACATGTAAATCCTCTTAGCATAATGCTCTTGAATGAAGATGAGTTTGTCTAGTTAGGCCTCAATGACAATGTTGGTCATAATGTTGATGCTTGCAATTGGCTTATCAATCTGACTCTTCTTATGAGAACTCTTCAGTTTGAGAATGATGTTGTACTGGTTATACAATTATGAATACCTCCCTAGTTAAGAGGTGTTGGAAAATGCAATGTGGCAGTTATTAATTCCAATTTTCCTTAACCTTAATACTTGTTTGTGATCTTTATTATTCTTCTTGTGTTTCTTTATTAGATCTTCTTCATCAAACAAATATCAAGAACAAAACAATATAGATAATGGACTCAGAAGTTAGGCACCAAGCCAGTGCAAAACCCCTTCAAGGGGAAAACCTAGAAAAACTCATCTTCTTATAGAATCTGCTTCAAATGAGACAACAAAGGCCCAAACCCTAGACCAAGTCCTTCTCCAACTACCAAGTCAGCCCTTCCAACAAAACCAAATTCTAACTGCAACTTCGACCATAACCTTTTCCCCTCCAATTTTGTCCTGCAATTTCGACCTTGTTGCTGCCGCAGAAACCTTAATCCAGCTTTTTTTTTAGTCCTTTCTTGAGCAAGACAACTCCTCCCAAGGTCAACGAGCTCAAGATAGAGTATTCTTCCTTCTAGCAACAAGACACTACACTTCGCTCTTATGCAACTCAGACCTGCAGTTTCAACTTCCTTTATAGCTGTAGAAACCCTAGAATTTCACACGTGAGAAAGAGAGCCCAAAAATAAGTTTTCTTTGACTTATTTTTCCTTATAGACCTTTGCTCAGCCTTCCTTATCTCTTCTAGCTGTAGATCGAACCTTTTCAAGATAGATTGAACTTATTGTCGAGTGAATGACAATTGAGGTCAAACTGCTCCAAGGGGTCGAATTCCCTCCTTTAGGCTGACTTGAAGCTTCTAGGGTGTGTTACTACAAAATCTAGCAGGGGCCCTAAGAGGGGTACTTAAAGGGCAACAACTAGACAAAATGGCAACAACGGGACAAGGACCCACTGTCATCTTAATCAATGTCCTTTGCTCTTTATGGACTTTCACTGATGGGAGGAGTCTCAGTATGGAGGAAATCACTAGAAACATGAGGTTAACAACATGTTACAATGTGATTTCTAAAGCCCATTCAAAGGAGAGGCTCAAATGATGGCTCACTTGCTTCAACAGTAAGAGAAGGGCTCTCCAAGAAAGGATTATGGGTAGGAGGATCAGACCTAGGTGAAAAAGGTGTTCAATAAAAGAGGTATACCTAGATCTAGGCTTCCTAGAAAAGTGAACCTCTCTTAAGGTTTTGTGAGATACAATCATATAATGATTGGGACCAAAAGAGAATCCTTGGGGTGCCCTAACAAGGCTTAGGGTTTTAAGGTTTACCATGAAAGAGACACCTCCAAGGAGGACCCTAAGTCGAGCTAGGACAAAGAAAGGGTTAAAATTGATCAAGCCTTGATTGAATGTAACCCTCAACAAGTCTCTCCCTATGATGTTAAAAGGTTGACTTCCAAAATCTGACTTAGGGCTTAGCTTTTCTCACAAATGAACCATTGAAAACTCGTCAAACTTGGTGAACCTTTAGAGGAGACAATAATGCAGAAGTTTGTCCAAGTGGATGTGTAAAATCATCCCTCTAGAGAATTTCACATGATGCCCTAGCAAGGACATCTAGGTGAGAGACAAAAATTTTTGGGAGGAGAAAAAGAAGAGGAAAGAGGGGTTGATCACCAAATTTGCTCGGATCGGTGCCTTGTTCTTGGCTTGTGGACTCTATGTGATTCGAAATCTAGCCAAAATCGTCTTCAAGGAGGCTAGAAAATGATGCCCTAGCAAGCACTCTCTAACATTTACCCACCCAAGATTTATGAACTTACAAGGAAAGAAAATGAGTTCTGCTTCACTAGGAACATTCTTCTACTTGTTATCAATCAATAGCATGCACAAATTTGCAATCTAACATTCTTTTACAATGATATTCAACAATTAGGGCATGAAAGACAATAGCTAGTTGCATAATTTTCACACATTAGACATCGTTATGCAAATATATTTAGAAAGAATACTTACAAGACAACAAGAGATATATGCAAATCCAAAATCTAGAAAATGGCTCCAAGAGGATGAAAATTTCAGCTCCAAAGATATCGAAATACATCAAGAGATCTCCAATAGACAAACTGAAAAAGAGTGTGAAATTCTCTTAGGAGAGAACTAATCCCAAGTCAAGTGATGATGAGTTACAAATGAGGCCTTACTTGTATTTATATGAGCCTCTAACAATTTGAATTGGTCTAATTTGCCTAACAAACCCCTAAAAATGACTCTAATGTGCAAAATAACACCCTAATTGGTGACAAGCCCACCAAATAGCTCAAAAATACAATAATAATCCTTCCTAATGAGGCCGAATTGATAGATAAATGGTGCAACGCGGTTGTTGGAAGGTCTAGACAAGTCCTCCATTTGCTAAATCGAAGAGGAGGGCTCTCATGATGATGACCAAGGGGGTGTCCCCTTGGTTTCCAAACAAAACATCAATGGTGCTCCCAAGTGGCTCCAATAGACAAATTGAGAAAGAGTGCAAAATTCTCTTAGGAGAGAACTAATCCCAAGTCAAGTGATGATGAGTTACAAATGAGGCCTCACTTGTATTATATGAGCCTCTAACAATTCAAATTGGTCTAATTTGCCTAACAAACCCCTAAAAATGGCTCTAATGTACAACATAACACCCTAATTGGTGACAAGCCCACCAAATAGCTCAAAAATACAATAATAATCTTTTTAATGAGGCCAAAATGATAGACAAATTGTGCAACACGGCTATTGGAAGGTCTAGACAAGTCCTCCATTTTCTAAATCGAAGAGGAGGGCTCTCATGATGATGACCAAGGGGGTGTCCCCTTGGTTTCCAAACAAAACATTGATGGTGCTCCCAAGTGGATGTGAGGCACAATGAATGGTCTTATGGGTCTCCAACTGGATCAACATCTCAATACTCCATCCATAAGGGCCAGAACGATGATACATGCCCTCCCATGTCTCCCTACGTGAGACAAAACCCCCATCTAGGCCCTTGGATCATATGCCAAGTGTCTGGTACAAGCATGTAGCCGACTGGGCAATGTGGTCCAAGTGCATCATCATCTTAGCATGAGTGGGGCGTGAGCAAGTCAAATGTGGCGCTGAAGGATCCCATGGCGTGGCAATCAATGCTCTGTTGTGGAGGAGGTCCATGGCTCTCAACGCTCACCCTACAAGTGCCATCATGACCCTTTGGAGGCCTTTGGATCCTGTATAGGGAGGCTGCACCTTAAGATGAAGACCCACCTGCAATCTTTTATAAGATCCAATGCGTCTCCTCACCTTCCTGTACAAAAATTTCATTAGTGCAATTGAGTAAATGAGCTTACAAATCAAGGGCCCAATTGGACACTTCGAAGTGACATGCCCTTCTATAATGGGCTTTAGAATGTATAGGTGTCCCCAAGCTCAAGGAGGTTAGTCAAGGACCCTATTAGGTGGTTTCAACCTCTAAGGGAGTGACAGGTCCATAGTACATCTGTCACATGGCAAGTGTCATGTGAAATAGTGGTGGAACAGAGTGAAGTAGTAGGGGAAGGCTCCAAGCAACATGCCATGGTACAAGGGTATCTATAATTAGGGAAGCCCGCACATGGGTATATAGATGCAGGAGGGAGAAATTGTGGTACATGTGTTACACTGACCTTTGTTTTTCCACCCTTCTTCATATGCCTTTTTCCTTTTATAGATTTCTCTTTTTACTGCTTGGGGCTCTAGGGAATGTGTTAATTTCAGATAAAAATGGTATGTTCTATGCTTATGAGCAATTTACTTCAATTTTCCTTATTAGCCCAATATCAATTTCTAGCTTAGCAATCACATTAACATTGATAGTAAATGAAGATATAACATAAACAATAAGCAGAAGACAAGCTAAGACAAGAGGACACAATATTTGGCGGATGCTAGGGAAAAACCCCAATGTGGGGAAAACACTTTGATCAAATTCTTCTTATTATTCTTCAATAGTTCAGCAGAAAGAGAGAGTACATAATACAAATTTACATGCCCATCACTGTCAAATCAGCCCTATCATAACAACAGTCAACCAGAAGCCCTAACTAGTGAGTCAACACTAGTCAAATCAACAATAAATCGTCCTCCAAGCAGCTCGGTCAACAACAAACAAATTCGGTCTTCCAAGAGAGAGAAATTCAACCAAAACAGTCAAGTCAAACTGAGTCAACGCTGCTGTAATTTTTGCAGTCAAAACATAAGTCAACGCTGAAGTCAACTTCGGTCAAACTGCTCCAAATGCCTCGAGATCTGTGCCAACTAGTGCAGCCTCAAGAAATCGAATCTTCTTGCTGAAAACCATAGTAAAAGGTGAGGTGTTGACCCTCTGTCAACGCTGGTCAATGCTCTGCAATTTTGGCCTGCAATTCTAGTCCTGAAATGCATCCTTCAGCCACACGTGTGAGAGAGGAAGAGAGAAAAACCAAGTTGTATGAACCAATCAGATTTGGAGGGAGAAGAATGTGTGAGTGAGTGATGTCCAGATGAGGAGAGGGTCTCTCTTATTTATACAATTCATTGAGAGTGGAGACGCATCTATTGGGGCTTCATGAGCCTACATTAGATTCTGGCTGACCTTGACAATTTACACATGGGTGAATAATAAATTCAAAATCACACTTTTGCTCATCCAAACAAGATGATCTTTAGATCAATCTTGCACCTCTCAGAAAGAGGAATCCAATAAAAATATCATCTCCATCATATGAGCTGTCCAAGGTGGAGTTTGGCCCTAGTTTTCAATTTTAACAGAATGAGAGCATGATGTGAATGATATAACAGTAAATACCGCCTTAAGGTTGGGCAGTTCGTCGCCCACCAGGGGTTGGGACAATCATGGGTTCCTTAATGATGCAAGGGGCTCATATATGGGCCCTAGGAACTAGGGTGAAGGCCATGGTGATAAGGGGTAGAGCCCATGTTTGGATTTTGTCCACGTGCTAAATTTTTATGTCTCGACCATATTTTGCATTTTATGGTACATTTCTTGTTGTAAGTGGCCAAATTATGCTTATAACTTTCTTTTAGCTGCATCGACCTCCATGGTGCTGTTCCAAGCCCAACTCAAGGTGTGGACAAGGGGAGGGGGAGGCTAACTCCTTGTGGACACAATGGAAAAATGTAGACCCGAATGGGAAATATATGAAAAGGGGTTTAAATGAGAAGAGGGGAGTGATGCATGTGGTGTCGGGAGCAGAACCACGTAGCCAAAATCGGGGTATCCCATGTCGTGCCACTCCTAAAGCTGGAAGCCACTAGAGGAGATCCCACGAGACTAGGATACAAGACCAACCACCAAGTTGGATAAGGGGACAAGAGTACAAACCAATCTCATTCTTTTCGCTGATTCCCCTCACTAATCCATGTCCAGATGTGTCCATGATAAGTAAGCAAAAATACCCAATTACATAATGAAAGTCCATACCTTTGGGGTTGGAAGGCCCACCTTCAGTCATATGATCATAACAAATGGGCGAGGGCACATAATGGCTGGCTCAAGTGGCGGAAAATGGTGGCACATCGAGCTATCTGGTGGCTGCAAGGGGTTGCTGGCTGCCGGCTAAAGACAAATCTAGGAGAAAATTTCTCCTATGGGTGTCAGCCACTGTTGGTGGGTAACATCTGGCTCCAATCGGGACATGAGCTCTCAGTAGAGTGCACAAACATACTCGAACGGGGAGGTCATGAGAATATCAACAATCTCTTGGGATAATATACTTGTTACCTGCACATTCAAAGACTAAGCACATGGGGAAACATGTTTTTATGGCATACTTTGATCGCCCATGCTTTTGTTAGTCCATAAAATAAATAGGAAATAAAATGCAAATATAATCTATATGCATTTAATTTAGAAAGAGAACATAATATGATGATGTTAACTATGGAAAAATCAATATGCAATGCATCCTACTCTAACATGCATATCTACGTGGTGCAAATGTTAAGTATAGTCATACAACCAATGCAACCAACATATGATTAAGTCAATATAAAAACACTTTCCTTCATGAACCATTATGAGGCTAGGGACCCAAATATTTTCTCAATGAATGGTAAGAGTGGGGGGTGGGAACATTTGAGGACCATTCATCGATGGTCATAAATGAGGAGGGAAAAGAGGAATCCAACTCGTGCAACCTTTCTTTCAATGAAAATATGGAGAACTCAATGACCAAGCTCATAAAGTTTCGATGAATAGCAGCCTTGGGCATATCCTCCTTATGACATAATGAGATAGATTGCTCATCCACATCCATATTTACATTATCCTGGCTATCAAGGGAGGAACAAGGTGGACTATGATCATCATATCTTGGGAAGAACCACAATCCCTTTTCAGGGCTTTAAGAAAGCTCCTCAATTTCATGGCTGCAAAGAGTTTCATAAAGAGGGGCATCAGGTTCCTCTTGGCTTCTAATGACATCAAGATCATTCGATTGAGGATCATCATTTTGAAACATGTAAAATAGGCCTCTCCAATGAGCCATTTATTGCCATGCAAATTTTCATAAGATCTTAGATATGGAGTTGCTAGAGTGAACTTGAAATGCATTGAGAGATGCTTGCTTTACCCTACAAGCATTGGCTTTTAAGTTCAATGAAGAACTAGGTTTCGTTCTTCCAATGTGTTGGAAAGTGTAACTAGGTTCAGTCTTCATAATGACTAGTAATTATGAAAGACAAATAATAAAATGTATTTTTGTAATACTTGCATCATGGGTTTCATGAGCAAGGAAGTTTTATTATAGGTCAAAGACTTCTTCTTGATGTCTTTAGGAATTGTCATCTTGTCATAAATGTATAATTTCGAGTCATGTATATGAAGGAGTATTACACTTGTAAAGGACATTCATTGATGTAAAGTATGCCTCAAGACCTTGTCAATATGCTCATGGAAGTGGGCTCAATGTAAAGCTAGTATATCTCCCTGAACAAGTCGGCTCAAATATGTTGAAGACTCTCCTTGGTAAAGTCGGTCTACCCATAGATGATCATGTCGGCCTAGAGCACGAGAGACAACCTCTATAAATAAGGAGACTACAACCTCCTTGTCAACACATAAATTCGAACAAGTTTGAAATAGGTGAGCGAGTTAAGTGTCTGAAATTGGTGCAAAGATTGGAGGGCAATCAGCGAAGAAGGCAAGGACATATCTGGCTTTGTGTTGGGTCTATCCATCTCAGTCAAGGTTTGCTATATATATCCGAACTGCACTGCGAGGAAGAGGACAAGGTCTCGGTCTAAGAAGCTCGGATTAGTAAACAATGCGAAGAAGGAAGGATACCTCAACAAAGAACAGACTTGCAATAAGTGCGAAGAAAGAAGGACTGTCATCAAAGAAGTAAGGGCATTCTCATCTTTGTTTTGAGTTCACTCCATGCTACAAAGATCTCAAATAGGTCGAGGACAAGCACAATGAGGAAAGAAGGTAATCACAACGTAAAGGAGATCAATCCTGAGTTCGAATACTCTTCAGGAAGGTCGAGGCCTATCACAACAAAAGAAGTCTCACATATATGGTCTTGAGTTGCAGTAATAAGGAGACCTAGAAGTGTGGTGTAGTGTAGTGCAGAAAAAGAAGATCATCATAGGGAGCCAAGAAGAGTAAGTGACAAGGGTCATGAGGCATACTGGGGTCAAGGTCCGTGTCATGGTCATGGTACTTGTCAATTGAAGATCTAGAAGAAGAATTACTTTCGGATTTACCTCTCCAAGAGGGAGTGGTTTTGGCCTGGTCTTGAAGAGCCAAAATTCTGTGTCTCTTGTGTTTTGATAATTGACTTGATGAAGAACATAATAAGCTAATGAAAATAAGATCTAAGCAATAAAAGCATAACAAGTATAACACAAGTAGTTACCAAGTAAGAGAATTGAATTAAACACTGCCCTACCAAATTCTCAACATAATGGAGTTGCCAAGAATGAAATATCAATGATTTCTATAGGAACCAGACACGTGTTTCATGTCCCCGACAAGGACACCAAAAATCTTACCACACAATCTAGCAAGGGCCCTAGGAGGGGTACTTGAAGGAAAACTACTAAGAAAAATGGAAACAACGGAACAAGGACCCATTGTCACCTCAGTCAATGTCCCATGCACTTTACGGACTTTCACCGATGGGAGGAGTCCCAATATGGAGGAAATTCACTAGAAAGATGAGGTCAATGACAAGGTACAATGTGATTTCCAAAGCCAATTCAAAGGAGAGGCTTAAATGATGGCTCACTTGCTTCAAAAGCAAGAGAGGCGCTCTCCAAGAAAGGCTTATGGGTAGGAGGATCAAACCTAGGTGAAAAAGGTGTTCAATAAAAGAGATATACCTTGATCTAGGCTTCCTAAAAAAAGGACCTCTCTTAAGGTTTTTTGAGATAAGATCATATGATGATTGGGAATGTTATCTATGATAACACTTAGAAATAGTTTTTTAGTCAATTGGTCAAATTAGCTAGGGTTTTAAATTTTCTCAAAATAAAATCACATCTACAAAAGTCAATTTGGTCATATAGTCAGTTTGTAGGGTCAATTTGAGTTTAAATGGGGTCTATCATGGAAGTTAAAATCCAAATTTTCATGTGTCGGGCTTATTTGGTCATGATTGGTGTTTAGACAGTTTCGTAGAAATTCGTAGCAAGTTCAGTTACGAAAACAAATTATTTGCTACAAAAGTTCCTAAAACTTTCGCAGCAAATTTGTCACATCTACCACTTGTTTCTCTACGAAACTCTGCATCGGTTACTAACGGTACTTAAAAAAAATGGTTGTGGGTAAGGGTCATGATGGATCATGTACATATTTTAGAGCTTACCTTTATCCATTATCCCCAAACACTCACACCGTAAAGCTGATTCTTACCTCGTTCCTTTCACTTTGAGCTTGGACTTGCTGTCATAGGAAAGTCTTTTATTGTCATAGGGAGGTCTAGCTGTCATTAGGTAAACTTACAGGTGGCAAGAAGTTGCTCTCAACGTGTTGCAGCCATGGCACAGAAGAAGCAATACAAAGGAGGCTCAGTGAAGTTGTAGAGTTTTCATGGACAAATTGCTAAGGATTTTGTTGTAAATTTCACAAGAACTCTACCATTGTGCAGGATGCTAAAGCATGTGTACAAAAGGAACAAATGGCTGTAAGCAAACAAGAATAAGTTATAGAGACAAGTCAGAGCGTCAAAGACTCAAATTGAAATGATTAAGGTGGAGCTTGCAAAAAGAAATCTCAAAATCATTACTGAGGTAGATGCCCCTTGAATATGATAAAATCCTAAATTTTTGCCTACTCTATGTTTAATCAATATTTTTAGTAGTAGACAGACATGTATAAGCTATCAGAAATGACATGGAGATGGAAGAAATCATAGAAAGACAAAATCTCAGAAATTTGATAGTTTCATAGCAACTCCCTATATTGAAGGTGAATATTTGCTACAAATTTGTTGTAGCTTTTCATGGAGGAAAAAGCAAGTTTAAACCTCATTTAAGGGAGTGCTCAAAGCATGTGTTGAGCTTATAAACACTCATGAAGACCCCAGAACTATCAGAAAGATCAGATAGCTTGCAGAAAGGTGTTTCTTAGAATTTGCTACTGAATTTTTGCTACGAAAATTCTGGAAATGACTATTTTAGTAGTCAACTTCAAGCTCACTTTCTGACCAAATGGAAAAGGATTTTGGAAATCTAAAAGAGGTTTTTCTTCAGCACGAGCTCATCTGCAAAAGGCTCTCTCAGTTTTTGCAGAACTATCAGGGTTTGGAAAATACACACTAATCTTTGAGGCCTATTTTATGAAATTTTTTCCTAGCTAGATTTGTTGCAGAAAATTTGAAATTCGACTTGGTGGAGGTCTAGCTCAGCAAGGTCAGCATCCACTTGGCATGATGACACATCAACAGTCCAACACATTCAGAAAATCAGTGGGGTTTGATAAGGTCCACAAACATAATTTTGTTGAGCTATTTAATGATTGAAGAGTCCTATTTGTATTGAAACTCTGCAAAACATAAATATCCCTAAAAAGGCTCTGTGAGTTGTAATTCAATTAGAGCTAGGTCTCTTAGCTAAAGCATCGAGTCTTAGCCCAGGTGTTAGACTTTTGTAATGAGGACCTCACTCATGTAGCATCAGTTTCATAGCAATTTGATTACTTGGAATTCATCTTATATGCTCCAACTTCCTTCATTTGCTATGTTTTTACTGTAAATGCTTATCTCACACCATTTCGTAGCCAAAATTGCCTCAGCGTCCATGAAAACAGTGATGTTTGTAATTGATTTTCCTTAACTGACTCCATGCCCAATGGTGGTTGTCATCATACTCTTTCATCTGCAAAAATCACATGAAAAGTACATAATTAGCCTTCTGATGTTTTGAGTTTTATACTGAGAATCTTATAGGTATTTTGAGAGAGCCCTATCAGACTAGAAGGGCTAACTTCCAATTAAAGTTGGTTTGAAATAGTTATGTTGGGTTGATGGTTGACACAAACCAACTTGCTCTAGCCCAGTGATAACATTTTGATGTGTCTTCCGGGAGACGAAAAGCTCCATTTCCTGGATTTCTTTGAGTCTCTTCATTCTGATTGTTGAGGGTAACATGAAATCAGAGTTTTATTTTGAAGGTTGTGATATTACCCTGGCGATTGCAATCTCAAAAGACATAGAAGATCAAAGCTTCATAGTGACTCCACTGCTTTAATATCACTAGCTTGAAGAAGTTCCAAGATGAGTTCTACTGCAAGAAGAAATGCCATGTATGCTCCTATGGATTGGTCTCACATCTATGGTTTTCCAAATCCTATGTCTTGTGTTGATTGGTCAACTCTTCTTCCCATGTTCAAAGATGAAAAGAAAGATGATGTTGGTATGCATTTGGTTAAATTCCATATACATGTATGTAGACTGAGGGTTTAGTTTCCTGAGGATTGTCTCATGAAGATGTTTATGGCTACCCTAGAAGGCAAAGCTAGAGTATGGTATGAAGGGTTGAAATCAAGAAGCTTGTGTTCTCTTAAAGATTTCCATAGAATATTTTTTGGACATTATGGGAAGTCTCATCCTGCATCACCACTGTTTGAAGACCGTTGTAATATTTGGAAAGGTTTCATTCAATATATTAAAAGTATTGATTATGATGTAGAATGTATGGATGATGAGGAGATATTAGAGGCACTTTATGAATTTTCTTCACAAGCTAGTTGTCATGATGATCAAGAAATTTTCCAACAAGCAGATGTCTCTTCTTTAGTTGAAGATGAAATGGATTAGCAATTTGACAGTCAAGTCATATTACATGAAATTTATGAGGATTTGCAGCCTTGTCAATCTATATGCAGTCAAAGGTATGAACCAAATCATTCAAATTGTTTTTCAACCCATTCCTTTTCTAAGACTTTATGTCAAGAAGAAACTCCTCAAGATCAGGGTGTTGAAAATACATGCATGAAAATTATGAACAGTGAGGTAACATGTGATGAAAGTTCATTTTTAGGTAAGCCCGAGCTACATGAAGAGTTGAATATACAGGTTTTACCTATTCTATTTTGGGATCATCAAAATGACATGGATGATATGCATAAAGTTGTTTGTATAAGAGCTGTTAGTGTTCATAATCAAGATGACAGTCCTCAACCAAAAGTTAAAACTACCAAAGATTACATCTGATTTGTTTGATAAGAAAAAAATTAGTTTTGATACACACAATATGGATGTCATATTTGAAGATGTTCAAGGATGCATGGATGGTTTTGTTGATTTACACGAAAGGGACGACAAATCTATTGTTGCCTTTTAATTTGATGATGTTCTTGGAATTGAAGACATAGGACAAAAGAAGCCATTAGTGATGAATGAATTCATCCCTTATGTTTTTCCTCATCAAGAAGAGGTGATTTTTCATGATTATCAAGATCCTTTGGTAACTCTATTCTAGTCATCAGTGAAGGTGGAGTTTCTTTCATTTATAAGTTCAGGTTATGGATTCAATTTTTTACTTTGAGTTGCCAATACATGGTCCACTTAAGAACAATCAAGAAGCCCAGATGTTAAATCAACTCTTTGACTCGTTATACTGGAGGTTTCATATTGCTTGAGTTAAGCAGGTGCATTTTCAGATGTTAGAGTAGGGTTATTAGTACATAAATAAGCTTGTTGGGAAATCATTTTCTTTAGCTTTAGGCTACATTTTGCAGTTGTCAGATTTAGTTTGCACAATAGCTTGATATCATATTGCAACAACAGTAGTTAGTTTCTTGTTGCTTTTCAGTTTGGTGAATGGGTTTCAATGTAGTTTTCAAATTGGGATCAGTCCAATGGTTAGGCACTGGAGCTGCTGGTTCTTTGCTGCACCACAGGGGCACAACATCCCCATTGGAGCCACTGTTATCTATGATAACACTTAGAAATAGTTTTTGAGTCAATTGGTCAAATTAGCTAGGGTTTTAAATTTTCTGAAAATAAAATCACATCTACAAAAGTCAATTTGGTCATATAGTTAGTTTGTAGGGTCAATTTGAGTTTAAATGGGGTCTATCATGGAAGTTAAAATCCAAATTTTCATGTGTCGGGCTTATTTGGTCATGATTGGCGTTTAGAAAGTTTCGCAGAAATTCATAACAAGTTCAATTATGAAAACTGAGTATTTGCTACGAAAGTTCCTGAAACTTTCGTAGCATATTTGTCACATCTGCCACCTGTTTTGCTACACTCTGCAACGGTTACTAACGGTACGTTTAAAAAAAAAGGTTGTGGGTAAGAGTCATGCTGGATCATGGACATATGTTAGAGCTTACCTTTATCCATTATCCCCAAACACTCGCACCGTAAAGCTGATTCTTACCTCGTTCCTTTCACTTTGAGCTTGGACTTGCTGTCATAGGAAAGTCTTTTACTGTCATAGGGAGGTCTAGCTGTCATTAGGTAAACTTACAGGTGGCAAGAAGTTGCTCTCAACGTGTTGCAGCCATGGCACAGAAGAAGCAGTACAAAGGAGGCTCAATGAAGTTGTAGAGTTTTCATGGACAAATTGCTAAGGATTTTGTTGTAAATTTCACAAGAACTCTACCATTGCGCAAGATGCTAAAGTATGTGTACAAAAGGAACAAATGGCTGTAAGCAAACAAGAATAAGTTATAGAGACAAGTCAGAGCGTCAAAGACTCAAATTGAAATGATTAAGGTGGAGCTTGCAAAAAGAAATCTCAGAATCATTACTGAGGTAGATGCCCCTTGAATATGATAAAATCCTAAATTTTTGCCTACTCTATGTTTAATCAATATTTTTAGTAGTAGACAGACATGTATAAGCTATCAGAAATGACATGGAGATGGAAGAAATCATAGAAAGACAAAATCTCAGAAATTTGATAGTTTCGTAGCAACTCCCTATATTGAAGGTGAATATTTGCTACAAATTTGTTGTAGCTTTTCATGGAGGAAAAAGCAAGTTTAAACCTCATTTAAGGGAGTGCTCAAAGCATGTGTTGAGCTTATAAACACTCATGAAGACCCCATAACTGTCAGAAAGATCAGATAGCTTGCAGAAAGGTGTTTCTTGGCATTTGCTACTGAATTTTTGCTACGGAAATTTTGGAAATGAATGTTTTAGTAGTCAACTTCAAGCTCACTTTTTGACTAAATGGAAAAGAATTTTGGAAATCTAAAAGATGTTTTTCTTCAGCACGAGCTCATCTACAGAAGGCTCTCAGTTGTTGCACAACTATCAGGGTTTGGAAAATACACACTTATCTTTGAGGCCTATTTTACAGAATTTTTCCTATCCAGATTTGTTGCAGAAATTTTGAAATTCGACTTGGTGGAGGTCCAACTCAGCAAGGTTAGCATCCACGTGACATGATGACACATCAACAGTCCAACACATTCAGAAAATCAGTTGGGTTCGATAAGGTCCACAAACATAATTTTGTTGAGCTATTTAATGATTGAAGAGTCCTATTTGTATCGAAACTCTGCAAAACAGAAATATCCCTAAACAAGCTCTGTGAGTTGTAATTCAATTAGGATTAGGTCTCTTAGCTAAAGCATAGAGTCTATCCTACGTGGTAGACTATTGTAATGAGGACCTGACTCTATATATGTGGGACTTTTTCACTTTGAAGAAGTTGATGGATAATATGAGAGAACCACCCTTGTAATTTTTTTTTTTACAGTTAATATACATTTGCAGCAAACTGTCTTTTTCACCTGAGATTCTGTTTTTTCACATACGTTTTACCTCCATGTTTCATGTATTGTTATCAGTTTCATAGCAATTTGATTACCTGGAATTCATGTTATATGCCCCAACTTCCTTCATTTGCTATGTTTTTACTGTAAATGTTTATCTCACACCATTTCACAGCCAAAATTGCCTCAGCGTCCATGAAAGAAGTGATGTTTGTAATTGATTTTCCTTAACTGAGTCCATGCCCAATGGTGGTTGTCATCATACTCTTTCATTTGCAAAAATCACATGAAAAGTACAAAATTAACCTTCTGAAGTTTTGAGGTTTATACTGAGAATTTTATAGGTATTTTGAGAGAGCCCTCTCAGACTAGAAAGGCTAACTTCCATTTAAAGTTGGTTTGAAATAGTTAAGCTGGGTTGATGGTTGACACAACCCAACTTGCTCTAGCCCAGTGATAATAGGGTCCACAAGAGAGACGTAGGGGTGCCCTAACTAGGCTTAGGGTTTTAAGGTTTACCATGAAAGAGATACCTCTAAGGAGGACCCTAAGTCAAGGTAGGGAAAAGAAAGGGTTAAAATTGATCAAGCCTTGATTGAATGTAACCCTCAACAAGTCTCTCCCTATGACATTAAAAGGTTGATTCCAAAATCCGAGCTAGTGCTTGTGATTTTCTCACAAATGAACTGCTGAAAACTCGTGAAACTTGGTGAACCTTTAGAGGAGACAACAACGCAGAAGTTTCCTCTAGGGAAGGGTTCCTTAATGATGCAAGGGGCTCATTTAGGGACCCTAGGAAATAGGAAGATGGCCATGATGATAAGGGGTAGAGCTCATGTTTGGCTTTTTCCCACGTGCTAAATTTTTATGTCTCGACCATCTTTTGCATTTTGTGGTACATTTCCTGTTGTAAGTGGCCAATTATGCTTTTAACTTTATTTTAGTTGCATCGACCTCCAGGGCATCGTTTCAGGCCCGACCCAAAGTTTGGACAAGGGGAGGGGGAGGCTAAGTCCTTGTGGACCCAGTGGACAAATGTGGACCCGGATGGGAAATATATGAAAAGGGGTTTAAATTAGCAGAGGGGAGAGATGTATGTGGTGTCCGGAAGCAGGGTCACACAACCAAAATCGGGGCTTCTCATGTAGTGCCACTTCTAAAGCTAGTAGCCACTAGAGGAGATCCCACTAGACTAGGATACAAGACCAACCAAGTTGGATAAGGGGACAAGAGTACATACTAAGCTCGTTCTTTCCACCTAGTCCCCTCACTAATCCATGTTCATATTTGTCCATGATTAGTAAGCAAAAGTGCCCAATTACATAATGAAAAGCCATACCTTCGAGGTTGGAAGGCCCACTTTCAATCATATGACCATAACAGATGGGCGAGGGCACATAATGGCTAGCTCAAGTGGTGGAGAATGGTGGCAGATCGAACTGTATAGTGGCTGCAAGGGGTTGCTGGTGTTGGAAAGTGTAACTAGGTTCGATCTTCATAATGATTAGTAATTATGAATTTATGTAATGAAGAAGACAAAGATAATAAAATGTATTTTGTAAAGCTTGACTCATGGGTTTCATGAGCAAGAAGTTTTTATTATAGGTCAAAGACTTCTTCTTGATATCTTTTAGGGGTTATTTCATCTTGTCATAAATATATAATTTAGAGTCATGTACATGAAGCAAAGTTACACTTGTAAAGGACAATTTGTTGATGAAAAATGTATGCTTCAAACCCTTGTAATGCTACTTCAAGAAGTTGGCTCAAAAGTGTTGGAAATTCTCCTTGACAAGTCAACCTGTTTATAGTTGGTTATGTCAGCCCAGAGTAGAGACAATCCCTATATATATAGGGATTGCGACCTCACTATATCACCAAGGGATTTCGGATTGGGTTTGAGAAAGGTGCGGATAAAGGAGTCTACCTTTGGTATGAAAAGATAATGATAAGATAACGAAAAAGGTGAAGGACTGATCTATCTCAGATTACCTTGTACTTCTCACATAGACCGAGGGCAATCACAGTAAGAACAAGAACTGCAGTAAGTGTGAAAGGAAGGCCTTTCAGTGGTGCGAAGAAAATAGACTACTCAGCAAAGGAAAACAGATTGCAAGAAGTGCAAGAGAAAGGCTATACAAGGTTCAGTGCTAAGCTAATACATCTCTGGTATCTCAGACAAGGACTAAAGGATACATAGTGTAGAAGTAAGGCTACTACCGCAAGATAAAGATCTCAGTTCAGTGTATCAAGGGTGCAAAAATAGGAGGCTTATAAAGAGGTCTATAGGAGGTTGAGATTATACCAAGGAAAGGCAGAGAAGAAGTTCATTGTTTAGAGATAGGAACCGAGTTTCCTAATATTGGTGCAGAGCAGTGCAGAAAAAAGGATCACCTAAAGAAGCCAAGAAGAGCAGTGACAAGGGTTTTGGAGTCATACTAGTGTCAAGGGTTTAGGTCATGGTTATGGTACTTGTCATTTGAAGTCTGAAGATCTAGAAGAAGAATTACTTTCGGGTTTTCCTCTGCAAGAGGGAGAGGTTTTGGCCCTGGCTTGAAGAGCCAAAATTCTATGTCTCTTGTGTTTTGATAATTGACTTGATGAAGAACATAATAAGCTAACAAATATTAGATCTAAGTGAAA
The DNA here is from genome assembly GCA_034641835.2 of Pinus albicaulis. NCBI lineage: Eukaryota > Viridiplantae > Streptophyta > Pinopsida > Pinales > Pinaceae > Pinus > Pinus albicaulis. The sequence goes on along the minus strand of CM076578.1, from coordinate 812,663,774 downwards.
GAAGCAAAATAAGTATAACACAAGCAATTATCAAGTTAGAGAAATGAATTAAACACTGCCCTACCAAATTCTCAACATGGTATCAGAGCTAAGGTACTGAAGACAAGAAAGGGCTATTTGACAAGAAGACACACAAGATCAAAGATCAGTTTTTCTAGAAGGCATCAAAGTAAAATTTAGGAATCTCCACTGAAGAATCAATCTTCAAATCTAGGAAGATCTTCACTCATTCAAGAAGGAGCAGTTTGCAGAAATTGGAGAATCCCTCAATCCATTTCAAAGGGATCAAAGACCTTACTCAAAGAACTCACACAAGAGGAGAAGCAAGATCACGGAGGTAATCTTTTCAAGTAATCTAAAGCTATCTCGTGATTGAAGCCAAATCATCATTTTGCTGAAGGCATCATCAAGCCATCCTTGATCATCATCATCATCAAGGATTAAAGGTGATCTTTCTCTTTTCACCTCTCTTAAAGAAGCCAATCTAAGAAGGAGCTCCTGCTACTATCAACATCATCATCAACAAGGAAGCTGGTAGAACAAGAGAAACATCTATTCAAGTAAGTATCTTTATGACTTCATTTGAATCTGTCAAAATGTCTTTTGCAAAGAAAGCAACAAACTGTTTGGGGTTTCAAACTTTCTTGCATGGAAAAAAAGGACAATGAAGTCATGCCAAATACATGAAGGGAGACATAAGAGCCCAAAGTATTTTATAGAATCCACAAAGGACTCTCTCATCCCCTATGTATCAAACCTAGAATCTTCAAAAGAAATATATGACAAAATTGGTGGAGCTATTCTCGATGAGTACTACAGGAAAAGTAATGTCTATACAGGTTGAAGATGTCAAGAGAAGGAATAACTTCATACTTTATGAAGTACGAGATCAATTGCAGGAATTGGGAGAAGTGATATCTGATAATAAATGACTACAGTGGTGTTGAATGCTCTACCGAAGGGATGGGGAAACTTCACTTCAAGTATCTATGAGAAGAAAGAAGCAACACTATTCTAGGATATATGGTCTCTATGTAAGATAGAAGAGACTAGGTTAAAATCTAAAATGGATATAGGATCAAATGAAGAGAATCAAGCCTATGCTGCCTGTGAAAATTTACAAACAATTGTAGTGATAGATTTATTTCTCTTACTTATTATTTCAATAAGTTATTATTCAGAAATCTTCCGGCAAATATCGAAATAAATACAACTGCAACATTCACAATTATATATGTAGAGAAATAAACAGTAGAGAACATAAGCACAAGAATCAATCACATGTACACAATTATTTTTGGACAATTTTCCCCGGAAAAACCCAGTGTGGGAAAACCGGTGCAACAGATGAGGGTTTTATTAATTCTTCAACAAATGATACTTTACAGAGAAAATATACGGCAGATAAATTCTGAACCACCTGACACTGAATTTCTGGCTTACTCAGACAATTCTCTGACACCCAGAACAACCCCTGAATGCCCTTGTGTCTCTCTGTGTGATTCACTGCGCAGTCCCAGCGCTGGACTGCGTGGGGTCTCTGCGCTGTAGCCTCAAGCTGCCTCCAGTGACCCACTACTACCCTCCGACCCTGATCTTGATCACCCCTGACCTCCTCCTTCTGCTTCTGCAACTTCTCACCCTACAACTCTCCCACTGAGATTGAATTCTACATTAGAAGATTCATACTCTGACTTATTAATACCTTTTAATTATTTCATTTCCCTAAGTTTAAACTTAGGGTCTTCATTAAAATAATTAATTATTTTAATAAGTCATGAACCGAGTGGAATTTCCACAAACTGTTTCTAGGTTCTTTGGAATGCTGCTATCCAAGCCTCCCTGCAAAGTTTGAGACTTGGAACACTTCTGGATGCTACAAAAGTTAACACTCCCTCTTAGCGAGGAAGGTGTTCCAACAATATGCCTGCTGCATGCTACTAATCTCAAGATTCTGCTCCCCCATCTGCTGCGTTGCTGCCTCCTATACTATTTCCTTTGACACTGCCACTGTCACTTGCTGCCTTTGTACCACAACTCCCTCTGAATACCGAATCCTACATTCCTGCTACTGGAAGGGATTCTTCATCATCCCCATCTTCTCTCTGAAGTAGACAAACTTTGTCTTTCCTAGAGCCTTTGTGAGGATGTCTGCCACCTGTTCTCTTGTTGGAGTGTACTGCAATTGAACAACTCCACGTTGTACACAGTCCCTAATGAAGTGACACCGGATGTCAATATGTTTCGATCTATCATGAAACACAGGATTCTTAGAGAGCTTTATGCAACTCTAATTATCACATAAGATGTTGGTCGCTTCCATTTTCTCCTTGAGTAGATTCAATAGCAGTTTCATAAGCCATATGACTACGCACGAAGTTGTGCTGGCTGCCATATACTCTACTTCTGCTAAACTCAGTGCCACAGACTTCTGTTTCCTACTGCATCAGGAAGTCATTCCTGATCCCAGACTGAAACACTACCCACTGGTACTCTTCTGATCAACTGAATTTCCAACCCAATCTGCATCAATGAAACCACTCAACTTGACATCATTGTCACGGGTGTACTTCAATCCAAGCTCGACTGTCCCTCAAAGGTACCTAAGAACATGCTTCGCTGCTGCCCAATGTGCCCTCTTCGGTTCCACCATGAAATGATTGAGGGTATTAACAACATAACAGATGTCTGGCCTTGTATTTACTAGATACATCAATGACCCTATAAGCTGCTTGTACAGTGTAGGATTAGCTTCATCATGTTCGGACGTGTCGATTTTCCTCTAGTTGGTGATCATTGGAGTGGTCATGGGCCTACAATCCTCCATCTAAAATCTCTTCAGAATCTCCGTAGTTTTTCTTCCTTGACCAAGAAAGATCTCCCCATTCTGCTGCCAAAATTCCAACCCCAGAAAATAGTGCATCCGTCCTAGATCCTTCATGTAAAATTCTTCAGCCAAATTCTTCTTGCAATCTATGATGAGCCTTGATGATCCTGTCAAGAGCAGACCATCCACATACAACACCAGTATCGAAGGTTCACTCCCTACTCTTAGGTAGTAGAGATTGGGACCTGCATCACTCTTGACGAATCCCATCTTTTGTAGGTAGCTGTCAATTCGACCATACCAAGCTCTAGGAGCTTGCTTCAATCCATATAATGCTTTCTTTAATCTGCACACATGAGTTTTCTGATCATGTGTCTCAATGCCCTCCGGTTGTTATATATATTATATACACTTCTTCTTCTATCACACCATTCAAGAATGTCGTCTTGACGTCCATCTAGTGAAGTTTCCATCCTATCTGCGCAGCAAGGGATATCACGGCCCTGATAGATGTGTACCTGGCTACTGGGGTGAAGTTTTCTTCATAGTCTATTCCTTCCTTCTGAGCATACCCCTTAGCCACAAACTTGGCTTTAAATTTCTCGATGCTACCATCTGCAACATACTTGATCTTGTAAATCCACCTAGATCCTACAACTGATCGCTTTTGGGGTCTGGGTACTACTTCCCAGACATCATTTGTCATGATGGAACTGTACTCTTCCACCATTGCATCAACCCACACCTGGTGTTGAGCTGCTTCCTGAAAACTAGAAGGTTCTCCAACTTGAGCAACCAAGGCTTGATACTTTTCAAGCTGCTTACGCTGTCTCTTCTCATTTCGGGGGATTTCGACAAAGTACTATACATCCTTCAGAATCTGTCGAAGTTCCCTGCACGTTCTTCCACTAGTGGGTGGATTTACCGACTCTCCTTCTTGCAAATCCTCAGGAGACACATCCTTTGGATCACTATGCCTTAGAGAGGCAACTGAATTTTCTGCTGCTGGTTGTTGGGGCTGGACCAGAGGCTCTTCCTCTAACTGCGTAGCAGAAAGCAGTGCTCGTGATCTTCTGAAGGCCTTCTCCTCCATAAACTTCACATCCCTTTGCACCACCACTTTCCTTCTCTCAGGAATGTAGATGCGATAAGCCTTTGCATTCTCGCTGTATCCTACTAGATACCCCTTTTCAGCAGTCATCTCCAACTTCTTCCTCTTCTCATTGGGCACATGACAGTAAGCTGTACTGCCGAAGATCCTAAGTGACTCACTTCAGGCTTGTTGCCAGTGAAGACACTTTCTGGCGTGATCTTTCCCAGTGTAGTGTGAGGAGTCCTGTTCTGAATGTAGACAACTGTATTACATGCTTCAACCAATAGAAATTTGGGCATGTCTTGGTCATACATCATAGCTCTGGTTGCTTCAACAATAGTCTGGTTCTTCCTTTCTGCCACACCATTCTGTTTCAGATTGTATGGGGTTGTCCATTCTCTTTTGATGCCTTCCCTTGCAAAGAAACCGGTGAATTCTTTATCTATATATTCACCACCATTATCTGATCGCAACACCTTGATCCGCTTCCTTGTCAGATTTTCCACCAGAGGCTGAAACTCTTTAAATCGACTGAAGACTTCATCCCTGGTCTTCAAGAAGTAGATCCAAGTTTTGCTGGAATGGTCATCAATAAAGGTGACGAAATATTCAGCACCGTTAAGAGCTCTAGTGGACATCGACCCACAGATATCTGAGTGTATTAGATCCCACACACCGTTGGCCCTATTGTTGCTTCTCTGATATGCTGCCTTGGCATATTTCCCCAATACGCACCCCTTGCAGACATCATCTCATTTGGTGCTCAGTTCTGGAACACCTGTGACAGTCTTCTGGAGAGTTCTCAATGCCCCATGATGCAAATGCCCCATTCTTCTGTGCCATAGCTCATTTAGGTCCGTTTCATCTGCGTTGCCAACTAGTGCCATTGGAGAATCAAGTTGTAGCTTGTACAGTTTGTTGCTTCTTACCTCGATTTGTGCCTTCTTCTTCCAACTGGGGTGCTTGACGTAGACTGTATTGCCAATAAAGTAGACGTCATATCCTCGGTTTTGAGGTTGTGACACCGAGAGTAGATTCATCCCCAAACCCGACACATGTAGTACATTAGTGGCCCGGACTCTGTTTCCTGCCTCGGTCTGGAAAACTATGGTACCTCTCCCAATGGGAGTGCACTTTGCTTTATTACCCATGGTTATTTTGAAATTCATCTGCTCTTCTTGGTAGTCGGAAAAACAGTCCCGTACTCCCGTCATGTGAGTAGAGGTTCCGTTGTCAGTATACCAGACTTCTGAAGACGCAGTGCTCGATACACAAGCAAAATCTTCTTCTAGTCTGGATGCCAATACAGAGACATCGTGATCCATCTGTTCTATTGTGCTTCATCCCCCTCCTGGAGAATTGCGTGAACCCTTCTGCGTTGTTGCTGCAACAGTAGATTTCCGTTCACTGATAGATGCTCCCTCTCTGTTTTTCATCTCTGGCTTTGATACCCTGCGAAAATTTACAAACAATTGCAGTGATAGATTTATTTCTCCTACTTATTATTTCAATAAGTTATTATTCATAAATCTTCCAGCAAATATTGAAATAAATACAACTGCAACATTCACAATTATATATGCAGAGAAATAAATAGTAGAGAACATAAGCGCAAGAATCAATCACATGTACACAGTTATTTTTGGACAATTGTCCCCGAAAAAACCCAATGTGGGAAAACCAGTGCAACAGATGAGGGTTTTATTAATTCTTCAGCAAATGATATCTTTACAGGGAAAATATATGGCAGATAAATTCTGAACCACCTGAGAGTGAATTTCCGGCTTACTCGGACAATTCTTCGACACCCTAAACAACCCCTGCATGCCTTTGGGTCTCTCTACGTGATTCATTGCTCAGTCCCAGTGCTGGACTACGTGAGTCTGCGTGGAGACTACGTGGGGTCTCTGCGCTGCAGCCTCACGCTGCCTCCAGTGACCCACTGCTGCCCTCCGACCCTTATCTCGATCACCCTTGACCTCTTTCTTCTGCTTCTGCAACTTCTCGCCCTGCAACTCTCCCACTGAGATCAAATTCTACATCAGAATGGATCTCCTTCGGGTACTGAGTGTATGCCTAGCTTGTTTTCCAAGTGACCCTCAAGCCTTCTTTTATAATCTTCCTGTTGGAGAACCAACGGCCCAGATTAAAAGATTAATCAATGGCTAAGATTAAAACTTGACTTGATCCATGTTTTCTAGAAGATTCGCACTCTGACTTATTAATATCCTTTAATTATTTCATTTCCATAAGTTTAGACTTAGGGTCTTCATTAAAATAATTAATTATTTTAATAAGTCATGAACCGAGTGGAATTTCCACAAACTGTTTCTGGGTTCTTTAAAATGCTGCTGTCCAAGCCTCCTTGCAAAGTTTGAGACCTGGAACACTTTCGGATGCTACAAAAATCAACACTGCCATGTCAAGGAGAAAGGGAAGATTCAGTAAGTTTGGTCCTCAGAAGAAAAGGAGAAACATGGATAAGATACGATGCTATGGATGTAATGAACTTGGGCATTATAAGAAGGATTGTCCCAAATCTAATGAGGACAAGAGGAAAAAGGAAGAAGCCCATATTGCCCGAAGAAAGGAAAGAACCTGATGCAAAAGAAATCTAAGAAAGAAGAAGTGAAAGATCTCTACTATGATTGAAATCATCTTCCACTTTAAGAGGTTTGTGTCAATTGTAAAATACTATGTTAGGAAGCATGGTATATTAGATAAATGCATAACTCCAGGATTGGCATCATGATTGAAGCATTGAAGGAGGAACACTCGTAGGAGGATGTCTGTAACACATATGTGACATCTATGCTATAAGTGGCTCTTGGGAACCTCACTGAAAACAACATCTATAGAAGGCAGTCATCAAGATCAAAGGTCATCATTCAATAATCACTAAGGAAACAAGTGCTGATATTTTCTAATGGAAGCCTCTTTGGATTCACTGGTTAGAAAGAAAGCAAAAGGTTTCTTTTAGAATTCTATCTTGCAAAAATTATGGGATTAGGATATGATGACATATTGATGAAGCAGGTCAAGGGAATGAAACCCTTCATTCTAAAGGAAACTTGCTGCAATATGACTCAAAGGGAAAAGGATGCGGTATATATATATATATGATGACACTGGATGCTATGAGCTCATATGGTTGCAGGTAGTATACTTTTATCTTTGGAAGTATAATCATTATAAGAAAGAAGAAACTCTTCTGATGCACAGTTTGCCAAGAGGCATGATCTACACTAGATGAAATCAATATAATGTCTTCTGATGTGGAATATGAGGTGATTGAACTGGTCAGTGAAAGTTCCTCAGAATGAAACAAAATTGTGTGGAGGAAGAGATCATGAGAAGTACAACCATGGAAAGAAGCAGTCAACATCCAAGGAAGCCAAGAAGATTTGACTAGGAGATCTCCTGGGAAGATATGTAGACTTTGATAGAAGTCTGGAAAAGTTGGAGACCCTTGACAATACATATATTTAAGAGATGTGCCAATCTGTAAACAAAGGATGCCGATGCCCACAAGAAGATGTCATGATGAAAGATCATTACTGAGGTAACTTTTGATTTAAAAGTTCATATTTATAATTAATCAATATATGATGACCTTATGCAGGGCTTCTAAAGGGAAGTATATGTCTTCCACAATTAATAACCATATGGCATGATGAAAGATCCTTGAAAGAAATAAGTTCCTAAGTAGAGCATCATGACATGAAGCTAGACCAGATGAGAAGATTGATGGATCACTTTCTGAAGACATGACTCATGGATGAAAGTGATGGATGATCTATGCCCTATGAGGAGATCCCAAAGTTGAAGGCTCCTCAATTCATGACATCAATGGAAGGAGTCTCTCATGAGCAGCTGGATGTTTTCATCATTGCTGCTGCAGGTCCCTAATTAAGAAGGAGCCTGGTAATAAGCTTCTTACTTGATAAAAACTTGAAAGTAATTCCGTGGGATCCTGGACAAGTCCTTGGCTAAGAGGGAGCTTGAAAGCAAGTCCCTGGGACCCTAGACAAGTCATTGGATAAGAGGGAGACTAGTTAATAAGTTTCTTACTTGGAAGAAACTCGGTAATTCCTAAGCCAAGACGGAAGCTTAGGAATATGTTCTTCCTAGTTAAGAGGGAGAGATAGACACATCATTCTGGAAGACCAAATGCGAGATTGGGTAATTATCTGGCATTCGATACTCTTTTGGGATGCATTAGGGCATCTATGGAAAGAGTAGTCGTGAAAGAATGGATATTCTTTAAGGATTCGCTATCCCGATAAGAATAGTCCTTAGAGGTCATATTCAGTGAACAACTGGGTGGAGCAAGTACCTTGGAGACAATGATGATGGTGTCTATAATCATTGGTCTCACCAGCATTGTAGCTCTTGGTCTCGTGGAGACATGAAGTTGTTAGTTAAGGCCTTGCACTGTGACAATGCTGGACAATAGGATGCCATAACAGATGATTACCAATCAAATTCTTCTTATGAGATTCTTTAGATTGAAAGTGACCATGTACCATTATGAATACCTCCCTAGTTAAGAGGAGGTGTTGGAAAGTGTAACTAGGTTTGGTCTTCATAATGACTAGTAATTATGAATTTATGTAATGAAGAAGACAAAGATAATAAAATTTATTTTTTAAAGCTTGACTCATGGGTTTCATGAGCAAGTTTTTTCTATTATAGGTCAAAGACTTCTTCTTGATGTCTTTTAGGGGTTTTGTCATTTTGTCATAAATATATAATTTAGAGTCATGTACATGAAGTAAAGTTACACTTGTAAAGGACAATTTATTGATGAAAAATGTATGCTCCAAACCCTTGTCATGCTACTCCAAGAAGTCGGCTCAAAAGTGTTGGAAATACTCCTTGACAAGTCGGCCTATTTAAAGTTGGTTATGTCGCCCAGAGTAGAGATAGTCCCTATATATATAGGGATTGCGGTCTCACTATATCACCAAGAGATTTTAGATTGGGCCTGAGAAAGGTGCGGATGGAGTCTACCTTTGGTATGAAAACATAAGGATAAGATAACAAAAAGGAGGAGGACTAATCTATCTCAGATTACCTTGTAGTTCTCACATAGACCGAGGGCAATCACAGAAGAACCAGAACTGTAGTAAGTGCGAAAGGAAGGTCTTTCACTGGTGCGAAGAAAATAGACTACTCAGCGAAGGAAAACAGTTTGCCAAAATTGCAAGAGAAAGGCTATACAAGGTTCAGTTATAAGCTAATACAACTTCAGTATCTCAGACAAGGACTGACGGATACATAGTATAGAAGTAAGGCTACTACCGCAAGATAAAGATCTCAGTTCAGTGTATCAAGGGTGTAGAAATAGGACGCTTATAAAGAGGTCTCTAGGAGGCTGATATTATACCAAGGAAAGGCAGAGAAGAAGTTCATTGTTTAGAGATAGGAACCAAGTTTCCTAATACTGGTGCAGAGCAGTGCAGAAGGAAGGATCACCTAGAGAAGCGAAGAAGAGCAGTGACAAGGGTTTTGGGGTCATACTAGCATCAAGGGTTTAGGTCATGGCTATGGTACTTGTCAATTGAAGATCTAGAAGAAGAATTACTTTCGGGTTTTCCTCTCCAAGAGGGAGAGGTTTTGGCCCTTGCTTGAAGAGCCAAAATTCTGTATCTCTTGTGTTTTGATAATTGACTTGAGGAAGAGCATAATAAGCTAACCAAGATAAGATCTAAGTGAAAGAAGCAAAATAAGTATAACACAAGCAATTATCAAGTAAGAGAATTGAATTAAACACTGCACTACCAAATTCTCAACAATTGGCTGCCAGTTGAAGACAAATCTAGGAGAAAAATTCTCCTATGGGTGTCACCCACTGGTGGTGGGTAACATGGCCGACTTGTACTTTGGAGGTTTCCAAGACTTTCTAGACTCAAAATAAATTCTTTTACAAGATATATTTTGCTTGAAAGGGTCTCATAAACATGATGTTTACTCTCTTGACTCATGAGAATATATCCTATGACCTAAAAAACGCTAGAAGCACGAAGAACATGCCTTTACCTAGAAGACCATCAATAAAGAGCATGAAACGCGTGATTTATTATAATAACTTTTTCTTTTCTTCTGTTTTTTGTTACATAAGATACATTGAAATGAGTACAACAACAATTATGAAGACCAAAACTAGTTACATTTCCAACACTCCCTCTTAACAAGGGAGGTATTCATAATTGTACAACTAGTACAACATCATTCTCAAATTGAAGATTTCATATAAGAAGAGTCGGATTGATAAGCCAAACTATAAGCATCATCATTATGACCAACATTGTTCTTGAGGCCTAACAAGACAAACTCAACTTCATTCGAGGGCATTATGCTTGGAGGATTTACATGTGATACCACACTACCTCTACAAGGCACATACCCCATCCAAATGTTCACAAGGTATGTCCTTTTATGACTATTCTTATCTTGGATTTCCATTCCTGAATCCTCAAAGAATATTGGTCGTCTTCGACCACTCTTATCTTGGATACTTGTCCCATTCTCAAAGAGTGTCGGTAACTTTCCCTTCTTGGATGTTTTATCCTCAAGGAAACCACAAATGCTTATCCAATCCTCCACCATTTTTTCTTCGTGACCTTTACTTGGACTTACGGCTGTTAGTCCTGGTCAAGTGTAGGACACATGAAGAAGAGAATGCACATGTGATGTCCAACATCACTCCCTCTCAGCCAGAGAAGATACCCCTATTCCCTTTTGATTGGGGAATAGATCCTTGCTCCTATTTAAGGAGCTTTTTTTACTCCCTCTCAAATCTAGAGGGGATTTTAGACATTTTTTCAATTTTGTAGTGAACAACACAAGCCTTATAGCTTGTCTTTATAAGAGTATCAACTACTTTGTTCTTCATAGCTACATGGCTCCCTCTTTTCTTCGCAACTCTTGTATCGAGCTTACTTTCTTTCGAGGTATCATGGAGCCATCTTCACTCTTCAATCTTGTGACAGGATCCAAGTCATTGATAAGCCAAACTATAAGCATCATCATTATGACCAACGCTGTCCTTGAGGCCTAACAAGACAAGCTCAACTTCATTCAAGAGCATTATGCTGGGAGGATGTACGTATGATACTGCACTACCTCTACAAGGCACATACCCCATCCAGATATTCACAAGGTATGTCCTTTTAGGACTATTCTTATCTTGGATTTCCATCCCTGAATCCTCAAAGAATATCGGTCCTCTTTGACCACTCTTATCTTGGATACCTATCCAATCCTCAAAGAGTGTCGGTACCTTTCCCTTATTGGATGTTTTATCCTCAAGGAAACCACATATGCATATCCAACCCTCCACCATTCTTTCTTCATGACCTTTACTTAGACTTACCATTGTTAGTCCTGGTCAAGTGTATGACACATGAAGAAGAGAATGCACATGTGATGTCCAACATCACTCCCTCTTAGCTAGACAGGATATCCCTATTCCCTTTTGGTGGGGAATAGATCCTTGCTCCTATTTAAGGAGGCTTTTTTACTCCCTCTCAAATCTGGAGGAGATTTCAGACTTTTTTTGAATTTTGGAAGTCAAGACTGCAAGCCTTATATCTTTTCTTTATAAGAGTATTAGCTAATTTTGTCTTCATAGCTACATGGATCCCTCTTTTCTTCGCGTCTCGTGTATCAAGCTTGCTTCCTTTCAAGGTATCATGGAGCCATCTTCACTCTTCAATCTTGTGACAAGATCCAAGTCATTTCTCTTGCTCATCATTTTCATCTTGTCGCCATAAATGAAGGCATTATATTGAGCCTTTCCAAACTTCAAGCTGATCATATCTTTTGCATGAAAGTGATCTCCCTTATTGAGCTTTAGGTTATCTTCTTGCACTGCTACCTTTCAATCCCAAGATGAATATATCTTGACTTTCTGATTGCTAGGTATCTTATGTTGAGCTCTCCTCAACATTCTTCATATATAACTGCAATATTCTTCTAGGTAGCGAAACAATATGTTAACCAGCGAACCAATCATTAATAAATAGACTTACCTCCCCATGATGACCTTCTCGTCCAAGCATCAACATCTTTATAATCCATCTCCACAGGAATCTTCCTTCATGCATCAGAGTGCCCAAGGATCAAACTTGATTTCCAAGTTAGAAAATTTTCTTCTGGAGATTATACTGGATGTTAATCATTATTCTTACATAATCTAGAGAAAGTCTTATTTCTTTATTCATCCTTGAGTAAGTCAAATTCTTCTTTCAAGTATCATATAACCATATATTAAGCATATCTTATGACCAACTTTCTTTTACAGGATTCTGTACACAAGAATCCTATCCAAAGTATACTTCCAATATGCAGTTCTATGCTTTCATTCAATCATCTAGCCATATGTCCTAAAATGAGCTTGCATCCAGACCCATTGCATTCCTTCATCCTTCTGTATTGTTTCCATACTATATGGATTATATACTACCTTGTCATAATTCTTCTTCCAAGAACCTTCCAAAATGATGGTTCTTACAGGATCATGATGATCCACCTTAGCAAGATGACTACCTCCAACATAATGTTAGATAATTCTGGATGAACAATATGCAAAATGGTCTATATATTCTATTTTTAAAGACTAGATGATTATACAAAGAAACTTAACCAAGTAAACTCTAATTATGCTACTATCACATCCTTCTCTCTATGATGCTATACAAAATCAAGATTCTTCTAGAGTAAGAAACAATGCATACTATTCTGAAGGAAAGACCAATCTTCATAAAGAACCTGACAGAGAGGGTGCCTTCTTCAAAAGATCTTTCACATCTTTCTTCGGATTCTTCTCAAGTTCTCCCATTTCTTCAGCTACGTGAGCCTCACTTCTTTCCTTTCATTTGTTGTTATGTTGGCTTGGACAGTCCCTCTTAAAGCGTCCATATTCATTGCACTTAAAGCATCGAACCCTAGACATATATTTCTTCTTGGACTACCCAAACTTTTCCTTATTCAGCTTCTTGACTCTAGCAATAAAGGCTTGAGATTGTTCCTCTTATCTAGTGTCATCCTTTGCCTTGATCCTTGTTTCTTCCAAGATGCACTATGCCCACAACTCATCAAAAGGAGTTGAATCTTTCTTGGAGTAGATACTTGTTGCAAAGCTGCTCTATTCTGGTGGACCGTGGTAGTGCATTTAATACACATATGGTCATTTCCGAATAAGAAATCGTTTCTCCAATCCCCTGCAAGTGATCTATTAATTGAGAGATATTCATTAGAAAGGATGTCATGTCTTCATCTTTTCATTTCTTCATTTTATATAGTTTATTCCTCAAAAATGCCTTTTGTCCTGATGTACTTATAGAGTGCAAATTCACTAGCTTGTCATACATAGCCTTGGAAGTTTTCAAATTTGCAACAAATAGAACATGAGGATCCTTAATGGATTCAACTATGATCCTTTGTGCCCTTGCTTCTCCTTTCTTGTACTTTGCTAGTTCCCGAGTCTTGTTTTGCTAGGTTCAGTAATTTCACCAATAACATATTCCATTACCTCATGTTCTGTAAGTGTCAGGTCAATCATTTTCTTCCATGCTAGGAAATTTGATGGTCCAATGAGCTTATTGCTTTCCTTGCAAAAAGAACCCATATGACCTGTAGATTCAGACATAGAGTAACAATATGATACTTACTTGATGACCAAGAGTCTTCCCTTTTCTGACGATGTCTCCAACTATCTTGAGGCTTTCAAGATCTTCAAAGAGACTTCAATGATGGCTTTCAAAAGTGATAATTCCTTTGATGCTTCCTTCAGGGAGGTCTTCCAATGAGCCTTCAACTAGACCCTTTGCTCAGGAGAAAATAGCAACCTTCTTGAAATCTTCCTCTTCAGGTTCTCCTTTGATGGGAGCTTGATGTAGTTCTCTTCTAATAGGTCATTTTCTTCTTTCTTGGTGCCCTTTTGCAAATGATTTCCCTTAGCAAACCCTACTTGTGTCCACAAGATGATCCTTCCAACTGCCTTCTTGTTCACCTTAGCTCTGATACCATTTTAGAAAATGCAATGTGGTAGCTATTAATTCCAATTTCCCTTAACCTTAATACTTGTTTGTGAACTTTATTATTCTTCTTGTGTTTCTTTATTAGATTTTCTGCATCAAACAAATATCAAGAATAAAACAGTAAAGACAGTGGACACAAAAGTTAGGTTCCAAGCCAGGGCAAAACCCCTCCAAGGGGAAAACCCAAAAAAACTCTTCTCTTATTATATAATCTGCTTCAAATAAGACAACAAAGACCCAAACCCTAGACCAAGTCCTTCTGCAAGTACTAGGTTAGCCCTTGCAGCAGAACCAACTTCTAACTGCAACTTCGACCACATCCTCTTCCTTGTAATTTTGTCCTGCAATTTCGGCCTTGTACCTGCTGCAGAAACCCTAATCCAACTTCTTCTTGAGTCCTTCCTTGAGCAAGATAAGTCCTCCCAAGGTCAACGAGGTCGAGATAGAGTATTTTTGACTTGGCACATAAGTTGAACATGGGGCAGATGTAGAGGAAATTAAGGCGACGTAGTCTTCTGCTGGTATATGCAATTTAAAGTAGATGCTAAAGTTCAGAAACTGAGCATTGCAAATATGTTTTTCCTATTGGTCCTATGCATTCTATTCTATTGTATTCTATTCTATTCACATTAAGGATGGAAGCCCTAGACATAGCAATTATTTTTGTCGAATTAACTATTTTCTTGGTATCATGGTTATATCATGATTCAGTAGGGTTATGATTTAGAGTACTATAAAAAATAGTTTCTTGCCATGAATAACTAATAGGTCCGAAACTGCTAATGTTCCTCCACATTAAACTTTTGTGGATTCTTGGATGAAACTTGAAAATAGATTGTCAATATTCCGTGCTGGTTGTATTTCTACTATCTAATTCAGGTAATTCATATAAAGATTGCTGAACATTATAAACTATGATTTTGTAGGTTATCATTCCCTCTATGAATGGTATCGATCTGTTGAGAGTGAACAATTTCCTGATCCAACTGGATTGCGGATTAGGATACAGAAATGGACATTCGGAATGTACCCTGCTTGTATAAAATATTTGATGTCTGCCTTTGACATCCCTGAGGTAATGGCGGTTTAAACTTTTTATCATTTTAATGCTAATGAAAAAATTGAAATAATTTCTGAACGAAGTACTAACTAGTATTTCCATGATGTTTTGAATTTGTTTCAGCACTGATGATATTGTATGTAATTCAGGTAATGGCAGTTACACGGAGTAATATATGCAGAAATGGAATGGATACACTTCCACGTGGGTTCACTCTCATATATTACATCTGCATTTTTGTTTACTACTGGGTTTTTTCGACTCCAGTGGTCTCTCTAGTATTTGGCAGCTATTTATACATTTGCATCAACTGGCTTCATATCCATTTTGATGAAGCATTCTCTTCATTGCGTATTGCAAATTACAAGGCTTTCACTCGCTTTCACATCACCTCTGAAGGAAGTCTAGAAGTCTACACTCTTGCAGTTGACAAGGTAGGTGTCGTCTTTAGGTACATAATACTGTATCCAAGATTTCGATGACTATGTCTAGGTCTTTAAAATTGTTATTGTTTGCCCCCATAGTTTTTTTTTTCTTTGAATATGTACATACCTAACAAATGGCATCCTATATTGTATACACTCACAGGTTCCCAAGGATTGGAAGCTAGATACAAAGTGGGAAATGGAACAAAGAGCACAACTTCCTTCCCATAAGAGACAACATCCCAGCAAATGGGCTCCAAAGTCACCTTATCAGGATCCCAATTGTACAGTCAGGATCATTGACCATTTTGTTATTGAAAGACAAACTCATTGAAAATCAATCTTTGTATATTTTGGAGGGATAATAGTGCCCTTCAAGTTCAAAATATTATCTCAATGTAATTGCCATATATAATGTAAAGTAATTACTAATTAATTATCTGTGATCGTCTTGCCTCCAAATGTTATTGTGCGCGCAATCATATTCTTTACCAATGCATAACTAAATTTTATCGTATATAGCGAGAATTTGTCACCTCATACATATAATGTGTTGTTTCAATATTACACGTGATTTTCAAACTTTGAATAAATTCAATAATTTAGCGGCATGAAAAACGATTACTTATCATTTTGACCTTTGCATCAATTTTGAATTTAAAATACAGCACATGTCCTTTCTCCAGGCCACTGAAATGATTATATTGATTGAGAGAAAAATCTAGTTGAAATTCACTTAGAAGAGATGATACGAGCACATTCAGATACCTGAAATTTTCTGAATATTTTGGTTTACCTTCTAAAAATCTAAGTATGGTAGGTTGGCCCTTTTCATTGCAGCTAGGGTATAGAAAAGAAATCATCAGAAACATATCACCAAGGGTATAGAAGGAAACTTATCACAAATATAAGGGTAAATATTGGAAAAATGTGAAAGTATTTAACAAGATATAATTTGGTTCAGAAATATTGAGTATTGATGATTTGAAAAACTTGGAAAATTTGGGTGAGTTTTGAGCTATTTGCAACATTGCTATAAAATCTATTTCGGTCTTGTCCTTGAAGTTGTCCTTTGATCCAGATCTTAATAAACTAGTAATATTTCCTTCCTTTTGGGCAATCCTTTGATTCCTTCAACCCAATGCAAGGCATCGATACTCAAGAAAACCTTAATTGTTCTACCCAAGCTGCTAGTCTTGCTTGCACTAAGATCAGCCCGCTCCCTCCCCACCACCACTTGATTAGTCGTGGCCCTTGTTACCCACACACTCACCCACATGCCTAGTAACCCTTGGTCTTGTCCTTGATTGAGATCTCAATCAACAGTAATCATTGAGATCTCAATCAACTAGTAATCCTACTTTTTGGGCAATCCTTCAAACCCAATGCAAGGCATTGATGCTCAAGAAAATCTTAATTGTTCTAACCAAGCTGCTAGTCTTTCTTGCACTCAAATCAGCCCCCTCCCTCCCCACCATGTTGAATTTCCACAACCCTGGTGTCTAGGATAGAATCTTAAATCTATGACGCTACCAAACCAAGAATCTCAACAAAACTACTTTGCACAACGGAACAATATAATGTTGTAAATCAATCACGTGCACAATAGGAACAATAACAACAATATATGTAACTCAACTTCATTATATTATCAACATATAATATAATAGTATAGGGCTCCTGTACAAGGGATAATGGCTCTCAAATATACACAAGTACAAGAATACAAAATACAATGACAATCTCGCTACAATCATAACATCCATGCCATATCTCGTTCTGTTGGTCCTTTGCTTCTAATATGCTCTCTAGTTGTCCCTTAGTCCGTCAAGGAACAACACACAGAGACTCCAAGAGGCCTTCTTGCTATCACTGTTGCAAGTCACTTTTGCTACAATGAACTTTGGCTCATCCAATCTGCTCTAGGATGGCCAAGACTTGAGCATCAAATTGCCTCTTTAGTAGTCACTTTTTTCCATCAAAGTGCTACACATTAGGCTCCAACAACTTCACCCACCGTTAGTTGTCAACCTCTCTTTATGACTATTGTTCAAGCACTACACTTGGACATCTATGTTGAGAATTTGGAGGGCTGGTGTTTAATTCAAATTCTCTTCTTGATAATTACTTGTGAGCTTGAGTTACTTATGTCTTATGTTCTTTTAGCTTAGTTAATCTTTCATCAAGTCAATTATCAGAATACACAAGACACACAAATTAGGCTCCTAGAGCCAGGGAAAAACCTCTCCCTCTCGGAGAGGAAAACCTGCAAAGAATTCTTCTTATAGATCTTCAAATGACAAGTACCATGACCAAGACTTAGACCCTTAACCTAGATATGATTCCAAGACCTTGTCACAGCTTCTTCGAACTTGATTCTTCTCGTTTCCACCAATCTGCATTGTTTTGCACTAGGACTAGAGAACCCGGTCTCCAGCTTCCACTTCTTGATGCTCAGTCAAATGTAAGGACAGGATTATCTTCCCTTTGCATCTACTTGCAACTGAATGTAGTTAGGAAGGTAAATCTGAAAAATCTTCAGATTTACCTTCCTCACTTTCTCCTTTCTTTAGACATGCCTTTCTTCTTATGATCACTGTCTTAGCTTCAGCAAATCCTTCTTTCAAACATACTGCCCTTAACTTTATCTTTCACGACCTTTTCATAGTTTTGGAATCACAAGTTAATATGTAGATCAACAGTGGTATGTCTGTAGTACTTTTCCTTGCTTAAGGGTCCAAGATAGATGCTGAGATGATCTTGACAAGTCCGCACTTTATACCCTTATAGATTCGCACTTCATACACTATGAAATCTGCATTGTTCTTTATACTGATAATCTACACTTACTTACCTTAGAGATCCACACTTATTCACTTCTTAAATCCACACTGAATTCGCCTCTTAAGTCTGCACTGAATTCACCTCTTAAGTCCGCACTGAATTCAGTGTTTTATCCGCACTGTAGTTTAGAGACAAGTCTGCAGTAGGTTAAGTGTGATCCGCACTTTCCTACACCAACTAATCTGTAGTCCAGGGTAATATATAGAGGACTGTTCACATCTTTTAGGCCGACCATCCAAAAGTAATTAGGTCGACTTTAACATAGCATGTAGGCCAACATGAAGTGTAATTTCTTCAGCATTTCATGAGATATTTCTTCAGCATCGTTGAAGGTCATCTTCACTATATTTTGGAGCTTGTCTTCAACGTTATATGCGGGCTATTGAGATCTTCTTCACAAGGTCTTTGGAGCACAAACATCTAAACTAAATCCTTCATGTATATGACACTTAATTATAGAAGAAGACAAAAACCTAGAAGACATCAAGAAGAAATCTATAACCTATATAATAGAACATGAAACCCATGAAACAAGTACAAAAAAAATACATTTTATTATCATTGTCTTCTTCTTTACATAATTACATAGTCAACATGAAGACTGATCCTAGTTACACTTTTCAACACTCCCTCTTAACTAGGGAGGTATTCATACAGGTACATGGTCACTTTCAAACTGGAGAATCTCATACGAAGAATCGGATTGGTAATTGCATATGTATAGCATCATATCAACTAGCATTGTCCTAGTGCAAGGGCTTGAATAATTACCCCATCTCTCAACAAAACAATGGGCTACAAAGCTGGCGAGACACGACTTATAGACACCATCATCATTGTCTCTCCAAGGTACATACTCCCAAAGTATGACCTTCTTGGACTATTCTTCTCTTGTGTAGCTAGCCCTCAAAGAATATCAGTCCCCGACTACTCTTATCTTGAATGCCCTAACACATTCTCAAAGAGTATTAAATGCTAGATGATTACCCAATCCTCCATTATGTCTTCCCAAGTGAAGACCAGAATGATGTGTCTATCTCTCCCTCTCAACCAGGGAGGACCTATTCCACAAGGGAATGTACTCATTCCTATACAAGGAATGTACCTAAGCTCATTCTTAGGAATTACTAAGTTTCTTCCGAGTAAGAAACTTATCACCAGGCTCCCTCTTAACCAGTGACCTTCAGCAGCAATGGTGAGACACCCAACTGCTCATGAAGAATTCTTGTCCTCGATGTTATGGATTTCGATATTGAGGAATCTTCAATTTTTAGCTTCATGGGCACAAATCATCCATCACTTTCATCCCTGAGTCATGTGAGCTATCAGAAAGTGATTCATCAAACTTCCTTATCTGGTCCACCGTTATGCCATGCTGCTTCCCTTCGAATCATCTCCAGGGATCATACATCCTTTCTCATGATTAGCAGCGCTGCACAAATTCATCCAGGTAAACATATACATATGAACTTTTAGAACAAAAGTTACCTTAGTGATGATCTTTCACCATGACATCTTCCTGTAGGCATCGGCATCCTTCACACAGATTGACACATCTCCTAATGATATGTTTTGCCAAGGGTCTTCTTCTTTACCAGAGTTCCGTCAAAGTCTACATATCTTCCTAGGAGATCTCCTAGTCACATCTTCTTGGCCTCTAGATGATAACTGCCTCTTGACATGGTTGCATTTCATGATCTCTTCCTCTCTGCACATTCTTTATTCCCAGGATCTTCCAAATTTTCCAATTTTTTGTTTATGTACAACCACCTCATATTCTATGAGGACATATTATGTTGATTTCATATCTCAGTATACTAAGAAATCCTTCATAGATCATACTTCTAAATATGGAAGTCTATTACTTGCAACCATATGACATGACTTCACAACATCCAATATCGACATATATGTCTGCATACCTCATACCCATTTCCTTGAGTCATCCTGTAGCAATTTCTCTAGAATGAAGAGCTTCATTCCTTTGGCCTGCTCCATCAATATGTCATCACATCCCAAAATTCTGTCTCCATGATGACCCTTGATCTGATGACTGCTTTACTTTAGTAGAGTGGTTTTCCAGAAGCTGTTTCACCGATAGCTCCTTTTCATGCTTCTATCGTGATGCTTATTAATGTACATTGCTTCCTAACATACTATTTTACAATCAATCAGAAATCACTTAAAGAGAAAGATGATCTTAATCATAATAGAGGTCTCTTGCTTCCTCTTTCTTAGATCTCTTAGCATCAGGTTCTTCTCTTTCATTAGTGACATGGGCTTCTTCCTTTTTCCTTTTGTCCTTTCCAGATTTAGGACAATCTCTTTTATAATGCTGAAGTTCATTACATCCAAAGCATCGTATGTTGTCCATATTCCTTAATTTATTCTGAGGGCCAAATTTTCCGAATCTTCTTTTCTTCCTGTATGAGGCTGCAAAGGCATGATTCTCTTCACTTGGTCCTGCACCAACTTTGGCCTTTAGTCTTGTTTCCTCTATTTTACATATTGACCATAAATCATGGAATGGGGTGCCTTCTTTCTTCCCGTATAAACTAGAAGTGAAATTTCCCCATACCTCTGGTAGAGAATTCAACACCACTGTAGTCATCTCAGTGTCAGACATTACTTCTCCTAGTTCCTACAATTGATCTCTTCTTTTAGAAATCCTCATGAAGTATGGAGTGATTCCTTCTTCCCTTGATAATTTCATTTTGTATAGTTCTTGTCTCAGAGAGATTGCTTCTCCTGCAGTACTCACAGAGAATAGCTCCACCAATTTCTCATATATTTGTTTTGCAGTCTTTAGTTTTGATACATAGGGAATGAGAGAGTCTTTAATGGATTCTATGAGAATCCTTTGGGCTCTAATTTCTCCCTTCATGTACTTGGCATGGGCTGGAGCATCTTCTTTTGGGGGTTGAACTGTATATCATTTTATAAAGTCCATTACTTCGTCTTCAATTAAATTCAAGTTTGTCCTCTTCTTCCATGCACTAAAGTTTGATGACCCAACCATCTTGTTGCTTTCTTTACAATAAGGCATCTTGACAGATTTAAGTAGGGTCATGGATACTTACTTGAATAGAGTGGATTGTAGCTTCCTTGATGATGTTTGAAGATGAAGTCAAGGGTTTCCTTTAAGATAGGATCTTCTTCAATGTAGGTGTACTTGTATCCTTGGTTATAAAGAATATCTTCAGAAGTTGAGGTTCTCTTCAAACAATGTCTTGAGTGAAAATATTTGATGGCAAAGATTATTTTCTTGAATGAGTTGATATTTTTGAATGAGATAGGAGATCTTACTTGAAGTAGCTAGATAATCTTTCTTGAAAACTGATTTAACCCTAACTTTGATCTTTGCTTCCTTGAGTGTCTTTGTTGACAAGAAGCGCTTGTGTTAAACACCTTAGCTCTGATACCATGTTGAGAATTTGGAGGGTCGGTGTTTAGTTCAAATTCTCTTCTTGATAATTACTTGTGAGCTTACTTGAGTTACTTATGTCTTCTCTTATTTTAGCTTAGTTAATCTTTCATCAAGTCAATTATTAGAACACACAAGACACACAAATTAGGCTCCTAGAGCTAGGGCAAAACCTCTCTCTCTTGGAGAGGAAAACCCACAAAGAATTATTCTTATAGATTTTCAAATGACAAGTACCATGACCAAGACTCAAACCCTTGACCTAGATATGCTTCCAAGACCTTGTCACAGCTTCTTCGAACTTGATTCTTCTCGTCTCCACCAATCTGCATTGTTTTGCACTCAGACTAGAGAACCCAGTCTTCAACTTTCACTTCTTGATGCTCAGTCAAATGTAAGGGAAAAGTTGTCTTATCTTTGCATCTACTTGCAAGTAAATGTAGTTAGGAAGGTAAATCTTCAGGATTTACCTTCCTCACTTTCTCCTTTGTTTAGACATGCCTTTCTTCTTATGATCACTGTCTTAGCTTCAACAAATACTCCTTTCAAACATATTGCCCTTAACTTTATCTTTCATGACCTTTTCATAGTTCTAGAATCACAAGTTAATATGTAGAACAACGGTGATATGTCGGCAGTACTTTTCCTTGCTTAAGGGTCCTAGATAGATGTTGAGATGATCTTGACAAGTCCACACTTTATACCCTTAGAGATCTGCACTTCATACACAGTGAAATCCGCACTGTTCTTTATACTGATAATCTGCACTTACTTACCTTAGAGATCCGCACTTGTTCACTTCTTAAATCCGCACTGAATTCACCTCTGAAATCCGCACTGAATTCACCACTTAAATCCGCACTGAATTTAGTCTTTTATCCGCACTATAGTTCAGAGATAAGTCCGCAGTAGGTTAATTGTGATCCACACTTTCCTGCACCAACTGATCTGCAGTCTAGGGTAAAATATAGAGCATTGTTCACATCTTTTCGGTCGACCATCCAAATGTAATTAGGCCGACTTTAACACAACATGTAGGCCGACATGAAGTGTAATCTCTTCAGCTTTTCATGAGGTATTTCTTCAGCATCGTTGAAGGTTGTCTTCACTATATTTTGGAGCTTGTCTACAACGTTATATGAGGGTTGTTGAGAGCTTCTTCACAAGGTCTTTGGAGCATAAACATCTAAACTAAATCCTTCATGTATATGACACTTAATTATAGAATAAGACAAAAACCTAGAAGACATCAAGAAGTCTATAACCTATATAATAAAATCTTGTTCATGAAACCCATGAAACAAGTACAACAAAAATACATTTTATTATCATTGTCTTCTTCTTTAAATAATTACATAGGCAACATGAAGACCGATCCTAGTTACACTTTTCAATAATCTACATGTTGCCCTCCATTAGTCCAAAGTGTTGGAAATTGTAACTAGGTTCAGTGTTCATTTAATGTATTTGAGTCATCATGAAATGTACTTGACAAACGAATAAAGAAAAGATTTTTTATTACTGTAACAATGACTTATTGAAGCATGGTTTTCATGCTTGGGTCATCATTATATCAGTCAAAGTCCCCATTGTGGACTCTTAGGATTAATATTGAGTTTATAGAGTCATTGTACATTCAAAAAGACCCTTCTTGGGCTTTTGAATCATGTAAAATTGTTATGAATTGAGTTAAATATGATTTATGTGTCCTCCACACCAACTCGGCCTAGAAGAGATCAAGTCGACCTAAGGACACCTATTCGACCCACAAGAAGCATATAAATACAAGCTAGTTGAAGTCATTTGAAGCATCGTCTCTCAAGCTAGTTCGATATCTCAAGAGTAGTTCAAGAAGTTCGAAATATGTTGTCGGGAAGCCGAAAGAAGTGTGAGTTTGGGGAAGTCTAAGGAGAGGAAGAAAATCAAACTTTTGGTGCCTCTCTCTCTGTTTCATGCCCTAGATTGGGAGATTGAAGTCTTCCAAGTTATGCTGCTGCTAGAAGTTGTCTTCTACTAGAAGCTTTTTCCTAGTCGAAGTTACTGGAAAGGGGTCGAAGATCTGAGAGGCTAACTTGGTGTGAAGGGAAGGTCTGGTATATGTCTAGGGAGAAGAGTCTCAAAGAATACTATTGAAAAGAAGAATTATCTTGACTGGGTTTTCCCCTTGAGGGATGTTTTTCCCTGGAAAAGTGCCTACATTTGTGTCTCTTGTTTTGTGATATTCATACACACACAATATTATAATTGCTTGATGAAAGATAAGATAATAAAGAAGTAAAAGAAGCAACCACACTCACAAGTAATTATCAAGGTCAGAGAATCAAACCCTAATATAACTACTTTGATTTTCCAACACAATGATGCCTAATACTTCACTATAGAATCTGCTCCTAGGTTAGGGCCTCTAACCACCCAAGTCAACCCTTCCACTTTGATTCTATAGGTTGCAAACAAATATCATCCAAACTGACCCAAATACTAGGATCCAACACCTACAAGAACATGCCAAAATACATACCTTTTGCTCATTGTTTTAGGGTTTGATTCACTGTTGTCATAGATGAACTGGTTAGGGCATGACCACAGTAATTTCCAACCCTCTTTCGCTACCCAAAATTCCTCTCTACAACTGCGGGTTCCTTCCTCTTGGGAGCTGCTCCTATTCGTTGAGGTGTAGGGTTGTTTCTATCCCACTGCTTAGTCATGCGACCCTCCTTACACCTGTTCAGAAATGTGCCTACTTCTATTGAGGTTTGTTCACCCACAAACCATTCCAAAACAGACCCTAACATACCTCCTCTCAATCGACCTTGCTGCTAGATAAAAGCGGCTCCCAAAGAGTCATGAAAATGCCTCTCCAAACCTCTTTCTCCTTTGTTGGTCATGCTCCTTCTATTTGTGGAAAAAACAAAGATATTATCCCTCTTCTACGCGCTCCCTTCTTGCTTTGTGTTGCACAAGAATGATGTCAAATGTCTCCAAACCCACCTTCTATTTATACACAATATAAGGGCTCCATTAGGATGTCAAAAATGAGCTTGAAAACCTGTCATTAGGCCTCTTAATCACTAGGCCAACTTGACTTCTTTATAACAAGCACATTCCACAACTTCAAAAATTCATAACTCCACATAGACAACTCGAAATTCGATGATTCTTGATGCATTGGATTTGTCTCCTCATCCTCTATCATCTGCATCCATCACATGTCTATTGGGTCTCACAGAGTCACACCAACATGCTTGGGTGCAAGGACCCCACCTTGGGTTCCAAGCCCACAATGCCCTATTATGGCGCTCCAACCTCCAAACCCCGAACCCTAGGGCTTGGAGTACCTCCCAAGTTACCAAAAATTAGCACTCCCTCTTAGCGAGGGAGTAACTTACTTCCAAGACTAGGAAGTAACTCATCATCATCATCATCACTACTCGTAACACTTGCCCAACTCTTGGCGCTCACAATTACAACAATCCCTGAAGTATGAACTACGCCTATCTCGGAAGTGTCACTGTCACTGGAAGCTTCCTGCTTCTTCTTCTTCTCATATATCATTTTCCAATCCCTCCATGATTCCTTCTTGGTAGCTGTAGAAGAACCCCTACTCCCCACTGACTAAGCGTTCTTCTTGGGCTGCAAAGTATCCCTCTGAACATGCAAGCTCCCTCTAGAACATGACTCCCTTTGAGTCGCTAGAACCTAGACCTTCTTCCTTGGAACCTGTACCTGCCCCTTTGAAGCCTACACCTGCACCTGCTTCTTTGGAACTTGCACTGGCTCCTCCTGCTTCTTCTTCTCATCATCCATAGGCTTGCCTGTCAGACTGTATAGACCATGCTCTCTAACTCCAATCACAATACCTACGGAGCTAGAGCCTCTGGGCCCAAGTCTTGCCTTCCCATCCTAGAATAATACCTCAAACCCCTTCTTCTCGATCATTGAGACAAATATCACGGTATATATGAGTCCTGGTCAAACAATACATACTGGACGCGCATCACTCGTCTTGACTCCACCGTGAATTACAAAAATCCTGATCCTCGGATCTCCTTTTGAGTCTTATTTCCCAACACCATGTGCAACTTCGAGTCCCACTTAGCTAGAGTCTCGAATATCTCTTGTGACCCTGTCATATGTTTCAATGCACCACTGTCCATGTACCATGCATCCTCATTGATGGTACCCTTTGAGAAATGAGAGATCATAGAAAATTCCTCCTCCAACCTCCTAACAAGAGAATCTATCTTAGCAGAAGTGGCAACACCAGTGACCTGCTTCCTTTTCTTCTTCTCGTCATCTTTTGTCTTCTTCTTCATCAGGCTGTTGAGTTTTTTGAGTGTTGGGGTAGCATCGGATGTGCTATAGCTCCAAAAATTTGTGGAGGGACTAGAGTACATGAGATCTCCAAAATCTAGAAAGGGATTTGGGAAATTCCATCCAGTTTGGGAGATAATTAATTAATTAATATTATTAATTAAAGACCCTAAGTCTAACTTAGGAAAATTAAAATATTAAAGGTAATTAATTTAAACATGTTGTTAGCCACCAATAAAATTTGTCATATCAAATGGTGGCTAAATTTTTTTTTGGAGCCTTCAAGAAACAAGTTTTATTGCTAAAAATGTTATCTCTTGAAGCCTCTTGAAGACATCATACCTTTGTGTCAATCTTCATTATTGTTTCCTTTCCAAAACCAGAAATTTTGTTATTTTCCATAAGTAAAATACTGCTGCAAAAGCCATTTTTTCCTTTCCCTCCACTTCAAAACTAAACTTCATTTTTTCCCTTTTTCTCATGGAATTCCTCTATTTTTCATGAGTTCCCTTCTTCCATTCATGAAAATCATTTTTACATAGTTTAAAACTCATTTCTAAAACTATACCGAAACCTCCAAATCCATTGAAAAACATTGAAAAAATCATAAAAAATACATTTTTTTGTATTAAGGCTTAAGCCCCTTTGGGCTAAGACTTTAACCACTTCCCCACATGTGCTCACGCCTTGGAACCAGACACTAAACCTATCAGGTGCTTATCGCATTGGAAAGTATCAACGAGCGCAAGTTTATGTGTCATATGAGACCTCCGATCCGATGAGCCCCTTTATACTTAGCCCCCGATCCTTTGTTTCATTTGCGTAACCTCGGGCTCGCAATCGGGCGCTAAAAACATTGTACACACCCTGTCCGATCATATTATTCCTTTGTATATTCATAAAACCCCTTTTTTCCTATGTTTCGCATTAAGCCCGCCGGTTCATATTTTTCAATGAAAAACACCGTTGATCTTTTCCCGATCAAACGGTCCATATAATATCGCATCGGAGAATTTTTGAATGGGTAGATTGAAAAGCCCGAAGGCCCGATCCCAATTGGCCCTTATACATAAAGCCCCGAGCCTTTGCTCTTCATATATCCAAAGGCCTCGCAGACGGGCGCCAGCCTCATATATATAAACCCACCCAATGTAATAAAACCTTTGTTTTCACTTAAGTTTTGGATTTTCATACAAAATAAAGAGTCTCGTTCGTTCATTGGTCGGGACCTACCGTCCACCGTTGATCATTGGCCAATCTGATGGCTTGCGCAAAATCGCGTTGGAAGTTTTCATTGGTGTGTTGACATTCTATGCCACCCCCCGATTGGCGATTCCCCGATACATTTTCCACCGTTGATCTAATCTACAGATCGACGGTCTATAGCCCATCGCATCGGCCCTCCTCCGTCCATTGCTCCTTCGACCGCCAAAACTCCGATTGCATCTCGACCGTCCACGTGTCCAGATCGGACGGTCCAGATCGCGCCTCGCGACTTTGGTTATATTTCATATGCCTTGCTTTCTAAATGTTTTTTGGCCCATCATGGCCATTGATCTTTGCAGATCACCGGTCCTCCTTCACCCTTTCTCCGCTTTGTTATTATTTTGTCCTACCCTAAGATTCAATCCTAGTCGTTGCTCTTCGACATCCAATGGCCCATATTAACCCGACAGGGCCTGCCTCCTATGGGTCCTGCCTTCTTCCAAAATTCAATCTCCGCCGTTCAAATCTTAGATCCGACAGCCCAGATTGAAACCACCCATCTTCTTACTGCCCACGCATCTATCTCATATCGCGCTCATCCTCCACCGTCAGATCTAAGATCCTTGATTCGACGGCCCACATCCCGAGTCGTGCAACTT
Organism: Pinus albicaulis; assembly: GCA_034641835.2. Classification (NCBI taxonomy): domain Eukaryota; kingdom Viridiplantae; phylum Streptophyta; class Pinopsida; order Pinales; family Pinaceae; genus Pinus; species Pinus albicaulis. The sequence goes on along the minus strand of CM076578.1, from coordinate 812,635,879 downwards.
CAAACAGGGAGGATAATTCTTAAAAATTACGCGATATATGATGTTTTGGAAATCCATGTGTCGGGCGGGGACGCATATCGCGTTCCAAAAGGAAAAACCGCCTCCCTGCCCTATCGCCACGCGAAAACAACTGTTTACCTCCCAAAACCACCTTTCCCCATTTCTATTCCGTTTTATCACGTGCGACTCCCACTGTTGATCTCTGCGGATCAACGGCCCAGATTTGATCTAGCCTTACATTATCGCCCTCCACCTTCACTGAAGGTTTTTTATGCGTGATCTCCACCGTCCATCTCGTGGGCCGGTCTCATCTGATGACCCACGATCACCCCGAGCTCCCAAAGGCTATTTTCAACATATTTTCCTCCTAACCAAGGTTTGTTAACCTTATTTCATCACATTATGCCATTTCTTATAAAGTGACTCCCTCGCTTTATGTTTTCCTGATTAATCCTGACCGTCAAATCTCCGTGAATCGATGGTCATGACTTAAAAGCTCCCTCTGCTCTCCTTCTGACCTCCGCAAACAGATCTACACCATTGGATGATGCCATCCAATGGCCTCGCTCCTCCCCTCAGCCTCTGAAGCAATTAAACCTAATAACGTACGATTTTATTAATCTTTATTGTTTTTGCAGGTGTTTAATGGTTTGTTCATTATATTCAAGAGAAGCCGAAGGCTGGGAATGACGATTCCCATGCCTTTGATCCATAAGGAAGAAACCATTCTGAAGGTTCGAACTCACATTTCATCGACGATTCATGGGCATTGATGCCATATGAGCCCTGTTCGGCCCTGCACATCAACAAGACACAAAGTTAAATGAATCAAAAGAGTATCAATGTCAAAGATTAAAACACAACAGAAACAGAAGATTGAAGACAATTTTGGGGGGATTATGGCTAAGATTGATTATCAAAAGCCTAATCCTCTGAATTAAAACAGAATCAAAGGAAATTAAAAAAGATCTATCAGACGACAAGGCCTCCACCGCCACAACAGAGGAAAATTGATTCCTCTCAGCTACCACAGTGCCACCTATAGCTTCAAAACACTCTAACAGAGGCTGAGTTATTATCAGAACATCAGTATTTTTCTCAACGCAACCGAAAAATCAATTCTGCCAAATGAACTTAATGAAAAAATATCATTAGAGTTACTATAACATAACAGAGAGCCTTAAAAGTCAACAAAAGCTCCCACCGAGCTTTAATCTTAAATGTAGAACATTAATACAGACAAACACCTGTAAACTTCTCCATCGAGCCCCTCAAAGGCCGAGAAGTCATTAATCTGTATTAATTAGCTTGGGAGATCTTTTATCAGATCTCACCTCCTCATTATTCTATATATATTTCTGTAGAAGATGAGGAATTGTTGGTTGCAGAACTTTGAAATATACTTGAGCTTGAAACTCTTAAGATGAGGAATTGTTGGTTGCAGAACATTGAAATATACTTGAGCTTGAAACTCTTACTTGTAAATAGTGTTCACTGGCTCTTGAAGCTCTGCTTGTGATAGATAAGTTAGTCTAGAAAGTGTAGATGATCGCTAAACTAAAGCATTGGACTTAAAGTTGTAACTGGTTTGGAGCATCAATACAAGCTGATTTATGGGATCCTTGTCTATGTCGACGGTGATGTTATTTCTTATTGTAAATTGTTATTTCATTTCTGTTTCCACTTTTTCCATCTTCTCTTGTAAAGAACAACATGCATAGAGCTATGATTTATTGTATATCAGTACCCTTCTCTTACTGAAAATATTTATCTAAATGTTTTCTTCCAATTGTGTTATTTAGGAATGATTTAATTCAATTTAAGCAGTAGGAATGATGGCTTTCCCTCATCCTCCTGTCTTAGCTAATTTTTATTCTTGAAAGTTATTTTCATTTCATGTTAAGTAGAGATGAACTAAGGAAGATATGGTGTGCCCTGGTCCTAGTTTTATCCCAAAATACTGTCTGAAAGTATCCCTTGGAATGTGTTAAAAGCTGGCTAGTTTCAAAGTACTTACCAGATCTTAGGCCATCCTTTGTTATCTTTGTGTTTATCTTGAAAGTTACCAAGTAAAGCAGAGCTAGGAGAGGATTTGTGGTGAGCCCGACCCGCTAGTTTCTTCTTCAAAAGTTGCCTTCAAGTTTCCCTTTGTTTTTAAATGTTTTCTATTGAAAGTGTATCAAAGGCTGGCTAGTTTCAAAGTACTTACCAGATCCTGGACTGCTCTTTGTTCTTCATTTGTTTAAATCCATTTCTTGTTGTATCATTTCATTCCATAAATCAAACTTTAAAGAGATCTTTAGACATAGATGACTTGCCCCATGGACCACTCTTGCCCCTTTCTGTTTCAATTAAACGTTATTATGACTCCATAGCCCAATGGACTAAAACCTACAATTATCTATCTTTTTGGCCTAAGCTTACTCTGATTGCTTGCAACTTTTCACCTTTGAAACTCTTTCCATTTAGGACTTTCCCTCAAACAATAATCATGCTCAACCATCCAAAAACAAAACAAAACCCCCGCCCTTCATAACTAGCCTAACATCATTACCCAAACTTCAAAAACAAATCCACCTTTGCACTTATTGGAGAGATCCCTCTCCGGATTCAGGAGGGCTAGATCCTAGAATCCCAAAGTGGTTGAAACGATGTTCTCCCTGCAGTCGGACTTTTTCCAATCTTGCTGATTACAGGGTGCTAACATTTCTGGCAACTCCGCTGGGGAATCCCTTGATTTAAGAATAATTGATGTGTTAGCCAGTTGAGCCACCAGCAACTAACATTTCTGGCGACTCCACTAGGGAATGCTGAGTGATTTTCATTTCAAATAATCATAACATATCAGAAATTCCCTCTTTAAATAAAATTTGTTGTGTTAGCTGGTAGAACCGTTAGGCATAACATCTCTGGCCAACAAACATTGTTTAGTGAGTAAAAGCAGCCTTTTCAAGCACTACCAAGTAAAGGTAATTATGGTAAAACTTGTTTGAGTCAGTGACAAACTAGGCAAACCCTAGGATTCTCATAAGAGTTTATCTAACCTTGAAAGATTAGTTGGCTTAGCCATAAGAGTAGACTGTCTCTGTCTCATAACCGTAGCTAAGTTTTGAAACAGATTTAGGACACTCTTAAAAACCAATAGGACTCAAAAATAACTCAGAAAACCCAAAAATATTTCAGATTGGTATTTAATAAACATGGTGGTGGACCATAAAACCTTTTACCTCTGAAAAGAGCTAAAAACTTCCACTTGGTGATTCCACAATCCTTAACAGACCTTAAGACTCCACTGGGAAGAACCTTTGTCATTATAACATTGTTTAAAACTCAGTTAGAGGAATGTAGGATTAAAGTTTATGTAAAAAATATTAGTTGACCTCTTAAAGACTGTCATATCTGGTTAAACTTTTCTTGTTTCGTTGGGTCTAAAAACACAACATAGTGGCTCCTAGAAAGATTCATACTAGAGCCTATCCCGACCCAGATCCACCTGAGATAGTTGATAATCCAGAAAGTATTCTTAGGAAGTCTCCTAAGATAAAATTTTCAATTGTTTTCAGATCACCCTTGAGAGCTAATTCAGTTCCTGAAAATCTTTCAGCTTTGCAACAATCACAAGTTGACCTAGTAAATCCATTTAGAACTAGGTCATTTGATGATATAATTCAGCTACTAGACTCTGAGCCTTCATTTTCATCCCCGGAAACAAGTGAACATCCTGGTAGTAGAGAAAAAACACCTCCTGATTTACATTTTCTTCACAATTTAGGTGTCTCTCATCCAAGATCGGCTCAGCAATCTACTGCTGTCCCATCCACATCTGTTCACCAAACATCCACTGTCCAAACCACTTTACTTCAGCCAACTTTTCCTTTTGTTAATCAACCTCTTGTAAATCCACCTCCACCACATATCATGGTAGCATGGTATGCTCCCTTAGTCCTTATTGTTCCCGTAGTCAATCTTCCACAGGACTATCAGTCCAAAATTCCATTATATGATGCTAGCAATGCTACAACTGCATCACAACATATGGATAAGATGAATGACTACTTTGACAGAAATGAAATTGATGATGATTTTGTCAAACTTAGACTATTTGCTCAGAGCTTAGGGGGAGAAGTAAAAAAATGGTTTAAAGGCTTAACCCCCCACAGTATAAATGATCTCCAAGCCTTCCATCAAACTTTCCTAAACAAATGGGAAGTGAAGAAGAATCCTCTCTAAATCCTCTCTGATTACAAGAACCTCCACAGAAACACAGGGAAAAGTGTACAAGCTTATTGTACTAGATTTAATAGTATATATAATGCACTTCCCCTAGATCTAAAACCTCCACAAGGCGCAACGTTAAACAAATTTACTGAAGGGTTAGACCCTGAGATGGCCTATCAGCTGAGAGAAAGAGACCCTGCAACTCTTGAAAATATGCAAAAAGGGGCTCTTGATGTGGAATTAACTTAATGGAGAAAAGAGCAAGGATGAAAAATGAGAAAATGGTGTCCTTCAGAGAGGAATCTACACCTTCTACTTCCAGCTCAAAGATGGAGAAAATTATGGAGGAGATGATGAAAGAGATGAGCATAATTAAGAGAGCACAAGCAAAGCCAAAACCAAAATGCTCCTCAAAATAGAAATCAGAACCAAAATTGGAATTTTAGAAGAAATCAACCCCAAAATAGACCAAGGGAAGATGATCAACAAATCACTCCTCCCCTTCACCAAAACTACGTAAGTGAGGTTGAGGAAACAGATGAGCAAGTAGAGGATGATGATATCAACATGCTAGGAGTAGATGATGATGACTTTGAGGTTCATTATGATAGAAAACAAGGTCTGTACACACCTTATGATGACAAAAGGGATGATGATGAAAATTATTATCAAGACATGGAGAATGTCATCATATAGTCTCAAAGAGAATATGACCTTAGAAGTAAAACTAGTCAACAAACTCCCAACATCAAAACTTCTGACAAAGCTTCACAAAGCAGCACTGTAAACAAGCCAAAAGTTGTCAAACAGAAAGACAAGACAGTAGCTGTTAATTCTGATAAAGGTAAAGAGAAAGGCACTCAAAAAATTGCAAAACAAAGTGCAGACCTTGGCAGTACTAACATTTCAGCTAGTACTCCTGTTAAAACAATTTTGTCAAATGTAAATAGAACAAATCAACAAATAGAGTTTTCTGATAAGGTAGCTGTTAATAAGGCTGAAACAAGTTCTGCAAAGAATCAAATGCCTTTCAGTTTAGAGCAGGAAATTTCAAGAATTAAAATCTCTGTTCCCTTAACTGAGTTAGCTGCCCAAAATGTATATAGGACCCAAATTTTGAAGGCTTTAAACATAGAGGATAATAATGACACAGTCAATATTAACGATGACCAGCCATCGCTTATTTTTGGTCCAAAGATTGAAGGTAGATATCAAGAGGGACTTGTCCCTCCCTTCTAGGTAAGTTTAAACATTCACGACAAGATCTTGCACAACGCTATGCACGACTCAGGGGCTTCTCATAATTTAATGCCTAAAGCTGTGATGGAGAGCCTGGGTCTAGAAATCACCAGACCATATAAAGTCCTTTACTCCTTTGACTCGAGCAAAGTAAAATGCTTAGGATTGATTAAAGACCTCTGCATTAACTTAGCCTAGATTCCAGCCAAATGTTTGGTTATGGGTATAGTTGTGGTTGATGTGCCCCCAAAGTATGGAATGTTGTTATCAAGATCTTGGGGGGCTAAGTTACAAGGGACTATGCAGATGGACATTACCTACGCGACCATCCCTGTGTTTAATCAGACAAGAAAGCTTTACAGGGAGTCCCATATGCAGTACATGGTGACTAGTCAAGACAGACCTCAAAGCTCTCCTCTGTATTCTTTAAATACAGGCCTCGATTCTTTTATCTTGTTTAATGATGAGTCTTTCACTGAACATAACTGATGGCCGATAGAGAGGAAAAAGAACACAATGTAGAAGTGTCAAAACAGTTTGTTGCATTTGAAAACATTAGCAAACCCAACACAGGTCTTGAGCTACAAGTCATGTGTCCTTTGCTTTTGGAACTTGACAGTCAAGAAAACAACCCTCAACACAGCGAAAAATTAGAGGAATTAAAAAGAATTCAACTAAGTGCTGATATTCAAGAGTCATCCGAAAGCACTTTAGTTGAAGAGGACAATCACCCAATAGATGAAACTGAAAATTGTCCTCTATGGAGTATGTATTTTGACGGGTCATGCACTAGAACTAATGCTGGTGCAGGTGTCTGGATTTGTAACACTAAAAACAACCACACAGAAAGCATTTCCTTTAAATTAAACTTTCAGTGTTCTAATAACATAGCGGAATACGAATCCCTGCTTTTAGGCTTGCATCTATTGAAAAATCTAGGATCCAAGAAAATTAATGTATATGGGGATTCTGAGTTAATCGTTAGGCAAGTCAATGGGGAGTATAATTCTCATCATCCCAGACTTAGGGCCTATCGAAACGATGTCGTGGGCCTTTTAGAAACTTTCGAAGAAACCCAATTAATTTTTGTCCTAAGGAAAAGAAATAACACGGCCCACAGCTTAGTCTATGCAGCTAGAACATGCTTAACGCCATACGAAACCAAAGACTGCACAACTCAGATAAAATTCAGACCAACCGTTCCTGATAACGAAAAATATTGGCAAGTGTTCGACGGAGACAAAAAAATAGAAGACTTCATGCAATTCAGAAATGAATTCGAACTACACAGTTCGGACTCAGATTATGAAACAGACTGCAACATTGAAGAAAATTTTCTTGGGGAAGAAGAACCGTCTCCTGAGCTTGCCGATATAAATCTACTGACTAGAAAACTTGAAAACAAAACAGAACTGACTGCAGAGTTAGAAACAGAGGAGTTAGAAACTCTACAGTCTAATGATGAAAGTTTGCCTAAGGGTCTGGCACCTTTAGAAGAGTTGTTTGATTTTAACGATGTGGCTAAGAAGCCAAAACTAGAACCTGTAGAGACTGAAGTGGAAGAGTGCAATATAGGCAGTGAACTTAAACCGAAAATGATCAAATTGTCTAAGACCTTACCAACTCACATTAAACTCAAATACATAGATCTGTTCAAAGAATTTTCTGATGTTTTTGCGTGGAGTTACGAAAATCTTAAATCCTATGACATTGAAATAATACAACACAAAGTCCCTCTCAAGAAAAACCAAAAACCATTCAAACAGAAGTTGCGCAGAATAAACCCTGTACAACTGCCATTGGTTGAGAAGGAGATCAAGAAAATGTATGAGGCTGGTATTATTGTCCTTATTAGATATTTTGAATGGATGTCTAATATAGTGTCAGTAAGGAAGAAAACATGAGAGATTAGGCTTTGTATAGACTTTAGGGACTTGAACAAAGCTTCACTCAAGGAGAACTACCCTTTACCCAAGATGGACCATATATTACAAAGGGTAGTTGGTTCAAAAATAATTTCTTTATTAGATGGCTATTCAGGGTACAATCAGGTTTTAGTCCACCCTGATGATCAACTAAAGACAACTTTTACTACACCATGGGGCACTTTCATGTATGTGAAAATTCTCTTTGGTCTAATGAATGCTGGAGCAACTTTTCAAAGAGCCATGGACATAACATTCTCGGAAGAACTGGGCTACTTCATCATTATCTATCTTGATGATGTCACCGTGTTTTAAAAAACAGATGAAGAGCACTTAAAAAATTTAAGAAAAGTTTTCGAGAAATGCAGAAAGTTTGGAATAAATTTAAACCCTAAGAAGACGCTATTTGGTCTCCAAGAAGGAAAACTTCTTGGGCACATTATTTCTGAGGAGGGTATAAAGATAGATCCAAAGAGGATTGAGGCCATATTGAAGATCTCTCATCCTCGAAACATCAAGGAGTTGCAATCTTTCATCGGAAAGATTAAATTTTTGAGAAGGTTCATACCCAACTTGGTTGAGCTCCTTAGGAATATAACAAACATGTTGAAAAAGGAGCAAGGGGTAAAATGGACTTTGGAAGCAAAAAAGTCCTTTGAGCTGGTGAAACAAACGTTAAACAAAACATCGGTCCTAATAAGTCCCGATTTTTCAAAAGATTTTTATATTTTCTCCTTCGCATCAGAACATACCATCCCTGCTGTCCTTTTACAGAAAAATCCACAAGGACAAGAGCAGCCCATTGCATTCTTTAGCAAGGCATTGAGGGATGCCCCTCTGAAGTATAACATTATGGAAAAGCAAACTTTTGCTTTGGTTAAGGCTTTAAAAGACTTCAGAGTATACATCCTTCACTCACACATCATTGCCTTTGTCCCAAATTCAGTGGTTAAAGACATTCTAACACAGGACCCAGATGGTAAGAGAGGTAAGTGGATTGTGGTTATTCTTGAATATGATTTAGAGATAAAACCCACTAAACTCATCAAAGGAGAAGGTCTAGCTAGGTTGATGGTTGAATGCAATTTCAAAGTTGGGGACAAAGTTTTAAAGTGGGACTCAAGGAGGAAAGACAAGGGAAAGCATGGAAAATTTGACAACTTATGGCTTGGCCCTTACTTCATTCATTCAGCTGCTGGTAATAATGCCTTTTTCTTACAAAATTTGAATGGAGCAGAATTGTTTAGGGGTCCTGTCAATGGCAGGATGCTCAAGCATTACTTCTCTTGATCCATGCTATGTTTTAGAGCCTTTTTATCCTTTTTCCATTATAACTATTTCATCCATCATTGCATTCAAAGTTAGAAAAATAAAAAATACAAAAACAATAGAAGAAAGAAAAGATGGCAGATTGTAAAAATAATAAAGGTACAGCCCCATACCAAAAAGAGATACAAATCTGAAAATGTGCAAGCTTAAATGCTACTCCTGAAAAACACACTTCTAGTTAGTCAAACAGCCTAATATTGACTAATTAGTTTTAAATTGACTGCTGATAGGATAGTGAATTCGATTTACCAAACTATTTAATCTTGGCTTATCAGTAGGTAGATTAGGCTAGAAATTAAAGGTTCAAACATGCTCAAAATATGAACCTAATGTTTCCAAAAAGAGATTACTCAAATATGTTTATTTTCTTGAGTCAGAAACAAAGATAAACTAGTTCTAATCAGCGTAAAATCTGAACCAGATGGTAAAGAAGAACAACTCAAAACAAAAGTAAAAACAAAGCTGTAAAAGGACGAAGGAAGTGCTTTGAATTTTCAGATCTTATGCCTTCCATTTTGATTTGATTTTCTGCAAAATAATATCTATGTGCAGCTTGTCTTTTATGCCATAGATCAGCATCAAGTTAGACTGTTCAATCCTGACTTGTATGCTTTTGAATTTCTGTTGTAGAATTTAGAGAATAAAAAATCTGTTAGACTGTTTAATCCTGACAGATTGATAGATTAGGTAGATAAGCATATGAACTCAACTGTTTAATCTAAGTTCATGGAGAAATAAGGAGTAGAATTAGATTAGATTTTTGCTTTCAAAAGAATAAAATGTTGTGAAAATATTTTTCCAATCCAAGTGCACTCTAATGAAGAAAAAATGTTAGATCGGTAGGATTGGGTAGGTAGAAAGCTTGTTGATGAAATATCCATTGTTTTTGTGGCTGCTAATATGTCTTCAAACCAAAAGAAGATCATCCAAGTAAAGAAAGACAACCCAATGGATGAGGCACTGATCAGCCTCCCAAAGAATGCAAGTCTGAAGTTCTTGATGCCTTCAGGAAGGCACCATCCCCAAGTGGAGCCACTGTTAGCCACCAATAAAATTTGTCATATCAAATAATGGCTAAAACATTTTTTGGAGCCTTCAAGAAAAAAAATTTATTGCTAAAAATGTTATCTCTTGAAGCCTCTTGAAGACATCATACCTTTGTGTCAATCTTCATTACTGTTTCCTTTCCAAAACCAAAAATTCTGCTGTTTTCCATAAGTAAAATACTGCTGCAAAGCCATTTTTTCCTTTCCGTCCACTTCAAAACTAACCTTCATTTTTTCCCTTTTTCCCATGGAATTCCTCTATTTTTCATGAGTTCCCTTCTTCCATTCATGAAAATCATTTTTACATAGTTTAAAATTCATTTCTAAAACTATACCGAAACCCCAAAATCCATTGAAAAACATTGAAAAAATCATAAAAAATACATATTTTTGTATTAAGGATTAAGCTCCTTTGGGCTAAGTCTTAAACCACTTCCCCACATGTGCCCACGCCTTGGAACCAAGCGGTAAACCCATCAGATGCTTATCGCATCGGAAAGTATCAACGAGCGCAAGTTTATGTGTCATATGAGACCTCCGATCCGATGAGCCCCTTTATACTTAGCCCCCGATCCTTTGTTTCATTTGCGTAACCTCGGGCCCGCAATCGGGCACTAAAAACATTGTACACACCCTGTACGATCATATTATTCCTTTGTATATTCATAAAACCCATTTTTTCTTATGTTTTGCATTAAGCCCGCCGGTTCATATCTGATCTGCAGATCGACAGTCTACAGCCCATCGCATCGGCCCTCCTCCGTCCATTTCTCTATCGACCACCAAAAATCCGATTACATCTGGACCGTCCACGTGTCCAGATCGCGCCTTGCGACTTTGGTTATATTTCATACGCCTTGCGTTCTTTGGCCCATCGTGGCCGTTGATCTCTGTAGATCAACGATCCTCCTTCACCCTTTCTCCGCTTCGTTATTATTTCGTCCTACCCTAAGATTCAATCCTAACCGTTGCTCTTCAACATCCAATGACCCATATTAACCCGACAGGGCCTGCCTCTTGTGGGTCCTGCCTTCTTCCAAAATTCAATCTCCACCGTTCAAATCTTAGATCCAACGGCCCAGATTGAAACCACCCATCTTCTTACTGCCTGCGCATCTATCTCATATCGTGCTCATCCTCCACCGTCAGATCTAAGACCCTTGATTCGACGGCCCACATCCTGAGTCGCGCAACTTCAAGCACGGAGGATAATTCTTAAAAATTACGCGATATAAGATGTTTTGGAAATCCATGTGTCGGGCGGGGACGCATATCGCGTTCCAAAAGGCAAAACCGCCTCCCCGCCCTTTCGCCACGCAAAAATAGCTGTTTACCTCCCAAAACCACCTTTCCCCATTTCTATTATGTTTTATTGCATGCAACTCCCACCGTTGATCTCTGCAGATCAACGACCCAGATTTGATATAGCCTTACATTATCGCCTTCCACCTTCGCCGAAGGTTTTTTACACGTGATCTCCATCGTCCATCTCGTGGGCCGGTCTCATTCGACGGCCCACAATCACCCCGAGCTCCCAAAGGCTATTTTCAACATATTTTCCTCCTAACCAAGGTTTGTTAACCTTATTTCATCACATTTCTGTGATTTCTTATAAAGTGACTCCCTCGCTTTATGTTTTCCTGATTAATCCTGACCGTCAAATCTCCGCGGATTGATGGTCACGACTTAAAATCTCCCTCTGCTCTCCTTCTGACCTCTGCAAACAGATCTACACCGTTGGATGATGCCATCCAACGGCCTTGCTCCTCCTCTCAGCCTCCGAAGAAGTTAAACCTAATAACACAAGATTTTATTGATCTTTATTGTTTTTGCAGGTGTTTAATGGTTTGTTCATTATATTCAAGAGAAGATGAAGGCTGGGAATGACGATTCCCATGCCTTTGATCCATAAGGAAGAAACCATTCTCTGGGTTCGAACTCATGTTTCATCGACGCTTTATGGGCATTGATGCCATATGAGCCCTGTGCGGCCCTGCACATCAACAAGACAGAGTTAAATGAATCAAAAGAGTATCAGTGTCAAAGATTAAAACACTGCAGAAACAGAATATTGAAGACAATTTTGGGGGGATTACAGCTAAGATTGATTATCAAAAGCCTAATCCTATGAATTAAAACAGAATCAAAGGAAAATCAAAAATATCTATCAGACGACAAGGCCTCCACCGCCACAACAGAGGAAAATTGATTCCTCTCAGCTACCACAGTGCCACCTGTAGCTTCAAAGCACTCTAACAGAGGCCGAGTTATTATCAGAACATCAGATATTTGCCTCAACGCAGCTGAACAATCAGTTCTGCCAAATGAACTTAATGACAAAATATCAGTAGAGTTACTATAGCATAACACAGAGCTCCCACCGAGCTTTAATCTTAAATGTAGAACATTAATACAGACAAACACTTGTAAACTTCTCCATCGAGCCCCTCAAAGGCCGAGAAGTCATTAATCTGTATTAATTAGCTTGGGAGATCTTTTATCAGATCTCACCTCCTCATTCTTCTATATATACTTCTGTAGAAGATGAGGAATTGTTTGTTGCAAAACTTTGAAATATAATTGAGCTTGAAACTCTTACTTGTAAATAGTGTTCACTGGCTCTTGAAGCTCTGCTTGTGATAGATAAGTTAGTTTGGAAAGTGTAGATGATCGCTAAAGTAAAGCATTGGACTTAAAGCTGTAACTGGTTTGGAGCATCAATACAAGCTGATTTATGGGATCCTGGTCTATGTTGATAGTGATGTTGTTTCTTGTTGTAAATTTTTATTTCATTTCTGTTTCCACTTTGTCCATATTCTCTTGTAAATAACAACATGCATAGAGTTAGGATTTATTGTATATCAGTACCCTTCTCTGACTGAAAATATTTATCTAAATGTTTTCTTCCAATTGTGTTATTTAGGAATGATTTAATTCAGTTTAAGCAGTAGGAATGTTGGCGTTCCCTCGTCCTCCTGTCTTAGCTAATTTTTATTCTTGAAAGTTATTTTCATTTCATGTTAAGTAGAGATGAACTAAGGAAGATATGGTGTGCCCTGGTCCTAGTTTTATCCCAAATGACTATCTGAAAGTATCCCTTGGAATGTGTTAAAAGCTAGCTAGTTTCAAAGTAATTATCAGATCTTAGGCCATCCTTTGTTATCTTTGTGTTTGTCTTGAAAGTTACCAAGTAAAGTAGAGCTAGGAGAGGATTTGTGGTGAGCCCGGCTCGCTAGTTTCTTCTCCAAAAGTTGCCTTCAAGTTTCCCTTTGTTTTTAAATGTTTTCTATTGAAAGTGTATCAAAGGCTGGCTAGTTTCAAAGTACTTATCAGATCCTAGTTTACTTTTATGTTTTTCTTAAGTGTTTGTCAAAGGCTGGCTAGTTTCAAAGTACTTACCAGATCCTGGACTGCTCTTTGTTCTTCATTTGTTTAAATCCATTTTTTGTTGTATCATTTCATTCCATAAATCAAACTTTAAAAGATCCTTAGACATAGATGACTTTCCCCATGGACCACTCTTGCCCCTTGCTGTTTCAATTAAACCCTATTATGACTCCATAGCCCAATGGACTAAAACCTGCAATTATCTATCTTTTTGGCCTAAGCTTACTCTGATTGCTTGCAACTTTTCACCTTTGAAACTCTTTCCATTTAAGACTTTCCCTCAAACAATAATCATGCTCAACCATCCAAAAACAAAACAAAACCCTCGGCCTTCATAACTAGCCTAACATCATTACCCAAACTTCAAAGACAAATCCATCTTTGCACTTATTGGAGAGATCCCTCTCCGGATTCAGGAGGGCTAGATCCTAGAATCCTAAAGTGGTTGAAACGATGTTCTCCCTGCAGTCGGACTTTTGCCAATCTTGCTGATTACAGGGTGCTAACACATGTGATGGAAATGACTTAAATCACACGAACCAACTTTTCTTTTAATCTTAGCCATCAATTCAAGATTAGATCATGACCGTTGGTTTCCCAATGAGAAAGTATAAAGGAAAGGCTTGGGGTCAGTTGGAGAATACACACACGGAGGTAGAGCACTGAGACTAAGCTGGAATGCTAGGGCAGGTTTGCTAAGAATTTCTAGAAGTGTTTCAGCTGCAGCGAGGGGTAGTATTGGCTAAGGGGATGATTTGATCCCAGTGCCAAGAATCAGCAAGAGGCAACAACCAGGAGCAGTGCAGAGAAGCAGGGGCAACAACAACAACTATTCAACTGTTACGGTGATGCTACACAGGCCCAAAAAGGGTATCACTGAGCCAGCAAGAGGGCCCCAAGGTTACGCAGAGGTCATCCAGGGCAGCGTAGGAATTGCGTCACCCAGTCTGGGGTTACACAACCCTCTCTAGGCCAGTGCAGAAGTTAGTAGGGCTGGCAAAGTTAGCTTCAGGGCCAACATTGGGGTTTCTAGAGGCAGAAAGTGGTTGAGTCCTATAAATCCCGTATGAGGATGTGGATCGGTCAAGTTTTCATTCTCCAGAACAATAGGAATTGCTGCAGATCTATTTTATCTGTCGGGTTAACCAGTAAGGTGCCCAGATTTTTTGTATTCATAAAATAATTAATAATATAAACCCTCCAACAGCCAGAACACTAGTATTCCTTCATTTGGTTTTTCCAAGGATAGTTGTCCAAAAATTATTGTGTGTCACTTTGTCTGTGTGCATGTATTCTGTTTTAGATCTAAATCAGTGAAATTTTGTTATGTGTTAACTTTGACGTTAATATGAATTTTCAGAATTAATAACTTGATTAAGTAGGAGAAGTATAACCAGATCTAAAAATAGTGTCTCTACATAAAGTAATATTCAGAAATTTTCACATGGCATCAGAGAGATTACAAATCGAGCAGGATCACCAGCATAAGACTGAAGAATCCTTTCTATAAGAAGCAACAAAGAAAGAAGCACCAGTCGCAGAAAGCCAGACCAGAAGGGACAACACAACAACAGAAGGAGCAGAGCCACGCAGAGGCCAGAGTAACACAGTCCTACGCAGTCTCCATGTAGGCCCATGTACTTACTACATAGATGAAGCACAAAGACAACAATGGGACTGTTTGCTCACGCAGAGGGCAACGAGGGTGACACAAATCTGAAGCCGTTGCTGATTTAGAGTGTCAGAAGCAGTGCTGCAGAGCTTCAAAAGTTGCTGGTGGGGCTAAATTTATGAAGATTTAGAATTTAGCCTGAGCACTAGGTGACAAAGAGCGGGAGGAGATCAACTTCTTAGAGGGTTTCAAGCCAAAGAAATCTGCAGATCGATTAGAGGATCAAAGAGAGTTGAATCGTTTTTGATTTGGTAGATTTTCAAGAGAGGAAGTCAGTTGTCAGAGGGAGCATAGGGTGCCTGTGTCATCAAGACCCTAGATCCAAATATCTAGCATAGAGAGGAGGAGTTACAATAGATTTTTTGAGCAGATGGCACCTCATGGACTACGTGTTAAGGATAGGTTGGACGGTTTGTCCAAATTTTTAGTCTGAAAGGCAAGAATCCTGGTAGTCATGGAGGCATACACTCTAAGGGACCATGCAAAAAAATTCCTGGCCACGCCAACCGATATTGCTCTCCTAGCGAAGCATGAGGAAGTTGCGACACATGCTAAACACTTCATAATGGATGGAGTTAAGGATCATATAATTCCACACATAGATGTCAAGAAAATGGCTCAGGAGATGTGGAAAGCCTTAACTTCCCTATATGAGGGAAGATCCGTCTAAAGAATAATGCTTCTCGAGAACCAGATGTGGTTATTCATGATGGCCAAGGGAGAATAAATTGAGCCCTTCTTGTTCAGATTACAGGCGATCAAAGATTAGTTGTTTGCCATGGGAGTAAAGGTGGAGGATGATGTGATGGTGAGGACTGCACTCAATGCAGTCACAGAGGACTGGGAAAGTTTTGTCCAAAGCATCTTGGGTAGAGAGGACCTTCCCAAATGGGACAGTATGTGGGCGATCCTTCGTTAAGAAGAACTCAGTCGGTTCACCAAGAGACAATATAGCACATGATTAAGTAAGGTGAAGAAGGAAGAGGAAGAAGATGTAGCCTTGGCATCAAAGAGGCAACAAGGGAAGAAGAAGTGTGATCTATCCAAGATCAAGTGTTTCCAGTGCGGCGAACTAGGACATTTCGCCAGCAATTGTCCTCAGAAGAAGAAGGACAAGGAAGCTTCTACTTTCAAGGCTACTGTGGCAGACGATGGTTCAGAAGATGACGTAGCCATAAGTACTCATGAAGCACGAAAGTGGGGCGACATGGATCTGTAGAGCAGCTATAGATTTGTGGCGGGATCCTTGAGCAGCTCATCTCTTGGATCACATCTGAGCTATGGGAGGCTTAAGACAATAGCGAGACAAGCGGAGCATTTGGTGTGGAGAATCACAGATGGAGTAGAGGCAGAGCTGAAAGCTGAAGGGAGCAACACATTGCAGATGCAACATCAGCGTCGCAGCGCAACGCAAAGGAGGCTGATGTGACTTTAGCAGCACAGTGCAGGCTAGTTTATGTAGAGCAGAGCTGCAACAACATAAAGGCTTCAGGAGGACAATGTAGCACAACACCAACGTAGTAGATTTCATCGTAGAGGCTGATGTGACTTCAGCAGTGTAGAGGAAGTCTGCTTAAGCAGTGCAGAGATGTAGTTGTGCAGTTGTCTCCGGAGACAGTGCAGAGCATCAAATTATGGAGCTTCAGTGATGATGATGCAACCCAAATGACTTGTATGTCAAAGATTAGGCAGGAGTTTTCAACTATTTCTCTCAACAGCTGAAGTTGAAGTGTAGAAATTGGCAGCACGATGTAGCAGATTGAGAGGGAGATGCAGTACATATGTGGCAATGGTGGTGGCAGCCTCATGGGCAGCAGTATGAGAGAGCAACATCGGCGCAATGATGAAGGGATGCAGGCCAAGCATCAAAGCAGACACCCAAACCAGAGATCAGTGCAGAGCTTTGGGGTGAAGCAACGTTGTACTAGAGCACATTCCTTGCTAAGAGGGAGTGTTGAGTTTTTTGAGTGTTGGGGTAGCATCAGATGTGCTCTAAATCCAAAAATTTGTGGAGGGACTAGAGTACAAGAGATATCCAAGACTCAGAAAGGGATTTGGGAAATTCCATCCAGTTTGGTAGATAATTAATTAGTTAATATTTTTAATTAAGGACCCTAAGTCTAGCTTAGGAAAATTAAAATATTAAAGGTAATTAATTTAAACATGTGATGGAAATGACTTAAATCACATGGATCAAGCTTTATTTTAATCTTAGCCATAGATTCAAGATTAGATCATGGTTGTTGGTTTCCCAACGAGAAAGTATAAAGGAAAGGCTTGGGGTCAGTTGGAGAACATACACACGGAGGCAGAGCACTGAGACTAAGCTGGAATTCTAGGGTGGGTTTGCTAATAATTTCCAGAAGTGTTTCAGCTGCAACAAGGGGTAGTATTGGCTAAGGGGATGATATGATCCTAGTACCAAGAATCAACAAGAGGCAGAGAGGCAGCAACCAGGAGCAACGCATAGAAGTAGGGGCAGCAGCAGCAGCTGCGCAGTGCAGAGGGCTTCAGCCGCTACACAGGTGCTATGCAGGCCCAAAAAGGGCAATGCTGAGCTAACATGAGGCCCCCAAGGTGACACAGAGGCCATCCAGGGCAGCGTATGGAATGCGTCACCCAGTCTAGGGTTACGCAACCCTCTCCAGGCCAGCGCAGAGGCACGCAGAGGCTAGTAGGGCTGAAACAGGTAGCTTTAGGGGTAGCGCTGGGTTTTCTAGAGGTAGAAAGTGGTTGAGTCCTGTAAATCTCATTTGAGGATGTGGATTAGTCAAGTTTTCAGTCTCCAGAACAACATGAATTGTTGTAGATCTATTTTCTTTATTGTAAGGTGCCCAAATTTGCTGTATTCAGAAACTACTTAATAATATAAATCTCCAGTAACCAGAAGACCAATTTTCCCACATTGGGTTTTTTCGGGGATAATTGTCCAGAAAATCTTGTGTCACCTTTGTTTGTATGCATGTATTTTATTTTAGATTTGAATTGGTGAAAGGCTGTTGTGTTTATTTCTATGTTAATATGAATTTTTAGCATTAATAACTTGATTAAGTAGGAGAAGTATAACCAGACCTAACAGTAGGGTTTATGCATAAAGTAATATTCCTAAAATTTCACACAGACATCTCGATGAAAAATAACCCATCTCTCCATAGTTAAAACACTTGAATTTTGTCAAGTCTTTCTTTTATTTACCCTTAATTCGTGCCGCAAGTGCCACATCATCATCTGAATCCTTCTTCTTCAGATGGAGATCCTCGTCTCAGAACTCTTCCTGAATGAATTCACCCCACATCCTATTTTAGTTTGGAAAATTTTCTCTGGAAATGATCCCCTTGATGAAGGGCTTCCCTTCCTCGGTGAACCCTTTCAAAGTAATCCTCAACATATCGAAATCTAAAATAGTCACACCGACGGTTGCAAGGTCATATTTGACTTGAGATAACGTCGTCAGATATGAAGTCACTCCTTCACCCTGTATCATCTTGGTGGAATTCAACTTATCCTCCAATACTAGTACCTGATTCTCATTCTTATTTTGGAACAATTTCTGAATAGCCATCTACATCTCATGTGCAGTGTTCTTCATGAACAAATGAGGTATTAGGGGGTCCTTCACACCATTTAGGATGATCAATCTCGCCCTCTTATCTAATTCCTCATACACTTCCAGCTCCTTAGGGTCGGTTGGCTTCTTTATCTCTTCCTCGACGAAATCCCAGATCCTGTTGACCTACAATACCAACTTGATCCTTTCCTTCCAAGGACTATAGTTAGACAACCCTTCCAACCTGTCCTCATACCAGATATCAACCTGCAACTTCGATATTGTAGTGAGCCCTTCACCTATAATGTGACCAACTCCCTCTTAAGTTGTACTTCACTGTGCACTCTTTTGATTCACTGTCTCTCAAAGTAGCTCAGATACGATTTGATACCATGTTGAATTTCCACAACCTTGCTGCTAGATAAAAACGATTACCATATAGTAATGAAAAATTCATCTCCAAGCCTCTTTATCCTTTGCTGGTCCTGCTCCTTCTATCTATGGCCAAAACATAGATGTTCTCCCTCTTCTACAAGCTCCCTTCTTGCTTTGTGTTGCAAAAGGATGATGTGAAATGTCTCCAAACTCACCTTCTATTTATACACAATAGAAGGGCTCCATTAAGACGTTAAAAATGAGTTTGAAAACTTGTCATTAGGTCTCTTAATCACTAGGCCAACTTGATTTCTTCATAACAAGCCCATTTCCACAACTTGAAAAATTCATAACTCCACATAGACAACTCAAAATTTGATGATTCTCGATGCGTTGGGTTTGTTTCGTCATCCTTTATCATCTCCATGGCATCACATGTCTATTGGGCCTAACTGATTCACACCCACATCATTAGAGGAAATTTCAGCCTAAAAGTGCCCATGAAATTGTTACGTAATTTCCATGTCATAATATGTAAATTAATCAAAATCCTTTAAATTTAAAAAGAGGTACATGTAAATATTTTGAAGGGAAAAGAAGAAAAACTACTTTTTTAAATTGTATTTTTGGCTTATCTCCTGATAGGTTTACTCAAATTTCAAGTGTAGACACTCGTTGGATGCAGATTTAATTATGCATCCAATGAGTGTCTATACTTGAAACTTGAGTAAACCTATAAGGAAATAACTCAAAAATACAATTAAAAAGAGTAGTTTTTTTCTTTTCCCTCCAAAATTTATAACTCCTATTTTATTATTTTTCCTTGGGAGGCCCCTTTTAAGCTTAAATTTCCTATAATGGCTTGGGTGCAAAGCCCCCACCTTGGGTTCCAAGCTCATAATGTCCTATTGTGGCACTCCAATCTCCAAAACTCAAACCCTAGGGCTTGGAGTACCTCCCAAGCTACCAAAAATCAACACACCACCACTTGATAAACAATGCTCCATGTTACCGACCCATCCACGTGCTTGAGTAACCATAGGAGGAAAAATTTCTCCTAAGATGCAGTTTCACTACTAGTAGCCCTATAATGATTCACATATAGCTAGCCTCAGATATCTTTCATCCACACTCTATTTAGTGCACTCATCCATCTAACTTACTTATTTGATGAAGGTGAGTCATTTTTTGTGAGATGCATCAACTATTTTTGTGCTCTAATTGATTTCATTTAATGTTTATAGACATTCTAGAATGGATCACAACTTGAATTGGATGATTGACGATTATTGGTTGTACACTTGTTCCCTTGTTCCCTTACTTCACCTTCGTGGTGGTGTAACACTCCCGTGGCTCTATAAATTATGTAACTAAATATCTCAACGCAATATCAGATCACTTGTATGGTGTAACTCAGTGTGGTTAATATAATCAAGATTTTCACTATTTAAGGTTTAATTACATTTCGACAATGACAAAAATGAATAACTTGTGCTTCATGTTTATTGTGTAATTAATGATTATTAACAAAGGCGGAGCCGTCATGTGTTAATACCAAATTTAAGAATTATACATGAAATTAATTAATGACAAATTATTAGTGATAATGTTAGTTCAATTCGTTGTGGGTTAACAAATTTAATTTAAAATAAAAATTCAGAGTAGTTGATTTTATAATATGGATTCTTACTGGAGTCATTTCTTTCATTTATGTGGGAATGAATAACCGTGTCTTCCGTAGTCTTTCATTAATGACAATTAAATCTTCGCCTGTTGAAAACGAGTTTGAATGTCCTTTCTTTGGAAAAAGGTAATGGAAATGTCCCATCGTATCAATGCTCTGAATTACTCTAAAAGCTTGCTGCAGCGTTTTTTTCTTTTTTTTCGAGGAAAAAAATCTGATTATATTAAAAATATAAACGGTACATATTCAACATTCTCAATTACTGAAAGACAGTGAGAAATCATTCAAAAAGCCATAACACACAGTGCACATGATGAAAGAGCTTATCTGTGCATAGTGAACTGGCTGCCACATCTAAGCATCTAAGAGATGGGTAACCTCCCATATTATCAACAGATTTCTGTCCTTGACAATAGAGCAAGAAAAGTGAGGACAAAGATTAGTAAAATGTACATAGAAAGCTTATGCATAAAAGCAACAATAAGTAGCAAGGAAACTAGAGTTATATGAGAAATCCATGATGATGGAGAGATCTTTAAAAATAGCACATCCCATTGTGTGGAGAAGATAAGCACAGGCTGGCTTGTGAGGATATGTGTCCACGCAGGCTTAGCAAACGCCATCCTGTCCCACGATATAGAAAGAGCAGGCTCGCTTGACGTGGAGAGCTGAAACTTGTATAGAAAGGATGTGATACCTGAAAAAGCGTGTGCTTCATCATATGCATAGGATATTATATATGATAATATAAGGACAGACTCGCTTGGTTTAGACGACAACAGGCTCGCTTGAAAGGAAAAGAGAGTTAAAAATAAACAGAACAGCATGTGTTGACCAACTGAATAGCATTACTACCGTCCATCTGAAACAAAATAAGTGCATGAAGAAGCTAATGAAATAAACCCGGATCCTGTGGACACAGATATTGATGACCGAAAACAAAAAAATGCCGAGATGTGAACGATGATATCAAGTGCCAAAATGGAAGATCAGAAAACAAAAACTCATGGAATGGGGGCAGAAGACGCCTCCACAAGAACACCGTTTCGGAAATGTTCAATCTTCATAGAACCAAACTCTGCTAGAAGACCCCTTTCGGATGGACGATCAGCACGTGTATTGTTTTCACGGGAAAAAACAGGACAATCCAAACATCTCCACTGCCTACGAACTCTGTCCATCCAGCCCTGTAAATCTGGAGACATCATTCGATGATCTATTTGAAACCCATTCGAATCTGGAGACATCATTCGATGATCTATTTGAAACCCATTCGATGATCAATTTTGAATCCCCGTATATATTGCTAATCTGGATTTGAGAATCACAGGCAAAGAATAGGCCACCCCAGAGCGACATTAATTCAGCCTTGTTGTTAGACCCTGGAACCCGTTCCAAAAAATGTGATATCGCTCCAAATTTGGCAGTTTGATCCAAACTCCGCAACCCGTGACCCCCTCCGCCGATGCACCATCAAAGAAGAGTGCAGGTAAGGATATTTCGTGTGGTCTAATACGCCGAGAGCCATCGATGATCAAAAGAGAATGCTGTACACGGTCATCCATCCATCTTGTTATGGCCAGATAGATACGATGAATGAGGAAAGGTTGGCCCTCAAAAATTAAATTACTCATAAAGCTTCGAGGCTTCATAGATTGAGTCCAAGCTAATTTAAAAGGGCAACACAACAAAACTCTGGAATGTCTGTCAAGAACCCGAGGAAAGGCACGTGGGTCGAGGATCTGAGAAGGGAAAGCTTGAAGTTATGGCAATGTCGTCTAAGAACACTCCAAAGTCGTAACTTGTTGCGAAGGGCTAGGACATGGGACTCTAGTGGTCACCAATGAGGCATCCCACACCGCCTTTAAAAGGAGAACGAGAATTGATCACAGAGATACCCAAGAACAATGAGGAATACAGTCTTGCAAAGGAGGATTGTGATATTCCCTATTTTCTACCAGTTTCTTTGTGGGGATCTCACCAGGCCTGAGCAAGAACAAGCGTTATACTATGTATGGGTGCTTGTTGGGATTGACAAATCACGATGCTTGCTGCGGTTGATAAACCATTATGCTTATCCTTAGCTGAGAAACCACCTACACACCAAGTCACTCGTGCTTATCGAGACTGACAAACCATGGTGCATGTTGAGGCTGATAAACCACCGTTCTTATCCTTAGCTGAGAAACCACCTACACAACATGTCATTGGTGTTTATTGATATTGACAAACCACGACGCTTGTTGAGGCTGATAAACCACCGTGCTAATTGTCTTGGTTGATAAACAACCTGCAAGTGACAAGGTTCTTGTAGCTCACTTCAAGTTCTCAGATCCAGATCCAGCGCGGGGTTCTGAAGATTCTGGACAAAGTGTCATGATCTGCCTATGAGTGGGAGGATAAGTGACGCCTCTTCTCCAATCAACAAGAACATCGGCTTGCCAGATAAGTCATCTAGTCCTTTGTATGTGAATTTTGAAACTATGGTGCATTGGTGAAATCTGTGCAATAATTGGCATGGGTGGCACTTTGTGTTTTAAAGATGTTGAATCGACCTCATTCTGCAACGTATGTCTTACATGTATTGCGTAAATATAAAATCAACTCTTGAATTATTTTCAAAACTATGGTACATTGGTGAAATCTGCATATTGATTGTCATCGGCGACATTGCGTGTTTTAAATATGTTATAAACTCATAATCGACGTTTGTAATTCAGTATGCAATATACATCTTACATGTATTTTGTAAATATAAAATCAGCTCTTGAATTAATTCTGAAACTAACGTACATCAATGAAATTTACGTATTGATTGTCACAGGCGGCACTATGTTTTAAATATGTTATATACTCATGAATCAACCTATTTTATTCATTCCGCAACATAGATTGTTCATTGTCATATAGTCGACCAATCAAGCTAGCTATTCTTACTGGCGCTATAAAGGATTTGGATGCACTTTGAAAGAAACCGTTGAGTCGGAATGTCCCAGATACCAAAAATTTGAACACTCTTACTGGCGCTATAAAGGATTTTAACTCGTGATAAAATTTTCTATTTCAAATGTGAAATAGCTTCATGAGTTTAAGCCATCAACCTTACAAACAATTTACATAATATAAACCACAATATTTATCACAAAAACTGAAAATAGAATTTGCAGTTGAATAATAGACAATATAAACATGCAAGAGATCTCAACCTTATTTTATTAATATAGAAAATGTTGATACAAAATTGGAAATGGATGAGGTAATGGTCCCAAATAGATATACAATAATGTCAACCTCCAAAACAAACTGAAAATCAATATTTCAATCTTTGAATCCTAAATGGATCCACCAAGGGAAGAGATGGGCACACTCTCAATGAATCACCTGAGGGGGGTTTTTTTCCAGAGGCTACTGGTGAGGCAGAAATCCCTGTTCTCAAAACCTCACCACAAAAACAATACAAAAATCCCAGATATCTCCAAATGACCTCATCTTCCCCTTTTATAGACTTGATGGATAGATCCCCAAGTCTCTAGAAGCATCTTATTTTATTATTTTATATCATTCTAGAAGCTCCTCCATTGACTTTATCTTAAGTGACTTTTTAATTTTATTTTATTTCACTTAAGTCATTTTTGGGCCTTTTCCTCCAATTAATTAATTTTTCCTTTAATTAAATGGCTAATTAAAGTCCTTTTTAATTAAAGAAAATGGTAAATATCCCACCATACTCTCTCCGGCCACTAGAAATCACTTCTCAGCATCCCATCCTATATATTTTCTCATTTCAGTTCCAACGAGCTATTACATGAGTGTTCTATCAAATAATATTCTTGGAATGCCACCTCGAGCATAATTAATTAAGTTAGGCCTGATAATAACGGCAATTTTTGAAAATTGTCGGAATGTGACAGAACAAAAGATAAACAGTGCGGATGATGAAATATGCAAGGAGAATGCCATCAGATCATGTAAAAACTCCTCAAAACTCCCTTGGAACTCGTGATGACATGAACCCACTCCAATGACTTTGCCATCCCCTGTCCTGGAAATCCACCTTAGCTGTACTATAAAAGAAAATAAAAATGGGGACATTACAAATCCTCTCGCCCCAAGATTTATTTTCCTCGAGTTATCTGCACCTGTCCACTGTAGAGGCATCTGCAAACTAATACCATGATCCCATATGAACCACTAGTCCACATCATGCCTCCAAGAAATACAAACATGATTGGATCCCCTAATGCCTGGATCCCAAACTGATCTCTGACTGTACCTATCATCAACCAATCCTCTTAGATCCCAATGCCAATAAGGACAATCATTGCCCAAGTCCCATGGCTCAGATTGTGCTCTATCTCTGGCTATAACTGCTGCTCCATGACGCGAATACCAACTCATTAACTCTCTCCAATCCAATCTCTGGCATAGGCCGAGGTCAACCCTACTCTGCTGATGTTGGGCTAGTGCTACTGAAATTCTGATAAACTATCGATCCATAACCCACTTCCCACCGGAACATGCAATAAGCCTCTCATCTAAGGGTTCCTGTTATACTGTGCCCCGAACTAAGAATGATACAACTCAATAGGCTACCAACTCATGATCTCCCATCAATCTATCTCGTAAAAAGAATCAAATGTAAGGACACCTACATATGGAATAATTCTACTAAGATGTTGTCGGTCCATGCTCAACTCATGTTGCTCTATCTAGTCCATCAACGAGATATGTCTGAGGAATCCAACCCTTCTCTCTATAATAGGTGAAAATGGGAAAGATGTGTTGCAAGTCCTATCTATGTACTCCTGGATAGTTCTTCTCCCTAAAAGTACTACAGCGCTTCTAACTACCTGTGCATCTAACTGCACCTCATTAATGGGTCGCCCCAAAGATGGATGCACCACCATCTCCAACAACTCCTCCCTCCTCTGATCGGTAATGCCATGCTCCTGTCATTTACTAGCCTCCTGCAGAACTACCCCATCAACCTTCAACACCTCTTGAGGATTAGTGTCTGCAACTATTGTCATCGTACTAGATGTTTGTACATCTATTTGCTCCTAAAAAATGGCTGACCCCATGGGTCACTGTCCATCCTCCTCTATCATAGGCTCGATATGAACCTCCAACTGGCTCTCCCAAAAAGGCTCATCATGCATACTATGCACATCCTCCTCCTCAGTTGACTCATGCTCCACCATATGATGCTCATGTTGAATCGTCATTGGTGACTCATAATCCTGAATGTCTCCCATAGGTTCCACTGACTGCTCACCATATGAATTTTGTCTGTTGTCAACAACTCTACATGACTCATGCTCCTCAAAAGCATCCTCGTATGAGCCCATGGACTTGTCCAAAGAAGAATCCTCACTCTGAGAATCAGAAGGAATATCCTCCTACTCTACCTCTATCATCGCTTGAGTGTCACTCAAGCATGAGTGATTAGGTCCCGAGGGTTCTTTGTAGATGAAGCAAAGACCCCTCCTCCTTAACTCATTCTTGCTACATGGTCCATCAATCCTGAGAAGCTCCTCCCTGGTCAACTGTTTCTTGAACTATCTAATATTCTGCTTAACTAAACTTTCAGATAACTCATAAGCAACAGGTGAGATAATTTTTTCTCTCCTCCAAATGCTCAATAATCTATTCTGCAACTCCATGCAAATGGTATCACGATCTCCCATAACTGAAGACAAAATGGACTACATGTGTGTTATGATTGTGTCAAGGTGATGTTTCTTAATGTTAAAGAAACATTGGAACATCTGATGGACTAAGTCATTACACCCCAAATCAAGCATGATGTCATATGTTTTGACAATGGTCATAGCTCCTAAAATCTTAAGGTTCTTCCCCAAGATAGAGCCTGCACTGTTTTCTAAGTCCTGAAAAGTCCATACTATTTGTCTGAAAACTCTCCTCATAATGTCATCATTATAAGGGGCTATAGGGGCGGTTAGTCTCATGATGTTATCGAGAGAAGATGCGAATGAAATTCTAAACCCTTCACAAGGTTCATCCAACAACTTGTGTTGTATGAGAGCAAACATAGCTGGTTTTAGCATCCAAGTTAGTTTCTTCCGTTCTAACTGGCTCACTTTGGAAAGGAGTTCATCTAATTCATCTAGTTTGAAAATGACCCTCCATGTGACCTTCATATGTTTCAAATTTTCCCCAATTGCAAGGATTTTGTGTCCTCTTTCCAGCTTTTTCTGCAATTCGTTTGATTGTTCCTTATGAAGGATGACATAGACCCCTCTTGATAAAGGTTTATTGTCTTGCTTGGGTTTCTGGTCCAATGATGCATGGAGGTTCAAGGAACCAACTTCTGTGTTTAATATTCTCAAACTTTTTAGGAATTCGTCCATGGTTTAGCCCAATGATAACAAGTATATTAAGTTGGCTCAACCTCTACTCAACTTTACATGGCATCAATAATCAACATACTCAAACTATGATTATACAACACACATAGAAATGCAGGCCTATTATAACACACCAACATAATCATTCATCCAACTCACATTTCTAACAACAATACCCTGTCCCAATAGATAAATCTAGCTCCGATAAATAAATTAGGCTCTAGCAAATAAATTGGGCCCCAGTAAATAAACTTGGCTTTAGTAAATAAATTGGGCTCTAGCAAAATAATTGTTGCACAACAAGATGAATTCATCCCAACAAAATAAATTCAACCCTGCAAGAGAAATTTAGTACAACAAGATAAAGTTGTTGCAACAAACTAATTTCGACTCAACAAAATAACCCAAATAATTAATTCACACTACCTAGAAATTATGTTGTTGCTACTAAATATGAACTGGTGTTTCTTCCTTCAACAATATTGAAAAAATTCTAAAAATTTAAGCTGGAGCTCCTCAGACCAAATACATAAAAAACTAGAAATGGTTTGGCTTAAATTCAAACCAAGATCAATTCCACCAAGTGGTGTGAATTACCTAATTTACCAATAAAATGCCCCACTAAAGGAATGTTGATTTACATCCCAATTACTTCTCGAAAAATTCTGAAATTATAACCATAGACTCCTCTCATAAAACTCAGAAAAACCTAGAAACATCTTGGGTAGATTCCAGAAGATATAGAAAACCCCAATTTAGTGCAAGTTTTCTACTCTGCCCAACTATGCACACTGCTCCAAAAAAGATAATTTTGTACCAAAATTCTCCTACACATCAGTCCAACAAATTCACTGCAAAATCGCCGACTCAAATGAGATAAATCTCCTGCAAAATCTCTAAAAAATAAAATGGGTTATGACAGATAAACTTGGCCCAACAAATAAACTCAACTCCAATAAATATGGTTCTACTAAATAAACTATGCTTGGGAAAATAAATTGGGCTCCAACAAATAAACTCAACCCAACAAATAACTTCGACCCATTAAGAGATACAACACAATAGATTAGTTTTGGCCCCGCAAGATAAACTTGGCCCAGCAAAATAATCTCGGTTCAGAAAGATAATTTGACCCAACAAAATAATTTTGACCTAACATGATGAATTCAACCCAAAAAAATAATTTCAGCCTCCTAAGAAAATTTCTCTCGGTCCTCCAATAATTATAAATTTGACCTTTGCTACTGCTACATTTTTTTTTTGATTTGATAGACATATCGAGTTCTGGAATTGGTGTAAGAATGAATAATCTACCAGTAAAACAAATAAACCTTGCCCAATAGATCAAATCTTGAAGATAATTTTGATCCCCAACAACAGTAACTGAATCTTTGGCACTACAAAATATTCAAAAGCTAGTTCCCATTGAAACCCTAACTTGAGCTCCCAAAATACTCCACGAACTTGTCTCAAAATTAATTTGTAATAAACCCTTGCTTCACAGATTCTATTTGAAAATGGAGGGTTTTTTTTAAGTATTTTTTCTCCAACACCTGTGATAAAAATTTGCTCCGATTATAGAATTTGGCACAAAAATAAACCCTTCAACTTGGTTTTTTCAAATCAATCCCACGACTGAGCCAATATCACAGTTCTGATACCACTGTAATGTCTCAAATACCAAAAAATTGGAACACTCTTGAAATTTTAACTTAGAAAAACTTCAGATACAATTTTCCATCCATAGATAGAAGATTGCCATGTAAAACAACTTTAGGAATTTAAGTTGTCAACACCATAAATAATTTGCACAACATAAACCACAATATTTACGACAAAAACTGGAAATATAATCTGCAACTGAATAATAGACAATATCAACATGTAGGAGATCTTAGCCTTATATTATTAATATAGAAAATGTTGGTACACAACTGGAATTGGTTGAGGTAATGGCCCCAAATAGATCTACAATAATTCCACAACTAGCCTGCAAACAAACTAAAAATCAATAAATTGTAACCTATGAATCCTAAATGGATCCACCAATGGAAGATGGGTTCTCACACACTTTCAATGAACCACCCGAGGGTTTCTGTCCTCGGGTTACTGCTGAAGTAGAGAACTTGGTTCTCAAAACCTCACCACAAAGACAATACAAAAATCTTAGATATCTCCAAATGACCTCTTATTCCCCTTCTATAAATATGATGAATACATCTCCAAGCCTCTAGAAACATCTTATTTTATTATTTTATTGTTATTTTAGAAGCTCCTCCATTGACTTTATCTTAAGTGACTTTTTAATTTAATTCTATTTCACTTAAGTCACTTTTGGGCATTTTCCTCCAATTAATTATTCTTTAATTAAATCACTAATTAAAGTTATTTTTAATTAAGAAAAATGGTAAATCGCCCACGATACTCTCTTCGATCACTAGAAGTCACTTCTCAATGTCCCATTCTGTAGATTTTCTCATTCTAGTTCCAACGAGCTATTATACTGAGGTGTTCTATCAAATAATCTTCTCGGAATGCCACCTCGAGCATAATTAATTAAATTAGGCCCTATAATAATGCTAATTTTTGAAATTTGTCAAAATGCAATAAAACGAAAAACAAACTGTACAAATGATGAAATATGCCAAGTGAATGCCATCAAATTCTATGAAAACTCCTCAAAACCTTCTCAGAATCCCTAATAACCTAACCATCCATTGTCCTAAAAAATCCACCCTAACTATACTATGAAAGAAAATAAAAATGAAAACATTACATGAGCCATCGAGTAAACCTTATCCGTCAGTGTCAAACTCCCCTATTGAATCTCTCAAAACCTCGTCTCTTACCTTTTCCGTGACATAATCAGCGCAAATTCTAGTACATTCACATCTGCCTCTTTTTGTGTGGTTGTATAACTTAGATTCATTGAATTTTAATTCAATTTATTATGTTACTGACGAAAGTAGGGGTGTGTGATTTTTGTTATAGTCTTAAATAATACCCTAATTTCTTCTCTAGGATTTTCATTGCGACATTCAATGAGTGTATCCATAAGTAATTGATTATAGTAGTTAAATAGTCCCACATTATTAACTCCAAAGAAGCAATTATGAAGTAGTTATGGCTCCCTGGTCAAGCACTATTTCCTCCCTTTCCTCGGTGAAAGCGAACTTTTACACTTTGTTAGGTAAGGGAACTGAAATAGTTAAGAACGCTGCAGATCTCATATGCTCCGAATGTTGGTCCTTATCCTCATACATATCACATATGTTTGTTTCCATGGTGTTTTATGCCACCTCCGTTTGTATATATCACTTAATCCTATTAATTGTGTTATTAAATGTTGTTAAATGTGTATTATATATATTAAGTCTTGGTGTGTTATATGTGTATATTATATATATTACATATAATTTTAGCAAGTTTGCCATGGCATTTATTTTTTGTTATTTATTTGTTTTTAAAATGAATGTTTTTATTTATACCACGTGGTTATTCACTCAATAATAACATTTCACATAATTTTGTTTAAACATTATTTATTATGGAATTTTATATATTATATATGGAGTTGTTTTTAGTGTGACTCTTTGGAGTTTCAGGTGTTGGAATCCGGTGAAAAAAATTGAGGTAAAATCTTGATTTCTATTAATTAAACTGAATTTTTGACTGTATATATGGATTCGGCACCCTAAAAAACTCCTAGGGAACTTCGATTGTGCAAGGTTACCCATCAAACTTCTATTTTCAATAAATTCCTGCCGAAATTTAGAGAAATTAGACCCAAAAAAAAACCGTAAAAACCTTCAAAATGTCACACTATAGACTACTTGTATTATATATTGCTTATACTTATCACATGCAAGTTATTATGTATTGTTTAAAACAAATGCCTTTATGTAGACCATGTGGTCATTTACATACTAAACGTTGTCTAAACATTAGTTCACATTTGTGATCATAGTGGTTATGGAACTTCAGTTATATAGACATGTAGGTATGTATAAATTACTCAAGACACATATATGTGTGTGGGGAACTAGGAAGAATCACACAAACCCACATCTAATTTCATGAAGTTTAAATTTATGGTAATTTTTAACTTGATATTTTGTGATCATCGATGAATTTAAGTTAAAAATATCCATAGCACTTTTTCATAAAACATGAAAATACAAGTGATATTGTAGGTATTGTTACAAAGTGGTATTAGAGCCCAGGTTCAACTCTTGGACTGGATGGGCTTTGAACACTAATGATTTTCAGATAAAATTAAGTGTATTTAACAAATGCCCTCATGATTATTATGAATGAATGTCTGTTAGCATGTTATGTCAAATTTGACTAACAACCATATGTTTGTAACAACACACAACAAGCAACATACACAATCAAAGAGTAAGAAGTAGGCAACAATATGGAGCATTACAATGCATACAAGGCTACACATGATAAAGAGGAGGAATTTGTGGGGAAGAGGGTGGAGGAAAATTCTCTTGATTGGATGGACACCCTTAGAATCCCGAAGGCTGAGCTAAGAAGTTGCAAGGACGATAACAAAAGACTCATTTGGGCTTAAGAGAAACAAGCATAAGTGAACATGATAATCTTGTAAAACTTGCCAGACTTACAAAGACAAAAAAAGTGACATTGGTGCTAGCTTTTAGACAAACGCAAATCTATACAATGCCCCATTGATATAGAATGAACATACTAGGCCATGGATGGTTCAGTTTGTCATGGGAGCTAGAAAGAAGTAACAAAATTGGTAGAATACTACCACCTAAAACTAGATGGCATGGCTACAACAACAAATCTCAATGATCCTCCTATTGGGTTCATAAGGTAAATTGATCGGCATGAATTGGATGGAATAGCACAAGACTAAGGTGGATTGTTACTATAAATCATTGAAATGCTTGGATGGTGAAGGCAAGGGGAGAACATTAGAAGGAAAGAGGAAGCCGATTTATGTTAGGTAGAATTCAGCACTGCAGGAAAATAAGTATAATCGAAATTGGATGTACTTTATTTATGATTCAAGTAAACTATATAGCAGGAGACAACAAAATTTAATTTGAGGACCACCCCATCCTACAACAGTACAACGATGTATTCCCAGATGAAATACCAAGGTTACCATGTAAGAGAGAGATCGATTTCTCTATTGAGCTAGTTCCTGGTTCGATGCCAGTATTTAAGAAACCTTATCGCATGAACAACCCTGAATTGATGGAATCAAAATTGGAGTTAAAATAATTGTTGGGCCGAGTGTGTCACCTTGGGTATGTTGATCTTGTTTGTGAAAAATAAGGATGGCATTTTGCGGTTATGCACCGATTATTGTGATCTGGATTTATGTAGGAACACAACAGAATACACATATAACCATAAATACAAAGATGCAGCGGAAATAACACTTCATTTCATTAATATCAAAGAACTAATTTTTTTTTACAGACAAAATGGAAATAAACTAGCTAGGGCGCTGGTAGCTTATCTCTGAGAAGAGATGTGGCAGCTACAAGCCTCTGAACTGTGGTACAATGAGGCTCGAAGGCCTATTTATTATTGAGAAACAATGCAAAACCCTAAACATCCAAAAACCTAATCGTAGGAGATGAAGCGCCAAAGCTATGGGCCCCGTTTGGGTAAATTGTTGTTCCAACTTCCCGGGGATGTAACTTTAGCATACGATCTCTGTTTGACGTGCATCATACCTCGTTAGAAAGATCTATTCAAGGAGTAAAACTTTTGGTGTGAGCAACATTGGTCCACAGACCCATGTTTCTCCCGATTTTCCCAAAAAATGTCATTTAGGGCCTCAAAATGGCTCTGGAAGTTCAAGACTCGAAAAACTACTAAAAGTAGTAAGTTGTGCTGCAACAGAAAAACTGAAAGAACTGATGGCGGCGTTTCAAATGGAATAGGTGGGTGGCCACCAATATCCACCTGGATCATTTAGGGCCCCAAAACGGCTCTGAAAGTTCATGACCCAAAAACTTTCTAAAATTAGTAAGATGTGCTAAAAGTGCAAAACTGAAAGAACTGATGATGGGGTCCAAATGGAATAGATGGGTGGCCACCAATATCCACTTGGATAATTCCCCCTCCCCCCCTCCCTTAGGAAGAAATGGTCCCCATTGCGTTGATATCCTCCATGAGATGAGGCAAATTCTGTTGAACTGGGTATTAGATTTGTTGAAGATGTCATGGACCTGCAGGCGGACATGCTGGATGCGTTCAGTAAAATTGGTTTCTTTATCAGCCTCAGACAGTACATGTGTGGATTCTATCTGTGTAGTCGCATGAGGTATGGCAACATCATGCGGCAGTGCATTGGGGGTCAGCTCAATGGAGTGCTTGTCTTGACAGTGTAGAGGAACCTCTATGAGTGAGGAGAAAATGTCCTCGTATTCCTCCATGATTTTGTCCATCTGTTGCATCCGTGCAAGGGAGCCTTGTTTTGAGGTTGTGGCCACAATATTATTTTTTCCCTGTGAGCGAGTTGTAAGGAAAATAAATTTCCTAGTTTGGGAAACAATCTTACTGCATTGTTTTGAAATAGTCAAAGAGATGAGAGGAGGCGGTACCACCTCTGGTATCCTGTACAAGTTATTTCCCAAAGTAATAATAATATCACGAGGCCTAGACTCATACACAGTATGTCGCCTCCACAAGTATGGTTGGCCCAACAATACATCAGCTAAATCAAGAGGAGCAACATCACACAATACCTCATCCGTGAATGGCTTGATGTTGTACGAAAGACAACATTGTTGGCGGACGCGCAGATATCTCCTTGGGTGAAGCCACCCGATGGTATATGGATGTGAGTGTGCTATGATCGGTAGGCCGAGCCGCTTCATGACCTCTGTTGCAATGAGGTTGTTTTGGCTTCTGCTATCGACAAGAAATTGCAGTGAAGAACCTTTCACCCACATCTATGAATGGAAGAGGTGCTCCCCCTCCTCTGGATCCTCAGGATCCTACTTCTGGAGCTTGGTGGTGGCAACAATGGCACTGGGGTCCAAATCAATGATCTCCTTCCCTTTTTAATCTCCCTTGTCTAGTTCTGGCTCAAGATCAGAACATGCATTTGATTCGGGTGCCTTTAGTTCGGCCACCAGTGACTGTTTGGCCCGACACTCTGTTGTGGTGTGAGTGGGGCTGTTATGGAATTCACACCACTTCCCTGTGTCCTTCTTTGGATTTGTGGTGGTGTTCTGAGTTGCCCTGCTTTGGCTCTGACCCTTTTTCTGTGGTTCAGGGGCACCTTTCACTGGCTTCAGATTCGCGGATCCAAAGTCTCTATTCTTCTGCTTAAATTTCTGCTCAATCTTGGCGGCATAGCGATATGTTGGGCCAAGAGAGGTAATGTCGAGGAACTCCATTTCCTCTTGAATGTGTCTATTTAGAAAACTATGGTACTTGAGCACCAAATGTCTCTTTGAATATTTAACACCCAGCTTTGTGTGCAGGGTATGGAACAAATTTGTCAGTTCGTGCACATCTTGATCCCTTTGTTGCCGCAACATGGTCCATCGGATGTACTTGTCCTCATAGATCCCCACGGGGTAGTATTGTTCCTTGATGTCATCTCAGAACAAATTCCAAGTGGGTGCGACCGAGAACAGAGAGGGTTCCCCCTTGTTCTTTTTCTCACAGTAGGTTTCCCACCAGTCTTTGACATGGGGGGTGGCTTTGAGAAGTGAAAAAATAATATTTTATCAGTTGGAGAAATCATGGACCGAGAAATACCCTTCTAGAAAATTCAACCATATATCTACGACGTCTGCATCTACCTGGCCTTAAAATACAAGAATGTCAAAGTTTACATGTACCTTGAAGGGAGTGGCGCCTCCAGAGTGGTTGTTGGATGCAGATGCGCCGTAGGTGGGCAGTCGTTGAAGGATTTGGGAAAAGTTACCCATCATCACGTTCCTTTGTTTTTCGAGGGACTCCTCAAGCAATATTTTGATAGGATCTCCTGCTCCCTCATCTTTATTTTTGTCCCCCATGGGTGGTCGTCGGGGTTTGCGAGGTTGATCTTGCAAAGGTTCAACCGGATCGAGCCCTAACTCCCTATACCCCGACCTTGTTGGGGACATGCAAAGAAGGTTCGAGAAAAATCAGACCGCTCTGATACCATTGATTCTGATTTATGCAGGAACACAACATAATACACATATAACTATAAATACAAAGATGCAGCTGAAATAACACTTCATTTCATTAATATCAAAGAACTAAAATTTGCTTACAGACATAATGGAAATAAACTAGCTAGGACGCAAGTAGCTTATCTCTGAGAAGAGATGTGGCGGCTACATGCCTCTGAACTGTGTCACAAAGAGGCTCGAAGGCCTATTGATTTTTGAGAAATAATGCAAAACCATAAACATCCAAAAACCTAACCGTAGGAGATGAAGCGCCAAAACTATAGGCCTCGTTTGGGTAAATTGGTGTTTCAAATTTCGAGGGATGTAACTTTCGCATAAGATCTTTGTTTGAAGTGCATCATACCTCGTTAGAAATATCTATCCGAGGAGTACAACTTTTGGTGTGAGTAACATCGATACATAAACCAATATTTCTCTCGGTTTTCCCAAAAAGCGTCGTTTAGGGCCTCAAAACGGCTCCGGAAGTTCAGGACCCGATAAACTACTAAAAATAGTAAGTTGTGCTGCAACTGAAAAACTGAAAGAACTGATGGTGGAATTTCAAATGGAATAGGTAGGTGGCCACCAATATCCACCTGGATCATTAGGGCCCCAAAACGGATCTGGAAGTTCAGGACCCAAAAACTTGCTAAAAATAGTAAGATGTGCTGAAAGTGCAAAATTGAAAGAACCAATGGTGGGGGTCCAAATGGAATAGATGGGTGGACACCAATATCCACTTGGATCATATCGAAAACTAAACAAACCAACGATAAAGAATAAATACCCACTATTGAGGATCAATGATTTGTTCAATTAGCTAAGAGGGGCTACCATGTTTTCAAAAATTCACTTAAGGTCGACCTATCACCAAGTTAGAATCAAGGATGAAAAAATTCATAACAAGGTATGAGCACTATGAATTCGTGGTGGTACCATTCAGACTTACCAATGCACTAAATATGTTTATGTGCTTGATGATTAATGTACTCAACCAATAAATGGACAAGTTTGTCTTGGTATTTCTAGATGATATTATAGTACTCAAAAACCAGAGAGGAGCACGAGGAACATTCAAAATCAACATTACAACTACCAAGGTAACATAATTTATACACTAAAAATCAGTAAGTGTGAGTTATTTAAGACTCAAGTCCAATATTTGAGGCATGTGATCTCAAAAGAAGGCATAGTTGTGGACCCTAAGAAAATCAAGGCCATCATGGAATGTCCCACCCCTAGAAAAGTCACCGAAGTAATTAAGATCATTTATGGGGTTGGTCGGAAATTATTGCAAGTTCATCAATGATTTTTCAAAAATTGGACATCAAATCACATCTTCACAGAGAAAAGGGGTAAGATTTCAGTTGAAACCAAAATGCATATAGTAACTTTGAGCAACTCAAGTATCTACTCACGCACACACCCATCATAAGGATTGCTGATCCACAAAAGGTTTTTTTAGTTTGCACCAATGTTTGCAAAGAAGGACTATGCATAATTTTGATGCATGAAGGACATGTAATCAATGATGAATCAAGGAATTTAAATGAAAATGAAATAAATTATGTCATCCATGACCTAAAACTGACAACAATTATTCATGCATTAAAAGTGTGGAAACACTAGTTGATTGGGTGGAAGTATGTGTTGATGTCAGATCATGTGGGGCTAAAATATTTATTTGACCAAACCAAATTGAATGCAAGACATGCCATATGGTTGGCTATTATCAGTGAATTTGACTTCGAGATAAAGTACATTAAAGGTAAATAGAACAAATTGGTGATGAAATTAGCAGAAGCTTGGAAGAAAACCACTTAGCAACTATAAATTCTTATAAATATAGCATTAAAGGAAGGATTAATGAGACATTTTCACATGATGAACACTTCTAGTATGTGTAGGATTATTTGAAAAATGAACCAGAAGGACCCTTAAGTAAATTGTTACACAGTAATTTGTCACCGTCCCTACAATCCCCATCTCGCACATTGGAGGGCTCATTCCGTGACCTGTGAGCAGAGACAAAACTTGAAATCACTTTCATGGCATCCCTCTGAACAAGAGCTTTCATTGCCCTGAAGACATCTCCTTGTGAAAAACCCTAAAAATGGCCCTTTTTGCATTGGCGCGAGCAGGCAGTTCAGTACCCGTGCCAATGGGGAAAATAATTCAAAGAGGTCACGCCAGTTGGCGCTCTGTCCCAGAGTCGCACTCGCGCCAGCCAATTTAAGAGGTGTTTTTTAAAAATAAATGGCGGAAGTTTCGTCCTAACTGATCCAGGAACTGATATCTATCTTGAGTTGGGAGGTTTGGCTACGGATTTCCATAGAGAGCAAGTGGTTTTCCACCTCTCATTGAAGCTTCCTTGATGATAGGGCCAATCCCACAATTATAGCGATCCCAACTCCCCTTCCTCCATCTATAAAAGCTTTCCCATCTCCATTTCAAGCTAGTCTTCAAGTTCCCAAATTCCTAAGAGCCTTATGCTGCAAGAGCCTCCATAATTCCCTTAAGGCCAATTCAAGCAAGGAGACTATTGTCAAGAGCTGAAGAGAGAGGTTTGTCCCATCCTTGACAAGCTTTTCGAGACATGTTCTGCTGGCGACCCCTTCCGAAGGAGAATTCGACGTCAAAACTATGGTTGTAATTTTCCTTTGATTGATTATTAATGAACGACTATTGGTTATGGTTCCACTCTTGTTGTTTATGATGATGAGTTATGTCCTTTCTGACTGACATATAGTTGCATCTACTGGATTTTACGCTTGCGTTTGTTTTGTTTCTCGCATGTGCAGGTGTCCCATCACGGAGATCGTGGGGATCGTGATCTGCCAGGGCTAAGGAATGGGAGCGCCACCTCTTCTGCAAGCAACAACGTTGGATTCCAGGTAAGCCTTCATCGTTAGTTGGTCTATTTGTAATTAGGAACCTGCACTGTTGCGTGAACGATTGTTGCTAGACCCGGTCTGGGCTAGTAGGGATCGCCTCTGTCCGCAGAGGGGATTTACCTCCCCAACAAATTGGCGACTCCATTGGGGAAGACCTTCTCGGTTCGATGGTAGCCCCTCCGAGTAGTTTAGTCGCTTCCTTTGATTGGAATCGATTTGCAGGATACCGCCTTCCGTCTTATGTGCCTTTCGAGATCACAGTACAGGCTTTTGGTCTGGTCGTACCCAACACCATTATAGACGAAGGCGCGTATGTTAGTGTTCTATCCTCAACTACTTGGAAAGCTTTTGGCTCGTCGCCTCTTGCGTCTGTTACGCAGAATCTGTTGGCATTTAACAAAAGAACTAGTCAACCGTTAGGGATCCTTCCAAGGTTACCTGTTACTTTGGGAGGTAAAACCGTCCATATGGACGTGATGGTTGTTCCAGGCCCCTTGTATTTCAATCTGCTTTTGGGGCGCGATTACACCTATGCCATGGGAGTACCTGTCTCCTCCCTCTTTCGTGTGGTCTTTTTTCCACATGAAGGAAGGATCGTGACCATTGATCAGCTTTCGTTCTTTGGTCCTGATGTGGCAGCTGGGCCGCCATCATCCCTTCTTGGTTTTTATCCACCCGTTGTATCTGCCCCACCGCAGGTCAACTATGTGGCTACCTACCTCGTGCCTGTACTCAGTGATAGTGCTGTTGTGCATCAGGTGTTGGGGGCATTGGGTCCTGACTTCCAGGATGTTTTCCCTCCATCAGGAGTGGAACTCTTGGAAGCGATGAATTATTTTTCATTATGATGAGGTCTATCGGAGCATGGTTCTTTTCCTATGTCAAGATCCTTAAAAAATGAAACTGGGTCTGGTCGGAGCACAGTTCTTTCTGCTTGTGTCAAGCTCCTTAAAAAATGAAACAAGGTTGTCGGAGTAGAGTTCCTTGTGTTGTGTCAAGCTCCTTAAAAAATGAAACAAGGTTGTCAGAGCAGAGTTCCTTGTCTTGTGCCAAGCTCCTTAAACCATGAAACAAGGTGTCCTGAGGATAGTTCTTTTAATGTGTCAACCTCATTAAAATAATGAAACACGTTCCTGTTCAATTCGAGTCTTTGATAAGTTCTCGTAAAATACCAGTCGAGTCTATCTCTTGGTCTCGTAATTTGAACCTTCACTCCATCTGCCTTTCATATGGTCTGAAGCTTGGGGGGCATGCACCTCGAATTGAGTCACCATGCTGGGGGCATGCTTACTTTTTCAAGCATAGTTTATTTCCGTTTCAAGCTTGTGTAAAAATGAAACCGGTTTCAAGCATAGTTTATCTTGGTTGCAAGCTTGTGTAAAAATGAAACTAACTTCAAGCAT
This sequence comes from Pinus albicaulis, assembly GCA_034641835.2. Lineage (NCBI taxonomy): Eukaryota > Viridiplantae > Streptophyta > Pinopsida > Pinales > Pinaceae > Pinus > Pinus albicaulis. The sequence continues at coordinate 812,596,627 of CM076578.1, read as the reverse complement.
AGTTTCCTGATTTCAAGCTTGTGTAAAAATGAAATCTTTCCCATTTTACCTCTTGTGATTGCCATTTTATCAGCCTATTTTTGTCGATGAGCCTTGGTTTTCTACCTATCATTACCATTCCGCTTGGCCAATCATATGCCTTCACTTGGTTGTTTTACCCGTCTCGAGGAACCGTGATGAGTGGTCTTCACAAATTTCTGACTTTTATCATGTTTTGAGCAGTTCCACCATTACCAGAACCAGTTGCTACCATTTATACCACTCGTTCCTCCAGGAGGAGTCAACTTTCAGCTCTTTTCTGACTCTCTAAAAATTAAAAGATTACCGAGTCCCTTGTCGTTTTCGATCTCGTTAAAGTGGACATGAAACGACATCTACCCAGTATACGTTTACCCCTTTTTCGGGCTGGGATAGATTATTTACGAAAAAGGAATACCCTAGCCTATCGCGACTAGGAGGTTTTCTCAGATATTGTTTTCTACCTTTTCGGGTCTGAGGAACTATTTACGAAAAGGGACCTCTGGAGTTTACTTTTCTGTTGTCTTTTCAAACTCTCTAAACATGAAAAGACACCGAGTTCTCCCTTTGTCAGACTCGTTAAACCCTGATGACATTGGATTCAGTCGTGATGACGATATTCGAGTTTCTCCTTCCTAGGGCTCGTTAAGTGTACTAGGATGGGTTTGTCCGAAGGACAGACTTATATGACAAGCATATGGTATCCTCTTCAAGCTTGTGTAAAAATAAAGAGGTACTCACCGAAATGGTGAGGGGAAAAAATGGAACGAACATCATTGTCGTGTCGGCAGTATGTCGCTCTTGAACATGGCACTTGTCTGCATTCGGGTCGGGTTGGGGACATCTCATCTCGTTTTTCACTTGCCTTCGTGGGTTTGGGTGATCCCTTTTGACCTCTCATCTGCTCTTTCCCTCGTCACTATGACCTCTGATCTTTTGATGTCAAATACTGCCAAGTCCATTGTCGTGCCGTTCATATGTTCAAGAGAAGTTGACCTCTGCAAATATCAACCTTCCTCTGATTCTCATCTGATCGTGATTCAAAAAAACATTATGTTCCTCTGTCTCGTGTCGATGACGTGGGAAACATTATGGCCCACCTTCGATCAAGGTCTCTTCTTGTCGAATTCAACTCATTATCCAAGAATTTGGTCTAGAGACTCCCTTCTGGTGCCTTGGAGCCTGCATGCCTCAATGGCAGGTTCTTCACATTCGACGTGAGGTTTTCATTATTGGCCTCTGATCGAGTGATTCTGCGGGTGTTCGACGTCAGCTCATTGATTCACGTGTCGTAGATTGTACCTATAGTACCTTGAGGGCCATTGTCATTATTGGTGGTTCCTCTCACGTCTGTTAACAGCTTCCATCATTGGCTGGTAATCAGACGATGTTCTTGCATGTTCGACTTTAGCTCACATATTCACATGCTTGAACTTGTACTTTGTTCGGGTCGAGATGGAGTGCAAAACCCTGGATTGTGTCTGTTGTAATCCACGTTGCGATTTTGTGGATTATTACGATTATTTACATGACTCACTGATTGGATGGCTGCGACCATACCTGAGTCTATTTATCGATCCTCATTGGATGGCTGCGTCCATGCCTTGGATCTGGATTATTGTATACTCTGTGATGGATGGCTACGCCCATACCGCATATATGTCATGCATCTGAGACATTAGTTGTATTTCTTCACACAGGTTTTTCGACGGCAGAGTTTTCAGTCAGACACGTTCTCGTAAAGAATTTCACCCCTCTCTCTCTCGGGCCTCATACTTTAGGGGGCATCTGTTACATAGTAATTTGTCACTGTCCCTACAATCCCCATCCCGCACATTGGAGGGCTCATTCCGTGACCTGTGAGCAGAGACAAAACTTGAAATCACTTTCATGGCATCCCTCTGAACAAGAGCTTTCATTGCCCTGAAGACATCTCCTTGTGAAAAACACTAAAAATGGCCCTTGTTGCATTGGCGCGAGCATGCAGTTCAGTACTCGCGCCAATGGGGAAAGTAATTCAAAGAGGTCGTGCCAGTTGGCGCTCTGTCCCAGAGTTGCACTCGCGCCAGCCAATTTAAGAGGTGTTTTTTAAAAATAAATGGCGGAAGTTTCGTCCTAACTGATCCAGGAACTGATATCTATCTTGAGTTGGGAGGTTTGGCTACGGATTTCCATAGAGAGCAAATGGTTTGCCACCTCTCATGGAAGCTTCCTTGATGATAGGGCCAATCCCACAATTATAGGGATTCCAACTCCCCTTCCTCCATCTATAAAAGCTTTCCCATCTCCATTGCAAGCTAGTCTTCAAGTTTCCAAATTCCCAAGAGCCTTATGCTGCAAGAACCTCCATAATTCCCTTAAGGCCAATTCAAGCAAGGAGACTATTGTCAAGAGTTGAAGAGAGAGGTTTGTCCCATCCTTGACAGGCTTTTCGAGACGTGTTCTGCTGGCGACCCCCTCCGAAGGAGAATTCAGCGTCAGAACTATGGTTGTAATTTTCCTTTGATTGATTATTAATGAACGACTATTGGTTATGTTTCCACTCTTGTTGTTTATGATGATGAGTTATGTCCTTTCTGACTGAAATATAGTTGAATCTACTGGATTTTACGCTTGCATTTGTTTTGTTTCTCGCATGTGCAGGTGTCCCATCACAGAGATCGTGGGGATCGTGATCTGCCAGGGCTAAGGAACGGGAGCACCACCTCTTCTGCAAGCAACAACATTGGATTCCAGGTAAGCCTTCATCATTAGTTGGTCTATTTGCAATTAGGAACCTGCACTGTAGCGTGAACGATTGTTGCTAGACCCGGTCTGGGCTAGTAGGGATCGCCTCTGTCCGCAGAGGGGATTTACTTTCACAACATAAATATTACACACTCATAGATGATGTGATGTTAGTGTTCAAATACCAATGGTATATACCTTGCGTAGATGATTTGAAGAAGCTCATTCTAGATGAATTTCATAAAAGGTCGTATTTAGGCCATCTTGGGTATTAGAAAAATGATTACCACTATAAAAATATATATATATTATTGTCCAAGTATGGAAAAGGAAGTTGTAGAGTACATTGCCAAGTGTCTGGAGTGTTAACAACTGAAATCAGAATGTAGACATCCAATCGAGCTACTACAACCAATCCCAGTAGCGGAGTGGAAGTGGGATGTCATATACATGGATTTCATCATGAGATTACCAGATACCCGAAGATAGAAAGATTCCATTATGGTAGTTATGGAAAAGCTAAGAAAGGAAACTCACTTCATACTTTTTAAGTCAACCCATCGGGCCATTAATATTGTGCATATCTTCATGAAATATATATTTAGGCTACATGGAATACCTAAAAAGGTAATCTCAGAACACAATACCAAGTTCACCTCCAACATTTTGAAAGAACAGTTTGCTAGATTTGGGACTCGGTTGGAATTTAGTATAACCTACCACCCACAAACGGATGAGAAAACTGAGAGAGTGAACATAGTGCTATAGTACATGCCAAGAATGTATGTGATGCACCAACTGAAGAGGTGGGAAGAATACATTCCCTTAGTTGAATTCACATATAATAATGCCTACCAAGAATCGCTGAAGATGAGCCCTTTCGAGGCTTTGTATGGAAAGAGATGAAACACACCCATTAGTTGGGATGACCCAGTGAACAAGGTAAATCTCAGGCCAGATATGTTAAAATAAATGGAGCAATAAGTCATTAGCATCAAACAAAAGATAAAGGCTAGTAAGGACAAACAAAAGAGCTATGTAGATCGATAGAGAACGCATAGGGAATCTCAAGTAGGTGATCACATGTATCTCCGAATTAAACCAAGGACAGGTTCACTAAAAATGGGCTCCTATACCAAGTTGGCACCTAGGTTTTGTGGACCTTTGTATATTTTGGAGTGAGTGGGACTAGCAACTTATAGACTAGCCTTTATTCCCACTATAAAAGCACATGATGTATTCCACATATCCTTATTTAAAAAGTATGTGCATGATTCTAATCATGTAACCAATTCGTTTGTGATACAGGTGGATCTCGAGGGATGTATTCCACATATCCTTATTGAAAAATTATGTGCACGATTCTGATCATGTAATCATGTAACGACTTCATGTTTATTATGAAATTAATGATTATCAACACCAAGGCGGAGCCATCATGTGTTAATGCCAAATTTAAGAATTATATATTAATTATTTAATGAAAAATTATTAGTGATAATGTTAATTAAATTAACTATGTGTTGACAAATTTAATTTAAAATAAAAATTCAAACTAGTTGATTTTTATAATATGGCTTCTTAGTGGAGTCATTTCTTTCACTGATGTAGGAATGGATAACCTATTCTTCTACAATATTTCATTAATGATAATTAAATCTTTGTTGGGTGGAAAATAGATTTTCTAATAAAGGCAAAGGAAATTTCTCATCCTATCAGTGCTCTGAATATATTCTAAAATATTTGGGGCTTCATATATTGAGTCTAATCTAATTTAAAAGGGAAACTTAACAAAACTCTGGAATGCACATTAAGAACCCGAGGAGAGGCACGTGGGTCGAGGATATGACATAGGAAACCTTGAAAATATGGTGGTATCGTCTAATAACACTGTGAAGAGGTAACTTGTTGAGGAGGGTCAAGATAGGAGACTCTGGCAGTCACCCAGAAGGAAGCTCACACCGCCTTTAAAAGGAGAATGTGAATTGATCACAGAGACACACAAGAATAATTATGAATACAATCTTGAAAGGAGGATTGTGATCTTCCCTCTTTTCTACTAGTTTCTTTGCAGAGATCTCACTAGAAATGAGTAGGAATAAGCATTATAGTGTGTACGTGTAGTTGTTGGGTTTGAAAAACTAAGATGCTTGTTGTAGCTGATAAACCACCATGATTGCTTTTAGCTGAGAAACCACCTGCACAATAGGTTACTAGTGCTTACCGATATTTACAAACCACGATTCTTGTTGAGGTTGATAAACCACCATGCTTGTCTTGGTTTTTAAACCACTTGCAAGTGACAAGGTCCTTGTAGTTCACCTAGTGAATTTTTTCTCAAAGAAATGCAATTTCTCAGATCTAGATTCAGCATGGGGGTGGAAAATTCTGGACAAAGTCTCATGATCTTCCTACGGTTGAGAGTATAACCGACGCCTCTTCTCCAGTCAACAAGAACATCAACTTGATAAGTCCTTAGTATGTGAATTTTGAAACTACGATGCATTGCTGAAATCTGTGTAATAATTGGCATGGGTCACACTGTGTGTTTTAAACATGTTATAAACTCATGAACCGACCCGTGTAACTCATTTTGCAACATACGTCTTATGTGTATTTCATAAATATAAAATAAACTCTTGAATTAATTCTGAAACTACGGTACAATAGTGAAATCTGTGCATTGATTGTCATAAGCGGCATTGTGTGTTGTTATAAACTCATGATTTGACCTCTGTAATTCAATGTGCAACATACATCTTACGTGTACACTGGTGAAATTTGCGTATTGAGTGTCACGAGCGACATTGTGGGTTTTAAATTTGTTATATACTCATGAATAAACCTATGTTATTCATTCCACAATGCATGTTTAAGTGTACTGTGTAAACATAAAAATGACCCTTGAATTAGTTCATTGGCCTTATAGTCGGCCAATCAGGCTATTCTTACTGGCATTATAAAGGTTTTGGCTGCCCTTTAAAGAAAATCACTGAGCGATCAAGTGGACCTTGCCTGTCAGTACCAAACCCCCCTATTGAAACTCCCATGATCTCTTGTATTAGTTTTTGTATGACATAATTAGTGTAAATTCTATTACATTCAGTCCTGCCTCTTTTTGTATGGTTGTATAACTTATATTCATTAACTTATAATTCAATTTATCATGTTACTAACGAAAGAGTGGGGTCTTTATGCTTACAATGTGTTTTTTTTTTTTTGCTTAAATAATACCCTAGTTTCTTCTCTAGGATCTTCATTGTTGCGTTCCATGAGTGCATCCATAACTAATCGATTGTAGTAGCTAGATAATCCCTCTTGTCTCTTATCAACCACACTTCTCACATTATTAGCTACAAAGAAGAAATAATGAAGTAGTTATGGATCCCTGGTCGAGCATTATTTCCTCCCCTTCATTGGCGAAAGAAAAATCTTACGCTCCTTCAGGGAATTGAAATAAATAAGAAGACCGCAGATCTCATATGCTCTAGGCGTTGGTCCTTGTGCTCATACATAACACATATGTCTATTCACATGGTGTTTTATGCCACCTCTATTTTTATAGATGACTTAATACTGAGTAGTATATATATATATATATATATATATATATATATAATTTCAACATGTTTTTCATCACATATTTCTTTTTGTTATTTATTTGTGTTTAAAAAAAATCCTTCATTTATACCGCATGGTCACCCACATAATAATAACATTTCACAAAATGTTGTTTAAACAATATTTTTACACATTACTTATCATGGGATATTATATATTATATATTTCTTATCACATACGTTTTGTTATGTATTTGTTTCTTAAAAATATGCCTTTATGTATACCACGTGGTCATTGCTATAATGGTCTTTCACGAAACATTGTTTAAACATTGGTTCACATTTGTGATCATAATGGTCATGGAAGTTAGGTCACATAAACATGCAGGTATGTATAAATTAATAAATACATCAAGTATGTACACATTACTCAAGACACACATACACACATATGTGTGTGCGTGTGCGTGGGAGAACCACGAAGAACAACATACACCCACATTTAATTTCACAAAGTTTAAATTTATGGGGTTTTTTAACTTGACATACTATGATCATTGAGGAATTTAACTTTAAAACATCCAAAACACTTTTCCATAAAACATGAAAATACAAATGATATTATAGGTATTGTCACAAGTGGTTATCACTTGCCCTTGGTCCAATGTGACCTTCGTTGGGGCCTTTATTTCACTCTCAAGCAGGGGCACAAATATGAAGCTCTAATGATGGTAGTTTTCCATGTTTTCCATACTTAACACTTGTCAACATTTCTCTTTACTCTATTATATCATCGTTTGTTTGATTGTTTTCAATCACTTGTGATGGTTCAATCTTGACCTTGTCCTATGTGATGGCAGGGCTACCCTGCCAAACCCACATTAACACTCTCAAAGCTGTATGTAAAAATTCAATTCCATTTAAAATCCAAAATGGTCCTCAATTTCAAAATCTGGCAAACTTAATTAATATAGGTGAAAGATTTTATATCTCAAATCATAGATTTGAGATATTAAAATAAAATTCCTTATGGTTATAAACCCATACATCCAGATTTCATGTGCGAAGGCTTTACCTTTCATCCGATGGTTAAAACCACATCAAACCCACTTCATGAATGTTAAATATTCGACCCTTAGCATTTAAATTCGAAGTATAAACTTCGGCTTTCACTGCATGTATCAACAACCATACTTCAGGCTTCGATTAAATAAATATCAATGCATTAACCCTTTTAGCACAACCATATGTGCTCACTTCTTATTAATATATATATATATATATATATATATATATATATATGGACAATTGACATTACAACTCCCAACGCCAACAAATACATAACACAACCATCGTATCAAACATATGATGCACATAACCAACGTTCCTTACCTTGACTTATCTCTCCATATCATCCGACTGATGACACATCGTCGCATCAAACATCAATGATCCAATGAATATTGCATTACTGAGATGCATGTGGTTTAATTCTCAAAACTTATGCGAAATAGGTGGTAATTGAATACCACTTATTCCACGTGCCCATCAAGGAGTGATATCGCATTCAAAATTCAAAATCCACTTACCATTTGAGAGGAAGTGCGATACTACTGGTTTTAACCTTGAAAACCGCTTTTATTATTACCATTCTAGTTCCGCCTTCTTACACTTGCATTTCGCTTGTGATTTCACCATCTTCTGGTTTCTTTTACTGCACCTTTGTTATTGCCGTTCATTTCACGCGTTTCTCCAATTTACATCTCTGAATTCATTAACCCAGTTTTCTATACGGCCAGGCTCCCTACTAAATTGTCTTTGCCCAATGCCTGCGCAGACTCTGTGTACAACTGAATGGCACAGATCAACTAAAAATTCAATCTTTTCAAGCCTCGCCTTCTCCCTTTAGCGCTATGGATTGACCTTACCAATACCAATTTCAAACAAACAGAGTTGAATTGCAGATTTTAACATATTCAATATCGAAGGTTAAAATCACTTGCGTCCTTCATTAAAAGGATCAAAACTTCATCAATTTCCTGTATGGCGGTTTTAACATTAAAATTGATGATTACTACAATCGAATCCCCTCTCGATTTCCATTCAACAATTCTTACACTGGGTTATATTAATATCAAATGGAATTATGAGAAGATTAAAACCTCTTCACACAGAGACTAATAATTCAACTTCCTCCAAAATATAATAACTCAGGAACTTAAAAAGAATCGAACCCTCCTCATGCATATTGTATCTCAGAATTGATGTCCAAGATTAGATGGCTCTATATAAAACCTCACAAATTACAAATCATCTTACATAACCCCTCTAATGGCCTCTACTGGTATGGCCTGAGCATAATAGATAAATTTTTGATTAACATCAATTTACTTCAACCATATGCAAAATCAAAATTAAAACCATTTACGCAGAGTTTTACACTGCTCATAAGTTCTAAATATTTAACTTGTACTTCCACAGATAATTCAAACAGTCAATACACGCATAATCCAATTAGAAAATACATATGTATTCTTGAAACAGATTCTTCATATATGCAATTGAAATTACTTACAAAAACCTCTTGTTCTGGCTAGGTCTTCAATTCGATGGCCCTTCTACCTTCACTACTCTGCCCCTGAACAGCTATCTCCCCCCTATCTGCTCGTAGGCTTACATTTATAAAAATGATAATGAATCGACTCAACTCCCCTAACAGCTCAACAAAACTCTTAAAATTCCAGATTTCCTAAATCTAGACTAAATCCCTAGATTTTCTGAAGCTGACTCTTTACATTCCTAACTAATTGAATTTCCCTGTTCTCTAATCATTCGAGAGTAGTTACAATTCTCTCCACATTTAATTAAAATTAATTATAACCCACTAAATTCATTACATAAAATATAACCCCTTTTTTAGACTTAAAACTCCTAAGTCTATAAAACTACATGGAATTCGTTTTAGCCTAATGCCCCTACATCACTATGAGAATGGGTTGTATATACCCAAGGTTGATGCAGTTGTATGAAAGAAGCAACATGATCCAAATATCAAAATTCAAAAGAATGGAAAAAGATGTAAAGCAAGAAAAATTCAAATTGTAGCTTGAGCTCTACCTCCTCTTATATAGCCACTCATCCCATAGAGTATTCATGCAAATCATGCTTATCAAAGTTAAAGGAACTCTCCAAGAATATTTTGACCTCAATGAAATTATGAACTACTCATCACTACAAGGGGTTATCTCATTATTGCATGATACTCATGAAAACTTGTTAAACAAATTGCGTAAAGAAGAAAAAGGAAAATATGGGGGATTAGAAAAACAAAGGCTAGGCAGGTAACTTAGGCAAGCTAAGTGTTCCCTCTACAAAGACACTCATGGAAAATGGATTGATGTGCAAGAAATACCTCATACTTGTGAATTAGAATCAATGTCTAAATTATGTGATAAAAATGTAATGGAATAGACCAACCGTAGAAGTCTATGTAAAAATGAGAGATTGGGAGAAATGAATAATGTTAGGAATCAAGATTGTTTAAGAGATTTATGGAGATATTGTGGTGAAAGTTGAGGAAATGGTTTGAAATAAAATTATAAACTGGATATCATTATTATGGTCACCTATCATTGTATATTTTGACCATGTGAAAAAGACAAACACACACAATAATGTTTATATAATATAATTTTATATTATAAGGTTTATTGCATATAATTCTCTCTGTCCCTTGTTTCATGATTGACTGTTATAGCCAACAAGTGCCATCAGAGCTTGAGATATGATTGCATATGGTAAGTTTGTAATGGATGAGAGTGGTTTATTATTGTTTCTATTTTATTTGGAGCATTGTTGTAGTTGGGTAGAATTGCTTGAATGAGCTATTTATTGATTGATCATTGGAAATTAGTGAGAGGTCGATTATGGATCCTACCATGTGTCATTCAACCAAGCATGCTTTGGATATGAACTACACTATACTATTTTTTATGGAGATCAAAATCTAGTGGTGTGCATCAATGGTTATGGTGGCATTGGGCGAGATCACTTGGAGAGGAATAATGGCTTCAAGTGCAAATAAACTTCATTTTTTTTGAATTTGGTTAGTTGAAAGTGTGAAGAGGAAGTTGAGGAGTTAGTTGAGCTAAGCCAAGTATGTTTAATGAACCACATAATCAAATGCATGTTTGTTACTATTATGGATGGGGGAAGATGACACTGATGTTTGAAGATAAATATATTAGAAAATAATTGTGGAGACAAAATCGTTGATGCAGAAGGTGAGATCACTACTACCAAATGAGTGTGGGAAGAAATGAAATTTTTCTTTCATCATCTTTTAATAGTATGTGTCGATTTGATCAACATTTTTCAACCTAGTTAATGTGATTAGCGGAGCGAAGTTTGGAACTATTTTGTGAGGTTTCTCAAGGAACCCACTATCATACTGTTCAAAATTTATGAGAGCTATAATTTTATGTTAATAACATTAAAATTTTTTGTAGAGAGCAAGTTATTACTCACCTGTGTTAGGAATTTTTTTAGTGTGACCAAGCAGCCGAAAAAATATAGAGCATAGAAACCACGGCGACCACCAAAGTATAGAGGATTATGACCTAACCCATTAATCTCATTTTCTATTACTTGCAAATAAAAGCTTGCATTCAGATTTGGTTGGTCATAGGAAATTTGTTATACTTTTTGGAAGGTTTTCCAACATCTTTTCTGGTTAAAATTGCACAAAATCCAATAAGGATTTGCTGGAATAATAAGTTTTATTTGTGAACTCTCCAAAATTGGAGTGTAGCATGAGTTTTTCAAGGTGATGAAATCATATACCAGAGCATAGAAACCATGGTAACCACCAAAATACAAAGGATTATGACCCAACACATTATTCTCATTTTCTCTTTGTGCAAAGTGAAGATTTCATTCGAATTTGGTTGGCCACAAGCGTTATCTGTTAGAACTTTTGGAAGGTTTTCAACACTTTTTCTAGTTAAAATTTCCCATAATTCGTCAGGGATTTGCTGGAATCATGTTTGAGTTGTGAACTCTCCATAATCCAAGTGCCACAAGATTTTTTTTCAGGGTGCTAAAATCATATATGTAGTAAAAAACACAGTTTAAACAACAAAAATGAATATTTGACATTCCCCCCACCCCCACCCTAATTACTACCAAAATCTCCAAAAAATCTATTTGTGAAAGAACAAAAATATTTAGGGTCGAAGTTTGATTCATTTGATTTTATGAGTATGTGAACCTTGTACAGTAAGATGTGGAAGAAATTTCTTCAAGAGAAAGACAAATAAACCATTAGGATGGAATCTTTTGGAGGGAGATAACATCAATTTAATGATGAAAATTGGGAAATGAATTACATGCATGAAATGATTAAGAGGATCTAAGCATATTATAAAGTATTTTCTACATGGAAACTGCTAGATGATTCTACTAATTATTGCCAATGTTCTTGATGCATTCTAGTTTTGTGAAAGTGCTTTAGGTAAAGCTATAGTTGATAAGTTTTCAAGGCTTTTTTTGGGTACTCAAAGCCATTCACCGGTATAATTTGGCACTTTTACTTGCAAGGGAGTCATATTGATCTCATATTTCAATGGCCACAATATGGATGGTTTAGTGATCGTAAAAATGTAAAGGATTTATTTAAAAAGAGAGAGTTAAGTCAAGATGAAACATAATTTTAAATTTAAGAAGAGTCTAATATCATGAAATTCAATTGAATTTTATTCTAAATTCAAATCGAATATTCTTATGAATGGGTTAGAAAAGCTTGTATATGAGTTGAAAAAACTTGGCCATGTAATATAATTTTGTATGCATACAAATGAAGTCAAGAATGTAATGGAATCAAGACCAAGTTAGACTTATTATTTTTGAAAGCGTTGTAAATTAATTCTATGTTGGAACTGACTATTTTAACATTAGAAATTATTTGTAAAATTGTATGAAGACAACAAGAATATCATGATGAAGAAGGGTGCATGATCGATGTTACCTGACATCATAAAAAACTATGTCAAGTCATAAGTTGAATTCAAATTAAGAGTCTAGAGTCAAAGTAAATTAAAGTTTAATTCATGTCAATCATGACAATGACACATCAATTAAGTTTTCGAAGCCAAGGTCACATGTGTCTTGTTGGGTCTTGATCAACTCCAATAAGAAACATATTCATAAGCATATAAATGTGTGAAGAAAATTGTAGGTGTCTTGTTGGATGGAAATGTCCCTCCTCCAAGAAACAATTTTTGTAGGTACAATGGAATATTCAGAGGAATAATTATTCAAGAAGATGAAAAAAGTAGATTTAGAAGAGATAAAAAGATGAAGAATCCATGAAGACGAGAAAGGAAGCACTATCAACATTAAAAAAGAAGATGCAAGGAAAAAAAAGAATACTATGACTTTGTGAGTGAAGTAGACAGATGAAGAGATAAAGATGAAAAATCCATGTAGAAAGGAAATGATAAAGAAAAGTATAAGTAATGTATAGAAAGAAGATGATGCAGGATGAATGAAGATGATGATAGAGATAATGGACTCCTGGACATGAGAAGATAAAAATATTGAAGCATAATGAAGCAACAAAAGTGTAAAAATCCAAAGACGAGGAAGAAAGTTTGATGCAACAAAGGAAAGAGAAAGAAAAGGAATGAAGCAACAAATGTAGTCAAAAGGAGGACGGGAGAAGTGAGAGAGGAAGAAGGAAGATGAAGATACACACACAAAAATGAAACAAGGTAAATATTAGTACCATGTGTTAAAAATTGAGATTTAGATGCAATGAATCCATGAAAATAAGATCCCTAAAATTTTTAATGGTCCCTAATGTATTGGAAGTGTTTTTGGTTGATATAGAAAGGAAAGGGCTAGATGGGCCTGAATGAAAAATTAAATTAAATGTACCTATATTAATGTAATTCCTAATGAGTCAAGTATACCCCCATTAAAGATGAAGTGGATCTCAATAACCTCTTTCCATGGCGAGGAAGTGATGCTCAATAACCACTTGTGAGAGGGGGAGTTTTGCGGTCATTTGAAACCACTTGATGTAATGAAAGTTTGTGGTAAGTTGAAACCACCTAAGATTTTTATGGTTAGGGTAATCAAATAAAACCTAGGGAATGGTTATGAATAAGATAGAAAAACCCACGTTGATGAATGATGGTGTTGTAGGGGGAAGTTAAAATTATAAATATATGTCGTTGAACCATGTACTATGAGAAAATGTTTCCTAGAGAATTGACATATACAACGACTGACGGCCCACGTATTTTGGTGGATGGAAATTTTTTTATATGGACTTCAATGACCACATTGTTTATGTTTTGTAGGTACAATATGAAAGAAGAAGAACAAATAAGAAGAGTGTAGAAGTTTGAAGATGAAGATGGGACCAATTCAGAGGATATTTGAAGATATTGACTCTCACAATTACTTGTTAAGGGAAAGTATGAATGAATAACTCCTCCTTGTGAATTATAATTGAAGTCTAAATTATGTGATGAAAATTTAATGAAGTGGACCAACCATAGAAGTATATGTAAGAATGAGATATTGGGATAAATGAGTGATGTTAGGGATGAAGATATTTATGGAGAGATTCATGGAGACATTGTGGAGGAAGTTGAGGAAGTGGTTTGAACTAAAAATCTTATTTGGAGATCATTGTTATGGTCACCCATCATTATATATTTTGATCATTAGTACAATACAAACACACACTAGAATGATTATTTAATATAATTTCCCCTTAGGGGGTTTATTACATATTATTATTTACCTTGTTTCATGATTGGATATTATAGCCAATAATATGACCTAACATAACTCTATGACACCATTTATGAAGTAAACCCCTTTCCATAACATCTATCACCTACACCTATATTTTGAAAGGGTTGGCTAGGTGCTATTCCTCCATTCAAAGTCATAAGCACCTAATAGGTACATGGGAAAATTTTAAGGATGGAAAATTATCTTGAAGTTTAAAAACATTGGCGAATCTCATTAGTCCCTAATGTGCAAACTATAAAATTTTTATTGATGTATTTGTAAAATTATTCAAATTTATAATGATTATATGTATACTCTCTATATAATTTTAGCAATTTTTAAGGTAAAATAATTTTATATTGTAAAATTTGGGTGAACCATTTTTATAAAAAATGGAAATTGGTGAATATTTGTTTTGGAAAAATCATGGAAAAGTAGCCCACTTGTGAATATTGGCCCCTAATAGCCCTCACATACTTAAGTATGGTAACTTGCATACGATCATAAACTAGTAGGACATTTGAATATGATGCTTGTGTGAAGTACATTTATGGCTTGAACACTGAGTATGGCCCACTACGATACTCTTATGGTTCTTGCACCCACAATGTTGATCTAACTTGACTCTTAGAGTATGAATTGGATGTTTTCTCCTAGGTATAAGTTCTATCCCTTGAGGGATTGTATGATGCTTCTATAGCACTTTAGAGAGGATGTTCCAACTCCTTTGATGATGAAGCAAGGCACTTTGATAGAGGACATTGAACACTTATGGAGGAGCATTGACCTTGTGATTAATTGACACAATTGATGACATAATTCATCACCTCCAAGAACTTGAATGTTGTTTATCAGAGCTAGGACAATTCCTTGAGAGTGTATGTTCCCTTAAGATGGAAAAAATCCCTTAGGTTGACATTATACTTTATTGATTGACGTTTCCCTACTTGCGAGGATGTTTGATGGTGATGATGGCATAGGACCCCTTCGGAGGGGATTGTACATTGTTCACCATGATGACATCATTTCCTAACATGATTATGTTATCTATTTGTTGCTCTAGATGATGAATTTGGAACCCTATAGATGACGTTGGGTTTGACAATGCTATACTTGATGATGAGGCATCCAATTGATAAGGATACATGACTTTTAGGATGAGATGAACCCTTTGGAACCATTGATCACACATTTCTTGGACAGACAAACCTTTTGGAGGATGACATCACCATTGGAGGACATCTCACTCACATTTGGATTAATTGAGGCACAATTTCATGTTATTTCATTGATCTAGTTGTATTTGGGGGTCGAGTTGTGACCTACCCAATTTTACTCATTGATTATTATTATTTTTAGGAATTTTAGTCAATTTTAAGGTAAATTGTCTTGGTTACCATAATATAAATAGAGGGAAATGAATTTCCCTTGGATAGTTGTCACACTCACTTGGAGAACATTACTAACTACTTGTCTCTTCTCTCTTGTGCACTATGGAGCACTAGTGTAGTAAACTTCTCTTTTATGATATTTTGTGGATGGTTTTCTATTTTGGATGATTATTGGTGAATCTATAATGATATGTTCTATGCAAATGTAACTTATGTTATTATATCTCGTTCTTGTTGATGAATGAAGGTTTGATAAAATTTTCACCAAGGTTTTGTCGATGTTTTATGGCTCTAAAATTTCCTTGGACAATATTTTCATCAAGTTTCTCTTGAGGTGACCTAGGTTTATATCCCTCCCTTTAAATCTCTAATAAGATAAAAGAGCGCTTGAGTTTTATAGTTGAGGGAAACACATTTTTCTACCTTAATTTCTATGAATCTACATTAATCACTCTTCCTTCAAGGATTTTTACTCATGCACTCCATTAGCCCTAGATTAAGAAAGACACTAGTCTTATCTCTTCTGCCAATACCTTAAAAATAATTTTTTTCTAGGGTAATTGTAACATTCCCCCTACTATCCCTCGTCCAAACTAAATGTAAAAGGATGAAGTTACTATGATAACCCAACCTCTAAATTTCAGCCATGGAAATGGGGTCTAAATTTTTTTTTTATCTATTTCAAATTTCCCAAAATTCAAAATAAACATCGCCATCTTGTTCGTCTCATTGAGACCTTCCTGGTGACATAAATTTTACTTCCGTCTGACTGAAAGATGAGGAGATATGGCTATTTAAGGTTTGTCCAATCACTCTTTGCCACATTATCAATGTTCTCCACGTGTCAGTTTGTGTGGCACCTACATGGATTCTCCATCACCATGGAAAGGGTATGACGAAGCCACAGGGCTTCCTTGCTAGCTTCAACAACACCATGATACTCTGCTTCTTCCGAAGAAAGAGAGATGACACTTTTTTTCTTACAATACCATGTAATAGGTCTTGAACCAAGAGTGAATACATAACCTACAATAGAATTTCGATCATCGGGGTCACCATCCAAATCATATTCAGTGAAACCAACCAACAAATGCTCCTGCACTATAATGAATCTCGAACTGAACTGTACCTAGAACATATCAAAGTATTATTTTAGCTTCTTTCTAGTGACTCTCATGAGGTTTGTGCATAAACCGAAAAAAAATACCACCGACAAATGAAAGGTTAGGACGAATATGGGTTAGATACATAAGTTTACCAACAAATTGATGGTATAAGGTAGCATCAACCTCAGGGGAAGTACAAGTGACTGAAAGATTGACTCCAGATTGAAAGGGAGAAGGGGTTGGCTTATAGTCTCCATGTGAAAATGTCGTAGAATATGACATGCATAAGTCTTGGACTGAGAAAGGGTAATACCTTATTTGGATTGCAAGACTTGAATACCAAGGAAATAATGCAAGTGTCCTAAGTCTGTCATTTCAAACTTCTTTTTGAGGCTAGAATTCACATGTTTTATATGGTTGGGATCACTACCAGTAAGGATAAGATCATCAACATAGATAACAAGGATGATTAATGACTTACCCACTTTCTTGGTGTAGACAGTGTTGTCATAATGACATCTAGAAAATCCATTATCTAAGAGAAATCTATCCATTTTTGCATACCAAACCCGAGGGGCTTGTTTAAGACCATAGAGAGACTTCTTAAGGTGAAAAACAAGGCTAGAGTCTTTTTGGATAAAGCCAGGGGGTTGTTCCATGTAGATTTCCTCATGCAAGTCCCCATGTAAGAAGGTGGATTTAACATAAATATGATGGAGTTCCCATTTAAAGGAGGTAGCAAGGGAAAGAACAAGGCAGATAGAACTCATTTTGGAAATAGGGGAGAAGGTTTCAGTATAGTCAATGCCTTAAACTTGTGAAAATCCTTTAGCAACAAGATGAGATTTATGTTTATCCACTTTTCCATCTGGTCCAAACTTTATTTTGTAAACCCATTTGCATCTGAAAATTTTTCTTCCCTTTGGAAGAGGAAAAAGATCCCAAGTATTGTTTGCCAATAAGGAATGATATTCTTCATTCATAGATGCATCCTAATATGGATGGCCTGAATCTTCTTCAAAGGTATTTGGATCATAATTTTCCGGAACTTGAGCCAATAAAAAAGAAGCTTTGTTGAACTTAGAATGTGTATGATGTTGATTTGTAGGGTCATCTGCAAGAGAACCTGTTGCATACCGAGTAGAGCGGACCAATTTTTGAAGCTGTGGAGCTGAAGGAAGATCCTGAGGAGGTGGAGGATGATTTCATCCTCATTGTCATCATCCAAATTAGAAGGAATGTTTTCAGAAGTAGAAGAGATAGAGATAGGTAGCACATATGTCGAATTAGACTCGCAGGCCAAAGGTGGCACACTCGCCGAACTAGGCTTGCAGTCCAATATATTTTCATCAAAATTTACATCTCTTCTAATGATTACATTTTTGGATTTGGGTTGAAGAAGTCTATATCCTTTGACACCTTCAGAATATCCAACAAAAATATATTTTTCAGTCTTAGCTTCTAAGGCTTTATTTTTCTCATCTGGAATATGGGCCCAAGCTTCACTTCCAAAAACACGAAAGTGACTTACATCTGGCTTGGTTGAGCTCCAGGTTTCTTCTGGAGTGATATTCCTTAATACCATAGTATTAGTGTGATTTACTATGTAATTTGCACACTTAATTGCTTCTGCCCAAAAATCAAGACTAAGTCCTTTAGATTGAAGCATACAATTAGCCATTTCTTTTAGAGTGTGATTCTTACTTTCAGCTATACCATTTTGTTGTGGAGTATACAGAACAATATGTTGCAATTGAATGTCATGCTCAGTGCAAACATTGATAAATTTTTGTTAACATATTCTCCTCTATTGTCAGATATTAACTTAATAATTTGATGTCCAGATTGTTTCTCAACAAAGGCCTTAAAGGCCAAGAACATGTTAAAAACTTCACTCTTTAGTTTTAAGAAGTATACCCAAGTGCGTATAGAAAAATCATCAATGAAAGTTAAGAAGTACTTGTAGTTAGAGAAAGAAATAACTGGAAGTGGAACACATAAATCACTATGCACAAGTTGCAAAGGGGCTGAAGCGTGCCAAGAGGCACGTTTGTCAAAACTATCCCAATGATGTTTTCCGAGTGCACAACCAGAACAAACACCATCTCAGAAAGATACTATAGGAAGACCTGTCACCATATTTTCTTTACATAGAGTTTGAAGAGAGCGATAGTTTAAGTGACCAAGTCGCTCATGCCAAAGTTTTCTCACTTCATCATTATGATAAAAAAAAATGGAGGGTAGACTTGATGACCCAAAGTTATCAAACTTATACAACCTTATGGAATCAGCAGCAATGCTAGTAGCTAAAATATGTCTAGGATCTCTTAGGTCCTTAATTACAACATCATGAGGTGATAATTCTACAGTTTTCCCTTCACCTGAATGAGTTATCTGATAAACATATAGAAGGTTCCAGGAAAAGGTAGGAACACATAATACATCATTAAACTGGCCATTATCTAGATGAATTGTTGCAGGCCCTACAACACTAAGAGATCTATCATCACCAACATAAATATTTTTGGTGTTACAATCATTTAAATAAGAAAACATGAATTTAATTTTGGCCATGTGGTAAGAGGCTCCATAATCAATGAGCCACTAATGAGAATGAGAAGAAGAAGATACATTCAATGCATAACCAGATATTGATGCTTGAAAACCACATGCAGAAAGTGCCATTCCCGAAGATGAAATTGAAAATTTCTCTGGATGGATGTTGTGCTTCTTCATCACTGCTTCCAAGGCTTCCATGTTCTTAAAACATTTTGACTCTACGTGGCCATCACGATTACAAAAGTTTCAATGTATATCTATCTTCTTCATTTTTTCTTATTTATCAGTTTGTTGGGTTTCTTTTTCAGTTTGCGGTTGAGATTTCTTAAGACCCTTGTTTGGTTTAGGACCATTCTTTTTAGGATGTTGCTTCTTAGGATTCTTTAGATTTGGTTGTTGCTGGGCTACAAAGGCTTTCATAGAAGAGTTTCCAGTATTAATAAGACCAAGGTGTAAGAGTTTTTCTTGTTCTCTTATCAAAGAATCACAAAAGGAATCAAAAGAGGGTGACTTGTAGGGCGTTCCTTGAGAAATGAGTGCTTCTCTAGTGGAATGGAAGGTGGAAACAAATACAGAGTATGGAGGGCCTAACTTAGAAAAATGGAATAGATAATAATACCATCTTCCTAAGTTTTTACCTTACAACCTTCTAATAGAAGTCTAAGGGTCTTGAATTTGGACAAAAAATATTCAATATAGGAGAAATTATTGTGGTCCAAAGTAAGCAACTCATTTTCAAGCTGGTGGGCTCTGATTTCATTTTGAATGCCAAAAACAATATTTAGCTTTTTCATAGTTTCATTATGGGAGTCAATTTATTGGATATGAAATCTAAAATCTTGAGCAATGGACATTCCTATCAACCCTCGTGCTTGATCTTGTTTATTTCCCCATTTAACCTTTTTATCTTCATCGATAGGTTTAGATTCTAGTCCTGAGGCTATTCTATAAATCCCTTTACTTCTAAATAATTCTACCATGTAGCATAGCCATTGGAAATGGTGTTGTTAAGAATAATTGGGCATGTACTTTCCATTTTTAAAAAACTTAAGTTGTAAAGGTTGAAACTAACTTCTCAAATGGAAAGATCTCGAAATATTAGGCCGATTAAAAAAAAACGGCTTCCGGATGAAAAAGTTATGATTTTTTGAAGAAAAGTTGTAGTAGATGCCAAGTAGTCACGTGATAGGTTGAAAGTTGATGATGAAGTTGTATTTAAAAAATAAATAAATAAAAATCCCCCACCCCACTTTCCAAATTTAATATAATAAGCTCACTTAAAAAAAAAATTACAACTTTATGTGACCCACTTTTATAAATAAGTGAGTCACTTTTACAATGTTACTTTATGAACTAATGACCAAGTAGACACTAACTTAAATAAAAGATAAAGTGACTTTAGATTGTAAGTGACTCACTTTTTATAATGGGTGAGAAACACTATTACATAAAGTAACTTTAAAACATAAGTTACATGTGTTTTAAAAAAAAAAAAAAACTTGAAAAAAAACTCTTATCTATAAAAAAGGTAACTTGACAAAAAGTTTTTTAGAAAAAAGTAATTTGACAAAAAGCTTTTTAGAAAAAGTAACTTGACAAAGAGACTTGAACCCAAGAGTTCTATTCTCATAAAGTAACTTTAGACCAAATGAGCTAGTTAAAAGATTTAGTAATTGCTGGAAAGGAGGAAAGGGTTTTTTTGTTCGCGTGTTCTTTTTTCTACAAAAAAACAACCACGCAAACAACAACAACAAAAATACAAGCCTTACGACTTGATGTTAGATTTCTGGTTAGTCCGACCGGAAACTAAATATTTTTCTTGCTATTTCTGATTTCCTGAGATCACACAAAGTCACGAAGAAAAAGCATACGTAGGAGAAAAATCTCATCTTTTTGTTTATGGTTTTCCAGATTGCACATAGCGCATAGAAAAGAGCATATGAAAAGAAGAGGGTGTAGATATGGTAATAGAAAAAATGACTATAAACTGAAATAAACAAAGGGATAAATAAATATATCTGCAAAAAATACTTTATACCTCCAGATCTAAAATGCCATAGCTAGGGAAACCGAAAACATTTTCGTATGAAACGAAAGAGGTTCATCACTAAACCAAAGGCTCCAAACACAAAAAATCATTTCTCTCGACCCAATAATGGTCAGAAACAATAGATCTAGAAAATGACAATCACATGTAGTCAAAATCGGCGTCAGATTTGAATCAACAACAGATGCAACCCTCAAACAACTTTGATATCATGTAGGAATTTACAGGGTAAGTTCCTTAGATCAAAACACCAAAGGTCACCTCTCACAAACATATCACATATCAGTACACCAGTATTTTGCGTGGTTAAAACCCTTAAAGAGGGAAACAGTCCACGGCCTGAGCCAACGCGACCACTTCAAGAAATTTATTAATGTAAAGAAAGAAAATTTTCATAAGCTTCTCTCATAAATGGTCACCGGATAAATAACCCTCCATGCTCTTTAAATAGAGATCATGGACCAATCGGGTGTTAATCCACGAATCAAGTGTTGGTAATACCGAGGACAAAATTAACAGTTGAATCACTACATATCATAACCATCGGAATATAAGTTACAAAAGTACATACTAAAGAAACACACTTTACATAACTTTACGCTAGACCAAGTTATACTTAACTATTTCCTATGTGTTAGAATATCCTAACAAATTCCATGTGGAAGAGCATACTCACACATAGTCGCATGGTCAAGTAGTTAGCCTTAACCATAGATTACAAAATGAAAACATGCATCGGGGCCTAACCTAGACTTGGCTGACCCCGATCTAGTCAGCCCTGTCGACCAACCCATTGAAATTGACCACCCACCTCCCGACCTCCCGAACTATGAAATGATCATGACCATCAACCCCCAATCTCATGGGCCCAATCCTAATCGCTCAGCCTAATTACTTAAATCGATTCTAACTTCAATTCCCGAACCTTGAATTTTGGATAACTGGCCCAAACCTTGACCTAGTAGGTCCCACCAACTAATTTTAATCTGTTTGTAAGTGTTCCAACATGTACTTTTGAAAGTTTCCTCTTAGGCTGCATTCACTTGCTAAGGAATATACATAATTTTTACTTTCGAGACTTCACTGATTTATTGCTAGTCCCTGAATTAAAGAATTTCTCCTTGAAATACACAAGCATCATGCCTAAAAATATGAAAACAATATACGGGGAAGCTCAACCATCTCCCATGCACATGAGGAGATATAATCATACTCATTAAGAAAAAATTAATATCATAGAGCTTAGAACAAATAATAACAACAATATATACTAGTAATAATAATCATCAAACTTAAATTAGCCTAGAGATTCACAATCTCTTAGAACTGGAAATTAAGGAGATTCTAGCTCACCAAGAAATTACTGGAATAAATCATTCTTTAGAAATGAAGTGCGTTGTTATCGACTAGATAAGATCAATGAAAATGACCCAAACTAGTCAACTTATCTTGACTAGATAAGATTAGTCGAAATGACCCTAATCATTCAAATTACCTTGACTATCAAGACTAGTCGAACAACCCAAATAATGGAGTTACATCGACTAACAAGACCAATTGAATGAATCAAACTAGTTGACTTACCTCAAATAATAAGACTAGTTTAATGACTCGAACCAATTGAATTACCTCGACTAACAAGACTAGTCGAACAACCCAAACCAGTCAACTATCTCGAATAGATAGTGCCTGGTCAACTTCGCTGGACGACTGACCCTGTCGATATATCCTGGTTGAATTCACTTCAAGATCGATCTTGCTGACTCATCTTGGCCAAATTCACTCGACGAATGACCTGGCGACTCAAACTAATCAATTTCTCTTGATGGCCAATCTTGCCAGCTCATCCTGGTTAACTTTTCTCGACAAATCAAGACCAATCGAATGAACAAAACCAATCAATTACCTCGACTAGATAGTGCCTCATAACTAATTAATTTCAATACTAACAATCAATTAAATTAGTATAGAAGGTCTATATATCCATGATAAGGCAATTTAGATGATTAATTAGGCTCTATATGATTTACATGCACAATCCCATTCCCTAGGAAGAATTCATGGAACCATCAACACATATTTATACTAAGAATCATATCCATTTTAGCATTATGGGAAATATAGAAACACTGTAATCATCACACATTATTCAATTCAAGGACACATTTACAAACATGACTATATCAACCCTTCTAGGAATAACCTTTCCTCAAAAATTACACATCATTTAACATCCTTCATTCATAAAAGAATCAACATTCCTCATCAATAACATGGCGAATAAACTGACACATTTAACATATGTATGACATTGAAAAGTACAGGGGTTTATGAAATAAGTCTAGAAACTAAGGTTGGGACTATAAATCTCCACCTAACCCTAGAAAATTTGCAACCAAGTCTTCTTTCAAGCTCCCTCGAACCATATTCTAGATCTTGAGGAGGAGTGCTTAGCAATGTAAAATTAATACTTATAACTAAAATAGGTCCTCCAAAGGTAACCCCCCTTTACCCACCAACCAATCAGGTAATAAAATGCACAAGGATATACTTCCCTCAACTATTTTAGATATTTTTCGCACTTTCATGCTAGAGGGCTTGATCTCGATCAACTTCATCATAGGGTCTTTCATAAACATAGATAAATCACATCTCTAGTACATGATGATATTTTATTCATAACATGGGAAGGTTAGAGAATTGTACAAACTACTATTAAGCCAGTATGTTCTTCAATCCATAAGCTTCTCAATGGTTTATTTGGTCCACAAGACAAGCCACTCTTAGTGGCAGGAGGAAAGTTTGTAAGTAAATATGGCAAGGTTCTTTATTTGGAAAAACTATTGATAAGTCAGTAGGTTTTTTAGCCCATAAAATTCCTAGTGGTTTATTTATTCCTAATGAATTCCACTCTTGGTCATTTAATTTGCCTTTAGGTGTAACAACCCCTCGTTTATTTTCCCTTTAAATAAATAAAAACAAGGTCCTGGACACATATTCCAAGTTGAATATTGGGAAAAACATTGTAGTGGGCATCACTTGTGGATTAATAATGGCTATGGAAATTGGCAAAGACAATGGAAAAGGAAAGAGGCAAAAATTGGAATTTAATTATGAAAATAAAGGAAACTAGGAGAAAAGGAAGGTGAAGAGACACAAATTTGCATGTAAAGGAAATTAGAGGAAAATGAAGAAAATAGAGGCATTAATCATAAAAAGGCTTCAAAGAAAAATTTGTTAGATTTTTGGAAGATTTGTGGTGGAGCTCTAGTTCATTATATCATACTCTTGCACACATAGAGAATTATTGGAGCATGCCTCTATCACTCTAGTATTCACTTGGATTGGAGAAAGAAAGCAAAGGAAATAAAGGAAGAACAAGGAGACAATTGGATCATCAACTACAACAGGGATACTTCGTAAGTAACGGTTTGCGTGCGATTTCCTTGTTTATTTCTGGATGCATGGTATATGCATGTGGTTCCTTGGTTATGTGTTGTCGTTGACATGGATATTTTCCTGGATTGACACTCGTTTCAACTTTGCCTTGCCATTTCCTGGATATCCATGCTGTTGTGGCTTTTCCATTTATTTTTTTGATTAGTTCTCAGGTTCCCTATGGTTGTGGGTTGGAACAAATTCTCTGGAAGCCCTGGAACAGCTTTGGTTAAGTTACTAGTTCCAAGAACCTATAGGTTGGGACAAACGATTTAGAGCCTTGTGGGTTGAGTTACTAGTCCCTGGATCCACGAGTGGAACAAATACTATGGAGCCCTGATTTAGCTATGGGTTGAGTTACTAGTTCCTAGAGTCCTGGACAGCTTGGGTAGAGACCGATCTGGTTGATGTTAGTGATTTATGGATTGTATAGTTGAGATCACTGTTGTTGATGGTTAAGGTGGTTTTGCCTTTGGAAGATCTGGTTGGTTTTTTATTGGTTTATCCCGTGATATACAACATTCCTGCTTGGAATATGGCGCGGGGGTGATTCGATGGAAGAGAGATTTGGTTTAGCCCAATATATGGTCGGGTGGTACGTGGAAGTACCTGACTTGGTTGGAATTTTCATATGTTAATAAGAGCTATTTTTCTATTGTGATCTATGAGCACTTGTAATAGTTATCATGTTTACATTATGGATGATTTTCCATGGTTTCTATTCTGGTTATTTGTTGGTTATATGCTAGTTATATGATGTATTCTATCTATGGCTCTTGACATGTTTTGATAAGTCATCGAATCATTGATGAATGCATGGGATAATAAGTGTTATTGTAGCTTGCTATATAAGGGATAAAGCCTTCTTGGTGATTTTTCAGATGAAGTTCAAATCCCTATGATCAGATATGCATTCATAACCTATAGCTTACATGTTCATCATATGTTTGACAAAATGTCTATCATGTACTTGGAACATACTAGTTATGTTCTTGTTCAATTTTTATACAATTAGCCTTGTTATCATGCTATTTATGATTCTAAAATGTTACAAGAAGTTTTGGGCAGCTGGATGGAGCCTAGCCTTGAAAGGTGGCTCATATCTCAGGACAACTGGCATTGAAATCAAGAATTTCGGTCATAATTGCACAAAGGTAGGCCTATGCATGCAGTTGGGAACTCATGACTGCACTGATGTTGTGTTGTGCATGCAGTTGGGGAGTTTCCCCTGTGAAAAGGGCTCAAGTTCAGGGAATGAAAATATGGAGTGGTTTGTAGACTCTTACGTGGTCTGTAGTCCCCGAGGGATGTTTGGAAGTTGTCAATAGGTCGACCCCACTTCCATAAATAGAACTTGGAGGTCGATTCATGTCATATTGACACTCGTCTCATGTTTACCCTAGAAAGATTGTAAAGTTGGGTAAATATGGGAGGAGTTGTTACCTTAGGAAAGCCATTGCTCAATTACAAGATGAGGAAAGCTCAATATGAAAATATGGGAAGGTTATTTAAGTGACAAGCTACTGGTAAATCAAGAAATTATTTAGACCACAAGCTTCCTAATGGTTTCTTAAGGCAAGCCACTATTGGTGTCTTCATCAGTCTTGAGCAAGCCAATGTTCTCTATCCTCCACAAGTAAACCCTCTTTTCTTCTTCAAGTAGTTTTATTTATTTAATTTTTTTTTTAAATTTTTAAATTTTAATTAATTTTTTAATTTTAATTTTAATTAATTAATTAATTAATTTTATTATATTATATTTTTATTTGTTTTCAGTTTTAGTCCTCCCTCTTTCAAATTTATTTTTCCTACTCCCTTCCTCTTCATGAAGAAATATTTTTCCTCTTTGCCTTTGCTGAATCTTTCCCTTGGGGAATGAATGAATTAATGTCGCTTGGATCCTCTTAGACTCCCACTTATTTTCTATTCCAACCAACGAATCATTTGCTTCCCCTCGTGGTCCATGAGGACCCATCCATGGCCACTCGACCACTCTTTCCATTAATTATTTTTTCCTTCCTTCTTTTCATATGTGTAATGAAATTTACGCATAATGTTGACAACAAAATGACCCTCGACTCCTCCGTGGAGCCTTCGCAGCTCGTGGGGTGGTGGCATGGGGGCTTCACTGAGGGAGAAATACCATACCATTTGCGTTCATATTGATGGATATATATTGAAGATAAAATGACATAATATATTGAGCATACAATATAAGGTAAAAGGTTTTTATATTGATAGTTATAAAAAATGGAGCTTAAAGTTAATGAAAAATATAAAGGGGTATACAAAATGTTAATGAAAAAATGGATACCTACAATATTTATTTAAAGTAGGTTTTTTTTTTTAAATTGGGAAGGTGTATCGGGTTTGTATTGGTAGGGGATTACATAATGTGATTTTTAGTGATATTTTCCAACATGTAGTCAAATTAAGGGTATTGTTTAGTATGCCACAAACACATGTGATATGTCAGAGGTTCATTGAGTGAAGCCCTTGTGGGTGGTGCCATGTCTTCCCCATAGTCTCTTTTTTTGTTTCTTGTCTATTAATTGCAACCAACAAGCCACTCCTCTTGCGTGATCTGGTCATACTTCACTTCCAAGAGTTTCCATTTTTCATTAAAAAATCTCCTTTCTTGGCGTATGTTTTCCTCCAAGGAAGCATGAACCTTGTCCTCTTGTCTAGATCCCTATTGATGGCATAATCCATCCCATTAAAACCACTTAGTCGACCCATGAATGAAATTTAAGATGACCAATCCTTAAGAAATATCCCTCCTCAAACTCTAGAATTTGTGTCCCTTTCTCTCAACCTTTTCAATTTTTATTAATTAATTAATTTTATTTCTTTGTTACTTTATTTATTTATTTATTATTATTATTATTATTATTATGTTTGAATAATTACAAGGAATTATTAACAAAGTTTACAAGGGGTATTGACCCATAGGGGATGTCACAAACCCTTCCCCTTCGAGGAACACCATCCTCGGTGTTCTATGACCAAACAAAAAATAAAACATGCTTTAAAACATGCAATACTGTTTGGATATTTATAATTACAACTCAATTTTCAATTTAAAGTCACATATATAATTTCTCTCCCAACAACTAAATAGACATGAAAATTTTCATTGGATCAACCACTCTCTATGGCTCCTTCTTGTAGTTTTCCTAGTGCTTTTGTTGTGCATTCTGATATATTCATGTTTTTGTTATTACTCTTTTTAGTCAAATTTATTCACCCTAGTTGGGAAGTCCAATGCCTTGCATCACATCATTTCAACCTCTCATGATATCTGTCATAAAGAAAATTACATTGAAATTAAGCATACCCTCGTGAGCCAATACCTGCAATATGACTTAGGAGTATGAACAATCATTCTTTCATGAGAATGATCCTTGATAATGAAATGTCAATCCCATTAACGCTTCACACGTTTATTTATACATTAGCATGTTCATGAACTCAACACATATCTACTTATGTCATAAGGTCAAGGTTGAGATAACCTCCTATATATAACTATTGATCCCCATGATTCTAATCTCATTTTCTTTGATCTTGAGATTTGTGTACTTAGATTTCTGCATCATGTGGCATTCCAAATACCAGTTTTCGTCAAAACTAAACGAGTATTTTGCATGGTATTTGACGAAAGAGCTTCTACATGTATTATTTCTATTTCTTGTTCGAAATATCTGGGTTCTCCAGCCATCAATCAGTCTCCCACAACTTTGAAAGCCTTTGATGGAAGAGTTTTTTATCCATATGGAATTCTAAATGATATACCTATAGGGTTAGAAGGTAAAACACTTACAATTGAAGTTGTAGTTGTTGATTCTCAGCTTGATTATAACCTTTTACTGGGAAGAAGTTGGTCCTATGCTATGTCAGCAATGGTCTTGTCTTTTTTTCGTATGATAATGTTTCCCCATAAAGGAAAAATCGTCCAATTAGATCAATTGTCTTACTACACTTCAGACCCTAATTCTACAGGTAGTATAACCTCTGTTGGAAAAATGGTTACTCTGTATGAAGATGTTGGGGTAGGCTTGCTTAAGGATTTGTCTCTCATGGGAACTTTTATGCTCCCTCCACCCAATTTTCCTCATAATATTTCCCATGTTAATATGATAACATAAATCACAATGCAATCTTATGTTCCTTGTATTGTGCCTTCAGAGTTTGAATTAACCTCGTATGGTAGTGAGATGCTTTTGAGTCTATTTGAATTGTCTTATCAGGAAATTCAATCGTTTTCTATCCCACCATCATCTGAAACTAATCAAGTGAATGTGATCATTGATGATTATTCTCATTTATCATGTTTAGTACCAATATTATTCCCTGATCCTTTCGATAAAAAATTTCCAACTGACGAAAGTATTATGGAAATCATGAATTTGGACGAAATTCCATGGGACGATTATCATCATCGTTCATCTTTCTTTCCTAAACTTGATAAAATTGAGAATGAATTTTCATCTGAGACTGTCGATAGTTATCAATGTCCTATGTCAATCCTTCATTCGGATTATAAAACGAATCTAGGAAACATATCTACAACAGTACCCATCAACATCTCAGTTAAACCTAGAATTACTGAGAACATTCACAAAGGTGCTTCATGCTCCCTTGACAAAATTGAGACATATAAGCCCTATTTCAAGAATTCTGAGACATTTTTTCCTAGTCCTATGAGGAAATTCCAAGAATTTACCCTAGCATTGTAGTTCACGAAATTAAGACTTACCTAGATGCCAAACCTATTAGACAAATATTACGTCCAATGCATCCACGGAAAGTTGTTGATGTAAAAGTTGAAGTTGAAAAATTACTTAGAGCAGGTTTCATTTATCTTGTTCTCTTGATTGATTGGGTGTCCAATATTGTTCCAGTTAAAAAGAATCAAGAGAACATTAGAGTATGTGTCGACTATAGGGATATTAACAAATATTATCCAAAGGATAATTATCCTACTCCTTATATCGATAAAATTGTCGACGACTATGCCAAAAATGATATTTTCTCTTTTGTGGACATATTTTCTGGATATAATCAAATAAAAATAATCCCTATTGATCAACATAAAAATGCATTCATTTTTCCATGGGTAACCTTTTCCTATTAGAACTCCCATTTGGATTTAAGAATGTTGGTGCAAATTTTCAGAGGGAAATTTCTTACACGTTTCACAATATCAATCATATTGTGCAACCCTACTTAGATGACTTACCAACTCATTTACTGATACAACAAGATCATCCAATGCATTTGAGAGAAATTTTCATTAGATGTAGAAACTAAAACTCTTATGAATCCTCAAAAAATGCGTATTTTGTGTATAATCTGGTCGATTTTTGGGATTTGTCGTGTCAAAGGAAGGCATTCATGTCGATCGGCTCAAGGTAGAGGCTATTGTCAATTTTCCTCCTCCTTCCAATCTTTGCCAACTCCAAAGTTTGCAAGGGATTTTTTTTTTTTACGTAGATTCATACCTAACTATGCTAATTTGACTAAATTTTTTAGTAGAGTGTGTTGAGCCTTGCAATAGGTATGTATTTAATCTCAAATACTGTCCCTTTTTCCTCTTCTTCATCCATTTTTTTGCTATAATTTAATAATATCATGAATGGATTTTGATAATTAATGAATGAAATAGTCTTGATATGGTTTAACCGTCCAAACTAATTCCCTTTGCTTTTATGATGCAAATAACAGATAAAAAAATAGTTGTTCCCAAAAAGGAATAACAGGATCTAATCGAGGGAAAAGAAGGCACGGCCAAATCAGGAAACGAATAAAAGAGAACGAACAATTGTTCGAAATAGTAATATGTTGCGAATCCCTCAAGATCCCCTGATCTTGAGGGATCACATTTGCCTTTTCTTTAGTTATAAAAGAATGAGAAGAATATGAAGATGGGGAGATGATATGAGGACATAGAAGAAAGCGAAGAATGTAAATCAGACCATATCATTTATTGTGTCCTGTATCTTTCATTTATGCATCATTTGTAATGAACAGAACGTAGTTCTGAAAGACAGATTTGTATTGTAATGATTGCGATGGTTAATACACAGTTTGCGTTGATGTTCATTCGATTGTTCTGGAGTAACTAAGCAGTGTTCACTGGCGGCTAAGGGCCTGGTCTCTGGTGAATTTCGCTGCTATTCTTTGTGATATACCTTTCCATTTATTGCAAGTATATTATGCTTTTCTGCTTTACAATGAATTACTTTTGATGATTTAGATTTCTGTTTTTGTTCCTCTGCGTGCGCATTTCCAATTTATTAGTTGTTTGTTAAATGAATTGGTTTTGATTATTTAAAGTATAGACTGTTATTTCTATTACTTTCCTTCTGTTCAATGGTTTAGATCTAGTTAAAAGAGCTCGGTTATTGCTTTAGTGCCCTCGGTTGATTGAATTATTTAAATTAAAGAATGAATCACAGTTTTGGATTATAATACATAGATGAATTACTTTATTTAAAGCTTTAGATTTATGATTGCATCTATATTCAATGATTGGTTTTACCGTTACTCTTTATATGAATAGCTTTCACATATTTTGTACACACTTGAGATAAAAGGACTTACCCTGGTTGATAATTAATGTGAGGCAATTAGGAGTTTTTAAAGACACCTCTTAGCACCCAACATTTTGGCGTCGTTTCTGGGGAGCATGTTGCCACTTTGTAAAGAGTAATATATGATTGATGTTTTTTTTCTTCTGAGGAAGAATTGGGTATTAAAAATGGAAGGTAAGAACCTGCGTAACGAACGAGTAACATGCTCGCTCATCCGCCTGCTTTCTAGCACAATTGCATAGGACTTAAAATAGGAATGAATGGTTGTATTTTTTGTATGAATGACTAAGAAACCTGACAAGGACAAAATTCTTCCTTCTAAACCTGAAAAATATAATGTATCAGTGACCCTTGGACGATCAACTTTTATCGATGAAATATTAAGAAAAGCTGAGTCTCAGTCATCATTAGGACCTCGAATTATTGCTGCCAAACGTTCTATTGACTTCCTTCAAGTTGTAGAATCACCATTTGTAGCTAACACTGAGATTCACAATAAAACCGGAGGGACTGAGCAGAGTTTTCAAGATACCGATAATTTACAAGGCTACCCTTCACAAGAAGGAAATTCTTGCAACCTCCGTGAAGGAGAAGGAGAAACAGGAAGTCCCGAAATTAAATTTCCAGAACCTAGATCTCCTAAAATAGTGACTGAGCAGAGGATACCCAGTCTTCCAGATCAAGGTAGTGTTTTTAAAACTTTTCCAGCCTTTGGTGAGCATCCTAGGAAGTCCTCTCCAGCTCCGGAGATCCCTAAAGAATATTGGCATATTTTTGACCAAATGGCTTATAACCAGCAAACTCAAACTTATACATTGCAATACCCTATTGTTGACACAGTTTTAAATGCCCCCATGAAATTTATCCCATTACAGAACATTTCTACCTTTCATGGTCCAACTTCAGAAGATCCTGATGCATTCCTTTTCGAGTTTGATGTTTTATGTAGGGGTTATGATTACACTACCGACCCCCAAAAGCTAAAGCTATTCCCCTCTACTTTGAGGGGAGCAGCATTGCATTGGTTTATGGGACTTGGGGGAGGCACCATCAATGATTGGGACCAAATGAAAACATATTTCCTTAAAAAATACCAAGATTATTACCGAACTAGAGAACTAAAAGATGAAATCTTTCAAATGGTATCCAAGCCTAGCGAGACTCTGGAAGAATATGTAGAACATTTCCAATATAATTTGAAAAGGTCTCCTTACACAAATTTGCCTGATAATGTTCTAAAATCCACAATGATCAAACATATGAAATACCAATGGGTAGAGACACTAAATATAATGGGAAAGGGTGACATTTACCAAGAAAATTATAACGATATTGTAGATTTTTGCATCAAGTGTTCTGGGGGCAGTACCAGGCTGAAACTAGTTGGACGCGATGCAAACCTCAGAGATAGAAAAGCCTCAGGAGACAACGTTACATGAAGTGAAATCAGTAATCTGTTGGAGGATTTTAAGACAGATATCCTGGGGACCCAGACGACACAATTGGATGTAATGCAAGCTAATCAAAAGCAGGCTATAGCAGAACATAACTTGGATATTTTCTACCCCCGTTGCAAATAAAAGCACAGTCATAAATAATTCCCTCTAGATGCGATACGAACATGCGCCATATGCACTAAAGAGCATGCCACGGAAAGCTACCCATCACTCCCAGGATTAAAAGTAGTCTTCAAGGAAGTGGAAGAAGAAGTAGAACCAGTGTATCTGTTGAACCAGCATCGTCAATGGCAAGCACATCATACAGGTATGCCTACCGATCCATCTTCATTCTTTCCTTTCTCGCAATATAATTCTCAACAATATTCAGGGGCAGTATGGTAGAATCAACCACCTTCTTTGCTAGCTCAGGCATTTTTTATGCCACCATGGCCCAATCAGTCAAATCCAAATAACAATAGTTGGCCAAACTTCCCTTACCCACCACCATTCTGGCAGAACAACCCTTATTATTCCCAATGGTTCCCTTCCACTTCACAAAATCAGAACTGGCAATCAAAATGGCAAAGAGCTACAAACCAGCCTATGGGGACAGTTCCTCTGCCTCAACCAAATTTACCAGCACCTTATACGTTGCAGCAAAATCTTCAATCTAATATATGACCCCAAATTCCAGCTCAACCTAACCCATATCCTAATAACAGACCAGTTCAGTTAATACAAATCATTGAAGGTCTGGACCCTGAAAATGAGTTGAAAGAATGTAACGAACTTAAGTTGAGATCTGGACGCATAATCACTCTAGATGAGGATAAAGATTTGCAACCTAAATAACCTCACACAAATAAGCCACTGACTGTAAACAATCAACAAATAAAACAAGGGGAAGATACAGTCAGACAAAAAAATCCTGAACAAATCATAACCACTTCCCCCCCATTCCCAGAAATATTGTTGATACTACGCCCGATTGAATCTCTTGACTTTGAACTTCTGGGTGAACTTAAGAATATTTGTATAGGAGTCCCTCTCCTCCACGCTATCCAAGACATTCCAATATATGCCAGAACTATCAAAGGGTTGTGTATAAATAAGTCTATGAGGAAAACAAAAACAACCCTTACTGTCCATGTTGTTGGGGCTTTGTCTGATTTATTACTAGGCAAAGAAACTCCTGTAAAGTATGAAGATCCTGGAAACCCCATTGTCACAATCCAGATAAATGGTCATTCTTTTCCCAATGCTTTAGTTGGCTTAGGGGCAGCCATTAATATTCTCACAACTAAAGCTTGCAACATCTTGGCATCACAACCTTGGAACCAACAACTACCTTACTGGAACTAGCTGATTGATCAGTCATTAGACCAGAAGGAATATTACAAGATGTGATGGTCTCTGTAGACACTTGGGAATACCCGGCGGATTTTTTGATTAGTAACCCTAGGAACCAGCTAGATGGACATCCTTTAATATTAGGAAGGCCTTGGCTAGCGACTGCTGATGCTTATATCAGTTGCTGGACAGGCAGTATGACTATAACCAGGGGGAATGATGTGAGAAATTTAGCTTTATACCACCCTGCTCAGCCAAGCTTGACTATTATGAAAACCAGGAAGCAATCTGCAACATACTTCATAGAAAATATTTGGTCACCATTAATTGTGGTAGATGCCCTAGAATTCAAAAACCAAACTGAAGACGATGTTATTAATACTTTTATCAATCATCCTGCCACAATATCAAGTTTGGAATGCCACATGATTAAAGCAGTCCTTGAAAATGAAATCGAAGAAGATCCCCTGAGAGAAATCAATGACCAAACAATACCAACAACCACTGTTTATAATAGCAAACCTATCGAAATTGAGCCAGGGAAGATCCTGAACATTAATATTAATCTGAGTGATGACCAACGACAGAATATTACTCAAGTTCTTAGGAAAAATAAAGGGGCTTTTGCTTGGGACTACTCAGATATGAAAGGGATTAACCCCCAGCTATGCATGCATCAAATCTACACTGAAAAGGATGCAAAAACCATTCGAAAACCTCAGCGTAGATTAAACCCTCACCTAAAAGACATTGTTAAAGAAGAACTTCAAAGACTGTTAGATGTGAATTTTGTCTATCCTATATCTGACAGTAAATGGGTTTCTCCATTAGTTGTGGTTCCCAAAAAGAATGGGAAATGGAGAATATGTGTTGACTATAGAGAAATCAACAAGGCAACACAAAAAGACCACTTTCCCCTTCCATTTATTGATCAGGTCCTAGATACACTGGTAGGGAAGAAATTTTTCTCTTTCCTGGATGGCTTCAGTGGCTACAACCAAATTCAAATTGCCCCTGAAGACTAGGATAAGACTACCTTTACCTGTCCGTGGGGAACATTCGCCTATAGGGTATTACCTTTTGAATTGTGTAACGTACCTGCCACATTCCAAAGATCCATACTCAGTATTTTTGCAGACTTGATAAATGAAGGATTAGAAGTATACATGGATGATTTCACACCCTATGGAGATGACTTTGAACAAGCATTACAGACATTGGAAAAAGTTCTGGAACGATGTATTGCTACCAGCCTATGTTTAAGTCATGAAAAGTGCCATATGATGATGACAGAAGGCTTGATCTTGGGTCATTACATTTCAGCAGCTGGAATTCAGGTAGATTCGGCAAAAATACAGGTAATTCTTTTACTAGCTACTCCCTGCACTCAAACAGAGCTACGTAGTTTTCTGGGATTTGGTGGATATTATCGTATATTTATCAAGAATTTTTCACAAATTGCTGCACCATTATATGGCTTAACAGGAAACAGTGATTTCATATGGACTGACAAATGTGACATTGCCTTTACATATTTAAAACAGCTAGTA
Organism: Pinus albicaulis; assembly: GCA_034641835.2. Classification (NCBI taxonomy): domain Eukaryota; kingdom Viridiplantae; phylum Streptophyta; class Pinopsida; order Pinales; family Pinaceae; genus Pinus; species Pinus albicaulis. The sequence goes on along the minus strand of CM076578.1, from coordinate 812,561,040 downwards.
TCAACAACACTAGTATTACGAGGACCCAAATGGGATATACCATTCCAGATTTCATCAGATGCATCAGACATAGCCATTGGAGCAGTTCTTGGCCAGGAAGAAGAAAAGAAACCCTACGCTATATATTACATTAGCAAAAAATTAACCCCTGCTGAATTGAATTACACAGTAACAGAGAAGAATTTTTTAGCTGTTATTTATGCTATTAACAAATTCAGACACTATATAACTGGATACCCTGTAATTCTGTATACGGATCACTCTGCTATTAAATACTTAGCTAATAAACCCATTACGAATGGAAGAGTGACACGTTGGTTGCTACTTTTGCAAGAATTTGATATAACTATAAGGGATTGACCAGGGAAGGAAAACCTTGTGGCTGATTTCCTCTCCCAAGTGCCAAGAACAGATGACGCAATAGCAGTAGAATATCAGCTTCCGGATGAACAGCTGTTTGCTGTAACTGTAAAAACACCATGGTACGCAAATGTAGTGAATTTTTTAGCAATGGGAAAACTACCCAAACATCTGACACCCAGAGAAAAGAAATCAATAGTATAGCGCAACACTCGGTTCTCCTGGATTATAGGATACCTTTTTCACACAAGGGCCGATATGCACATCCGCAGGTGTATCAGTGAAGATGAAATTTATGATATCTTAAAATCCTGCCACGATGGACCTTGCGGTGGACATTTTGCAGACCGCAGAACTGGACATAAAATTTTACAAATGGGCTACTATTGGCCCACGATTTTTAAGGATGCTAAGAAATTTGTTCAGGCCTGTGATAACTGTCAAAGGGTGGGCAGCCCTGGCCAATCTGATGAGATGCCCCTGCATCCACAGCTGGTCATAGAACCTTTTGAGCGTTGGGAATTAGATTTTATTGGGCCAATCAACCCATCATCCAACAAAAAATCATATATATTGGGTGCAATAGAATACGTAACTAAGTGGGTGGAAGTGGTAGCATTACCTAGAGCCACATAATAAACCGTGATAAACTTTCTTTTCAAAATTTTCGTATGATATGGGTTACCCAGAGAAGTAATCACTGATGGAGGGCCACAATTTGTAGGCCGCAAGATCGCTGCTAGACTGAAAAATCGTCATGTTATTCACAGAATTACCTCTCCATATCACCCGCAAGAAAACGGGCAGGTAGAAAGCACTAAAAAATTAATTGAAGCTATTCTAACGAAGATAGTCTCATCGCACAGATGAGACTGGGCTACTCGACTGCCAGAAGCCTTGTGGGCATATTGCACAACTTGGAGGAATACTACTGGATACTCCCCATATCAATTGGTATTTGATAAGGAACCTATTTTTCCCATAGAATTTGAGATACAAACACTAAGGACAACCTAGGAAGTGGGACTGGATTTAACTGAAGCCTAGATTAATAGATTACAACAAATAAATGAATTAGATGAAATCCATCTTTCAGCGCTGCAACATACTGCACTCATTCAACAAAAAATAGCCAAATGGCACAATTCTCTGATCAAGAAAAAAACATTTCATGAGGGCGACTGGGCACTTCTCTATGATTCCAGGTTTCAAGACTTCCCTGGCAAACTGCAGACTAGGTGGTTAGGTCCCTATGAAATAAAGGAAGTACATGACAATGGCACTCTTACATTAACCACCATTGATGGGTCTGATTGTTCCTTTAAAGCAAATGGGCATCGAGTGTGCCTCTACCAAAAACCTCTCACAAGAGAATATTTTTGTCAACAGATACGCAAGGAATCCACCATGCAAGTTTTAGCTACAGAAGATAATCCTTCGACAGCTTCATATTTGTAGAAATTCATTTTTTTTCTTATATTTGTAAATAGGATTGCCAATTTAATTTGTTTTTTTTGCCTATTTTGTTGTTCCCTCCTTGGAACAACACTTTTTGATTTTACTGTTCCCTCTTTGGAACAACACTTTTTGATTTTTTTGTTCCCTCTTCGGAACAACACTTTTTGGTTTTGTTGTTCCCTCTTCAGAACATCACTTTTTGGTTTTGCTGTTCCCTCTTCCGAACAACACTTTTTGATTTTGTTGTTCCCTCTTCAGAACAACACTTTTTTGTTTTGTTGTTCCCTCTTCGGAACAACACTTTCTGATTTTGCTGTTCCCTCTCCGGAACAACACTTTTTGGTTTTGTTGTTCCCTCTTCGGAACAACACTTTTTGGTTTTGTTGTTCCCTCTTCGGAACAACACTTTTTGGTTTTGTTGTTCCCTGTTTGGAACAACACTTTTTGGTTTTGTTGTTCCCTCTTTGGAACATCACTTTTTGGTTTTGTTGTTCTCTCTTCGTAACATCACTTTTTGGTTTTGTTGTTCCCTCTTCAGAACAATACTTTTTGGTTTTGCTGTTCCATCTTTGGAACAACACTCTCTTTTGTTTTTTTCTTGAATTTTTTGTGTGTTTTGAACAACACCCTTGTTATATATTTCCCAAACACTTCTAGTTCATTTTTTTCAGCTTCATTTCTTTGATTCCTTTTATGGCCTTCAGTACAGTACCTTCATGCGGACAAAGACTTATGGATTTTATTAAAGCAGGTGACTATTTTTAACATTATGATCTTTGACAAAGACAACTTCTTGATGATAGTCTTAAAAAAATTGAAAGGGACACAATTATTTATATTTTACTTTACTGTACTGATTTCTACTATATATGATACTGATTGATCATCTTTACCATGCTGGTTCTACTTTTCCCAGTTATAATTTTCTCTGTCTATTATCAATGGGATTATGCGTATAATTTTTCTTATTATTGACATGTTTCAACTTTTTACACCATCCCTACTCTTAAGGAGTATTGAGCCTCCCTCTATTTATCATAAAAATATGTAATGACAACTAATCTACAGATAGAGGATAGGGGGTTTCATTAAGAGCCAGCCTACCATGTTCATAAGGATATAGCAATGTGACATTCCCACTATGGCCACCATACCAGGGTTATGGTCCATTGGATGGCTAAAATATCCTTGGAACATGAGGTCTCATCACGAGCCAACCTGCTCACTTTTGCTACTTCCCAGTGAATGGCAGTGTGGTTATCTGGTTAACATGCCAACACACTGGTCTCTTCTGTAAGAACAACAATAAAAATTTTCAATTAAATTGAGGATCCTTGCTCACAAGGGTTAAAAGGGAACTCTGTCGAGGCTATGGACACCTGCTAGCAACAAAAGCTCTGCTTATGGTATTGAAGTTCCATTTCCACAATCAATAACTCTTATAATACCCTCTTCCCATTCATCTTTCTTTTCGAGAGATTATTTCCTCTACATACTTCCCTACTTTGAACCTTTATGCACATGTTTATGTTTTACTCAATCATATTATACACAGTCAGAATATTGTAAGCAAAGCATTTTTTTACATATTGTTGTTCCCTTTCCTATCACTTAACTTATCATTAACTAAATCTTCTTGTCTCTTATCATTCATTATCATTATACACCATGCTTATACTCTATCCATATTTCTTAATGTCCCGTCATTCATCTACGTACTCTGTCCCATTTATGGCTGTACTCTTTATCCACACATCTTGCCGCCGAAATAGCCATTTCCCGTCTAGTCGGTCGAAGGCGACCTCTCATTTCGGAGGGGGAGAGGACTTCTGTTATGCATGTGTTGTCACTATTTCATTAACTAACATGATATCCCATGATTATGCGGCATGTGAAAATTTAACAACATCAACTATACTTAACAACTTGTTGTTCTATCACTCTAAGTATCGCTGTGTTGTTGTGTTTTTCAATACTGTTGTGCTTTTCAAATTTGCTGTTCTTTTCGGTATTGTTGTGCTTTCCAGTATTACTATTCTTTTCAGTATTTCTGTGCTTTTTAGCTTTGTTGAATCTTCCCATTACATTCATACTTTGCAAAAGTAAGAAGAATTTGAACATTATGGATGGTAAGACAGTGCGCCATGAGCCTTTAGTATTAGAAGTCTCCGACAGAGCAAGAGAAATTCTGATTCAAGTAGGATGGATATCCTATCTTACAAGGTTTCAACCCCCAAATGAGAAAATCACTATTGAGTTTCTACAGAATTTTCAGAATTGGGAATCCATGGTAAAAGGCACAAGGATTACAGTTACAGATGCTGTAATAGCTGAGGTAACTGGGCCGCCGGTGGAAGGCACCACATGGGCACAAAAACATGTATCGATACAAGACGTTGTGGAGACCTTCAAAGACGAAGGTGAAAAGCTGGTTAGAAAGGGCAAAGGCTTTCAAAAATCTTCTCTCGCAGAACCATGGAGGTAATTAGCAAGCATCATCCAGAAATACATTACTTGTGATGGACATCGTGATGTGGTAAGGCCACGACAACTCAAACTCCTAGCTGTTCTAAAGAAAAAACTTACTGTTAATTTTCCATCCCTTTTAAATTCTTTATTGCACGATACTGCTACTATAATAAGACGGGCTAGGCACCCTGAAATGGTGGTAAGTCACCATGGAATGATTAGAATGATAATTAGTCATAGCCTAGTCCAATACTACTTGACTTGGGATGGTTTCATGACGGCTCTAGAAAGCATACAGAACCCTGTAATTCAATATCCTGCAATTGTGGAAGCAAGTCAACAAAACCCTGTCTCAAAAAGAAAAAGGATTGCCTGAAGAAGGGTCGAACCTCACAAACACAGGAGGTCTATAAGAATCAAATTAGCCTAGAGAATTTTTGTAAATCTATGGGACGAAAGCAATCAACCTACGCAGACATCCAGCCCAGTTAGGGTAGGGGATTCTAAGTCTGAACAAGAAGCACCCGGTTCAGAGGAAGAGCCAGAAGAAGAATCAAAGCCAGAGTCTGAAAAAGAGACACCAGGTTCAGAGGAAGAGCCAGAAGAAGAAGCCAGGTTAGAACAAGAACAAGAAGAAGAGCCCGAGGAAGAGGCTAATCCAGAGTCAGAGCCCGAAGAACAAGAACAAGATTATGAATTGGAAGTTGAATCTGGACCAGATTTTGAGGCAGGAATAGCCGAGGTCCTAGCGAATCTTGATGTATACATGAAACCTGGAAGACCATTTGGCCCTAACACATTGGAAACACAAGCCTTAGAGAATTCCAGGCACATAGAAACTCCTCCATCATAAGAGGCTGCAGACACAGAAATTGCATAGGAATCTGATAACCAGTCTGGTGATACAATTTTTTTAAGCCAGGAGGACCCACATAATTATGTAGATATAGACATTGGTCATGAATCTGACAATCAGTCAGGCAATACAGAAATCAGTGGGGATTCAAACAGAACTCGTTTCCACTAGAAAAATTGCCACCCAGATTGATTTGCATGAGAATGTGGTGAATGTAGCTATTCAAACGGGGGGTTGGTCCTCCCACAATAAGAAAATACAAACTAAAAAGGTACTCTTTCACAGTATTGGCACCCAAATAGAGAATAAATCTGAGGATTCATCGTTAAATAAGGACCCTATTGTTTTAAAGCTTCAGGAAGAATTAACGCAAGCCTAGCTTTCTTTAGAACAAAATCAACAACAGACAGTCTCCCTACAAAAATACCAGGAATTACAAAAACAATTGAGAGTATTAGCTCTAGCAGAGAATGAGGCTTTTGATAAGGCTAGAAAGGAAGAAGAAAAAATGAATAGAATGAAAACTAAGCTGAACAGAGTTAGGAATCAATTGGACACCATTTGTTCATTATATTCGGATATCTTGACTTGTCAATCTCATGCTACGAACTATGCCTTGTTTTTATTAGAAAGATATTTATTGTTAAAAATCAAAGCTGTTAGAGCCGACAAGCCAATTGAGCTAAAGACGATGGAAGATTTTATAAATTGCTGTAAGACACATGGAGTAAAGGTCCAAAGGCTTATTTGTGAATTTTATATGCATAATTTTATATTAGATAAAGAAGTGGATGTGAATCCTAGCCCTTTTATTGGAGATATCCAATTTCAGGCTCTTATTTCTTTTGCAGTCAACCAACTCAAGTGGTTGAAGGCTTATAATATGTTCCAAAGATAGGAACACAACTTGGATCTTTGGGTAAGAAGTGAACCTACTCACCCTCTGTAAGTGTTTTCTAAGCATAAAGCACTGATGACACAAGAGGGCATGACTAAGAGTTTAGGGCCCATACATAAGGAACTTGTGCTGGAAGGAACAACATATTTCCTCTCCATTCAAGAAATATCCCTGGTTGCATCCAAAATGAGATGGATGGTTTCAAGAAATAGTGTTAAAGATATAGAACCATTTAATTATGGAAATTTCAAAGCTGTTGCGAGATGGTTAATCCCATACGACAACCTTATCTTAAGAGGAGGACCTTATTGGGTGGGATGTCGCTATAGATGCTCCATTATTTGGTATCCTCCTGAAGGATATTGTCCTAACTATGAGTTACCGGAAGGAAAAGAAGTGGCAGCCTTTGCACACTTGGCACGACATCATGGTCTCAGGCCTATTACAGACAGACCTTCTCCAGCCTACTCTTTAACTTCTTTGCATTAGAATTATTTATTTTTCATGAGGACATGAAAAAAGGTAAGCAGGGGAGTATGTTGACCCTTGCAATAGGTATGTATTTACTCTCAAATACTGTCCCTTTTTCCTCTTCTTCATCCATTTTTGTGCTATAATTTAATAATATCATGTATGGATTTTGATAATTAATGAATGAAATAGTCTTGATATGGTTTAACCGTCCAAACTAATTCCCTTTTCTTTTATGATGCAAATAACAGATAAAACAATAGTTGTTCCGAAAAAGGAACAACAGGATCTAATCGAGGGAAAAGAAGGTGCGGCCAAATCAGGAAACGAATCAGAGAGAATGGTCAACTGTTCAAAATAGTAATCTGTTGCGAATCCCTCAAGATCCCCTGATCTTGAGGGATCACATTTTCCTTTTCTTTAGTTATAAAAGAATGAGAAGAATACGAAGACGGGGAGATGATATGAGGACATAGCAGAAATCAGAGAATGTAAATCAGACCATATCATGTATTGTGTCATGTATATTTCATTTACGCATCATTTGTAATGAACAAAACGTAGTTATGAAAGACAGATTTGTATTGTAATGATTGCGATGATTAATACATATTTTGCGTTGCTTTTCATTCGATTGTTCTAGAGTAACTAAGCAGTGTTTGCTGGCGGCTAAGGGCTCGGTCTCTAGTGAATTTCGTTGCTATTCTTTGTGATATACCTTTCCATTTACTGCAAGTATATTATGCTTTTCTGCTTTACAGTGAATTGCTTTTGATGATTTAGATTTCTGTATTTGTTCCTCTGCGTGCGCATTTCCAATTTATTAGTTGTTTGTTAAATGAATTGGTTTTGATTATTTAAAGTATAGACTGTTATTTCTATTACTTTCCTTCTGTTCAATGGTTTAGATCCAGCTGAAAGAGCTCGGTTATTGCTTCAGTGCTCTTGGTTGATTGAATTATTTGAATTAAATAATGAATCACAGTTTTGGATTATAATGCATAGATGAATTATTTTCTTTAAAGCTTCAGATTTATGATTGCATCTATATTCAACGATTGGTTTTACTGTTACTCTTTATATGAATAGCTTGCACATATTGTGTACACGCTTGAGATAAAAGGACTTACCTTGGTTGATAATTAATGTGAGGCAATTAGGAGTTTTTAAAGACACCTCTTAGCACCCAAAAGAGTGTTGAAAAATGGCATCCCATTTATCTGGGACGGGCTTTATTAAAAATATTTTGATGCATTTAAAAATGTGTTGACCAATACTTCATTGTTGCATCAGCACTATTATCATTGGGACTAATTTTTGTATTTAGCTGCATTTAATGCCACCATTGGCATGATATTAGTTCAGGAAGACGAATCCAACGATGAACATGTGATCTATTATTTGAGTAGGAATCTCACAAAAACTGAAATCAAATACTCACATGTGGATAAATTGGCCTTGGCAGCCGTTCAAGTTATCTAATGTTTCCATCACTATATACTCTTACGCAAAACAATCGTGATATCTGATTTCAACCCTATGATGTACATTATTACCAGAATTTTTCTAGGCAGAAAATACTCTAAATGGATTGTTATCCTACAAGAGTTAGATTTAGAATTTGAAACTAAATCTAATAAATCAATGGTATTTTCTTAGTTATTGTGTGGCTTTCTCTATACTAAGACAAAAATCGTGGTAGAGTATTCTCTTCGAAAAGAATCCCTCTTTCTTATCAGTACTTTAGATCCATAGATTGGAGATATCATTACATATCTTCAAACTCAGACTTTTCAGACATAATTATCTCGAACTGGTCGTCATTGAATTCGGTACCAATCTTATAAATATACTATTGTTTGTGATACACTTTATCATCGTGGTGTTGATTCCATGTTTTGACGTTGTTGGACACACAAGGAAGATGAGAAGGCATTAAATGAATTCCATTCTAGAGCTTCTGGTGGTCATATGTCAGGGTTTTCCACTGCCCAGAAGATATTGCATGTTGGCTATTTCTAGACCTCAATGTTTAAATATTGTATAACTGCGGTTTAGAAGTGCCATAATTCACAGGTTTACGATCGCAAGATGTGTGCACCTCTAACTCCTCTTCACCAAATCGTACCTTTCAGACCATTTGCTAAATGTGGCATTGTTTTTTTTACATGTAACCCTCACTTGACTGGGGAGGCATGGGTATATTATTCTCACAGTAGATTATTTTCCAAAATGGGTTGAGGCGATGCCTACAAAAAAGGATGATGGAAAAAATGAAACCATTTTCATATTCAACCATGTAATTTCTAGGTTCGGCATACCACAAGCCATTATTACGGACCATGGTAGCCACTTTCAAAACTTTATGATGACCGAAATTTCTGCACAGCTAGGCTTGTGCCATGATATCTCTACCCCTTATTATCCGCAAGAAAATCACCAAGTAATAGTTTTTAACAAGTTTTTGACAACTATAGTCTATGATCAAAAGGATTGTTGGCATTCATAAATGAAACTGGCATACTATTTTTTTTCAGCCTTGTGGGCATACCATACCATGACGAAAAAATCGATTGACTTTACTCCCTTCCAACCTGTTTATGGTTTGGAGGCAGTTTTTCCAGTTGAATGTGAAATTTCATCATTGAAACTGTCCATTGAGTTGTTACCAACTACCTCTGTAGAGGAGAATTTTTTGTACTTAGAATGATTAGATGAGACTCGTCATGATGTTGCACTGACTAGTGAGGGTCATAAGAAATAGGTTAAGGATAAGTTTGACCGAAACGAGAATCCTCATTCATATTCAGAATGTGACCTAGTCTTGGTCTTGATCAAGCACATGATAGACTAGGCGCTAGTAAATTTGAAACCATGTGGCATGGTCCTTACATTGTAAAACATGTACTACCAAAAGGGGCCTACGAACTAGTTGACTATGACGGTGTTTCTTTTGGAGAGCCTAGGAATGGTATCTACCTAAAGAAATATTATGTGTGATTCATCTCGTGAAGATTTCTGTACATTACTTCTATCATATTTTTATGAGTGTGTGCATTAGGTTTTTCTTTTTTTACGATTTCCTGCTAATTCTCCTGCTTATCTTATGTTACACCTTATTTGCAGATGTCAACGTTCCTTTAGACTTACATTGGATTTTCTTATGGCGCTAGTAGTAGTACTCAGAATCTCTCTTCCATGGCTTCGACTATTTACTCGCCCATTGATGAGTTAGTTTCTATTCATGGGGTATGCCTTGGTTGAATGACTAATAAAATATCAGAATATAGTGCAGTAATTGAACTATTATTTGATGCCATCTCATTTGGAATTCGTCATTTGGTCGTTAGGTTATATTCACAGCTCATAGTATTAAATTTAAACGATGTCTATGCAGTAAGAAGCTCAACAATGTTAACAATGTTTTTACAGGTTCATCTCCTGAAAATAAAGTTTGATTATATTGAATATCAACATATTCTGAGAAATTTAAACACATTAATTGATGCATTGGAAAACCATGTGTTAAATAGAAATTTTCAACATTTGTAAACAAAAGCAGTATTCATCCACATATTGAACAAGATAAACTGAAATGATAAGTAGTTATATCCATTAGGTAATATAGTCTGTAAAGAGTGTGTTACAAAAGATTTCATTCAAAGACATGAGGTCCCTTGGCCTTTATTGCTCGAACATGCTGATACCAAAAAGAATAGATCTAGCCCTAAAATACTAGCAACTATCCATGATTGTGATCATGATAGAAGACTATGTTGAAAATTCAACAAAAAATGTGTGTCTAATTTAATTTTCCCTTAATTAAATTGGACAATAAATTGTAATCTTATCTCATAATCATTTGTAATAATTAACTGAGTGTGATAGACTCGGTTAGCTCATGAAATTCGAGTTGAGGGTGGTTGGTGAGGCATGTAGAGTGATTCTATTTGTTTTAGAGTCCAAGTTGCAGTTAGTGTATTAGTTTAATACATGAGTAATAATTAACTCAATTAAGTGAGTCAAAGTCAGTCTAAATAGTTGTAAATTATTGTTGCACTAGTGAGAGGTTAAGCGAATTAAATCAGATTTAATTCACATGTAGTGATCTATCAAGTGACTGATGATTTACTATTAATAGTTTCATGCATGTTAGTTATGATGAAGACCCAGTTGATACAAATGTTAAAGGGATGTTATCTATCAGTTGTATTATTAGTAAATTTTCGACGTGCAACTAGAAAACCATAGGAATACCCATGACGTATTGCGTTTTTTTGGAAGGTTGAATTTCTTAATTAATAAGGATCAATTTTTCTTAGAATTGTGCAAGAAATCAAGCTGAGCAGAGGTAGGAAATTGGCTAAGTGTTGGTCGATTTTGTCTGGATCAGTGCGAGACAGTTGGTAGAGTGCAACAAACTCTTGTGAGAAGAGTGAATTATATTGTTTCATGATTCCTTGGTTGATTATACAATAATGATAGAGGGTTTTTGAGCAGCAAGCTTTCCCTAGGAAAAATATTTGTGTTGTGCGATTGATTTACTTCTTTCTCTTAATTGGTGTGATTATGCGATCATGTTTATTTTCCACAAATATTGTAGAAGGATTTAGTATCTTGTTTTAGTGTATTAGATGATATCATTGAATCCGTTGGTGTAATTTATACATGGTATCAGAGCACCAGAAATCACTATAGTGGAGAAGAAATTGAGTTTGTGTTGAAATACATTCGAATTTACAAAAATATTCTTTGGTGCAATAGGCGGATCAAGATGGATTTCAATGGATTAATATTGGAATATGAACTCAAGGGAATTTATAATTATATTGCATGGAAAGACAGAATGGAGGCAGTTCTGGAGGACAACGGGTTGAAATAATTTATTGACACTGTTATTCCAAGGCTCGTAGCAGCAGACATCGCTCTTCTTAATGCTTGGCAAAATAAGGTTGAAAAGGTGAGGAGGATATTATTAGAGGGAGTTTGAGATCAAATTTTCTCGATTCCCCATGGGAAGGCGACTCCATATGCAATGTGGAAGGCATTGAAAGATCTGTTTCATAACAACAGTGACCACAGAAAATTGGCAGTGAAGGAAAAGCTCAGGAAAATCAAAATGGAGAAAGGCGAAATTATTCTGAAATACTTGACCAAGTTCATCCAAAGTTGAGATGAGCTTGGAAGTGTCGGGATTACTGTAGCAGATGATGAATTGGTGAGCCTAGCACTTATAGGCCTTCCCAAGAGCTGGCATAGTTATCATAACTCTGTCAATGGGAGGGAGAAGTTATCATATTGGGAGCAACTTTGGTTGGATTTGGTATAAGAAGAATTCAGGCGGAATACCAGGGATGGATCCTCATCCAAGACAAATGATGAGGAAAATTGTGCCTTGGATGGTAAGGAAAAGAAGGGGAAGGGAAAGAAATTATATTCCAAATATGAGACTAGAAAAGAAGGCAAGAAGTGTGACATGTCCAGAGTGAAATGTTTTCACTGTTATGAGAATGGACATTATGCCACTAATTTTACACAGAAGAAGAAGAAAAACAAGAAGGCTTCATGATATGTAGTGCGTGATGCTTTGGCTTCACAGTTTGAGTTGGACTTCTCACTCATCGCATGCATGGTCTCTAGTATGATGGGATCAATGTGGTACTTGGATAGTGGTGCATATTTCCACATGACGGGAGACAAAGAGCTCTTTAGTAGCTTGGAGGAGAAGGATATCAGATGCACATCGAGATGGGTGATGACGGGAGGTATAGTGCTACAAGGATTGTGCAGTTAATTTCCAAAGACAATCAGGTAAACCTTTCTTATTAAAAGATGCCATGCATGTACCAGGCTTGAAAATTAATTTAGTTTCAGTTGCTATGTTGGAGGATAGAGGATATGATGTGGTTTTCAGTGAAGGGAAAGCATTCCTTCATCACAAAGACACAAGATAGGTTAAGAAGGTTAGGGTTCGTGTGAAGAACCTCTAAAAACCTGATGTAGATGGATGCGCAACATTGATGAGTAAAGAAGACAGAGTGGTGAGCCAGGATGAGGGTGAGTTATGGCACATGAGATTGGGTCATCTACACCATAGTGCTTTGAAGGTCATGCAACAGATTTCTACGGGGCTTCCAAAGGGTACTCTTGTGCAGATAGACACATGAAAGGGATGTACCATGGGGAAGTATACAAATTCCACTTTTCACGAGAAGGAGAACCGAGCAGCAAAAATCCTTGAGAGAGTTCACTCAGATGTGTGTGGAACATTATCTACATATTCTGCAAAAAATCACATGTATTATGTGATTTTTGTTAATGATTTTTCTAGAAAGTGTTGGATCTACTTCATGCAGAAGAAAGATCAGACATTCTCAAAATTTTGTGATTTCAAAGCACTGGTTGAGAAAGATACAGGGAAGCAGGTGAAGGCTTTGAGGAGCGACAATGGTGGTGGGTACATCTCCAATGAATTCAAGAACTTATGTTCCAAAGAAGGAATTCAGAGAGAGTTGATTGCGCCTCATAACCCACAACAGAATGGGGTTGAAGAAAGAAATAACAGAACAATTGTGGGTGTGGCATGAGCTATGTTACATGATTAGGGCCTACCATTACATATGTGGGTAGAGTCATGAAACACAGTGGTATTTGTGCAGAACTGTAGTCCTCATCAGATAGTTTGCATGAGTACACCAGAGGAGGTTTTTTTTGGTAAGAAACCTGATGTTTCATATTTTAAAATTTTTGGCTCATCTATCTATTTCCATGTGACCAAAGATTCTAGAAAGAAGCTAGAACCAAGAAAAGAGATTGGGATATTTTTGGGGTACACTGATACTCCCCACAAATATCGGGTATATTTTCTAAACAACATGATGACAATTGTTAGACGGGATGTAAAATTTGATGAGGAGGAAGCCATGTGATTGTCCCTTGAGAGGGAGCTTGATTTGCATGCAGACAAGGAACTCTTGGTTCCAAAGGATGAACCTCAATATGTGGAGCAACCCATTAAGGAGGATTATGGAGTGGCAGAAACAACTCATGCAGAACCATCCACTAGACATGGTAGGAGGCGCACCACAGAGGTTGACAGATTGAGACTTGATGCGACAGAACATGTAGGAGCACCTACATCATAGTGCAGATAGAGACAGTCACCAGAAATGTATACTGGATACATGGCTCTTATGAGCAAGTGTATTGTGATAGAACCATCCTATTTTGAGGAAGCAGTGAAAAAACCAACTTGGGTTGATGCTATGGTTGAGGAGAATGACTCCATCGTCAGGAACCGTGCATGGGCAGTTGTCCCAAGACTAGTTGGGAAGTTAGTGGTTGGATCTAGATGGATCTATAAGGTGAAGCGGGCACCAGATGGGAGTGTGGAGAATTATAAGGCTAGATTTGTAGCTTAGGAATTCTCACAGGTTGAGGGGATTGACTATGAGGAGACTTTTGCATAGCCAGTTGCATGGTACTCATCGGTTAGATCTATCCCTGCACTCTCAGCGCTAATGGATTGGAAGATACATCAGATGGATGTGAAGAATACATTTCTCAATGGATTTATTGATGGATAAGTGTACATTGAGCAACCATAAGGTTTTGAAAACTTTGAATGGGAGTCGCATGTGTGCAGACTCAAGAGAGCACTATATGGGCTGAAGCAAGCACTTCGTGCTTGGTACACCAGGATTGACAACTATTTTACTGGGTTGGGCTTCATGAAGAATGAAGTGGATATGAAATTGTACCAGATTATGGTTGATGGTAAGCTTCTAATTATTTTATTTTATGTAGATGATCTTATTCTGACAGGTGATGAGAAATTCATAACTTCTTGCAAAGAGGATATTGCAAGAGAGTTTGAGATGAAGGGCATGGGACCCCTTCACTAATTCCTTGGTTTGGAGATATGGCAACGAGATGGGGAGCTATTTGTTTCTCAAGGCAAGTATGCCAAAGAGATTCTGAGGAAGTTCCACATGGAGAGCTGTAAACCCATGGAGTCTCCTCTTGCAGGAAACTGGAGGAAGGAGGATGCTAATTCAAGTGAGGTAATGGACGCTACTATTTACAGGAAGCTTGTGGGTTCACTCATGTACTTGGTGAACACAAGAACAGACATATGCTACACAGTTAACCAACTTATTCAAGCTATGGTTAAGACGACCAACATCTTTTGGAAGGCGGGGAAGCATGTCTTGAGATATCTCAGGGGCACTACAGAGTATGTATTATGATATAGACAAACATAGGGAGTGAAGCTTCAAGGCTTCACCGATGCAGATTTGGTAGGAAGTACATCAAATAAGAAGAGAACATCAGGAGGGATCTTCAGCATAGGATCGACAACAGTTTCTTGGTAAAACAGGAAGCATAGATTAGTTGCATTCAGTTCAGCCAAGGAATAATACATGTCAGCTAGTCAGGTGGCATGTGAGGCCATATGGATGAGGAAGATACTTGCTGGTTTGTTTGGTCATCATATGGATCTGACATTGATACATTGTGATAACCAGAGTTGTATAAAACTCTTGGTTAATCCAGTATTCCATGACAGGTCCAAGCATATTGACATTCGGTACCACCATCTCATAGATTGTGTTCAGAGACGCATTATGTTACTTCAATACATTCCCACAGACGATCATGATGCAGATATTCTGACAAAGGTGCTCGCCAAGAGAAAATTAAAATACCACAGAGGCATGATCGGGGTAGCTAATAGTCCCTTTCTTATTGAGAGGGAGTGTTGAAAAGTCAACAAGAAATGTGTGTCTAATTTAATTTTCCCTTAACTAAATTGGACAATAAATTGTAATCTTATCTCATAATCACTTGTAATAGTTAATTGAGTGTGATAGACTCAATTAGCTCATGAAATTCGAGTTGAGGGTGGTTGGTGAGGCATCTACTAGAGTGATTCTATTTGTTTTAGAGTCCAAGTTGCAGTTAGTGTATTAGTTTAATGCATGAGAAATCAGTTAACTCAATTAAGTGAGTTAAAGTCAGTCTAACTAGTTGTAACTAATTGTTGCACTAGTGAGAGGTCAAGTGAATTAAATCAAATTTAATTCACATGCAGTGATATCTCAAGTGACTGATGATTTACTATGAATATTTGCATGCATGTCAATTCTGATGAAGACCCAGTTGAGACAGAGGTTAAAGGGATGTTATCTATCAATTGTATTATTAGTAAATTGCCAGCGCGCAATTAGACAACCATGGGATTTCCCATGATGTATTGCGCAGTTTTGGAAGGTTGATTTTCCTAATTAATAGGGATCAATTGTTATTAGAATTGTGCAAGCAAGGCAGGTTGAGTAGAGGAAGGAAATTGGCTAAGTGTTGGTCGATTTTTCCTGGATCAGTGTGAGACAGTTCGTAGAGTGCAAAAGACTCTTGTGAGAAGAGTGCATTGTACTGTTTCATGATTCCTTGGTTGATTTAAATAAAGATAGAGGGGTTTTGAGCAAAAAGCTTTCCCTAGGAAAAATATCTGTGTTGTGCGATTGATTTGCTTCTTTCTCTTACTTGGTGTGATTGTACAATCGTGTTTATTTTCCACAAATATTTTAGAAAGATTCAATATCTTGTTTTAGTATATTACATGATTTGATTGAATCCATTGGTGTAATTTCTACATAATATAGTATGTGTTATGCATCATAGTAGGCATATGATCGGCCTTGGAAATACTACTACCTTTCTATGGTATTACAAAGGAAAATCATCAAGTCCAGTCTCTGGAATATCTAGAGCCAACGTCTCCAAGTTATGTCCTAACTCATTCAAGGCCTTTGTTGCATCAGGATTAGGCATTGCAAAAACTACTAGCTGATATCCCCACCTGTCAAAACGCCATAGTCTCGTTGGTCTATCTGGTCCAATATCTGCATGAAAAATTCAGTTAATTAGCTTTGAATGTAAAAAATAAACGAAAAAAATTAGAAACATAAAAACCATCAAAATGAGAAGTTTTTACCTAGGTCACCCCACTGCATCCCTACAAGGAGTGGGATATCTAGATCACCTCTATAATCAATCCCTGCATATGGAAAGTCTTCGATCATAATGATCTGGTGCTCCAACCATCCGAAGAACGTAGGAGTATATTTTACCATCGGGCCATCGCCTCCATGGTGAGCCATCAACGAGACCCATAATAGCATGTGAGGATCCCTAGGTCCTCATATCTCTACCAAAAACTGCTATGGGGCCAGGATAGGAATATTTTCTAGAACAAATGAAATCAAGATAGCACCAGATCCAAATTTCTTGACGTTCCTTGTTTTTTCTCTAATTAGTTGCCCTTTTTATATTGGAAACTACCCCTTTGCACCAGTTGAAAATGGTGGGTTGTGAGCACTCTACAAAAATCTACATCTGGGCCTTTATGGCCAAGTGAAGCATTTTAATTCCACGTAATCTGGTAACTGTAAAGGCGATGGTTCTCAAATGGAGTCGCTCGATGGTTTTATGTCAATCCTACCATCCTCGAGCTCAGCCTCGTCAACACAATATCCCATCAAATAAGTAGTAGTAGTCTCTCTACTCGGTCTGTGGCCTTACAAGGATATGTTTGTTTCTCTGCGTGAAATTATAGTTAATAAATAGATATCATCAGCATCTATGGTGAGGCAGATAATATCCTAACATGAAAAATTTATCTTGGACATCCCATGCCCTCACCATCCAAGTCATGAGATCTAGCTGAGCTTTCATCACCAGAATTATCCAAAATTTGTATAGGCCACAATATATAAGGGCATGTAGTGTTGATGGATCATTTAAAGCTTTGGAATCTTGGTTTTCATGCTCTCTCTCTCTCTCTAGTGCATTATGAACGTTCAAAATTATAAAAAATGGCAATTGTGGAAAGTTAGAAAAGCATTAAGAAAGATTTTGCAAATTTTGGGGGCATAATTCCTATTTTTTTAAAAACCCTTGGTGCTTGCGTGGCCATATTTTAAAAAAATAGCGTATTTGCACGGTTTCTCAGGAGAAAAACCGTGTAAATCACAAATTTCTACGTGTAAAAAATAGTCGATTTGCGCAGTCTCGATGAAGGAAAATCAAGCACATCCGAGGGCGCAATTTAAAAATAAAAACATCCCCAAAAAACCAAATAGATGGCAAAAATGAAAAATTAATCTGATGGAAATGAAGATAATGAATAATTCTCTTACCTAGACAAGACGGTGCTCAATTTCGTCCATCGGTTAGCTCAGAATCAACTCCTGAAGTTTGTGGTAAAAAACCCTTTTTTATCTCTCAATTGGTTTTAAACTAATAGTAAAAATAAAATTACCTTTTGAACTTTTATAAGTATTTGGTTTATTAAAATATTATTTTTTATGCCTTTTACTTTTAAATTTAAAATTTTTAGGGTTTTTGTCATGGTTTTTTAGCAGATGTGATAATTTTTTGGGTTTAATGTGCAGTAAATAGGTTACAACATAAAAATATATCGTTTTGATGTTAGAGCAAAATTTATCACTTTTTTGGGCTCTCGAAAAATACAAAAAAGTGAAACTTTGGAGTTCTCTTTTAAGCCATTTTCAGACTTTATAAATATGAAAATAATGTCTATTACTTGACTATTCGAACTCGTAAAAGTAAATGAATAGTTGTCTATTCAATATAAATTTACCCCTTTTCCAGAATGAGCTAGACTATTTATGAAAAAGGTATAAGTTGACTAATCATGGTCAATAGAGTTCTCTCCTGCATTATTTTTTCCTTTTTTGGGCTTGAGGGACTAAATTTACAAAAAATAACATTATGGAGTTTGCCTATGTTTTTCTCTTGACTCCTCAAAACTAAAAAAAATCGAGCTTCACTTTCTTTGGGATCATTAAAATTTTACATTGAAAGAACAACATGAATTTTCTTTTTGTGTCTTTTCAAACTCCTTAAACATGAAAACGACATCGAGTTACCCCTTCATTGGACTTAAAAATTTAAAAAGTGTGTGACTCGTCAATCGTGATAAGACCAAACCACTCCTTCTTAGGGTTCGTTAAAAATACTTTAGAGCACACATCCGAAGGACGAGCTTACAAGACAAGCAAATGTTATCCTCCTCAAGATTGAAAAAATTAAAGAGGTACTTGCCAATAATGGTGGGGGGAGATTGGGAAAAAAGAAAAAAATTAGCATTTCATTTAGGAAGTATGTTGCTCTTAAACATGACACTTCGTCACATATGTGTATGAGTTGGGAAATACATTTGTCTCACCTCATTGAAATTATTCAAATAGCTTGGGTATTATCATTGAGTAAAATGCTGCCAAGTCTAAGTGTCGTGTCACCAATATGTCCAAGAGAAGTCCAACCTCAATTCAAATTACCTTAAAATTTGTAGCATTCAATCGCGTAAGCCATCCCTGAGTCAGTCCTTGCAAAACAATTCTTCAAAAATTGACATGAAGTTTGATGTCGTAGGCCCTCCCACAACGGATCGCTTCCTATCGAATTCAACTCATTATCTAGGAATTTGATCTAGAAACCCTCTTTAGTACCTTCAGGCATGCATGCCTTAATGGAAGGTTTCTTTCATTCGACGATGGGTTCTCAACATTGACCCTCGATTGAATGATTCTATGAGTGTTCGACTTCAGGACATACTTTGACACTCCATAGATTGTACTAGGAGTACCTTGAGGACCATTGACATTAATGGTGGTTTCTCTTGCACTTGTTAATGGTTCACATCATTGACTAGTAATAAAGTGGTTTATGCCATGTTAAACTTCAATCCATATATTCACATGGATAGATTCGTACTATGGATCAATAGTGATGGAGATCGAGACCTTGGATCTAGTTTCATCCATCTAGATTGCGAGGAGATATGTATTCATAATTGTGCAGATAGAATCATATTTGATGGTTGCATCCATATTGTGTCTATTGTTGACATGATTCTCAGTGTATTTCCGTACTAGTTCACTGAGTTATTTTTACTCTGATTATGGGAATGCCTACCTCAATAATGATTATATTGCATTGTAATCCTTGATTGATTTTTGCAGGTCTTCAACCATGGTCTTCGATCCAATATTTCACATGATAAATAACTCCAGTCCTTAAAAATATTTTCAGATTTCGCACTTTAGGGGGGAATTTTTTACACGTCATTTTTTCACCATGACAACTTACCATTAGAGTGGATCTTTCACCATCCAATTCATGCGTTCCAAAGCATTCCCTTGCAATTCAACAACTTAATCACCTTAAAAAAGGAAATATTTATGGTTTATAAGGCCAAAAACCTTCTTTTTAGTTACTTGCATGATTTCCTAGAAAATTTTTGTGCATGTGCAGTTCCTACCATTGGTACCCACGTAGAACTACTCTCTATCTTACACTATGGACCGCGCACATGTCTCAACAAAAAGCAAAAATAAAAATTTAATTCTAAAAGCCTTGTTGGGAGAATATATCCTAGCTGAAAGCTTTGAGGTCATGCCTATTCGAGCCTAGCCCTTCCCATCATGGAGCTAACTCCGATTCTTCAATGAAACCTAATCCCACCTTAAGTGGATCTCATCCTTTTGATATGGATCTAAACATTCCTCCTCTTAGCCTATAAATCAACTACAAGCTAGAGGGTTGAGAGAGGCTTCTGAAGGTAGACTTATGCTGGTCAAATTAGGCTTGAGAGCTTATCATCCAAGGAAAGGATTGTAGACTTATGGGAGGAGATTCACATCATCAAGGCAAAGTGTCTGAGACTATTCTATATTTCTGAATTAATACAAATAATCTATTTTTCTCACTACATTGTTTTATAGATACGATGAATGATTTATGTTATTGTTAGTTTATCCATTGAAATGATGTTGGTTACTAATCTCCTTTATCATTAGTGTTATCACCAAATTGAGTTCTCTTGGGCTGCTTCAATGGTCAACTTGGAATAACTGTTTCAACCCAACTTTTGACTGAAGCTTGAGGGCTCTCTCAAAGGGGTTTATGATATTGATTAATGATAAAGATATATGGCTAACTCTATGAATTGTTTCTTGGTTTTGTATGTTTGCAGGTTGAAAAGATGAAGGCTTACTACCATTGGGCTATGGATGTAGTGACAGGGATCTCAATAACAAAGGCTTTCCTTGTGGAAGCTGAGGCTTGTAAATATTTCAATGAAAGAGCAACACATACAGGAAATTTTTAATAACTTGAGGTTCAAAGGAAGTCAGAGCATGTAATACACAAATTCTGAGTAATGAGACATCAAGATATTGAAGGAAAAATATTAAGAGAGACATACCATAGCTTAATACTTAAAGGAATTCATATCATGAAAAATCACGAATTCTGAGTAATAAGCATTAAGGCATTGGAAGAAAACATTTCAAAAGATAGGACAGAAATTCATTGAAATATAATAAGAATCTCAGGTGAAGAGAAGTTGTATTGTTACTGTATATAGCAGAAACTCCAAAAGCTTTACAATAAAATTACCTTCTGAGACTCACTACTTATACGCATCTAGCCTTTACATCTAATCTGCCAAGTGGCTAGATCATTAAACTCTATTATTGACACCAAATCTAAGCACTAACTAGATATTTAAAACTAGAAACTGACACCACTCGAATTAGGAGTTAGAGCCCTACTATGACTCAAACACCTACTTATTACATTTTGATCTAAATATGATCCAAATATTCTTCGAAAGGAATCATGTCTTTCAACCATACTGGCCACAAATAAAAAATTAATACTCTGACTATCTTCATGAAACTACTCTGCCTACTATTAAGGATCTGTCAGTTTAATGATATGGCAACATAGTGAGCTGGTATCTTCGAACTATGTCCATAACAAAATATTTCCACTTAGAAATATTTCGATATGATACTCTTTATCATTGCTCTGTGACTGTTTTTTAATTTCTCATGGAGAACATATTTGAAATATTTATTCACCCTTCACGTTTTGTCAAAAATTGACATTGCTGTCAAAACAAAGTTTTGAGCTACTTTCATAGCGAAAACAAAAAGGTCATATGTGATGAACTTCTGCTACTCTTGACCATTGGAGGGTATTATATGTGATGAACTTCTGCTACTCTTGAACATTGGAGGGTATTATGTTATCAAAAATATTTAAATAAAACCCTCAAATTTCCTTAACCATGTCAGTTTAAGTGGTTTAAAACCAAAAAGAATTCTTCATAAATTCTGCAGCAAAAATTGGGCTTCAAGCCTGGCACACGCTGCATAATTGTCTAATTTCTCAGAGACTTCACAAAATTTAGGATTTGAGCATGGAAAAGATCTATGAATATGCCAGCATGTGAAGTATGATGATATAAGACAAAAAGGTTTTGTTATTCACTATTACCTTATTATTTATCAACAGTTTCTTCATGAACAACTTCAGTAGTTTCTTCCATAACTTTTCCTTCCAAACCTTTCTTCTCTAATTTTGTCTTCCTCATCTCCATATGTTCTTTCAATTCTTTGACTTTTCTTTGAAGACTTTTCCTCTCTGCCTGTAACCATAAATTCCTCTGCCTTGTGTGTTCCATCATGATGCACAAAGGTTGTGATCTCTTCAATAGGTTTTGGGCCTTTCCAATGGATTTTTCAAAATGAGTAACCTGATCAGTCACTTGTTTTCCACCTCATCTATCAACTATCTATCTTGCTTGTATCTTTCCAGCTCTCTTTTTGTCTCAAACAATTCTTCCCTAGTTTCTTTTCACTGTTCTTCAAGAATCTCTTTTTCAGTTTTCTCTAAGACTTTCTCCTTTCCCTTTCTTTGTTTGACTATTTCTTCTTTATCTTTGAGCTGCCCTTTTGGAAAATTTGCCTCATACTCCTTCTAAATATTTCTTTTGGATTGACCTTCTTTTTCTTTCGTAACCTCTATCTTAGTAGGAGATATAACTATAATTTCTTCCACTGCTGCCTCTTTTTCTTTATCTTCCCTCTGCTGCTTATTTCTAGTTTTGACAGTCTTAGAAATCTATGATCTCGTGAAAGGATTTCTAGGTTTGAAAAGAAAACCTGAATCTTCTGATGAAAAATATAATTCTTGGACATAAGAGCCTTCCTTTTAACCTTAGATCCTTCTACCTCAAATGCTTTCACTACAGGGGTCTCTGCAATGTCTATAGCCTGTAAAATGTCTTCAAGCCTGCCTTTACCTCTAGTAGTTTCCTTTGTGTTTCTTTTAGACCTTTTTGTTGTAGGTTTAGTCTTGATAATTGTGACATGTTTTTTAGCATGTTTGATATTTTCTGGATGAGGTGCTGCCTCTTGGATGAAATTAGCTTCTACCTCCATGATTTCAGTTGTAGGTTGTAAACATTCTTGTTGATTCCCTTCTACTTCTGCAGTAGTATTCATCTCTTGTCTAGAAGTATGAGTTTTGAGTTTGGAAGCTTTCCTTGGAGTTAAAGCATCTATTTCATACCCATTCATAAACAAGAAAGCTGCCCAGTCTCTGTCTAGTTTATTTAATTCTTCCAGTACTAGTTATTTTATCCATCCATGGTGAAAGATGGAAGTTTCGCTTCTTTCAGGTCTATCTTGCACTTTATCTGCCGTTTTCCCAAGGCTTCTAAAAAGGTAAAAATTAATATCTATCATATTTTTCCCTGTAAAATGAAGTAACAAATTTAAATGATACATGTAGATTGTATGGAATCTGCCTTCACAGGTAAAGTATTTCTGTATCACTGTTAATAACTTAGAGTGGTTATCTTGAAGACAATTTATAGGAATCCCTATAGTCATATTTATCCCTACATGTTTAGGTTTCAGATAATCATAACAAATATTTAAATAAAACTTCGTAGCTTTAAACCATTCTTCTCCTATCCTAGGGATCCCTATTGCTTGAGAAATACTATCAGGTGAAATTGGCACATGAAGAAAACCAACCTTTGTAGAAGTTCCTTTTAAATTAAGTGAAAAATCTTATGATACATGTTTGTGATGACCTTGTAATATTTGACAGAATTGAATGCACCCTTCTCTTATAAAAATTTCCATGAAATTGGGATCTTCCATGATTAATCTTGGACTTGTAGGCTTGTACCTGAATGGTAGCCATCCTTTATTTTCCCTCTTTGGTGTAGCCATTTCCTTTGTTTTACTGTGGTGGCCTTCTTTAGATATTCACACCTGTTCAGTGAAAGCTTTTGATGACAGCAAGCTGTTTATGGAAATAGAGGACTGATATGACAGAGGACTTCTAAGGAAAAAGTAAATGACAGGAAGCTGCTTTGGTAGTAGCTTACAAGAACAAAAAATAAAGCGTGAGGAAAAAGGGATATATTTGGAAAAAGATGAGATTCATTAAGAAAATGGTAATTGATACCAAAACGTGCCTAAAACTTTCAATGATGACCCTGTTCTGACAACATGACCTTGAAACCTCAAAGTTTAACAATTCATTACAATGCAGAAAACCGTTACAGGAAGACATGCTTTCGTAGCGAATTTAGTTTTACAAGTGTCAGATTTGCTACGGAATTACTAGGTGTTTCCGCAGCGAAATATGTTAGTTTTGTACTAAAAATGTTGCGGACTCAAGAAAATTCTGACAAGTGGCCAGATTTGACACATTAGGTTGATCTAAAGTATCTACTTCAGATTTTCTCCTTTGATATTACTTGAATTCATCCCCTAACAACTTAAAACAATCATAGAAGCTTATACTAATCATAAAATTTATCATTTCATGATACTATGCTCCTAACCAAGCTAATTACAAACTTGACACATTTCAAATTATAATTTCAAAAAAATTTGGGTGTGATAAAAATTAGTATGAATATTTGAATTATCTATGTTGCATATTCTTTTGATCCTTTTGTTTCTATGTTTGTAGTTCTATTTCAAGCAATGAAGAGCTGCATTGAGGCATAACGAGGATATTCTTCAAGATTTTCGCAATAAGGTACGAATCTCATTTGCTCTCCTTTTAGCTTTATGATTCAAGCTAGATAGATTCAGGGAAATACTAGTTTGATTATCTGCTTGTTACTAGGTTTTGTTGGAAATCTAGGGACATCGCTCTGTCCACAAGAGGGATTAATCCAATATAAAAGATAATAGAAGTGACTAGACCAATATCCCAATGCTTCTATTAGAACCAATGAAATTGAGTTTCCAAAATTGAGAAAGATAAAAAGTAAAAGGTCAAAGGATGGTTTTACCATGATGAAGTGCATCTACATGATATTAGTGGCAGGATTTCATTTTCATAATGAATTTGATCCTTTGCTTCGAGATCAAATACCACTTCAATATAAATTAGTGGGTTAACCCCATTGAACATGAGTAAGAGTGATTCATTCCCTTGAAAAAACCTAGATTTGAGATTGCAGGAACTATTATCGATTAGGAGACAATTTTCAAATAATCTCAATTTCAAAATAAGAATGCTAGCTAGTAAAGCTAGGAATATAACTAGTGGCAACAACACAAGTTATAACCCACCAAAAGAAAATATAGGTGGGGTTTCTCATTACCTAAGGCGTTTATTATTGTCATATATTGACAAATGTTGCTGAAAATTATATAATTTTTTTTATACACATACTTTCATCGAATATTCGATGACACTAGCTCGCCGTCTAATATTTGACTTCTATCAGTCGGTGTACTTGTTAGGTAATCAATGCCACAACCAACAGATAGAAGAAACGATTATTTACCCTCCCATCGGACATAACTCTCATCTTGCAAATATTTGATGTGTGACTGTCACACTAGTATATCTGGCCTGATTTTCGACGGCCACTTCATCACTAACATGGTTAGCCATTACGTCGCAATTCCAACACTTCAATAAAGTGTCTGAAGAGTGACACTCTTTCCGACGTTTCCAAAAAACTATCGCTCTTCCGAAGTTTTCCAAATCGTCGCTCTTCCGACGTTTCCAAATCATTGCTCTTCTGACATTTTCCAAAGTTTCGCTCTTCTAACGTTCTCCAAACCGTCGCTCTTCCGATGTTGTTCCAAACTGTCGCTCTTCTGACGTTTATCAATTTTCACACGACTGTCGCAATTCCGACGAAATGTATTCCGATGTTATAAAGCGTTGCTCTTCCGACGCTTATGAAACATCGTTATTCCGACGAATAAGTAAAAATATTTAAAAAAAAGGACCGTTGCTCTTTCGATGCAAATTTATTTCGACGCTTTGGAGGCGTCGCTCTTTTGACGCTTTTGAGGCATCACTCTTCCGACGCTTTGATAAAAATATTTAAAAATATATATATATATATTCTCTAATTCTCATGTTATAAGGTATCACTGCTTTTCTCTGTCATGTCATTTGGGGTTGGTTTGGTCAGGCTCGAGCAGGAGTCGGGCTTTTTCTTCAATATGAAGTATTTTGAGGACCAGGTCCTTGGTGGAGAGCGGGAAGAGGTGGAGAGATACCTTTCTAGTTTTACGAAAGTGGATGACAATCGATACTCCATGAAGATATTTTTTGAAATCAGGAAGCAGAAATATTTAGAGGCATTGGACAAGTAAGTTAAGACAACATAGTCAAATTCACCATTTTCTGTGTTTTATGCTTTCTAGTCTATCTCTTTCTATGGAAAATTGGAAATTGCTGATTTTAGAATAAATATAGATGCCTATCATGGAGAATAGATTGAATCGTGTTAGATGCCTATCACCAAACGCATGTTAGATTGACTCAACCAATTTGAATTGTGAGTTTTACAAATCAGACTTATTTATCTCTGTGAATAATACAAGAAAACCAAAACTAAACACTCAGTTTGCTTGTTTTCTGATCCAATTTTACAACGACAACTAGTAGACCTGTCAACTGTCAAGAATACACAGGGAATTGTAGTATGTAGTATCATCTATGTACAAACTTAACATTATATGGACATTGAAAACTTCAGTATTATGTAAAAATTAAAATGTATTCTTTTATTATTGCTTAATTTAACTTTCATTTTTTTGTATTCCCGAGTTAATTCCCAAGTTTTCCCGACTCTGAGCCAACCCTTACTCTTCAGCCTCACCAAATCATTCTTCAAGTAAAGTCTAGTAACTTTGCTCCTTTCTAAATGTAGAAATTGGCAAATGAATTCGGATTTATGTCTAAGGTTGATGTTCTAATGCAAGTTTTAAGCAACATGATGATATTGAGAAAATATTCAACCGTTGACTTCCTATGAAAATGCATCAAGCATTAACTTATCTGTATTTTCAAGACTAGTTTTTCTGTTTGCACCTAGAAATAATTTTTTTCATGGATCTTTGTTTTCTTAATATAAATCATTATGTCATTAATCCATTGATGAGCATCATGAGTGGGATGTTCTTTTCTTACAATATGTATGATCAATTAATTCATGAGGTATAGTTTTAAGGTGTGAAATAGATATCATGTATATATAACCTTTTTTCAAATGGATGTCTTTCCAGGGAAGACTGAGCCAAAGCTGTAGAAATACTAGTAAAGGACCTAAAAGTATTTGCTTCCTTCAATGAGGAGTTGTATAAGGAGATAACACAACTTATGAATTTAGATAATTTCATGTGCTTGTTTGCTATATATAATAGGTTTTTAATTTTAAAGTTATAACATTCTGAATTGAGGAGGATTAATTTTATCTGTATTCACTAACGAACCTATATGTGAATCAGAGAAAATGAACAGCTTTCAAAGTATAGGGATACCAAATCAGCTAGGAACATCATGTTATTGGAACTCAAAAAGCTTATAGAAGCTAATCCTATGTTCCAAGAAAAGTTACAGTTTCCTGCACTTAAAGCATCTCGATTGCAGACACTTATCAATCAAAGGTTTGTAAAGTTTTCAAGCCTGTTTATTTTGGAGATGCCAGTATATTGCAAGTCTTTCTTCACTGGGTTTTAGAAGGCTGTGATATTTCTCCAACAACGTGAAAGTGTCTTCAAAATGGAGCATGGCCTGCACTTGCCTCTATTTGTAAATTTACACCACTTTAGGATCCTTTTCTAAGGGAGCATGAGTGGAAGTGAGGATGTATGGATTTGGGTATTTAGGTCTAATCCACAATGGCCCCTTCAACTCTCCATCCATGACCATTTTTACTACTTTAAATTTGACCTCCTCATGCCTTATCGAAGATGATAAGGCCAATAATTTGGCATCTCCAAAATATTGGTTTGGATCCCATATGGTTAGATATGGAAGCACTAGGTTGCGAAGGAAAAATTCAACAACCTTGGCCTAGCTTTCTATATTTCATTGTAGGAAAAATTCAATGCTTATCTCAAACCAGCACCATTGCTCCTTAAGTAATAAGGAGTGGATATTTGATGGTTGCCTGCAATTTATTGCCTCTAAAGGTGTGATCAGGTTTCTTGAAATGTTGCTCTAGAAAATTCCCCGTGTGTATTTTATTCAGAAACAAAGAAGTATAAGCATGAATGTGAGGACACAAGGTATACCTGACCATAAATATACCTTCATACATAATAGATGTCAGGACAAAAAGTACTTTGATCCCACATGATTCTTTAATTTCAAATATTGGGCTTCCATGTTTTCTGGATGTTGCAGTTCATAATGATGTTAAGAAAGGTCAAGAAGTTCCTAAAACTGCTTCGGAAGGCATTAATGATGCAGATCAAACAAAATCAGTCTATGATGACAACGCAACAGAGTTTTTGGAGCAACCATTGAATGAATCTGTATCAGAGAAAATTAGAAATTTCTGATCGAGTTTTTATATGAGGTATTTGTTTCCCTATCCATAAATATACCTTCATACATAATAGATCTCAGGACAAAGGTATTATCTGTCAAAACTAGACATATTAGCAGAATTGGCAGGTCCAGATCTATATAGTCAATATATCAACAAACTTGGCACAAGACATACTATGAACCCTGATGAGGCCAATTTCACTACAGATAAGGCTTATGAAGACCACCAATTAGAGGTGGAGACAGATACTGAGGCTCTCCTTTCAAGTCTCGATTTGCGACGAGCATTTTTCCCATGTTTATCGGAGAATAATATGCAGTGAGAAATGGAAATTTACAAACAGGCAAGGCAACGGTCTAGGGATGTTGCCACTCTTGATACTCTCATGAATTCCCAAATCACTGCTACAAAGCAATCTGATAAGTCTTCGCCTTTTGGAGACAGTAAAGAGGAGCTGTGGTATGACCCAAATAATGGGCATCTGGTTGATGTGGATATGGAACTAGTCCCTAAAAGTACTTCGATCCCACATGATTATTTAATTTCAAAGATTGGGCTTCCATGTTTTCTGGATTTTGCAATTCATAATGATGTTAAGAAAGGTCAAGAAGTTCCTAAAACTGCTTCGGAAGGCGTTAATCATGCAGATCAAACAAAATCAGTCTATCATGACAGTGCAACAGAGTTTTTGGAGCAAGCATTGAATGAATCTGTATAAGAGAAAATTAGAAATGTCTGATCGAGTTTTTATATGAGGTATTTGTTGCCCTTGTCCATAAATATACCTTCATTAATAATATATCTTAGGATAAATGTAATAGGAAAATCACATTCGAAGATCCTATTCTTTATGTAGTCTCCGCTAAAAAATTGAGGACTGAAATGTGGAAAAGAACCGGAGCCAGAATCACATGTTGATCTGGATTTGTAATTTCACCTATTGTTCCAAATTTTTATAAAGTCTCCAAATTGTAAATCTACACTATTTTGGATTTATGCCTCCAACAAGTTTTCTCAATTGAAGTAGAATATCCTAGAGAAAATGGGCATTCCAATGCACCATCAAAGTCTAATATGCAGCAACAATTAAATGTAGGAAGATGGGAGTCATGCAGGAGCATTAGGCTCAGAAATCTCTTTGTATTTTAATAGACTTAGGGGTTTTGTGGTTTCAAGGGAGTTGGTTTCTTATGTGATGTTTTGAGTGATTTTAATGAGAATTAATTAGATATTGTGAGGAATTTTGTAAATGTTCTCGAATTTTGGAGAACATGAGAGAATTAGGCTAGTTGAGAACTCATAGGGATTGAGAGATTTAGGAATTAATTATAAATCCTAAATTAGAATTGGTTCATGATTTTAGGATGAAAGAGGATCCTTAGGGATTAGTTGAGTCAAGTGAGGACTAAGAGGATATTTAGGATTTTGTTGAGAAGATGGAGGAACTGAAACCAAAAATAGTTTCAGAACCTTTTGTATAAATTGTAAGCCTCAAAGGCATAAAAAGTAGAAAATAGGTAGAGAGAAATTCAGGATTTAGATAGATATGAGTTGTGTTTGTAAGCCTATAGGAAATTTAGAGAAAGGCCACTGATTAGAATATCAGGCCAGTGAAGAAGAAATAATTGTAATTATTTGTTTGTATATATATGGAGAAAATTCAATCTTAAAGTGTGTGATTATATGTTGATTGATTTAGTTTATAACTAGTGTGAAAATCAGATTTGGGCACAATATATATATATATGTGCAGGTGATTCGAATAAACTCGAAAGAATTTTGTTATTATGAGACTGTGTGTTTAAGAAATTGAAAATTCAGTTTGTAATTGAATTTTGGATAGATTGCATATGTGCATCAATCACAGAATGGATCGATGAAAGAAATTGGTCCTTCAAGTTTATGTTAATCTCATATTGCGAGTACACAAAGAAGAAGGTGATGATGATATTGCCATTAACTTATTCTTGGAAAAGTTCGTCGCAGTCATGCGAGCCAAGCTCTTAAATGCTTGTGCAGATGCGGGCAGAGAAGTCATTAATGGTGTAATTGGAAAACTCCTGAAGGATTTGAAAATGCACTTTGCCGAGCAAAAAATATCGGAATTTGAGTTTTACAGAATCGATCAATGGCACAGTTGAAATCTCGAGTTATCTCCAGAATCGTAAGCGAATGGTATAACGGAAATTTGAGCCAAGAAATTCCATGAATAGAAATTGATGAGTTGAGTGTTTCACTAAGCATGCGATAGTGCTACATTGCATAATTGAATGTGACTGTTGAAATTAATTTTAGTGTCTATTGTAAAGCAAAAACAAGGTTAGACATTGAACTGAGGGTCAACGGTACCACAAAATGGTGGATGGTTTTGAAAACCAACCAGTGGTTTTCGCGTAGCACAAAGCTGGTAAGTGGTAATTTGTGGAGTCCGTGCGATACACCCCAGCAGATGACACGTGGTGGTTTAAAACCACTTATTTCGTGTGCCTTGGAGCCTTTAACTGTCGAAGTTTATTTGGATGCGATATCCGTCAGATCGAAAATTCAATTGTAATAACCATTGGATCACAAGTGAAGATCTATGGTGGAAGAAAGGTGAGTTTATTAAAGTTGTGGGTCGAAAATATTAATGTGTGATTGGTACTTTGGTTTTAACCAAAGTCAAAATTGTGATTAAGCGAGATTTTATTTCCGCTTCAAAGGTACATAAAGGGTTTAAAATTTGATTAAGGATTGAGAATGGTATTAAGAGGAAATACTTCCGCTTATGAAGTGTACCTCTGTTTGAGGTTTATTTTAGCGCATGAATGAGACAAGTATTTTTTTTTTAAGGTGAGAATGTGGATAAACGCAGCCAAGGCTGCATCAGGGAGTCTACAAGAATACAATGTACTGCCTTCATCCACCATAATTCTCAACTTGAGGCTATGAGGTGGAGCTTCTAGATTAAGAAAATCAAAGGGAGGAGGAGGTGGTGCTGGATCTAGTTTTCCCAAAGGAACAAAACCGAATCAAGAACATATCTACGGTGGACTATATTTCAAAGATGTACTTTAAGGAAAATTGGTTGTAACAACAAAACCTGCACAAACATACAATATCCCTAGCCCATACATTGTGGAGCAGCTGAATTATGTACCAGAACTGACTATATACCTTCTAGTAACGGACAATATTTGCACAACATATGTATCCCAAGTCCTTATATGCAGAATCTCTTCTGTTTGATTCCAAAATGTTGATGTTCCTCTGACAGTCTTCCATGCCTTTAATATATGGATCCTATTGCTATAGATGAAGCCCTTTTCAATGAGTGATAAGATAAGACTCTCATGCTCTCAAGGTGGCATAAAATTGATCAGGTTTCTTAGGGCTACTGAGGCCCAAGTACTTTGATAGGTTTGAACTTAAAAATAACTTTGAAGATATTCTTAAATGGCCTGAAAATTGATAGTGAAATTATACTACACAGATGTTTCCAATACAAAAAATATCTAATGAAACCATTATTTATAAAAATCAAGCATTAGAATACAAAGATAAAACCATGAAAAAAGATGAAGACAGTCCACAGGGACTCAAAATAACTTCAAAAGTATTCTATTTCAGTCCCTTGATTACTCGTCCTTAGAGTAATATCATTATACCTCACTGAAGGATGTTTTAGGTGGCCTAAGGCAACTGTAAATTGATGCAAACACTTAACTGAGAAATTGGACAAAATTCTTGAGAAAGGTCTACCAAATACTTCAGAAACTACCTATGTTTTTCCTCAGAAAGATCTCCCTCAAAGGCTTTTTGACCACAATTGGGGTTTCAACTTCAAGAATCCATATCTCCTCAACCAAGAGGACCCATGTGATGTGCCACCTACCATTAGAATCAACACAACAAGGAGAATCAATTGAATATGGTTATGGGACAAAATTAATTAATAGTCATCCTCAAATTATTCAACAAGTGCAAGAAAATAAGATTAGGCCGCACCCAAACTCGGTTTTATTTGTTGTTCAAGAATCTGGTTCTGAAATGATCAGAAGGCTCATACATACTTCCTATAAAAACCTTCAGCTCCTGTGGCTTTCTTTCATAAGTATCTGGACTCCCATGACAGAATAGAAAACCCAAACAAAATATTCCTAACTACCTTAGCCTCTTGCTAGAAGAAAACAACTGATTAAGGATGACTTCAAGCCTCTCCCTTCGCTGAGGATCTTACTGCGGCCTTTTTTCGGAGAGAAAAATCATAAGATAGTTCTCTCTCTCCCCACCCTGGTAATCTAATGTTGCACTGAAAAGAACATTAAAAAAGAAGAAAATTATGTGACCTAGAGTTTCTCTCTCTCCCCGCCCTGGTAATTTGATGGTGCAGAGGCCATAAGCTCTGACTCTAAAGACTCGATCTTCCCTCATGCAACCAAATGGAGCAATCAGAGGACAAGGGCATATCATTTTCCTGCAGGGTCAAGATATGCATAGTACTGCACCATATCATGATCCAAAGGCATGCCTTGGTTCTGTTCACACCTAAGATATAAAATACGCTGTCTGGGAAACTGGATGAAGATCGCAGTTGGGTATTGTTTCCTTGGAGAGGCAGATCCAAGGAAAAGACACCTGGATTAGGCTTATAAGCTCCCACAGAGGCCACTGTGCATTTGTTTCATCAGATTGGGTTGGTAATGGGTTTCATAATATTTCTTTCAACATATTGAGTATGTATATTATCGGATCGACGGAACAATCAAGGAATGAAATTGGAACATAAATCAAAGTGAAAAGCAATCTTCAGTTCTTGAAACTGAGATAGTCATTGAAACAAACATTATAGTATCAGAAAGTGAAGTAACTGAAATTTTGTATGACACATGGACATACAACCCTTCAAAATCCTGGAAATCTTGTTGTACACAGGTCATAAGCATTGATTCTAAAACAGCCTTAACAAAGCATTGAAAAAAACATACAGATAGAATCACCCAATACAGAAAAGCCTTCCAAGACCCTGATAACCAAAATGGGTATAGACTCCAAAAATCCGCATATTTTCATTTTATTAATGCTTCGAATGTACCACCAAAGGCAGTCCCAATAGAACAAATTACAAGCATACCCATGGGACAAGATCCTGAAAAAGAAGCTAAAATGCCAACCAAAATTCTTGTTGTATTGAAGAATAAGAGTACCTGTTTTTGGAGTTATGGAGTTGAGAGAAATGCAGAGATCCTCACACTGTCCATGGTGCCAGGCTCCAGATCCATGAGCACGGCTCGAGGCACAAATCTCCCGCATCCTTCCTCCAAACCTACAATAGTATGGTTACATCCTTCCTCACAACCGGTGACATTATGGCCGCATCCTCCCTCCTTCCCTGGACAAACCATGCAACCGGAGGGAAATGAACGAGGGGAATTAAAACATTTGATATTTGAAATTTTTTGACATTTTGAAATGAAACACGCGTGTTTTTTTTAAGGCCACTCAAATTAATTTAAAAATATATATATTTTTAATAATTATAATAATTTTTAAATAATTAAAATAATTTCTAAATAATTAAATGTTTGTTTATTTTGATTGTTTAAAAATATTTACAATCAAAAAAATAAAACATATCTTTTTGAGAAGCAATTAAAATTATATGAGTAAATAATGGATTGATTTTTGCATATAGTAATCCTTCTACCCTACTAACATGCTTTATTAAAAGGAATTTTAAACTTTACACTATTAAATTATGTTGTATTTTAAAATTTTGGAGTTTTAATCTCTTTTTTTTATATATTTTTTCTTTATAATTTATGTATTAATTTTTCCTTATTTTAAAGTATTACTTTAAAAGTGAAATTTACATTTTTTTGCTTTAATGATAGTAATCTATGTATTCATTCATTCAAATTAGATACATTTTCTATAATAAATAATAGTGTAGTCTAATTAATAGATGAAATGGTTTTTTTGATTAAAACTTGACAATATCAAGATTGTGATTTCTTATTGTTTATAATCAAATTTTGAATACATAAATGAATTTAACACCTTAAAAATCTTTTTAGAACTCAAAACTTAATAAATTAAATAATTTAAATTGGTTTGGGTAAATAAGTGGTATTGTTGATTATAAATAATTATTAATGAGATTAAATCTAAGACATTTGTTTAAATTATTAATTATATAAAATTGTTGAATTTTTATTTCATGAACTAAGGATTTTGGTTGATTTTTTAATCTAATTATGTGATATTAAAGATGAATTATGGTAACTTAAAAATAAGTTTTATGTGGTTAAAGGGAAGTAGTAATGTTATGGTATGAATGATATCCTCAGGTATCATATGAGAGAAGAAAGCAATTGGAAAAATTGAGATCAAAAGCAGTGGAGTTAGCTGAAAAGCAGCTTGCCCCAAAGATGGAGCTCTTAGCTTCAATAAAGTATTAGATAAGTTACATGTTGTGCTCAATGAAGCAATCAATTTTGAAAATGACAAGAAAATATTTCTGAAGATGAGGTTTTTGACTAGAAAGATATAACAACACATAAATAATTACACTGTTGATACAATAATAATATAATCTGAAAATAACCTTCTCACATTCATGATCTGAGTATATAGTGAATTAGACAGAAGTAAGAACCTGATAAGTAGCGAGGAAATGAACGATTTGGAGTCTGTTTAGCAAACCCTTGAAGCAGCAATAACGCAATAATGCGCCCTAAACCCTGTATTGCAATTTTCTCTATCAGGAAACCCTTGAAGCAACAAATACTCGTATAGATACTGAGCTTCAAGATAAAAATCCCATAGACATGAAGAGTGTCGTATGCCTTGTTCAAAAATTAGTTAATGAAATTGTGGATCTAAAAAATAACTCTAGAGAAGATACCTCTATTTAAATAACTTACAAACCATATTGCAGAAAACATGAATTACTTCTTCAAAGCTAATTCGTCGAATTTGGAGGGCTTAGGGGATTGGGGGTTAGGGGTTAGGGGATTTAGGTGCATTTAGGGGTTAGGGGTCGAATAATGAGTTAGTAGTTAAGGGATTAGGGATTGGGGGCATAGGGGGCTCGACCCGAACGCGTTTGGGTGGGCGCACTCAACCGAAACGACTCGACCCAAACGAGTTTGGGCAGGCGCCCTCAAACGAAACGACACAGCATGCCTGACTGAATGAAGGCACAAGGGAGAAAACAAAAAACGGGCCGCACGAACGTGCACAAGGTACCCGGGCGGTCATAAATTAGCAAAACTGATACGGGCGCCCTTGAAAGAAATGGCCCAACCTGAACGCACCCAGTCGGGCGACCTCACAAGGGCTAAGTGGTTATGCCTTGGATCTTTACCTGTAATTGAATGCAAATAGTAATTCAAATTTGGTAGCTTCCATTGTAATTATGAATACTATTTTAATTTTTTATCATGTTTCAAGACTCCATATTAGGTTAGGAAATTGCGATGACAGACAAGGATCACTTAATAGGGCCATTATATGGATTCTACGCATAGTCCTTAGTAATGCCAATTCCTTTGATTTTGTTCTATGAGGAGCCTAGTTACACTCCTTAAAATTCAAGGACAAAATTCAAATTGATTCTGCTCCATACACTCCAAAAGAGGGGCATCCCTATTGGTAACAGAGCTACAAGCCTGTTTGGTAGTTACACTAAAATTCTTGGGATTTAAAGACTGATATGATTCCAAAATTGGCTCGTTTTACAGTTCATAGAATGGAAATTATGGTAGCTTGTATGTCACAGGCTATGTACCCCATGAACAATGGCATTAACCCTTGCTACAATTCAGGCTTATACCTGAGCTTTGGAATCTAGATATCAAAATGTGGTTTACAATTTAAATTATCCTCCTATAGGTGACTGACCAAACTACATGTCTAATAGGGAAGCTTTTGTAATCATTCAATATTTAAAATACTTGGCATGAGTTAATTTGGGGAATAGAAGCTAGTATGAACCCCCCTCTTCTCAAACCAGAGAAAAAATCATGGAGGTGAAGGGCGATGGTAAGAAGAGAAAGCTGGACAAGGAAGCCAATGGCGCCGCTTTGCAACTCTCGAAGGACAATCTGCACTCGCTGTTGGAGCCACTGAGCAAAGATCAGTTGATCTCTTTGATGGTCAATGCAAGTTCTTCATACCCTGCAATTGCAGAAGAAATTAAAGATGTTGCAAGCAAGAACCTTGCTCATCAGAAGCTATTTGTGCGTGGATTGGCTTGGGAGACTTCTTCACAGACCCTATGTGATGCATTTGAATAGTATGGGGGGATTGAAGAAGGTGCTGTTATTATGGATAAGACATCAGGAAAGTCACGAAGATTTGGCTTTGTCACATTTAAGCATATGGATTCTGCTCAAAAGGCATTGAAAGAGCCTAGCAAGACTATTGATGGGAGGATTACTGTAAGCAATCTAGCAGTCGCAAGCACAGGTCCTGGTCAAAGTACAGATCAGACTCAAAGGAAAATTTACATTGGTTTTGCTAAGTTGTGAACGTGCACAAGGCACCCGGGCGGTCACAACTTAGAAAACTTGATACGGGTGCCCTCGAATGAAACGACTTGACCCGAACGTGCTCGGTCGGGAGACCTCACACGGCGCACACGAACGAACGATGCCACAAGGGAGAAAACGACAAATGGGCCACTCGAATGAGCACAAGGCACCCGAGCGGTCACAACTTAGCAAAACCGATACGGGCACCCGCGAACGAAATGGCCCGACCCGAACGCACCTGGTCGGGCGACCTCACACGACGTGACACGGTGAACGATGCCATAGGGGATCAAACAGAAAATGGGTCGCTTCAACATGCACAAGGCACCTGGGTGGTCAAAACTTAGCAAAACTGATACGGGTGCCCTCGAACAAAACGGCTCGACCCGAACGCGCCCGGTTAGGTGACCTCACACGGCGCAACACGACGCACCCGACCGAATGATGCCACAAGGGAGAAAATGGAAAATGGGCTGCCCGAATGTGCACAAGGCACCCGGGCGGTCACAACTTAGCAAAACTGATACGGGCGCCCTCGAACGAAACAACCCGACTCGAACACACCCGATCGGGCGACCTCACACGGAGCGACACAACGCGGCCGAACGAACAATGCCACAAGGGGGAAAATAGAAAACGGGCCACTTGAATGTGCACAAGGCACCCGGGTAGTCAGAACTTAGCAAAACTAATACAGGCACCCTCGAACGAAACGACCTGACCTGAACACGCCCTGTCGGGCGACCTCACACGACGGGCCCGACCGTGGTTGGGGGCACACATTAAAAGTGAACCAAGGAGTGAGCGCATCACGTATTTAATATTTTATGAAACTCCTTATAAGTCCCATCATAACCACCTTCCATCTTCATCACAATGTGATATGTCAACTAAAGATATCTTATTATGTTGCTCCAACCATTCAAAAAGGGGAAGAAGGGATTTTAAATTTCCCAAAGGAGGTTACCCCATAATACTATGGTTCCAAATGTTAATTGATCATCCATTTCCTAGGACCCAAGTTAGATTATTATTTATTAAAGGAGAGGCCAAAGAAATTAATTTCAAAACCGTCGCAATAGCAATGCTTTCCTCCAAATGTCGCAATAGCGACACTTCGCTCTAAGTGTCGCAACACTGACACATCTCTCCAATCCGTCACAATTTTGACGCTTTTCCCCAAACCATCACAATAGTGACGCTTTCCTCCAAACGTCGTAATAGCGACACTTAGCTCTAAGTGTCACAAGACCGACACATCTCTCCAATCCGTCGCAATTCCGACGCTTGTCTACAAACGTCGCAAGACCGACACTTACCTCTAAGTGTCGCAATACCGACAGTTGTCTCCAAACATCGGTATAGCGATATTTGTGGGCGGGATTTGAAAAATTGATAAAATTTGGGGAAATTTCCGACATTTGGTCAAAAGTATTGGAACCAAAGTGTCGGAATTTCCACCAAATGTACTAGTGTCAGCCTGTGTGCCCCAAACTGATAGAATGACACTTTTAATATTGAAAACTCTCGTCACACTAATTCAACTTGATGTCGGTTATCCGACGCTTCTACATTGAACTGGCCGCTTAAGATCGACGAAAGGGAGCGTTAGAGCGATAACACTCCTATTGCATAATTCATGTATAACGTAAATTAATTGGTGCCTAAACATCAATTTTTCCTATCAAACAAAATTAACAAGTCTTCGAATATCCAACGACCAGTTGTGGTGAGACCTGTAAGATATTCGATGTTTGGTGCGTCAGATATCCGACGATTTATAGCATCAAAAAATTGACTTCAAAACGTTGGTTTTTTATGAAAATTTTG
Organism: Pinus albicaulis; assembly: GCA_034641835.2. Lineage (NCBI taxonomy): Eukaryota > Viridiplantae > Streptophyta > Pinopsida > Pinales > Pinaceae > Pinus > Pinus albicaulis. The sequence goes on along the minus strand of CM076578.1, from coordinate 812,522,470 downwards.
ATTTTTTTTTTTGTGTCAGATAATCTACATTTGTACTTTCAAATATACGATGTTGACTAAATTGTAAACTATTCGACAAATTTATGGTGACAATTTGATGAGCACTAATGTTTCAGATAGCTGATGCCAATAATTCTCATATCCAACTAATAGCCATTGGATTTTGGCCCCATTTGTACTAGTGATTGAGTAATTTCTAATAATTATTTTGTCACAATCTCATTATTATGAAATAATAATTATTTCATAATTGAGAAAAAGGTTCTAGAGTTTTTCATTCCCAAGGAGATCAACTTGACCTGCTTGTGTATGAGTTGGTTGTGGGTTCATTAGTGTAGAAGTTTGCTAACTTCTGAAGCTCCTAGGTGTCTAGATAAATTATTCCATTGGATAGAATGACTATATAATCTAACCATATCAAGAGGGGAAGAGTTACTTCTAGATGGTTGAAATGATCTAGAATCAGAGAGAGAGATCTACTATGTTTTTTCCTAGAAACTATCCTTTATATAGGCGACGACCAGGATTGAAATTTAAGGAGGAGTGCTCATATGTTGATGGTATATAATTTCTTTTTATTAATGAAAAGTTGATTCCTTTCCCATCATATAAATTTCTCTAGTCGTATTCATGTCATACATTATATTTCTATCATGTTCATGCTAATGGATTTTGTAGGGTATTTGATTTGGTAGATCTATTTTTAACATGTATGCATGTTCTCAACATTAGAAAGCGAGTGAAGGCTTTTGGTCGGTCTTTCAAGATGGAAAGAACAAATAAATACCTCTTCAGTTAGAAAGTTTTTTATGTTTCCACACTGCAATTTCCATGTTTATGTGCATGTATATGGGATCGGTTTAATTACACTTTATTCCATACATCATCTAGCAGTTTCTAGGAAAAATCCGTGAATAAATAACTCCTTGTATCAAATATGTTTTTGGTACAATACATGTTATGAAACCAACTCCCAAAATAGAAGAAAAGAGAGATCAACGCCTTAGAAATCAACCACTTTTAGGGGGAAACCTCCTTTACATTACATAAATGAACAATTCTTGGATGATACAAATGACAAAACCTCCTTTCTATATATAGGAGTCCATGGGGTCACAATATAATCCTAGCCAACCTAAAAATAATAATTTAAGGGCACAACAATAACAACAGTGGGCTATTTATGGGGCATAATAATAAAAATATGTGGACTACATGGGCACAACAATAACAATAAGGGAGATACACTAACAACGATAAAGGACTACACTAGTAATATAGGGCCCTAACATGCCCTTCTCCTTCAAAAAGGTGTTGTCCTCAACGCTTGAGTAGTTCTAGATGCTTCTGTATAAAATTATCATCCTCCCATGTGGAATCTTCAATGGGTAAGTTCTTCCACTTGATGAGATACTCTAAAATTGATCGATTTTGTAGTTGTCGAGTTCTTATTTCCGTGAATGCTTCAGGAAAATGTTATGAAACTAGCTCCCAAAATAGTAGAAAAGAGAGATCAACGCCTTATATATCAACCACTTCGAGGGACCAACATATTTTACATTACATAAATGAAAAATTCTTGGATGATACAAATAACAAAACCTCCTTTCTATATATAGGAGTCCATGGGGTCACAATATAATCCTATCCGACCTAACAATAATAATGTAAGGGCACAACAATAACAATAGTGGTATATTTATGGGGAACAATAATAACAATATGGGGACTACATGGGTACAATGATAACAATAAGGGACTACACTAGTAATACAGGGCCCTAACAACACATGTTTTATAGCTCTAAAATCTCCTTGTGAAATATTTTCATTAAGTTTCTCTAGAGGTGACCTAGGTTTAACTCCCTCCCTTTAAATGTATAATAATATTTGAGGGACATAGGTTTTTCTACCATAATTGATTTGAATACACATCCATCATGTTTCCTTCAAGGATTTGTATTCCTAGACTACATTAGCCCTAGGTTAAGAAATAAACTAGTCTTATCTCATATTCCAATCCCTTAAAATCCCTAAATATTTCTTATGCTATTTATTCTAGGGTAGATTATGGTTTATTTATAGAAAAAATATTTAATTTTGAACATTTTTTTCCTTGGAAATCATTGCCCTATGGTTAGGGTTTGTACGCCATTAATTGGAAAATGAAAAAATATTTATTTACATTCATTTCCAAGCCTAAATTAGGGATAACATCTAGGGTTTACTATGTTGTAATATTATTTTTTCACCACAAAACATTGTTGTAATTATTTCTCTTGTTTACTCTTTATTTAGCCCTTATTTTACAATTTTTGTCATATATTCCAGGATTTTTCTTATTTATTTTAAAAATATATATTGAATACATCTCTTGATCACTATGAAACCAATGATTTACATTTTGTATACAATCCCTTGAAATATATATCCATAGGTGACCCCATTTCATATGTTCATACGCACTATTTTTCTAGCATTCGCCAAGGAATCCATAACAAGGTTGCATTACCTTCTAACCCTAATACTAACCGTATCCAACCCTACAAGAAATTTTGGTTACAAACCTCTAAAATTCTATCATTAAAAATGATGTTATTAAATTTTTGGAGAAGGGTTTGGGTTTTTCCACTGATCCTAAAAAAAATTCCCATGAAAATATGGTCTATGGAACCGAAGATGGAATTAAATTTCGTATTTATCACACCAAAGAAGAAATTAGGTGGGATTATTTTCTAATTCTTAGATGGGATAAAAATACAAGAAGCGATATTTTAAATAATGAGCAAGAGCTCCAAAAAAATCAATAAATAACGAAAAATTTAGTGATTCTCAAGGTTTATAAGGGTGGAGTTGTAGTTATCATGAGCTCAAAGGATTATGTTTCCAAGATGATTGAGCATTTAAATAATAGCGAGAATTTTAAAAGGCTAAATAAAATCTCGCTTAATAGAATTTCCAAGGAAGTAACCAATGCCATTTGAAAATCCAATCTAGATGAAGATATTAAGAACACATTTATTATTATGTCTCCATTGATACATATAATCTATGTGCCTGTGAAAATTCATGAGGTTTATCATCTCAAGCCTATAGTAAATACAATTGGTGTACCTACCTAAGAGCTGGACAAATATCTAGAAATCATCCTTAAGCCTTTTGTAGGTAAAACTGAATCTTTAATCAAATATTCTACATCCTTTATTGAACAAATTAAGAATTATAAGGTGGAGCCTCATGATATCCTAATAAGTTTTGATATGGTTTCCCTTTTCACCATGATCCCTATTGAATAAGTAGTTTAGGTGATTAAAAGTATGTCTAAACTGTGCACCTCTCAATTTTTTGAAATTTTCCTAATATCTACATTATTCAATGTCCAAGGTAAAATTTATGAACAAACATGCGGCATGGAAATGGGATCTACCTTGCCCCTAATTATAGAAAATTGATTTATGGAACATTTTGAGAAAATTTTCATTATTTCCTTCCCCTTTAAATCTAAAAAAAGGTCCAACTTTTTTTATGATACATTTTTCATTTGGCCCCATGGTTGGGAGAATTTAATGAAATTTCTAGAATACATTAACAATCAATCAGGGCATATTCAGTTTTCAATGGAATTTGAAGAAAACAAAAATATCCCATTTCTTGATGTTTTAACTATGAAAAAACCTAATGGATATTTTGGGAATAAGGTATTTAGGAACAAGAATAACACATTACAATACTTGCATGCCAATTCCCATCACCGCCCAACATAGAAGCTGAGACTCAAAGAACTACACGTTAGGGTTTTTTGGATATCCAATGATGAGGATTTGAAAGAGGATTTTTTTTTAATAGTGTTTTCAATGATGTCAGGACTATCAAGGCCAAGAAGGAAGAAGGAAACAAGTTGAAGAAGGAACTAAATATTGTGTGGAAGAAAAGCTTATGCGGAAGCAAAGTTTGTGTGGTAGAAAAACTTGTGGAAAATCAAATTTTTTGTAGAAGAAAAGCTTATGCGGAAGAAAAGTTTGTGTGGAAGAAAAAATTGTGGAAAGGAAAAGTTTTTGCAGAAGAAAAGTTTACACAAAAGAAAAGCATGTGCGGAATTAAATCTTGTGTGAAGGAATGTTTGTGCAGAAGAAAATATTTTGTGGAAAAATCTTGTCCGGAAGAAAATATTGTACATAATCAAAGCTTGTGCAGAGATAAGTGTGTGTTCCATTGCTTTACATAAAGTGGGGAAAAACAAGATAGTTGGTGGTGACAATGTGGAGTGCAAGGTGGAACCTAGTAATCGATCCATGTTATCATGACAAAAAAAAATAAAGGGCCTCAAGATTGATGTCGGGACCATGATTGGTAAATTTTTTATGGGTAAAAGAACCTTGGTATTTCCATTGTTGATAGATGAAAGCCATGTAACAACCATAATCACAACACTTTGGGTCCCATATCGGGTCTTGGGAAATCAAAACATTGGATGTTAAAATGGAAAGGCGGTGAATCATCCCAAGGGGTCAAGTGTCAAAGGAATATGAAAGTTAGATGTTATCTATAGAAAATGGTAAAGTATTGTTTACTGGTCCTGATATTTTTTTTCTCGATAAAATGTTCAAATAGTAGATTTCCAGTTGCTCCAGGTTCCATGATAAAGTAGTGTTAGTTAGAAATTATTAGTGTATTTGTTTTACGAAATTAATTGTTGAAGTGATCACTGAGAAAGGTCATGACTCTAACAATTTATGGTTCCACCAAGTATTTTGTTACAAGAAATTATTTTTCAACATTAAAAGAAGAGAAACCACCTAGGAATAAAAAGGTGCTACAGTAAAACAAAGTGGAATGTGGAAAACTTATCAATATAAAGGAATTTAAAGGATAGTGCAGTGATAAGAGAAAATATGCGATCAAAAAGTGTGAGTGAGGTAAGCACACATGTAATAATGTAAAAGGATAGAGAAAAGAGGTGAAGTGAATGTCGTGCAACTTGTGTGAAGAGATAGGAGATCTATAGAGATATGATCCTATAATAGATGAAAATAAAGCACAAAGACAATGTAGTGGCATATTTGAATTGACACACATGAACAAGTGTGTGAAGATGAGAAGTGCATTACCATAGCTCGTAAGGAGGGTGTTTTGTTGTGAAGCATGAGACAAGAATTTTATTGAATTATATAGAAAATAATGTTACTATTAAATAATTCACAGGAAGGAGATCCAAATTAAAGAGTTTCCTAAAATTGAAGAATATTCCTCCAGATCTAGTCTAAAAATGTGTTGAAACGAAGATTTGGAGGATAGAAGAAATTGGATCAACATATCCACATGAGATTGGTGTCTTCAGAAAATGGTACTTACAAATTGGAGGGTATTAATGCTTCAGGCAAGTTGGGACTTGCAAATACAAGGGGATTGGTGCCTCCAACAATTGGTGCTTTCAAAGGTGATAGGAATGGTATCTCTTGTAGGTTGGTTCTTACAAAGATTGTAATAGTAGGTCAGGTTCCTACATTAAAGAATGTAATAGTAGGTTGGGTTCTTCTTTAATCATATAAAGAAAATAAGTTTTGTGGTTTTCTCCCGGATTAGTTTCCGTGTATATCTTAATTTCAATACTCTAATGTGATTGGTGTATTGTTTTGTAAATAAATGTCTTAAACAATTTTTAAAATTGTACTATAGTGATTCACCCCTCCCTCTTAGCATAATTAATAAATCCAACAAAATTCCATATTCACAAAGTTTTCAAGAACAATAGTTACAATGAAAACCAAATAAGCCTTTTATAATGCTTCCAAATAACATCATAATCATGACCAATCCCAAAACCCGCCCAAGTATTTCCTTCCTTGTGTCCATGGAACAACTAACATGACTGCTAAAGTCCTTAAAAATTGGAATATTTATTCCACATTTAAACCTATAACTACATTAAGGAATTCCTTCAAATCAATAAAAGATATTATTAATTCAAAGTAGAGGGAAGGAGTGTATAAGTTTTTGCTTTCATGTGGAAAATCATGGGAAAATATTACGTTGGAGAGATTGGTTGTTCCATAAGAATTAGGATCAAGGAACATGTTGCACAATTGAAACATAAGCATACTCATTCCTTAACATTTTTTTATCGCTCAAATAAAATAAGCTCCAAATATGCATTAAGGATACTAAGGTCTTAACAAACATAAACCACTATTCTAAAAGGAAAACCACAAGGGCCATTAATATTGAGAAATATCCCAAAAACATCAACCAATATGATGGATGGAAGATAAATAAAAGTTGGACTCCTACGCTTCATCATTCTTGTACAACCTAGGTAAACTAATTCTTTATCTTTTGTTTTTTCTCTTTATTTGTTTTCTTTGTTTCCCTATTCTATTCATTTATATCTTAATTAATTATTTATATACTTGGTAATCCTATTAAAATTATAATAAACACACACACATTCTAGATTATTTATTGGTTTATTTTTCTATGTCTTGAAGCATATTTTCTTATAATTATATTATTATTATAATATATTTATTGGTATATTTATTAATGTTACAATACCTATAATTCCTATGTTATATTTATCATAATCCTAATGTTATATTTATCCTTATCCTATCTATTAGTTTGAGATCTATATATTTTATTAATGAAGTGCTTATATTACTTTTAGTGTGTGCGTTCCTTTTCTTTTCTTTTCCTTTAGCTTTATGGTTTCTATATTTTATATTTTATATGTTTTTCTCTTCTTTATTCCTTTTTAGTGTCCTTATTAGTCCCTGCAGTGGGACTCTAGTGATCGCTAGAGCATTGATTAATCATTAATCCGTATTTTGACTATAAAAAATTTGGCTCCACCAAAATTTATCCAAACTTTCTATTGCAATTTCTGTTCACCAATTTTTTTCCCAAAATTTTGATTTCATTCTCTTATTGGAACTTTCACATGTGTCGAGACAACATTCGATGTCCAACAAATTTTTAACCAAAGTTTCAAATATTCATGCGACCTTGTTATTTTTTTTAGATAAAGTTTGAACAATTCGATGTCCAACAATTCAATGCAATGTTTTTAACTTTTTACGCAAAGCTTTAAGGTGTTTTTAACTTTTTTATGCAAAGTTTTGAAACTAACTGTTTTATGCAAAGTTTTAAAGTTTTTAAACTTTTTATGAAAAAATTTGAAACTAGTTTTAGACTGCCTTGTGTAAAGCTCACACTTTTGGAGAAGCCAGCTCTTGTCCACATGTCCTACAACTTTACCCTTTAGTCATTACTATTCACACCGATTCAATGTACATATTGTATAATTAGATCTTCCATAAATGTTTGATTTCGTCGGAAGTTTACCTCCATGTTTGCTTGTTTTTTCATACCAGACAAGTCGGTGAAGCAATTGTGTTTCTTTATGCAGGTGCTTTCTATAAATGTTTTATTTTTTTGACGTTTTTCGACGTTTTACCTCCCTGTTTGCTTTTTTTTTTCGTGCAACCCTTCTTTGCTTTTTTGTGCATACAAAACAAGTCGGTGAAGCAATTGTGTTTCTTTATCTAGGTCCTTTCTAAGGGTTGCCACATTGATGCTCATGAGGATTGATTTGCTTGCCAACCCACCTTCGGACACCTTTACCGCATCTTCCACACCGCCTCTGCCTGAGAAATCTTATATTTTTTATTTCCACCTGTAAAATCAAATCAAAAAATGAATCCAAGTAAACTAATGAATTCGACCCGGAATAATGTTTTTGTGCACATATTTAATTCTATTCTTGAAACTAATTGAATCTTTATTCAACAGTCTTCCATTCTTCTTTCCACATACAAAACATTCAAATCCAGACACTCGAGTAGTCTTCTATTTCTTGCTTCCTCGTAGAAAATCAAATCAATAAGTGAATGCAAGAGCAGTCTTCCATTTCTTCTTTCCACATACAAAACATTCAAATCACACTGGAGTAGTCTTCTATTTCTTGCTTCCTCGTAGAAAATCAAATCAACAAGTGAATGCAAGTAAACGAATGAATTCTGGAAGGAATAGTGGAATAGTATTATTGTGCACATAATTAATTATATTATATGCTTGAAACTAATTGAATAGTATTATTGTGCATATAATTAATTATATTCTATGATTGAAACTAATTGAATATTAATTTAATTACAGGGAGTGAGTTGTACATTCTATACTTGAAATTAATTGAATGTTAATTTAATTACAGGTAGTGGGTAGCGATTCCACTAGGCACAATGGAATTGGAGGAAAAAAAAGTTCTAGTCTGGGAATTTGACCACAAAAAGAAGGAAGGCCCGCCTATTCTTGGTCTCTAAAAAAACTCTTCAACAACGAAGAAAACTCTTCAACAACATCCAAATTTTACGGGAATAAAATGCTCAGGTAAGAACTCAATAGGAACAAATGGAAACAAAATTACAGTATGGCCAAGTAAAGCCATGTCATATAATAACTCTCAATATACCACTAATTGATATGGATGTGGAGCCACGTAAATAAATTTATTTGTTTTTATTTTAAAACACATGTCATGCATGGGACTACTTATTACCAGCAAGCTTATGCGTTAACACATGCCCATTGCATGAGATCCCATTGCCACTTATCACCAGTAAGCTTATGCGTTAACACATGCCCATTGCATGAGATCCCATTTCCATCATCAAAGTCAAAGTGATTATTTATTTAACCTAATTAATTTTTTTAATTGAATATTATTTATTTAACATAATTAATTTTCTTAATTTTATATTCAATTGTATATTTTGAAACCTAAAAAATAATTTATTAATAAAATGTGTATAATATATTTACAATTTTAATATAATTTTTTTATAAATAAATATAAATTTTCTATTTGATTTTTTTTTTTTAAATTTGAATTCGAATTTGAATAATGTAAATATATGTACTATTATTAGTTTAATGTTCTTAGAATGATTATTAATTTAATAATAGTGGGTAATTAATTTAATGTTCTTAGGATGATTATTAACGTAACAATCTCTTCTTATTTGATTTTGAAATTAAAGTTTAAAATCATTTAAATTGGACCAACGTCTAGAAGAATTAACAAACTTCCAGATCTCCATCAACAAATTTAATGAGTCGTCAAACCCATATTCTCACGATTACCAGAGATGCTTATAAAATTTCAAACCAGTATCTCCACCTTCAACAACTTTAATGAGTCGTCAAACCCATATTCCCACGTTCATCCACAGGATGATTACCAGAGATGCTTATAAACTTTCAAATCACTATCTCTACCTTTAATGGGTGATTAATCCCATATTACCACGTTAATCCACATAATCGATTACCCAAGGTTCAGGGTTAATCCAACAAATATATGTTAACATATTTATGTTTAAAAGATTTAACATATGCTCTTTAAATAAACATCGACTTATAATTATTTAAAAATATTTAAAAATTATTGTCATTAATAAAAAAATAAGAGGAATTGTCTATCTTTCCAACATGTATAACGTCTGATTCTTCATTTTTCTCCAAGATATTAGTTATAATATTTCTCTTACAACTTTATTGTATTGGACAATGATTTCATTTGATTGTATAGCGGGCTTGATAATGAATCTTAGTCACACTACTCATCTTTTATATGTTGTTCTCTGTGTTGCGCAGGTCACTCTCTGTTTGCAACCGATTTTCAAGCGATCCAACGGGAATGTTGAGCAAAATGACCTCGATCTCGAAAACAAGATAACACAGTTTTACCTAGAGCAAGAGTTCGCAGATGTTACGTGGTATCCTGCTCAGCGAAAAACAACTAGGATAACAAGTACGAGATAGGTATATATATTAATATCGATATCACCTAAGGCTGAGAGCGCTCTCCAATTACCAAATATGTCAAGTTATAATTTTACACATAAAAAAGTAGGTCCAAATTTTATTGATGTTTAATAAAACGAAATGAAAAATATTATGCGCTATGCAATCGTATACAACAACCAAGGGATACAATCCAATCGATTAAAGCATTTAATCAGAAAATATTTTCTGGCCATAAGCATATAATCAAAAAATATTTTCTTGCCATAATGTGCATCAATGCATTATTACTACTCCCCAATTTCTCCTTTGACAACAAATATTTTCTTGCCATAATGCGCATCAATGCATTATTACTGCTCCCCAATTTCTCCTTTGACTTTTCCGACAGGGACTACCACTGCTTCCAACCCTTGTTTTGTTAATATCATAATTCATTTTTCTTATTATTTACCCATTGCTCCTATTTCTTCCCCTCTATTATTCTAGCTATTAATTTTCATTGTTTCATAATTATTTATACATTTATACTCTTATATTTATAATTATTTTATTTATGGTTGTATCTTATTATGCTTAATTTACTTCTCTTTTAGTTTTTTTCTTCATTTTGATATTTCCTATTTGTATTTACAGTCCCATGTTCAGAATTTATATACATTAAATCTCATCCTCTCAAGATAATTGACCTTAGCTGTGGATCCCAAACATTGAGGATTTTTAAATATGGATGTGATTCTTGTGCAAATTCCTACACCTAAAACCATTTTCTTCCTACAATTTTTTTGTTTCAAACACTAGTTGATGACATCCATGTATAATATCTTGATTTTATGTGTTTGGGAACTTATTTGAGATTCTATTAGTTGATGTAAGCCTCCATATTGAGCCATAGGAACCCTAGAATTCACATTCTTGGATTATACCTCAATCCACCGAAAATTCTAATTGTAACCTTATTTCTTAGGTGAAAGTTTATTGTAGAACCCTTAGTGGGAATTTAGTGTAATTTGGATTGATTTACTTGATCCTTAAGATATTCAAGGGAAGCCTCTCTTGTGTTGGATTGTATTCATCACTAAAATGAAGAGAATTGTTGTTGAGGTGAAATTGTAGCACTTCCATTGCTACATTCAATCTAGATTTGATGGTGTAACAACCTCAGGTTAAAGTTTCATGTAATAAAGGATAATAAAGGTAAAAATAAGACCAAGATCATGGGACACGTATTCCAAGCCGAATGGTGGGGAAAAAATCACATTGGGGGCCACTTGTGGTTTATTTATGGATATGGAAATTAGAAAATCAAAAGAGGCAATAATTGGCATTTAATTATGAAAATAAAGGAAAATAGGAGAAAAGGAAGGTGAAGAGACATAGATTTGCATGCAAAGGAAATTAGAGGGAAAATGAAAGAAAATGAAGAAAATGGAGACATCATTGATAAAAAGGAACATGTGCATCAATTGATGACCTTCTCCCATATTTGGAGCAAGTGTAGCAAAGGAAAGAGAATATGCACTTGGAAAAGGAAAGGAAAGGAAGGAAAAGGACGAGAAAAGGAAAGCGAAGGAAGGCAAGGAGAAGGTTGGATCAAAAAATTTAGCAGGAAGATACTGTAGGTAACCAGTTGCATGTATGATTTCCTTGCTGAGGTATGAATGCTTGATACATGCATTTGTTTATTTGGTTCATTTTTTGTCATTGGCATGGGTTTTTTCGGGTTTTCCAAGTGGTTTCAGCCTTGTCTTGCCATTTCTTAGATAACCATGGTGTGATATGGTTAATTCTTGGTTGAGATTTGGATTTTCATAAGGTTGTGGAACCAGGTGAGGTGGTCTCAGGAAAATCCCAAAGGTTGGGGGTGGAGATGGTTTTCTCCGGGAAGCCCTCGATGGGTGGGTGGAGACATGCAAATTCCTCAAGTTATGGTGAAGAAATTTTAAGGCATCCAGGCTTGGTTTGGTTTTATTATCTTAGGACTGATTTAGGTGAGATTACAATATTGTATTCCCTTGTTTTTTTATGTCTTGATTTATCCCATGAGATCCCACATTCATGCTTGGAATATGGCATGAGGGTGATTGGTTGGAAGAAATATTTGGTTCATCCCAATCTGTGGTCAGGTGGTATGTAAAATTCCCTGACCTGGTTGGATTTTGCATATGTTAATAAGAGTTATTTTCCTATTTTTATTGATGAGCACTTGCACTTGTCATTATGTTGATTTTATGGTTGTTTTTTCATGGTTAATAATTTGGTTATAAGTTAGTTATAGCATGGTTTTATGATGTGCTCCAACTATGGCTCTTGTTCATGATTTGATAAGTATTTGAATGGTGTATGAATGCATGGGATAACAAGTGTTATTGCAGATATTTGAGAGGTAATTAGACCTTATTGGTGATTCCTAGGTGAAGTTCAGAGGTTTATGATGAGATATGTATTTATTACCTATAGCATACATGTTTACCGTGTGTTTGAAGAAATTTTTGTTTTGTAATAGGCCTGAATAGGAAAATATATTGTTCAAGTTTGAATGTTTGGTATTTTTTTTCACCTTAATCATGCTTCTAGAAAGCTTCACGCAATTCTGGGAAGGGGTTTGGAGGTTAGGCTGAAAAGGTGGCACAAATCCTAGAACCACATGCTCATAAATGAAGAGTTTAGGTCATAACCACTAGAAGCCAGTCTTATGAGTGTGGTTGGAGTCTGATAACCACATACATGCCTTGTTGTGGCTGTGGTTGGGGGTTAGGTCAGAGAAAAAGAACTTCCAACTCGGATCTAGTCATCATTGGTTTTGGACTGACTTTTGGGTGATCGAGTGCTCTTAAGGAATATCAATAAGTGTTCAGTTTGTAGGCCCCACTTCCTTAACTGGAACTTGGAGGTCGGTTCATGTCATAGTAGCACTCCACTCACATTTACCCAGAGGATCTTGTAAAAGCGGGTAAATGTGGGAGGAGAAGTTACAAATGGTGAGGCTTTGTATAAGGAAACTAGATTTTGTAATAATAATCCCCACCATGTTTCGAATGTCAACCTTGCATCTTGTTAGCCTCAACATGTAGATATAAAGAATTCCACTAGAGTTAATCCAAAGTGAATCATTTGGATTACTAGGGTTATTACCAAACTCTAATAATTCTAAATATTAAAAGTTGGAAGATTTTATTGGTGATGAGTTTGATGTTGTAGAATCATAAGCTTACCCACAATAGTCATTTTGTTATCAATGTTTCGAGTCTACATCAAGACCCATCGTTAGGATTAACTATTGAGAAGAAGATACAACAAAATGCAATGTATAAATACGAGCGAGAGTGAATAAATGGATAAATGGCTGACACGAAACAAGCTAGATGACCGACAAAAAGTGGAACGAGATATGATAAAAAATTAAAATAAAATAAAAGATATGAAAATGGCATTTGAAAAAAAAGAAAATAAAATCTTAATGCTTTACAATTTATTAATATCATGTTGATTGAAATTTTAATGATATTATAAAGGATGCACATTCAAAAATTTTAATTAATTAAATATTCTAGTTAATAGTTAATATTGTATTTACAAGATTAATGTTATTTTAATAATATTAATATAACATTAATAATATTGATAATAAATATCATTAATATTAATATTATTAATGTTTTGATGTTATTAATATCATTTTAATATTATTAATGTTGTTATTAATAGTAATATTAAAAAAAAAATTGTTAATTAAAAGTCTTTATAAGTTTTTATTTAGAAGATATTAATTTAAGAAGAGGGATAGGAGAGTTAAGGAGTTAAGGATGGGAGAGGAGAAGGACGAGGATTAGTTATTATCAGAGTGACACTGAGTTAGTAGGAGAATCCAACTTCTGCTAGCTTTTTCCTTGCAAACATGGAACTAATCTCGAGGGTGAACCATTATTATAAAAGGAAGATTTGTGAAGCTCTAGATATCATAAAACATCCCAACAATATCAACAGAGATGGAGGGATAGAAGTTAGCAGAAGTTGGATTCCCCTACTAACTTAGTGTCGCTCTCCTAATAACTAATCCTCATATTTCTTCTCTCCCCACCTTAACTCCTTAACTCTCCTCTTCCTCTTCTTAAATCAATATCTTCTAAATAGCAACTTATAAAGAATTTTAATTAACAAATTAATTTGTTTTTAATATAACTATTAATAATAACATTAATAACATTAATATGATATTAATGGTATTAATAACATCAAAAAATTAATAATATTAACATAGATGATAGCTAATATCTATATTATTAACATTATATTAATATTATTAATATGACATTAATCTTATTAATACAATATTAACTATTAACTAGAATATTTAATTAGTTAAAAATAATGCGCATCCTTTATAATATCATTAAAATTTCAGTCAACATGATATTAATAAATTGTAAAGCATTAACTTAGATTTTACTTTCTTCTTTTTCGAATTTATTTTTCATATCTTTTATTTTATTTTAATTTTTTATCATATCTCATTCCACTTTATGTCGGTCATCTAGCTTGTTTCATGTTGGCCATTTCTCCCTTTATTCACTCGCGCTCATATTTATACATCTCATTTTGTTGTATCTTCTTCTCAAGCTTTAATCCTGATGATGGGTCTTGATGTAGACTCGAAACGACAATAACAAAATGACTAATGTGGGTAAACTTTCGATTCTAAAAATCTAAATAGTGTAAGACTTGTAGTGGAATTTCTTGGTCTGATCTTCCATGATCCTATCCTTCTCTATGGTTATAGTATACTTAGATCAATATATATGTTGTGTTTACATTAAGGAGTAAATTTATCCAATGGGGTTTAGTATTATATGTGGATTGGAAAATCCACCCTCCTTTAGTAATTTGGGGATTTGGGAGGTCCTAGAATGAGTCCAAGTGGCATTAAATCATCTCCTCGTGCTATATAAGGGTTTTCAACAAGGTGGTTTGATCCAAATACAACAATACCTTGTATGTGTTGAAAGGTATTTCTCTCCATGCGGTAGTTGGTGGGTCATTGATGAATCCCTTGAGGAATTCTAGACCAAAGAAAATATGAATCTATAACCTCTTAATGAAAAAAAATGTTCTATCAATGGTGTTTGTTATATGGGTGTAGCAGATGTAAAATAAATACAAGGTACAAAAATAAGTCAACATGTCTAGCTCAAATATATTGTGACCAACTTATTTGAGATTAGTTTTTGGTCCGTAAAAAAAAAAATGTTTAAACTTTAAATGAAGCTTGTTTAACTTCTCTTTAATGTGATCCTAAACTTCATAATTTTTCACAATTTTATTTTTTATTTTTTAGAGAATAATTCTTTTTGTGTTAGCTCCTATACATAGAGCTAGTCTACTCTATGATACCTTGCACATGGTGCTAAATATTTTGAATATGTTTTAGAAACCTAAGTATCTTGTTAGATTATTTTTGCATTGATGCAAATATTTTTTATTTTAGGATCATATGGTTATAGGCACAAGTTGAGTTACATTGATTAGTGTTGCTAGATGAAATCCTAAGGAAACCTCAAATGGGTTTTGGTAAGAAGGGTTGTGTTGGATTTTGTTGTTGCTATGTTGAATCTATGAAAATATATCATTGTATGTGAATTGATTTCGATGATTTCATGCATTAATGTTTCATCATCATTTGATTGAATAATTTTGTATGTTAGTGTGTGTGAGGATGGGATGCAGTGGGCATGTTCAATTTGGTGTCCATCATGCTCCAAAATGACTTCTAGAAGGTGCTCAAGATCTTGAATTTGTATTAGATATTATTGTGCATAAGTTTTGAATATGAACCCATATATGGACAAAGAAAAAAATCAATATTTTTGGTGTTCTGTTTTTCTTGGGACATGGCACCAAAATAAACCCCTTGGAATTGATTCACTACATTTCCATTTTCGTGATGAAATTTCTAGAAAAATCCATTGAAAAAAATTCCCAAGGCTTGTTTGGACTTAATGAATAGTATATAACTATTTTTTCCTATTAATATGTATGGTAATGTCATAATAAATGCATGGATGGATATGTTTCTTGACATTTGTCTTAAGATAAGTCAAAACGGATACTTCTCTAGAACCATGAGTTTTTTCAACACCAAAGTGACTAGATGACTTGACGTATTGTACGTCACAAATTAATTTTTGATGTGGTTCGCCTTAAGGAATATAGTGTTGGTTATGATGGCGTATCAAGTAATTACATAGGAAGTTATATGTGACTTAATAATTGGCTTATAGTTGGTGCCTTATTAGAGAAAATTTAAAATCATGTGTGTTAACACTAGAAAATCGTACAGCAGAAGATGACATCAATTAATGTCAAGCCCAAGGATTTACAGGACAAGAATACATTATGGAATCAAGAAGTATTTAAAATCTCTAAGGTTTTGAGAAAATCAGATTTGAACTAGTCATAAATGCTCAAATGCGTGCTTTATCCTTCGAGAAGAGCGCCTTCTACTGCCTTTTTTCCCAATAAGCGCGCATTCCTGGAAATGGAAAAAATTCACTTTTCGGGACCACACCAAGCAAAGGACAGTTACTCCTTATGTGAAAGCCGCCTAAGGACAGCCACCAGCGCCTCCTTAGACATTATGTGAGCACAAAAAAGAATATTTGAGCACACAATGGAATCACACCTCTCCCTTGGGTCACCATCCATCATGTACCAAGGGAGGGAAGGAGGACTTGAAGCTCACCTATATAAACCCACCAAGAGATGAAGAAATGGTGATCACAGTGTTATGCTGGCCAAAGTTGCCCAAGCAACACCAGCATTGTGTGTGACCTGGAGTTGGAGCTAAAGAAGACTCGATAGTTGGCCACCCAACATCTTAGTCCACCACAGTAGAGAGAGAGAGTGAGACTGCATCAAAGGTAGAGCTTGGAAGGCAACATCCTTGCATCGGGACCTAGAGCCATTTCCTAGGGGCCCTTTGGCAAGTGGGTAAAATTTCTTCTCCATTTCGAACGTTTAATAAGATGAGGCCATCGAGCCATCATTTGCATTATTATCGTTTGGAACTCTCTATATAGCTTCTGCATATTTTTGTTTTTAGTTTTATTTTAACCAGAGCATACTTCAGCATACTATTTCCATTAAGTTTTATGCTTTTGAGCTCCCCCACTTTCTGTCTGTTACCAATATTTTAGAGAGTAGACCACATTTTCTAAGCTGGTGCGATTTCGTACACCCGTGTGACTAATCCACAACAAGAGGATTGGCGACTCCACTGAAGTGTTCCAAGTTTATGTGGTTGTGCCATATTTTGCAGGAGACCCTTTGTCTATGCTGGAGTGGAGCTGACAGTCCTCTGACCCATCTTGCAGTCCCTAGACTCACTAAAGTGACAGACTGAAGAAGGCAGCTCCTAATATTTTACTTGCAGTATTTCTGTGCACATTTTTTCCACACAGAGGCGCATTGCGCACGTTCAGGACTGATTTGCGCGCAGAAAGGCGCACCTGTCAAGGGCTTTTGCGCGCAAATTGTAGAGAGATTTTTTCTCCCTATTTTTTGCATTTTTTCTACTTGTAAGTGTGTTGGGTAGCCCCTAATTTATCTGCCAAAACCTGTGTTGATACCCCACAGCTTCTGAGAACTCACTTTTTGCTGCTTTTTGTAGGCATTTAGTTAGTTTTTCGTTGAAGTTGGTTTTTGCAAAAAGTGTTCACATAGTTTAAGTAGGGGGCAAATTAACCATTTCTTTCCGAATAATTTATGTTTTTTACACATTATGGTATGCACACTTAGTTAAAATAGTCCAAGTAAGTGGCTCAAGACCACACATGCATAAGCTAGTGTAGAAATTGTTTAGTTTAAATTCATTTTTTTCATTTAGGAAATTGTGGGACTACGATTGAATCGCCAATTAGAGAAAGTAATCTTTGTTGTCTTTGCACCATTTGGTGACCCTAGACAAGCATATGAACGCTCTACATTTTTGATTCACCATCTCCCTTTAGTCACTCTCATAGACTAATTAGGAAGATTTGGAAGCAGCCCAGTATTCACAAATGCTTTCCATTTGAGCAAGGAACAACGTCACATAATTTAACTAGGGGACTTTTTTAAAGGATCACTGATATCCATATGTTCAAATTATGAGATTGTTCACCATACGCTCACACACATTCACCCACTAAGAAAAGAAAGCCACCTAAAAATAACTTAAACCAACTCACTAAATTCTCCCCACAAGGGCCATAAGAGAATTTATAGATGAAGTTAGGATCAAGGGGGTAGGCATCCAATAAGCCACCTTGATCACACTTCACATTGAAACATAGAATTTGTGTATTCATGGAGCTTTAAAATCCACCTATCAGCCCACGGAAAAGAAACCCGAGCACGACAAAGACCCGATTCAGAGGGGGTTAGGCTTAGGTGCAGTGCGTGCAGTATTAGTTGGGGCTACCTGACCCGACTGATACTCGGTACTGTTAGCTGACTACCAAGAAGCCCAAGACTTGAAAGCTCACATGGGATAGTGGTTCTTAGAGGCCAAAACTAGGGCATCCTTTACCCTATAGGTGACGGTGCAAGCAAGCGCCAGACCCTCGACCCTTACCTTGGTTGATTATCTTCGACTGACTAGGGGTGTCACCAGCTCTTATGAGATGTTGTGCCAGCACTCGCAAGAAATCCTCTCAAGGCCCAGTTAATTTTTAGTGTGTGAGGACGTAATAGGTCTTCTAGGATTTTGAGTATCACGCGCAAACAAACAAAACCATTTTTTTCTTGATTGATCACATAGATTAAGTTAAAGGGAAAATTCATTTCATTTTCACTTTGTTTTATGTATGTGGCCATAAATTTGTTGTGATCACAGGCTCAATCCTCTCAAAATTTTTCCAAAACCTAACCTGGTCGACACTCAAATGGTTCCAACGAAACCTTGTCGGTCCAGGCGTCTTTTGGACCTACCCCCATTACCGGGAGGGGTTCCAGGTCTTTCGCCGTTTAGGCGTCAAAGATGGAACATTGCCATAGTTTTTGGTTCCTCCTTTCTTGGAGAAACCTTAGTTGGGAGCCCTAATTGGTCTCCCAACACCACACCGTACACCACTCCCCACTCGTCCCCTGGGGGGAAAAGGAGCACATCCCATACGGGAAGCCAGCTGAATTCACAACAGCATACGTCACAAACTAATCCTCGTTATAACCAGAACTTTGCGTCTTCACACGTTGCCATGGTGTCAACCTCCCAGTCACCCTTCTTAGCGGCATTGAATCTACCAGATTTGACCAAGCTCACCAATTACCCCATCGCACATGACCCCAATTGGCCTCCCATGCCCACGAAGCTCCCTTCAGACATACCAAAGTTTGAAGGCAAGTAAGCGGAAGACCCAAGTAATCATATAATGAACTTTCACATGTGGTGCTCATCGAATAGCATCATCGAAGATACTATTCCGTTGAGGCTATTTCAACACACTCTTACGGGAGTGGCCGTGAAATGGTACGTGGAGCAACCTCCTACTTCACATGGAACCTTTAGCGCCCTCGCTACCACGTTCCTCACATACTTTCAGTTGCCCATTCACCACGATTTGGGAATGGAATTACTGACTCACTTCAGACAATCCCCCTCCATCCATATTTCAGAGCATCTCCATGAATGGAGGCGGCATCGCAGTTTATGCAAAGCTAAACTCGACGATCGAGTCCTTTTAGATTTATTCTTGAAAACTATGATGGTGGAGATTTCAAAGGATGTGGTGCAACGCAACCCCACATCTGAAGAGGACACAATCAGTAAATCCCAGCAGCTTGAACTGATCTATACGCAGTCAAGATACATCTACAACATCCTGCCTAACGCCCTGCACCTGCAATCTTACCAAGAATTTCCAGGCGCGTCTAACTCTGCAGACGGACTTATTGGGTCAATGACCCAAGGGTACCTAGGAAGCAGCAGTCAAAATCCCGGTTACACACATGGGTCTACCCAAAACATGTCTCAACCCGGATTCCAAAGTCATCATATGTAGCAGCAAAATTTGACAAATATGGCACAAGCGTATCACCAAGGAGGACCTTATCCTCTAGCTGAGGGGACCCAGTATGTAGGAAGAAAGACTAACGGAAGAGCTCCCCCCCCAACGGCCAGGTGT
Organism: Pinus albicaulis; assembly: GCA_034641835.2. NCBI lineage: Eukaryota > Viridiplantae > Streptophyta > Pinopsida > Pinales > Pinaceae > Pinus > Pinus albicaulis. Next base: position 812,502,510 of record CM076578.1, on the reverse strand, counting down.
AAACATGGGATATCATTATGCTCAGTCCCAAGCACACAACCCACCTATGCAAAACAATGCACAGGTGAACTTTGGCCAGCCGCCCCAAAATCAACCACACCAGTATGATCAGGAGAACTACCATCCTAACGTGGTTAAGAAAAAGGAAAAAAACAAGCCCAAAGGGAACCCTGGATAAGGGGGCAGCAACCAACAGTGCCCACTGCGATCCCAGGCTGGAGGTAACTCCAACCAGAATCAGAACCAGGAGCCAAGCACTGCCCAAAGGCAAGGAAAAATGCCACCTCTATGAACAAACCATTCTTGTTCAATATGTGGTGAGTACGGGCACAATACTCACCACTGTTCCGAACTCCCTGAGCTTAACCAAGGACAAGGAGGATCTTCCCAGCCAACTGCGGTGATGTAAGAAGCCTTCCCCCATCAAGGAACGGTTAGCACTCAGCAGCAAAACCCAGACGATTATGGGAAAAACAACCATGAAATTTACATGGTTGGGGAAGAAATGTTTTTCCAAACTCGGAATCGCAGCTACAACACCCCACCAGACACCAGTATGTCAGGGGCTAGTACGAGAACGCCGACTACACCTTTAACCATTCCAAAGATTCCTTTAGAACCATTGCTAAAAATGGTAAAAGGGCCTAATAGGCGACATGTAACTACTCCAAAGTGGCCCACAATTATAGCATCGTAGATGATTTAGCTCAATCGCCTGTTCCTATGTCCGCACTGGAAGTGTTGCAGTCATGCCCAAAGCAACGGAAAGCCTTTTCGCATTAGGCACTGTCGACCCTGCCGACACGCGCATGATGGCTTTTGACTTAGACAAAGCCACCCCTAGGCTTCCCTCCATGTTCACCTTCCAGATACTAGTATCGGTACAGAATATCACTATTCAACGATGTGTCATTGATGAGGGTGCATCCACATGCATCATGTCAAAGAATGTATGGCAGAAGTTAGGAGCCCCCGAACTCAAACCTTCCATCATCACACCCAGAGCATACGACGGCCGTCCCTCGACCCCCGTTGGTCGCTTCCAAAATGTATCGGTCTGCTTAGCCGGCAAGACGGTCCACATAGACATCGAAGTCTTGGACGCTCACTTGGATTACAATATACTCCTTGGGCGGAGTTACATGTATGCCATGTCTGCCATAGCATCCTCTGTCTTCCGCATCATGATGTCCCCCCACGAGGATCAAATCATTACGGTAGACCAGCTGACGCACAGTGAAAAGCGTCCCTTGACCAACACGGATATAATTATACCCTATGTAGATACAACCGCAGATGGTCTTTCACGGTATCAAGAATATGGCTCTAGCCAATTCAAACCGTTGTCCGTCCTAGGGTCATTCCTAGGAGATCTTCCCATTATCCTTGAGGTATCGCCCGATGCCATAGGGGCCCCGATATGCATGATGTCCACATCAAGCATCGAGGTTAGTCACGACACGGACTCAAGAAGTAATGACACTGAGGCATCGGCCACGACAGCCTCCCTAGTCTACGCCACCTCCCAAACCCCTTTCCTCTACCCACCTCCTGGCTTCGTCTCCCAGCAGGTTTTGGCAACACTGGTGCTACCCAACATATCGTTGTCATTCCCAGTTTGGTACCTCATTCCCCCTTCAGGAACAAAAACTACCAACATTACTGCGTTTGGGTTAAAGCCCCCAGTCCCGAGGAGCCCTAGCCTACCCAAGCAACGGTCGAAACCACCCCTGCAAGGGAAATTCCCATTGCGAAACCGATGATCACGACTAAGAAAATATCTAAGAGAGGAAAGAAAGCGGTGACCCCCACCATGCAAAGGGAGTCATCACCCTGTGCTATATGTAATGTCACAGGACACCCTACCCACATATGTCTGGATTTGGACGAATTAAAACCACTCCTCGGATGAAAATCAGGCACCTCGACACGACGTTCCCATACAAAGGAACTTGCCACCAAAAGTACAGGAAAACCACTGCGTACCATTCACGCATGCGCTATTTGTGACACCTATGGGCTCTATACCCACCATTGTCCAGAAATACCACGATATAGGGATGCCTTACACGCGATCGAGCGATCCTATCAAGAGGATCCCTCCATACAGTCTATCAATGACGAACCTCGTACCATCCTGTGCTTACAGGAGGAACGAAAGTCACCAGAAAGGAAGCCATTTGTCCCTCCTCCCCCCAAGCCACCATACACCAACTAGGGACAGGGGAACCTAGTTGCCTCATCCTCTTGAGTTATCAAACCCGTTGATTAATGCATACGGTTTAATCAAGTCTTTGACCCAAGGTCACCTAGGCAACAGTAATATGTATTCGGGGAGTTACCGGGCGCTTTGTCTACTGCAGACGGTTTGATATGGGTCTTTGACCCAAGGTCACCTAGGTAGCAGTAATCTGTATTCGGGGAGTGACCATGCAGGTAGATTCTACATATGGCTTGATCGGGTCTTTGACCCAAGATCTCCTAAGCAGCAGTAACACCCATGATACTCAGAGAGTTACCAAGTAGCTAGATTTTGCAGACGGCTTGATCGAGTCTTTGATCCAAGATCCCTTAGGTAGCACTAACACCCATGGTAGTCAGGGAGTTACTAGGTAGGTAGATTCTACAGACAGCTTGATCGAATCTTTGACCCAGGAACACCTAGGCAGCAGTAGTACCATGCGCATCGATTCTGCAGATGACTTGATCGGGTTTTTGGCCCAAGGACACCTAGGCAACAGTAATCAATACCCTGGATACTCATACGATTCTACTTAGAACATATCACAAACTAGCTATCACGAAAATCACCTCGACACTCATATACCAACCAGGGACAAGGGAACCAATATCCCCCATTCCCCACATAGAATGGACCAATGGCACAACGTAATGCGCCATTCAATCTAGTGCAACCCTTCCTATGCTCATCAACAACCATACAACCAGGAGAATTATGACAATCCTCCAAATGCTGCAAAAAGAAGCCGAGGAACAAACAAAAGGGAGATGCTGGACAGGGGGCGGTAATTGACAACGCCCCCCCTGATCTCAGTCTGGGGGCAACCCCAACTAAAATCAAAACTAGGACCCAAGTAACAACTCCCAAGAAAAAATTTGAGCTTAGAGTATCTGATCACTAGTCCAAAAGCAGCACAATGATCAACACTCCATAACAAAAAGGGGTGATGCCACACATTCGCACTCCTAAAAAATATTTTTCAGCGCCGGAAGGTATGCACCCTCCCATATTCCTTTCTAAAGTTCATGTTTTTCAATAATATTGGAAGAAAAGAAGATGCTTTCACTTGAGGTAGTTGTTTTTGCAGGAAGAACCAGCAGCCTGTTTACAACACCATCCGCTGAAAATCTCGGAGCAGGTATCATTCTACCCTCAACATGATAAAGTCCAAGAAAAATCTGCATATCCTGACATCATTTCTCCATTAGAAATAAACCATAGGGTCCTCATACCCGACCACGTTTATCATCACCCCACCATGCATATGATAAACATCTGCGTTGGTCGGTAGAGCCTCCCCTCCATGGCGATTGTCATCCAAAGTAGACCATACATCACCCCAAAAGTGACACCATGGCCATACCATATTAGTCTGGGAAGCACCTCATGCCCAGCCATTTATCATGCATAAGGTCAAGTTTACCATTCAAACTCAACCCCCCTTCCCGGACGATTAGGTTGTACAAGAAGATTGAAAGCACACCTTTGCGCACCGCATTTGGCCCGCCATACCTCCATCAGCATAATCCCATCTGCGACATCCTCCGCTTCATCAACCCCACACATGAGACCAACCAATGGGACCCCTACCCCCAGCAAAACACCATCCTCACACCTTCAGTGAGCGACCCTCTTTCGTGTTTTTGGGTACCCGTCTCTGTGTTTTGTACAAACCAAAACCCATTATTTTATTCTTTTGGTAAGTGTACAAAGACCGCAAACGATGCCCTTCGCCACTTCGCCCTCATATTTAACCTTTTATCCCATGGGAGCAGTCCCTCATTCCCCTTGGTCTAAGTATTTCACTCACGTCATGCATGCACCATCCCAACATTCATAGCCAGTTCTACCTGCCCTGGAGGTCCTACCAACTCCAGGGATTTTTCTTTCAGAAATAACTATGACTGTCGCCAAGCTTCTCAAGTATCCTTTGACCTCGGGCCATTAAACCCCCATCATCTGTTTTTAGTCACCTCTCACCAACATGCCTATGTTAAACCCATCATATCTCAGTCCCCGACCCCTCAGGTCGGTGACCCATGGTTCGGTTAAGGCTTCCTTTTTGTCGACCTCAACACCTCTTTTCCAAAAAGGAAGCAATACCTTGGATAACCCCTCCCCATGCAAAGGGGTATCCTCGGGTGGCACTGTGAGAGACATCATTGTCCACAGATGTCATCGATCCTCCTGACATTCGACCATAGTAAAATATTTCATGTCACGATGGTATCGTACCATAAAACCATTGCACTTTGATCAGATCTGTCAAAGACCCATGCCTCCATAAGCATCGCTGACAACAATGCTTACACGGGAAGGTCCCAGCCAGTACATATGAGTACATTGCGAAAATATATGCCATACCAAGATTACACATATGGGTACCACATTCCACCTATCTTCAAAGAAAAAATTCCCTTGAGGGCATCAACAGTCATCGTCAACAACCACCAACATCACTACCACAATAGTGGCATAGACAGCACATGTATCTATCAATTTTGTTTAACTAGCCATAGCATCACAAGCATGAGACATGTCCGCCTCGTTGAATTTTTATAAATATGTTGTATATTTTTTCTGCTTGTAGGGGGTCCCTTAGGTCATGGTTATCTCGAAAACGGTGCAAGATGTTGTCAATTCCAAAATACACACAGACCTCTCTCTCTCTCTGTGTGCGTACGATACAAAAAAGAAACTATAATGTATTTTGGCTATACAGTTCTTCCTAGACCTCACACATTAGGGGGCAACTGTTAACACTGGAAAATCGTATAGCAGAAGACAACATCAATTAATGTTGAGCCCAAGGATTTACAGGACAAGAATACATTATGGAATCAAGAAGTATTTAAAATCTGTAAGGTTTTGAGAAAATCAGATTTGAACTAGTCATATATGCTCAAATGCGCGCTTTATTCTTTGAGAAGAGCACCTTCTGCGCGCCTTTTTGCCCGATAAGTGTGCATTCTTGGAAATGGAAAAAAGTCGCATTCTAGGACCACACCAAACAAAGAACTGTTACTCCTTATGTGAAATTCGCCTAAGGACAACCACCTGTGCCTCCTTAGACATTATGTGAGCACACAATGGAATCACACCTCTCCCTTGGGTCACCATCCATCATGTACCAAGGGAGGGAAGGAGGATTTGAAGCTCACCTATATAAACCTACCAAGATATGAATAAATGGTGATCACAGTGTTATGTTGGCGAAAGTTGCCCAAGCAACACTAGAATTGTGTGTGACCCGGACCTGGAGCTAAAGAGGACTCGATAGTTGGCCACCCAACATTTTAGTCCACCACAGCAGAGAGAGAGAGTGATACTGCATCAAAGGCAGAGCTTGGAAGGAAACATCCTTGCATCGGGACCTAGAGCCATTGCCTAGGGGCCCTTTGGCAAGTGGGTAAAATTTCTTCTCCATTTAGAACGTTTAATAAGAAAAGGCCATCGAGCCATCGTTTGCATTATTATCGTTTGGAACTCTCTATATAGCTTCTGTATATTTGTGTTTTTAGTTTTAGTTTAACCAGAGCATACTTCAACATACTATTTCCATTAAGTTTTATGCTTTTGAGCTCCCCCACTTTCTTCCTGTTACCAATAGTTTAGAGAGTAGACCACACTCTCTAAGATGGTGCGATTTCGTACACCCGTGCGACTAATCCACAACAACAATGTGTGCAAACTTGTGATCAAGTACTTATATCATGACCACACAGCAATTTTTTTTTGATAATTTCTACACAATTTGTTGACTTATGTTCTTTGTGATAATATTATTTTTTTCACAATTATGCTTGATAATGTAGTCACTCTTTTAGGAATTTCATCCACGTAATTTTACTTGGGTTGTAGTTTACTATAAGATTTCATAAACTAAAACGGGTTTATGATTAGAATAAGACATTTCCTCTTTTCCTATAACATTGTGTTTCCACTATTGTTTTGATTAAACTATGACATACAACTCATGAGCATAAGAGTAATTTAGTCAGGCACACTAAACATATCATAATGATATGCTACTAGATTGGAAAGTTGTATGAGAATTTATCCCATAGTATATGTTTAGTGTCAACTATGATTTCATAAAATCATTATATATCTATTGACATTGATAAAAATAATGTTGAAATGCTTATTTTCACTTGAAAATGAATCTATTGCTTTGGATGACTTGTTTTATAGGTCATGTGATGTGGGATAATTCCAACACGATTTTTTTGAAGAATTTTTCCTAGCCTACTAAGTTATCAAGCTTTATGATGCTCAATGTGGTAGGCTAATTTATAATAACCAATATCTTATTTTGGATTAACATAAGCACTTGTCACATCCACCTCATAACCAAGATGCTTCACTTGACTCATTGTTTGAAAAAACATTGTACATTGTGTGTTGGTGTGAAGCCTATACTAATTTCTTGATATTATTTAATTTCTTAGTCTAGGGTTTTTAGAAGAGAAACACCATATTGACATAAACCACGAAAATTGATCTGTCAATTGTTAGTGATTTTAAAACATTAGTCTCATGAATCTTGTTAGCATATTAATGAGTTTGTGTGGCATCAAAAATTAGTTGCAAAACTCTCCTCTTGTTTTGAACGTCCATTTCAAGATACTTGAAGGATATGTTACAACAAACTATTGCATCCTAGTGCAAAGCCTCACTAGGTGACTAAAATACTGAGTAACATGGGAAAGTCACAATTTTCACCTTAGTGACTACGACCCTCATTTTGGTGATGGACACAACCCAACACAAGGGACGCTTCCCTAGTATATCTTAGGGATAAATTAACCCAACTAAACTAATATAGAATCCCTCTAAGGATTCTATGATCATTACCACCAATAAATAATATTAGATAATTAGGGTTTAAGGTGGAATTAGAGATACTTTCTAGATTCAAGTTCAAAGGGTTCTATAGATTTTTTATAGGCTTGGTTCAACCAATACAAGCTCAATGAAGGTCCCCAAACACACATAATTGTTGACCATGGTTGATGTTGGTTGACCATGCTCACCCATTTTTTATCATGGTTGACCATGATTGGTCATTCTAATCATAGAGATATTGATTGACTATTATGATTCTTCATGGTTGACCATGGTTGATCATGGTTGGTCATTCTAATCATAGATATATTGATTGAATATTATGATTCTTCATGGTTGACCATGGTTGATCATGGTTCATCGTGGTTGATCATTGTTGGTTTGGTTAGACCATAGTATGGTTGATCATGGTTAATCATGGTTTAGCATGGTTGGCCATTAGGATTTGGTAGATCACGGAATGTTTTAAGTTGACTATGGTTGACCAAAGATCCCAATGTTTGATCATGGTTAATTATAGTTGATCTTGGTTGACCATGAATAATCATGGTTGACCATATTAAACCATAGAGACCTTGATCACGGTTAACCATGGTTGAGAATGGTTGATGGTAGCATATTCTCATTGACAATGGGTGACCATAGTTGACAATGGTTGACCATGGTTGGAAATGGTTTACCATATTAAACCATGGTTGACCATGGTTGATCATGGTTGATCATGGTTGACCATGGTTGATAAGGACAAACCATGGTTGACCATGGTTATCATGGTTGACCATAGAGGCCTTGATTGAAGATTATGGTAGACCATATTAAACCATAGAGTCTTTTTTTTACCATTTTTTACCATTATAACCATTGATATCTTGATTAACCATCTTGGTTGATCATGGTTGACCAGGGTTGCTCGTGGTAAACCATGGTTCATCATGGTTGACCTTGATTGGTAATGTTAGAACATTTTAACTATGTTTATTTTGGTTGACCATGGTTGATCTTAGTTCACTATGTTCAACCATGGTTGATCATGGTTGATCATGGTTGACCATGTTCAAACATTCTAAGCATAGAGATCTTAATTGACCATTATGGTCAATCATGGTTAATCATGACAATGGTTGATCACGGTTGACCCTGGTTAATCATTGCTGACTGTGGTAAACCATGGTATGGTTGATGATGGTTTACCATGGTTGATGATGGTTGACCATGGATGATCGTGGTAAACTATGGTAGAACATGGTTGATCATGGTTGATCCTAGTTGGCATTAGTTGACCATGTTTGACCATTCTAACCATGTTGACCTTGGTTGATTATGGTGACCTTGGCTAACCATGATTGACCATGGTTGATCTCTGTTGACCATTTTTGACCATGCTAACCTGATGAAAAGAGATCTTGGGGTATTGCCAAAATCTCCTTTCATGTATAAATTTCGATCTTGGACCTGTGGGTTATGGCCACTAAGTCCCGTCGGAAGCGTTTTAAAACTTTAAACCTTTTCATTTTTTACAACCGTGGGTCTACATTAAAATCAAGCCATCCATATATAAAAAAAAATACATGGGAAACTATATAAAATTCCAACGCTCCGATCTGACCGATCCTTCACTACAATCAATTCACAAATCGGAAGTCAGCAAAGGCGCTTTCAGTTTTCAGTGTTCATCGCAATTCCGATGCGATGTAAGTCTTCCATGCTCCGATCCGATTCAATCGGAATCGATTCAGTCCAAACAAACAAATATATAACAATTCACATCCGATCCTTTATCAACGTAATGCGACTGGAATGGTTCTCCATTCCGATCGATTCCAATCTGCTTCAAACTTGATCTTCCTTTGCGCTGCACGTTGTCTTCAACAAACAATCATATATCACAGATACACGATAATTAGATCGCCATCGATCCTGAAGTGATCGATGTCGATCAACAAGTTCACAACACAGGATTTCAATCGTAATTTTAAACTGCAAAAACCCATAACACGACATACAGAAAATTGATAATATATATATTTTTGATTATATACAAAACACAATATAACTAAGGCATAGCAGCCTTAGTCACTTAAATCCACACCGATTACATTGTATTCTCTGTCGAACCCCCCCTATCTCACACATACAAACATGCTTATAAAGCATTTACAAAGACGTGAATCTGTTACGATCCACAAAAATCTCTCTCGAAATCACTTAACAAACTCCATTAATAATATGAATTTTAATGAAAATATGGTTTTTGTGGCCACGTCAACTTCGCTCCTCTTTGGATTCTTCTTTGATTAAGGAGGGGTTAGATGCTCCTACATCATAACCATAGAGATATTGATTAACTATTACAATTCATCATGGTTAACCACGGTTGACCATTGTTAACCTTGTTTTACCATGTTCAACTGTTCTAACCATGTTGATATTTGTTGCCCATGGTTTCTCATGGTTTATATCTTAGTTGACATTGGTAGACCAAGGTTATCCTTGGTTGATCATGGTTGGCCATGGTTTTTCATGGTTGACCATAAATACTATGATTGGCCATTATGGTTGACCATATTCAACCCTAGAGACCTTGGTTGACCATGTTCTTATGTTATTGGTATTATTATTAATATTATGAATTAATAGCAAAAAGGTTTTGTTTTTAATATCATTTACATTAATGTTATTATTAATGACATTAACATTAATAATGATAATATATAAATATTATTTTTAATGATATTAACGTTAATAATAATAGTAATATTAGAATTGCTAATAAAATTAATATTGATGTTAATAATAACATTATTATATTATATGTAATGGCCGGGTGTTAAAATATACCAATCAATTACATCAAATTGTGCTACTAATAATTGACACAAAACATTCAACTGATTTAGCATAGAATTTTTTAAAACCACGAGTAGCAAATACTTACTTGTAGACCAAAGATGTGTCTTACTATAAGATTGTGGAGTTGTGGAACTACTTGAATCCCGCTAATTGCAACAATTTTTTGTGTATGCATCTCCATCCAACCGCAGAATCAGCTACACAAAATCTCTTTACAACTCACCACCCTCGAGCCCTCAATCAACTACTACTGCCAAGGAATCCTTTGTCTCACAACATTCTCCTTCAAAAAGAATGAATGCATTTCATCTCCATTTTCATTCATTAAATGGAAGAGGATTGGAAAGGGATCTATATGCACACAATCCATGTTTCAACATGTTAACTTTTATTTCTTTGTCTTAATTTTTACTTAACTCAACGTTTTTCTTAATTTAAATTTTTCTTATTTGATATCATTTGACTTTGTGTTAACTTTACTTATTATTACTATTTTTATAGTTTGTTTTTTATATATTTATTTGGATCTTCAATTTATTATTTATCATTTTATTTATTTACTATTATTATGTTTTTTAATTGTTTATTGTTTTACTTATTTGTATATTAATAATATTTCCTTTATTATTATTATTTTATTGTTATTGTTATTGTTTATTTATTTGTTAATACGAGGCATTACATACTCCCCTCTTTAAGGGACTTTGTCCTGAATTTAAGTTTAATCATTTCCTTATTTATTATTTTATTTATTTATTTATTAACCCACGTTTTCCTAGCACCCTCTAATGAACTAGTATACTAGTAAGCATCGAAAGTTACATAATGACACACGAGAAATCCCAAGGAACCCCAAGTCCTTTTTCCCAACTTTCAAAGCTAGGCATAAAGCCCCATCATTTTATACCATAGCCTCAAGGCTCACACCTCATCTTCCCCAAGGCAAGCATCTGGTCCCAGTATTCAATGACTCTGGGAATCTCACAAGGCTGGCCCAAATCCCTCTACAACTCACTAAGGTGCACAACCTCAATCATCAAAGTCCTACACACACTTCTGGACTTTGACATCCTAATCTAATATCAAATACTAGGTCTCCTCCAGATGGTATCATAGCCAATCAAGAGCTATCTATCAAGAGTTATACAAGGCAAAAGAACTATTGGAATATGTAGTCTTGATTGAGTCTATCCCTAGCCCATATTGTGTTACATATTATCTCTCACAGGTATGGGCTCCCATGAGATTATTAAATAAACTGGCCCTCCTGGCCAATTTTTAGATTTCTTGTCAATCACCATATCTTAGCATGCATCCAATGCATTAGTTATAATCATAACATCATACAAAATATGTCACATCATGTATACCATATCCATCATGAGTGTACAACATCATTATCACCACATTATGAATAGTAGAAATTGCATGCTCATGCATGTCATAAAATTTGCATGCAATAACCACATGTTTAAAATATTGAAATACCATCTTAAAATAATTATTTATATACTAATATTATTTCCCTCATTATTATTATTATTATTATTATTATTATTATTACTAATACGGGGCATTACATTATATTACATTTTTCATATTAGGTAAAGTTATTAATATAGTATTAATTAATGTTGTAATTTAAAATTAATATCAAAACAATGATTTCATATTAGTATTTAATAAGAGTACAATGAATCAAAAAAATTAATATTAGAAGAAAATGACCATGGTTAACCATGGTTGATCATGGTTGACCATGTTAGACCATTCTAACCATAGAGATCTTGATTAACAATTATGGTTGATCATTGTTGACCATGGTATACCATGGTATGCTTGATTGTGGTTGACCATTGTTGACTGTGGTTGACCGTGATAGACCCTGGTTGACCATGGTTGATAATGGTTGACCATGGTAGACTATGGTATGCTTGATCACGGTTGACTATGGTTGACCATGGTTGATAATGGTTGACTATGGTTAACTTTAGTTGACCATGTTCGACCATTATAACCATGTTGATGTTGGTTGACCTTGGTTGATTATGGCTAACCTTGGTTGACCATGGTTGACCATGGTTTATCTTGGTTAACCATGTTCAACCATTCTAACCATAGAGATATTGATTTACCATTATGGTTGATCATGGTTGACATTAATGTTATGTTGATCTTTATTGATGTAACCAACCCCCCCCCCCCCCCACACACACACATTTACCCAATTTCACAAGCCTGCCAAGGTAAACATGAGACGGAGAGTTACTATGACATTACCCAACCTCCTAGATCCAGTTAAGGAAGTGGGGTCTACAACCGACCATCGACTGACAACTCACAACATTACACAAGGCTAAAACGACACTTAGGGCCAAAAAATCACACCAAGTGACCAAACCTTGAGTTTGGGCTCCTTTTCACACAATTTAACCACAAACCACATGCATGAAAAGGCCTCTATGCGGTTGAAGGCCTACAATCGTACACACAAGCCTACCTAGGTGCGGTTGTGACCCAAATTCTTCAGTTCTGAGCATGCAATCTGAGGATCAATGTACTTTTTCATGCCTTCCGCTAGAACACTACCCAAAATTGGATGAGACTTTCCAGAATCATGTCTAACATGGTAACAAAGCTAAAAATTTAATCTCAACTCAAAATTTGACCTAGATTGACCATAACATATTAGGAATTTCGTCAAACACATGGAAAATATGTAAGCTATAGGTCATGAATGAATATATGATCATAAAATTCTAATATTCATCCAAGAATCACTGAGAAGGCCCTATTCCCTCTCCACATAGATGCAATAACACTTATTAGTCCATATATTAATCAATCGTTCAATAGATGAGAAATTCTTGAAATGATCCATAGAAGATATACACCATATAAACAACATATAACCAAAAAATAACCAACATATAAACCATGGAAACCCAGCCATATTATCACCAATATATTGCCAACAAATATATATATGAATCATCATTGAAGAATAACTCGTATTAACATATAAAAATTCCAATCACATCAAGGAATTCCAAGTACCACTTGACCATATACTGGGTTGAACCAAATATGTATTTCATCCAATCAACCTTGTGCCATATTCCAAGCATGAATGTGGGATCTCATGGAATAAACCAAACAAACGAAACTAGGGCTTTCAGATGCCAAACCACCTCAACCCTTAACCAATGATTCTACCTCATGGTCAGAAATCACTCACACCAACTAGATCGGTCTCTACCCAAGTTGACCAGGGCTCTAGGAACTAGTAACTCAAACCCATAGCCTTCTAGGGCTCTAGAAAATTTGTCAAACTCATCTCCACGACTAGTAACTCAACCCACCACTTAGGGCTCCAGAACTTTTTTCCATCCTAGGCTCCAGAACTAGTAACTAAACCCAATTTGTTCCTGGGATTCCACAACATTTGTTCCAATCCACATCCATAAGGAATTATGAGCACCAACCTGAAAAAAATCAAGTGGGAAAACCCACAACACCATGGTTATCCAGGAAATGGCAAGGCACGGCTAAAACCACTATCAATCCAGGCAGATCTCCATGTCAATGATAGAACATAACCAAATAATAAAAATCCAAGTGGATATTGGTAGCCACCTGCCTATTCCACTTGGACCCCCACCATTATTTCTTTCAATTTTTCAGTTTCCTTAATTGTAGTACAATTTAATATTTTTGGCAGTTTTTCAGGTCCTAAAATTCTAGAGCCATTTTGAGGCCGTAAACAATGTTGTTTAGAAAAAAGGGACCAACATGGGTGTTTAATTGATGTTGGTCACTCGAAATTTTTAGTCCTAATATATATATTTTTAATGAGGTATTTTGCGTGTCAAACAAAGATCGTATGCCAAAGTTACGTCCCCGGGAATTTGATATACCAATTTACCCAAACAGGGCCCATGGTTTTGGCGCATCATCTCCTAGTGTTAGGTTTTTGAATGTTTAGGGTTTTCCATTGTTTCTAAATAATAAATAGGCCTTAGGGCCTCATTGTAACATGGTTCAGAGGCATGTAGCCACCACATCTCTTCTTAGAGATAAGCTACCATCGCTCGAGCTAGTTTATTTCCATTATGTCTGTAAGCTTATTTCAGTTATTTTATATTAATGAGCTGAAGTATATTTTATATTGCATATCTAATTTTATGTTTATTTCTATATTTATTTGTGTTCCTGCATAAATCTGTATTAGTGGTATCAGAGTGGTCTACTCTTTCTAGATATTTCTTTTCATGTCCCCAACGAGATCGAGGTATAAGGAGTTAGGGATCGATCTGGTTGAACCTTTGCAAGATCAGCCTTGCAAACCCTGACGACCTCCCATGGCAGAGGAAAAGAAATATGAGTGAGTAGGAGATAAATCTAGGAGGAAATGTAGTTCCTCAACATCTCCTTGATTGGTGCAGCATGCTGGTATGCTGCCGAGATTGAGTAGAAATTCAAATAGAAGAAGCGAGACTTTGGATCTGTGAATCAGAAGCAAGGGAAAGGTGTCCCCAAACCAAGGACAAGTCCGAGGCGGGGTGGCCTAGGACAAACCGTCGAAGCCACAAGCAAAGAAAAACACCACAAGGCTAAAGAAGGACATGAGAAATTGGTGTGAGTTCCATAAGAGCTCCACTCACAACACAAGTGAGAGTCGGGCCAAGAAGTCACCGGTGGCTGAGCTAAAGGCTTTCGAATCAGATGCATGTTCTGAATCCGAGTCAGAACCTGAAAAGGGGAATGTAAAAGGGAAGTATATTATTGATGTGGAGTCAAGTGCCACAGTTTCCACAACCAAGATCCAGAAGGAAGAACCCGAAGATCGAGAGGAGGGGGAGTGCCTCTTTCATTCCCAGATGTGGGTGAAGGGTTCCCCACTGCAATTAATTATGTACAGCGGGAGTCAAAACAACCTCATTTCAGAAAATTTCATGAATTATTTGGGTCTACCGATCATAGCACACCCACAACCATATACCACCAGGTGGCTTCACCAAGGATGGGATCTTTTTGTCAGCCAGTAGCGTCACCTTCCCTACGACATCAAGCCTTTCATGAATGAGGTATTATGTGATGTTGCTCCTCTTGAATTTTGTGATGTATTATTTGTCCAACCATACTTATGTAAGTGACATGATGTGTATGAGTCTCGGCCTCGGGCTGTTATTGTTACTTTGGGTAATAACTTGTACAGGATACTGGAGGTAGCACCGCCTACCACCATCTCTTTCATAGTTGTGAAGCAATGTAATAAGCTCATTTACCAAACAGGGAAATTTGTTTTCATTATGATCTACCCTCAAGGAAAAAATAAGATTGTGGCGATGACCTCCAGACAGGGCTCCTCTGCATGAGTACATGGACATCTTCACCTCACCTGTAGGGGTGCCTTTGCATTGTCAGGTCAAGCAGTCCATCGATCTGACCTCGGGTGTGCCGCTACCCAATGGACCAATATATTGACGCTCTATTTCGGAGAATGACGAAATCAAGAGTTAGATTCAGGAGTTTCTGCAGAAAGGTCACATCCGACCAAGTTCATTTCCCTGTGGGAGCCCAATCGTGTTGGTGCAGAAGAAGGATGGGACTTGGAGACTCTTTATTGACTATTGAGTGCTGAGCAAGATCCTTGTTCGGGATAGTTTTCTGATCCCGCGGATTTATGACCTTCTAGACCAACTCAAGGGGGAAAAATATTTCAGCAAGATTGACTTGAAGTCTGGGTATCGCCAGGTACCAATCGAACCCTTCGATGTTTGCAATATTTCCTTCAAATCCAAGGAGGGGATTTTTGAATGGCTAGTAATTTCTTTCGGGTTGAAGAATGCTCTCAAAACCTTCATGAGGCTGATGGACGGAATATTGCGACCATTCACCAACTCATTCATGGTGGTGTATTTGGATGACATCATGATCTTTAGCCAAATTTGGGAAGAGCACCTCCACCACATCCAACAGGTCCTCCAAACACCGTGGCAACATAAGTTGTCTGCCAATTTGGAGAAATATACTTTTGGCATGACCCGGGTTCAATATCTAGGATACATTATTGATGAGCGAGGGGTGCATGTGGACCTAGCCAAGATCTAGGTCATTCGCGATTGGCTAGCCCCAACCACTCTAACAGAGCTCCACAAATTTTTGGGTCTTGCCAATTTATACCCCACATTCATGTTGGGGTTCTCTCATATCACTTGGCCTTTGAGTCAAGTCATGAAGGGAGTAGAAAAAGAAAAAATATTTTGTTTTGAATCTTGACAAAATGTGTTCATAGATTTGAATCATCACCTCTGCTCTACACCAGTGCTCACATTACCAGACTTGCAGAAACCATTTGATATCGAGACAGATGTCTGTGAATGTGCTATTGGGGAAGTACTTACTCAGTAGGGCCATCAAGTGGCATATCATAGTGAGACACTTTCAGACATAGTTTGAAAGTATACAACCTATGAAAGAGATGTATTCCATTATGTAGGCATGCTGATAATGGAAGCATTACATTTTTGGGAAGGAAACAATCATCCATATAGATCACTGACCCCTGCATTCCATAAAGACACAAGGGAAGTTGCAGAGAGATTGCCATCATAAATGATTCACATACCTAAAATAGTTCCATTTGAAAATAAAGTACAGAAGGGAAACACCAATAATGTTGTAGACTGCCTCAGGTGAATGCCAATCATGGCGCTAACCATTGTAGTCGACTATTGTGAGCATGAGACTTCGGGTTGGCCACATTTCTACAAAAGTGATCCAGAATTTGGCAACACATACCAGACACTCCTGGAAGGTAAGCAAGTTCCAGGTTTTGACCTTCGTGATGCACTGTTATGCCACATGGGAAACCTATTTGTTCCTTCAAGAGAGTGTGCCAAGATGATTTGGGAAGCACACTACAATTGAGTCGCTGGACATTTCGGGGTCAAGAAAATAGTGGCAGTACTACATAAGTATTTCTATTGGCCAAACCTTCGATATGATGTCGGTAAGTACATCAGATCATACACTACCTATGCCATTTCCAAACTGGCCATCAAGAAGCAACACATATATACTATGATGCCTACCCCTAGTCGATCGTGGGAATCCATCTCCATGGATTAAATTTCGGGCCTTCCTTCTACCAAGCATGGCAACGACTACGTTTTTTTGGTTGTCGACAAATTCTCTAAGATGGCCAATATGGTGGCTTGCAAGAAGAATATCACAGTAGAATCCATTGTTAAACTCTTCTTTGAGCAAGCGTGGGTACACTTTGGGATCCTAAATTCCATTATCTCAGATAAGGAAAGTATGCTCCTTAGTACATTTTGGTCAAGTCTCTAGTCTATGTTGGACACCAAGCTCACTAAGTCCACAAATTTCCACCCCCAAACTGATGGCCAAAAAAACGTCGTCAATAGGATGATTTTACACATTCTACGCATGTACAACTTGAAGCATTCATGCACATGGGATGAAAACCTCCCCTATGTCCAACACAACTATAACCAAGCTCCCCACAACTCAACTATCCACAACCCCTTTCAGGTGGGCTTAGGATTATAGCCTCTATGTCCCATTGATATGGCCATGCCATTTGTAGCTACTCAGGCAGATTCGGCTCATGTCCAGTCTGAAGCCGGCAAGGTGAAAAAATTCAATGAACTCATTCAATACATCTACTAATAGGTCCATGAAATATTGGACAAATCTAATGCTAAATAAAAGCAGCGACATGATGAGCATCGAGTGCCACACAAGTTTTAGGTGGGCGACATAGTTTGGCTACATTTCCAGAAGGAGCGCTTCTCTGGTCCCCACCACAATATTCGACCGCTCTGATATGGGCCATATACCATCACCAAGGTTGTAGGGGAAAATTCCTTCGAACTCAGTATTCCACCATTCCTTGGTTTTCACCCACTGTTTAATGAGGACCTCCTTTAACCCTACTTTCCACCATTGTTGGACACATCTGACATTGCAGAACAACTCACACCAACAGAGTTAAACCCAAACTGCATGGAACAAGCCAAAAATTATCGGATCATGGACACACAGATCAAGAATACTCGACAGTAGAAGATCCAGTTGTACCAAGTTGTCAAAGCTGGCCAACTCTTGCACCAAGGCAAGTGGCTCATGAGGGACCAAGTTCAGTAGAAGTTTCCTCACCTCATGGAGGAAATCAACACAATGGGGACCATTGCTTCCTAAGGGGGGAAGATTTATCCAAGTTGATATTTTTGGCCACTTGCATATTCCACTTGGACCCCCACCATTGTTTCTTTCAGTTTTCTTAATTGTAGCATAGTTTTCTATTTTTGGCAGTTTTTCGGGTCATGAACTTCTGGAGTCGTTGAGGCCCTAAATGACATTTTTTTAGGAAACCAGAGGCCAACATGGATTTTTTTTTCATGTTGATCACTCTAAAGTTTTATTCCTCAGATAGATATTTCTAACGAGGTATTGTGCGCATCAAACAAATATTGTATGCCAAAGTTACGTCCCCGAAAAGTTGATGTACCAAAAGTTACCTAAACGGGGTCCATAGTTTTGGTGCCTCATCTCCTAGGGTTAGGTTTTTGGATGTTTAGGGTTTTAGATTGCTTCTCTATAATAAATAGGCCTTAGAGCCTCATTGTAACACAGTTTAGAGGCATGTATCCACAAAATCTCTTCTCAGAGATAAGATACCATCGCCCGAGGTAGTTCAATTCCATTATGTCTATAATATTATTTCAATTATGTGATATTAATGAAATGAAGTATATTTTCTATTGCATCTCTAATTTTCTATTTATTTTTGTATTTATTTACATTCCCACATAAATGTGGATAAGTGGAATATTATCGGTCTTCTATTTCTCGATTTTTCTTTGCATGTCCCCAATGATATCAAGGTATAAGGAGTTAGGGCTCGATATGGTTAAGCCTTTGAAAGATCGGCCTCACAAACCCCAACGACCTCCCATGGAAGAGTAAAAGAAATACGAGGGAGAAGTAAATCTGATCAAAATATTTCTCGAGGAGGCCCTTGAGAAAAAAAGGAACGTGATGATGGATAAATTTTCCCAGATCCTTCGACGGCTACACATCGATGACACATCTTCATCTGGAAACCACTCTGGAGGTGCCACTCCTTTTATGGTACAAGTTAACTTCGATATTTCCATATTTGAGGGCCAAATAGATGCAGACGTCATAGATAGATATTTGAATCTATTAGAAGGATACTTTTCGTTTCATGAATTTTCAAATCAGGAAAATATTACTTTTTCACTACTCAAAGCTGCCCCCCATGTCAAGGACTGGTGGGAAACCTACTGTGAGAAAAAGGACGAGGGGGAATCCTCCAAATTCTCGGCTCCACCCACTTGAAATTGTTTTCGATATTCCATCAAGGAACAATATTACCCCCTGGGGAGCTATGAGGACAAGTACATACAATGGACTGCATTGCGGCAACAAAGGGATCAAGATGTGCATGAGCTGACGAATCTGTTCCATACCCTGCACACAAAGTTGGGTACAAAATATTTAGAGAAACATTTTGTGTTGAATTACCGCAGTTGTCTTCACATATACATCCACAAGGAATGGAATTCCTCAACATCTCCTCGCTTGGTGCAGCATACCGATATGCTTCCAGATTGAGCATAAATTCAAATAGAAGAAGCGAAACTTTGGATTTGCGAATCGGAAGCAAGGGAAAGGCGCCCCCAAAACATAGAACAAAGGACAAGGCCAAGGTGGGGCAGACTAGGACAAATAGTCAAAGCCACCAGTGAAGAACAAAACCACAAAATCAAAGAAGGACATGGGAAAGTGGTGTGAGTTCCATAAGAGCTCCACTCACAAAAAAAGTGAGTGTCGAGCCAAGAAGTCATCGGTGCCCGAGATGAAGGCTTCCGAATCAGATGCATGTTTCAACTCTGAGTTAGAATCCGACAAAGGGAATGGAAAAGGGAATTAGATTATTGATGCGAATCTCAATGCCACTATTTCCACCACCAAGATCCAGAAGGAAGAAATTGAAGATCAAGAGGAGGGGGAGCACCTCTTCCATTACCAAATGTGGGTGAAGGGTTCCCCATTGTATTTCATTTTCGACAGTAGGAGCCAAAATAACCTCATTTAAGTAGATGTCATGAAGCATCTGGGTATTCTGATCATAGGACACCCACAACCATACACCATCGTGAAGCTTCACTAAGGACGGTATCTTTGCATCAGCCAACAGTTTCTCCTTCCCTACAGCATCAAGCCCTTCATGGATGAGGTATCATGCGATGTTGCTCCTCTTAAATTTTTTGATGTATTATTAGGCCAACCATACTTATGGAAGTGACATGTTGTATATGATTGTCAACCTTGCATTGTTATTGTTACTTTGGGCAATACGTTGTACAGGATATTGGAGGTAGCGTCGCCTACTGCCATATCTTTGATAAATACGAATAAATGTAGTAAGCTCATTTCCCAAACTGGGATTTTTTTTTTTCCTTATTATCCATCCTCAGGGAAAGAAGAATACTATGGCCACGACCTCTAGATAGGGTTCCTTCGTACGACAACAACATATGGACAAGGTAGTGGAGGAGTATGGGGACATCTTCACCTCACCTGCAGGGGTACCTCTACATTTCCAAGTCAAGCAATCCATTGATTTCACCCTAGGCACGTCGCTGCCTAATGGACCAATCTGTCGGTGCTATGTTCTAGAGAAAGACAAAATGAAGAGGAATATTCAAGAGCTACTGCAGAAATGTCACATCAAGTCGAATTCATCACCCTATGGGAGCTCGATCATGTTGGTGCAGAAGAAGGATGGGACTTGGAGACTTTGTATTGACTATCGGGCGCTGAATAAGATCATTGTATGGAATAAGTATCTAATCCCATATTTTGATGACCTTTTGTACCAACTCAAGGGGGCCAAATATTTCAGTAAGATTGACTTGAAGTCCGGGTATCACCAAGTACCAATCGAACCCTCCGATGTGTGGAATACTATCTTCAAATCCAAGGAGGGTCTTTTTGAATGGTTGGTCATGCCTTTCGGGTTGATGAATGCTCCCACAACCTTCATCGGGTTGATGGAAGACATCTTGAGACCATTCACTAACTCATTCGTGGTGGTGTATTTGAATGACATCTTGATATTCATCTAGAGTTGGGAAGAGAACCTCCACCACATTTGACAGGTCCTCTAAACACTGTGGCAACATAATTTGTGTGCCAATTTTGATAAATGCACTTTTGGCATGACCCAGGTTCAATATCTAGGTTACATTTTTTTATGGGTAGGGGGTGCATGTGGACCCAGCCAAGATCTAGGTCATTCGGGATTGGCTAGCCCCAACCACTCTAACAGAGCTCTACATATTTCTGGGTCTTTCCAATTTCTATCAGAGGTTCGTGTTGGGGTTCTCTCATATCACTTGGCCTTTGAGTCAAGACACCAAGGGAGGAGCGAAAGATTTTTTTTTTTTTTTTGAATCTCAACAAAAGGAATTCACAGAGTTGAAGCATCACCTCTACTCTGTGTTTGAAATATTTTCATTGATGGAAAAGGAGCGCAAAGGAGCACAAAGGAGCAACACTAGAACCAACAATAAGACAAAGGATCATATCAGGCAACAATGTACAAAGAAGCAGAGGTAGCAAAGGCAGCAAATGAAAGCTTGAGACGGTGTAATGGTTATATGAATAACCAAAAGAACAAGCTCAGGAGAGATTCGTAGAAGAAGCAAAGAATTAGAGGCAACAAAGATGCAAAGGTAGCAGAGGCAGCAAAGGCAGCAAAGGCAGAAAAGGAAGTAGAGAAGCAGCAAAGGCGTGCAACAAGCGTAAGAATCCTAAGTCGGAGTGAATAACGAATAGAATAAAAAGATTAGGAGAGATCAACAAATTTAGAAACTTGATAAAGCTCAATAAGGATAGTGAAGATGCAGAGGAGCGGTGACAGCTGAAAGATGGAAAATCGACTAAGGAAAAGAACTCTTAGAAGAATTCCAAGGGAGGCGATACGACGGAAAAGATCGAATCGCAGAATCAAAGTATTAAGAATTAACGACAGAGATCAGAGTGGGCAGAAGAGATGAATAAGAGTCACGTGAAGGATGAGCGGATGGTCAGGATTAGATCGCAAAAGTGAAGGCGAGAGATGAACGGTGGAGATCGAATCGCACCAAGAGAGATTTCGCAAATCGCAACTTTTAAGAGATTAGTGTTAAGGTGCCGCATGGTAAGTTAAGTTGGTTACGATGTGAAGTGAAGGAGCCATGTGTCAGCACTACACACAAGCGCACATTGAAAATATTAGAGGATACCGTTAAGATTTGGCATGATATGGTAAATTGTATGCGATGCGATGAGGGAAGAGACACGTGTCAGCACTACACATGAGCACACATCGCAAATATTAGAGGATACCATTAAGAGTTCACACGGTGTGGTAAATTGCTTGTGATGCGATGAGGGAAGAGCCACGTGCCAGCTCTATGCAATAGCACACATCACAGATTATATGGGTTAGTGATATCAATAAGAGTTAAACTTGTGGGTGAGTATTTGCGATGAATGGAGTCCACGTGTCAGCACTGTGTAACAACGCACTTCGCATGGTTTATGGTTTATCGTTATCGGTAGAGTGGGAAACTTGCGGGAAAGTATTTGCGATGAGATGTGATTGGTGGAAAGTGTTGTGGGACCCTCCAGTAAAGAAGTTTTGCCTGTATGTAATTTCTTTGGGTTTTATGTTTAATCGGGCTTAAAGTAACAGTTTGTGATTCCGCTACATAATTTGATATTTATGCAAAAAGTTAAAAGGTGCGGGCAAGCAATGTGTGACGTATTATGATTGGTCAAGTAGAGTGGGACCTGATAACCCATGTTCCATATATGTTAATATGAGATGTTTGATCGCTAATGTATGTATGTGGAATAAACGTCGATGTTGTACTTAGCTGTGTTAAAAGGAATTTATGTGGGCCATAACCCACAAGTAACAATGTTATGAAGTTGCGGCTGTGTAATAAAGGGAAAAGTCTGAACACAACAAGTAAAGGCTCGGCAAGTAAAAGGACCCGACCTCGTGCAGAACAATGCAACATCATGGGTCAAGTTAGGAAAAAAGGGCAGTTATGCAGCACAATTGAAATACAACTATAGAAACAGAAAAGACAAAGGAACAACAAGCAGAAGAGGACGAACACACAAAAAAGCTAAGAAGATGAAAGGGCTTAATTGGAATATTATTGTAACTGTAAATGTATTAATTATTTTATATTGTTTGTGATGCAAAGGCAAGTCTTCGTAGGCAAAGAAAAACTCCAGTTTAATACTGAAATGAGTGTATTTAGTTTTGTAACATATTGAATATGCTGAGTGAGGAAATGAATGGGTGGAAGGAAAGAATCATGCATGTTCACTTCATATTCCCATATATAATAAAAAAAAGCATGAAGTAATCTCTATAAATCATGTTATTGTAATGTGCATAAAAGGGTTAGAGAGTGGAAGAATAAGAAGGAGTAGATAAAGAAGTTGTGAAGATCCAGAGCTAATAGAAAGCAAATTTGAAGGCTGGAAGGACAACAATGAAGAAGGAGTAAAACAAATATGATATCCAGGTAAATCAAAATATGATTTTATTGTAGTGTGAGTAATTTGGTGTTTCCATATCAAGTTGTAACTTGATAGATGTCCAGCTGTAGCTGGTTGAGGTAGGAGCCTCCTGTGGGTTGTAGCCTGCAGAAAATAGATGGGAGTTGGAGCTTCCTTATAAGTTGTAGCTTGCATAATTTGAGGTAGTATCCTCCTGTAAGTTGAAGCCTATAGAAAATCAATGGTGAGAGGGATTTGGAGCTTGCCTTTGCATCACAACAATAATAAGATGTGGTTTTCTCCCTTATGGGTTTCCACTTATATCTGTTGTCTATGTGCATGTTGATTGTGTGTTGATGTTATGTATTTAATCTACTTAATACTTGCTTCTCACATATTAATATTTCTATTTTAGTATACATTAATTTGATCATGAAATGAAGGTGTAAATAATTTTAAAAGATGTTTTAAAAAGTCCATAAATGCATTAAACTAATTCACCCCCCCCCTCTCTCTCAGTTTAACTAAGGGTTCAACAATTGGTATCAGAGCAAGTTACTTATGTATCAGTTTAACAATTGGAAGGAGATCCTAGGTCCCCAAGATGGCTAGCCTAGAAGGATGCTCAACAAATAAAGCCCCTTTGTTTATTGGCACAAACTATGCCTTCTGGAAAATAAGAATGAGGATGTACATAATGTCTCTAGGAATAGAAGATTTGGCTGTTGTGGAAATAGGATATGCTCCAAAGAATACTAACATAGAGAAAGAAGCCAAACAAGATTTCATAGCTAATGCAAAAGCAATGAATGCACCCTTGAGTGGTTTGTGTGAGTCAGAATTTATCAAAGTAATGCACAGCAAGACAACCAAAGAAATATGGGATACATTATAAAATATCCATGAGGGAGATAAAAAGGTGAAGATGGCCAAATTGCAAGCCTATAGAGCTTAGTTTGAAAATGTAAAAATGAATGAAGATGAAGATATATCCAGTTTCTTCTTAAAGGTTGTTGAAATTGTGAATAACATGAAAGATCTAAGAGAAAACATTAGGGAATGTGTAATTGTACAAAATATATTGAGATCTTTACCATCCAGGTTTGACCCTAAGGTTTCTGCCATAGAAGAAAAAACAAACTGGGAAACATTGACCATGAGCCAATTGCTTGGAAACTTGACGACCTATGAGATGAGACTTCCAAAAGGGAAGTCAAATGTGATGGAGGCAGCCTTTAAGGATGATACGTGCAGAGAAAAGAAGGAAGGTACATGATCCTGCTCTAATGAAGCAGAGGCCAAATTTGTCAAAATATTGGAGAAAGGCACAGGTAAGTATAAAGGTAAACTTCCATTTAAGTGCTTTAACTATGGAAGAGTGGGGAACTATGCATCTAAATGTCCTCACAAGAAAATGGAGAATCAGTGAAGAAGGAAAGAGAAAACCAATTTCATCAATAGGCCGAAAGGGAACAAATTTAATCGAAGATCATTCTATGTTCAACAAGACAACAATGCATCTGAGAGCTCAGATGAATCCCCCAATGAAGAAGGAACATCAAAATTCATTTTTATGGCCAAGGAAGAGCTTGAGGAAGATCTCCTAGAGTTTGAAGATGAAGGTGAGGTAGATATTAATGGGGAGCTAATTGGTGCCTTGGAGGAAATAAGAAAACTTAAAATTAAGAGTAAGAAACAGAAAGATATTCTTCTAAAATATGCAAAGACAGAACCAGATTCAGAAGATCTTATTAAATTGAAGATTGAACTAGAAGAATCAAGGAAAATAGAGGATATTCTGAAAAGAGAAATAAAGGATAAAAATCAAGAGCGAGAAAAGTTGGAAGAGGAAGTGGTAAGCCTGAGGAAGAAATTAGAAAAGGTCCAAATTGAATTAACTATGAATATTTCTCAAATGAAAAGCTCTGGTCATTTGGACAAAATTCTTAATGCTCAAAGATCTCCTCATATAAAGGATGGGATAGGATATGAAGGAGAAACCAACAAATCCAAGGAAGAAGATAATAAGAATATCATTTTTATAAAAGTTGTAAAGGGTAATGAAGTAGAAAAAAGGGAATCCACAGAATTAGAAACCAAAAATACCATGATGTATAATGAAACAATCAGAAACAAGCAACAATCTCAAGTGACAAAGAAAGAAACGAAGAAACAATCAAGTGCAAAAGACTCATGCGCTCCTAAGGATGAATTGAAAAAATTTGGAAGATGTCAAAGGAGGTTCCTTCCTCCTATGAGAAGTATCACTTGCTTCGCCTGCCACAAACCTGGACATATTGCAACATATTGTAAGACAAAGCAAATCCAGTCCAACCAACAAAAGATGCAACAAACGAAAAGATTACCTCAAACAACTATCTCTGCCAGAGACAAATACTACTTCCATGGGTATTGTTTTTATTATAAAGGGTTCGATCATAAATCCATGGAGTGCATAACGTATATACAGATACTGGTGTATGGAAACTCAAGGGGAATTAAGAATAGTGGTGGATTCAGTGGAATACATAATCCATTCAGAAATAGAATCAGATGTTTTTTTTCTGCCATAAAATTGGAGACAAGTCTCTTGAATGTCCTCTTAAATACTGTGGTCCATCTCCTCAGGAAATTTACCAAAAAAACTGTTGCATGCAATGGAAAAAGAAGCTAAATAAGTGTGATCTGGTTCTAATAGCTAAAGATCAAAAAATCCAATGGTATGTGGACATTGGGTGCTCAAAACATATGACTGGAGACCGAAGCAAGTTTATAACTTTTGAAGAAAAGAAATCTGGAAATGTAACATTCGACAATGATAGAGCAGGGAAAATCAAGGGAAAAGGCCTAGTCAGCCTGAATAATGGAAGAGGAGAGGCTCGGGATGTACTATTTGGGGATGGTCTGAAAGCCAATCTGCTAAGTGTCAGTCAAATGTGTGATAAAGAATGTGTGGTCCTTTTCAGAGCCCAAGATTGTGAAGTAAGGTCTATCACCAAAGGAAAGACCCTTATCAAAGGTGTTCGAACAGAGAGTAATGTATATATATAGTATAAGAAGAGATTTAAGCATGCCACATCATCAAACTTAACGAATCTTGGTTATGTCATAGAATATTGGGACATCTAAACTTTGACCACATCATCAAACTGAACAAGAAGAACGTTGTCACAGAGTTGCCTGCAATAAAGAAGCCTCCAAATACCATATGTAAGTCTTTCCAACTGGGAAAAAAACTTGCACATCATTCAAAGCTAAAGACCAAATACCTCCAAGTAATCCTCTTCAGCTTGTACACATGGACCTGTGTGGACCTTCAAAAACTAATGCACCAGGTGGAGAATCATATTTCATGCTGATAGTAGATGATTTTTCCAGATTTACATGGGTGGTATTCCTAAAATATAAATCCGAAGCTTTTGAGAAATTCAAGATATTCAAGGCACTGGCAGAAAATCAAACT
Source organism: Pinus albicaulis (assembly GCA_034641835.2). Taxonomy (NCBI): domain Eukaryota; kingdom Viridiplantae; phylum Streptophyta; class Pinopsida; order Pinales; family Pinaceae; genus Pinus; species Pinus albicaulis. The sequence continues at coordinate 812,475,484 of CM076578.1, read as the reverse complement.
GGATGTAAGATAAAATGCATCAGATTAGACATAGGAGGTGAATTCACTGACGATAATTTTGCAGACCTGTGCAATGAATGTGGGATAAAGCAACAATTCACAATTACAGGTACACCTCAACAGAATGGAGTGTCAGAGAGGCAAAACATGTTAGTACAATGAATTTCCAGAGCCATGATGCAAGAAAGTAACATTCCCCAAACCTACTGGGCAGAAGCAGTACACACATTTGTTCATATTCTTAACAAAGATCATCTTAGACCAAATTGTGACAAGACTCCATATGAATTGTGACATGGGAAACCGACATCAATCAAGCACTTTAGAGTCTTTGGCAGCAAATGTTTCATAAAGAATAATGATGAAATATTGGGGAAGTATGGGGCAAGATTTGATGAAGGAATATTTTTGGCATATGCATGCAAGAGTAAGGGATACATGTGCTACAACAAAAGACTGCATAAAATTGTGGAAAGCATTGTTGTGAGATTCGACAAAGACTTGCCAAATAGAACCAGAAGCACAAGCTGCTCCAATCCTCCAGATGATCATGAATATGAGAATCAAGAAAATGAAGAACAGAGTAAGGCAACAGAAGATACTGAATTAAACTTAAAAGGACCCTTGAGACACACTCAGAAGAACCATCCAGAAGATCAAATCATTGGAGACAAGAGTGCAGGAGTCCAAACTAGATGACAACTAGCTGAACAGACTGAGGAAGTATACCTAGCCATGTTGTCACAGATAGAACCAAAGAATTTTGATGAAGCCAACAAAGACAAAAATTAGGTAAATTCTATGAATGAATAACTAGACCAAATTGAGAAGAACAAGACGTGGGAGTTAATGCCAAGACCCATTGGGAAAAATGTCATTGGCACAAATTGGATATTCAAGAATAAGATGAATGAACAAGGTCATGTAATCAGAAATAATGCCAGACTTGTATACAAGGGATACTCTCAAATCAAAGGTCTTGATTATGATGAAACTTTTCCCCCTATAGCAAGAATGGAAGCAATCATAATGTTTTTTTATTTTGCATGCTATCATGATTTCAAGGTATATCAAATGGATGTGAAGTCTTCCTTCTTAAATGGAGATCTAGAGGAAGAAGTCTACGTGGAACAACCTGAAGGATTTTCCTTGGTAGATAAACATGACTATGTGTGCAGATTAAAGAAAGCCTTATATGGTCTCAAACAAGCTCTACGTGCATAGTATTATAGGCTAGACAAATACTTACAAAAACAAGGTTTCAAAAAAGGAGTAGACAAAATCTATACATAAAGGTTGATGAAAATGAACTCTTAATTATAGTAGTATATGTAGATGACATCATGTTTGGTAGCAACAAATATGAGTTAGAAAAAGGATTTGCATAAGAGATGAAGTCAGAATTTGAGATGTCTATGATTGGAGACTTACCTTCTACTTAGGACTTCAAATTCTACAAAAGAACAGAGGAATATTCATTTCACAAAAAAAATACTTAAGAGACATGTTGAAAAGGTTCCAAATGGAAGACTTCAAACCTATGTCAACTCCCATGATCATTAGATGCAAGCTATGTGTTGATGATGGATCCGCAGATGTAGATCAAAGACTTTGCATATCTATGATAGGAAGTTTGATATACCTAATTGCCTCTAGACCAAACATTATGTTGGCAGTAGGACTTGTGGAAAGATATCAATCAGCACCAAAATGCACTCATTTTAGTATTAAATTGGAGTTTTTCTTTTCCAATGGAGACCCCCACCATTGTTTCTTTAAGTTTCTCAGTTTCCTTAATTGTAGCACAATTTACTATTTTTGGCAGTTTTTCGGGTCCTGAACTTCTAGAGCCGTTTTGAGGCCCTAAACGACATTTTTTTGGGAAAACGGGTATCATCATGAGTATTTTCCCAATGTTGATCACTCGAAAATTGTAGTCCTCGGATATACCTTTCTAACGAGGTATTGTGCACGTCAAACATAGATCATATGCCAAAGTTACATCCCTGGGAATTTGATGTACCAATTTACCCAAACAGGGCCCATAGTTTTTGTGCTTCATCTCCTAGGGTTATGTTTTTGGATGTTTAGGGTTTCCCATTATTTCTCAATAATAAATAGGCCTTCGAGCCTTATTGTAACACAATTCAAAGACATGTATCGACTACATCTCTTCTCAGAGATAAGCTACCATCGCCCGAGCTAGTTTATTTCCATTATGTCTGTAAGCTTATTTTAGTTATTTGATATTAATGAAATGAAGTATATTTTTTGTTGCATCTCAGTGTTTATTTTTATTTCTGTATTTATTTCCTTTCCTGCATAAATCTGGATCACACATTCATCTACCATGCATCCATAAATCAAGGATATCACACATGCAACATGTTACCTATAAATAAATCCAGTTGTAGTTGTTGATCCACCTGTTCCCTTGTGCTTTCCCACTTTTCTTTGCCTTCTTTCTCCAAATTCGATGAAAACTAGAGTGCTCCAAAAATGCTCCAAGATTTCTCTAAGCATGCAATAGTATGAGAGAATGATAGAATGAATGAGGGAGCCAAAGATTGAACTAAAAAAGGCTATGAATTGTTCCTCATAAGCCTTTTTATCATTTAGGCCTCTATTTTCTTCATTTTTCTTCACATGAAAATTTGTGACTTTTCATCTCCCTTTTCTTCTAATGGCCAACATTAATTCCACTTTACCTTTGCCAATTTCCATGGGCATTAATTAATCACAAGTGATCCCCATCACTATGTTTTTCCCAACATTCAGCTTGGAATATGTGTCCCATGACCTTGGTCTTATTTTTATTATTTACATAGGAAATCAACCAAGGGTTTTTACAAACCCCTCCCCCTTGGGGGAACACTGTCCTCAGTGTTCAATGACACTTATAAAACAAAAAAACACATGCTACCCATGGAGCTTTATACCACAACTAAATACAACATTTACATCATATCATATTGCTGAAGACATAACCAATGTATCATGAACACCATAATGATTATTCGAGCTTTATAACATAGCTTGATGCGGTATTTTCATACATAGATATGCATATATAGACATAACCAAAACATAGCATCAAAAAATATATATAATCACATCCACTCAAACATAAAATAGAGAAGGATACATAGCCCACATATGATTAACCATCTCCCATTTAGCTTCATTTGGACCAAAGTGCTTCTACTGTTCTTTATATTTCTCAATTGCTCGATTCTAGATCATGAGCATATTTTGCTGCAAAATGCACTGAGATTTTGACTAGAATTATCCTTCTAGTTCTACCTGCAATATAGACCATCCAATCACATGATCAATATCTTTCACATACTTTCTAAGCAATGACACATGGAAAACATCATGGACTTTGACTATCGAAGGCAGTACAAATCTGTAGGTCGCTAGTCTAATCCTCTCAAGGATCTTGAAAGGCTCGGAATACTAAGGTTCCATCTTGGCACATGATCTAATCCTCAAGGAGATATTCTTTGGCTTGATGCACAAGTATACATGTTCCCCAACCTGAAACTCCTTAAATACCATGTGTTGATCTGCATAACTCTAATGTTTGTCCTGTGCTACCTTTATGTTTTTTGGATAACCTGCATTTTTTGTTCCATATGTTCTAACATATTAGGTCCAATCAATACTTGTTCAATGGATCACTCCAACTAATAGGAGTATTACAACTCTTCCTGTAAAGTTCCTCAAATGAAATCATCCTCAAATATTTCCGATACACATTCTTATAAGAAAACTCAACTAGTGGAAGATACTCTTCCCACTTATGTTGCTGATGCATGATATACATTCTCAACATGTCCTCAAGACTCATGTTTACCCTCTATTTTTTCCCATCTATTTGCAGATGATAAGTTTTATGGAAGGCCAACTTTGTCCCCAAACCTGCAAACAACTCCTTCCAAAACCTGGAAGTGCATTTGACATCTATGTCTGACATAATATTCCTAGGAATACCATGTAACCTCACTATCTCCGTGATGAATACCTGAGCTACCTCACTAGCTGAATTTGTAGACTTCAATGGAATGAAGTTAGCTACCTTAGTCAACCTGTCAACCACAACCATGATAGAATCATGTTGTCTAGATATACTTGGAAAACCTATAATGAAGTCCATGGACATGACCTCCCATTTCCAGTTTGGAATCAGAATTGGTTGTAATAAACCACCTAGATGCTTATACTATTATTTTACCTATTAGCAATCCAAACATATTGCAACAAACTCAATCACCTCTTTCTTCAAATTTGGCCAATGGTATAACTTCTTAATCACTGTCAATGTCTTCTGATATCCTGGGTGACTTGAATATGTCTTGAAATTAAATTCCATCAAGATAACATTCTTGAGCTCATTGGTGTCTGACGCATAGATCCTATCCATAAATTTGACCAAACTATCTGTCATGGGATGATAATCCACATCATGTTCACCTGTACCCTGTTGCTGCAACTCGTGCTTAAGCTGTTGGTACTATAGAAATTACACCAATGGATTCAATCCGATCATTTAATGTACTAAAACAAGATATTGAATCCTTCTACAATATTTTCGAAATATAAATCACGATTTCTCAATCACATGCAATTAAGAGAAAGAAGTAAATCAATCGCACAACACAAGATTTTCCTGGGGAAAGCAACTGCTCAAAGCCCCTCCATATTTATTGTATAATCAACCAAGGAATCATGAAATGATACAATGTATTTGTGATCACCACAACCTCATACACTCTACCAATTGCTTCATAGTGATCTAGGAAAAATTGGACAAACACATAGCCAATATCAGCCTACCCTCATCCTACCCTGCTTACGCAATCCCTAGAGAATTAAACCCCTATAAAATAGGAAATTATTTTTTCCTTAATTGCGCAATTAATCATGGGATTCATGTGGTTATATAACTGCATCTGGGTAATTTGCTAAAAATACAACTGATAGTTTACTTGCCTTGAACCTTTGTCTCAACTGGGTCTCCACCAGAATTGACATGCATGCAGCTATAAATAGTGAATCATCAGTTACTTGGTAGATCAGTACCTGTGAATTAAATCTATTTTAATTCACTTTATATTCCACTAGCTTGTATGAAATTATACAAACATATGTATATCAATGGATTCAATCCAATCGATATTGCAAAAAATTAAACACAATTGTCAATCACATGAAGTAAAGAAAAAATCAAATCAAACAACAACACAAATAATTTCCTGTGGAAAGCATGCTGCTCAAAACCCCTCTATCTTCTATTGTATATTAACCATGGAATCATGAAACAATTGTGATGCACTATTCTCAGAAGAGTCTCCTTCACTCTGCTAACTGTCTCACACTATCCTGGACAAAACTGACCAACACTTAGCGATTTCTTAGCCTCTAAACAGCCTTCCTGCCTTGCGCAATTCCTAATGAATGCAATCCTTATTCTTTAGGAACTTTGGCCTTCCTAAACTACACAAGTATCATGGGAACTCCAATCGATGTTTGGTTTCATGCAAGCAACCTACTAATCACACAACTGATAGTTAACCTCCCTTTCACCTTTGTCTCAACTGGGTCTCCACTAGAATTGACATGCATGCAAAAACTAATAATAAATCATTATTTGCATGGCAGACCACTGATTATGGATTAAATAATATTTAATTCACTTGATCTCTCACTAGTGCAACAAACAGTTACAACTAGTTCATCTGACTCTAACTCACCTAACTAAGTTAACTAATTACACATGCATTAAACTAATGCACCAACTACAATTCGAACTCCATAACTAATAGAATTACTCTGCATGCCTCACCAACCACCCTCAACTCAAAATACATGATCTAAACAAGTTGATCACACTCAGTTAACTGTTACAAGTGATCATGAGATAGGATTACATTTATTGTCTAATTTAATTAAGGGAAAATTAAATTAGACACTGCACCAAATTTGGCCAACACTACTGTAGGTGCTGCTAGGACCTATTTGTCCCACACTAGTGTGTGTGCTGCAATTTCTTGTTGGACTTCAACACTCCCTCTCAAAAAGAAAGGGATTATCTGCCACCCCGATCCTGCCTCTATGGTATTCGAATTTTCTCCTGGTGTGCGCCTTCGTCAGAATATATACATCCTGATCTTCCATGGAAATGTACTAAAGTAACATTATGTGCCTCTGAACATAATCTATGAGATGTTGGTACCCGATGTCTATGTGCTTAGACCTATCATGAAACACGATATTAACCAAGAGTTTAATGCAACTCTGGTTATCACAATGTATCATTGTCGGATCCATCTGAGAACCAAACAAACCAACCAGGATCTTTCTCATCCAGATGGCCTCACATGCATTTTGAATTGCTACCATGTACTCTGCCTCAGCTGAACTAAGTGCCACGAATCGTTGCTTCCTATTATACCAAGAAACTATTGTCGATCTTATACTAAAGATCCTCCTGATGTGCTCTTTCTTTCTGAAGGACTTCCTGCCCAATTTTCATCCTTGAAGCCTTGAAGTTTCACTCCCTCTGTCCATCTGTACCATAATCCATACTCTGTAGTGCCCCTGAGATATCTCAAGACATGCTTCCCTGCCTTCCAAAAGAGCTTGATCGGCTTAACCATAGCTTGACTCAACTGGTTAACTGTGTAGAAAATGTCTGGTCTAGTGTTCACCAAGTACATCAGTGAACCTACTAGTTGCCTTTAGATAGTAGCATTCACTACCTCTCCTGAAGTAGCATCCTCTTTCCTCCAATTTACTAGAAGAAGAGTGTCCATGGGTTTACAAATATCCATGTGAAACTTACCCAATATCTCTTTGGCATACTTTCCTTGAGAAACCAAAAGTTCACCATCTTGCTGCCATATTTCCAAACCAAGTAAATAGTGAAGGAGTCTCATCTCCTTCATTTCGAACTCTCTTACAAGATAATCCTTGCATGAGTTTATCAACTGCTCATCACCTGTCAAAATTAGATCATCAACATAAAGTACGATAATCAAGAGCTTACTATCAACTACAATCTGGTACAGGTTTGCATCCGCTTCACTTTTGGTGAAGCCCAACCTAGTGAAATAGTTGTCAATTCGAGTGTACCAAGCACGAGGTGCTTGCTTCGCCCCATACAGTGCTCTCTTGAGTCGACACACATGTGATTCACTGTCAAAGATATCAAAACATTATGGCTTCTCTATGTACACTTCTTCCTCAATAACTCCATTGAGAAACGTATTTTTCGAATCAATATGATGAATGTGCCACCCCATCTCCGTTGAGAGTGCAAGGAAAGATCTAATGGAAGAGTACCTCGCGACTGGTGTGAAAGTATCATCATATTCGATCCCCTCAACTTGTGAGAATCCCCGAGCCACAAATTTGGCCTTGTACTTCTCCACACTCCCATCAATAGCTTGCTTCACCTTATAGATCCATCTAGATCCAACCACTGATTTTCTGACTGGTCTTAGGACAATCTCCCATGCATTATTCTTGATGATAAATTCATACTCCTGTACCATAGCATCAACCCAAATTGGTTGTTTCATTTCTTCCTAAAAGGAAGATGGTTCTATCACAATGCACTTGCTCATAAGAGTCATGTATCCAGTAAACCTATCTGGAGATTGTCTCTGTCTACACAGTGAAGTAGGGGTTCCTACATTCTCTGTTGCATCAAGTCTTAATCGATCAGCTTCGGTGGTGTGCCTTCTACCATTTCTGGTGGATGGCTTTGCATGAGTGTTTTCTGCCACTCCATGATCCTCCACATGTGGTTGTTCCACATCTTGAGGTTCATTCTTTGGAACCTAGATTTCCTCCTCTACATGCAAATCCAGCTCCCTCTCAAGGGACAATCGCATGGCTTTCTCCTCATCAAATTTTATATCCTGTCGCACAACAATCATTCTGTTTTTTGGAAAATACACCCGATAGTTGTGGGGAGTTTCACTGTACCCCACAAATATCCCAATCTCAGTTGTTTGTTCCAGCTCCTTCCTGGCGTCTTTGTTCACAAGCACATAAACAGATGAGCCAAAAATATTAAAATGTGACATCGGGTTTCTTAACAGTAAAAGATTTTTCTAGTGTACTCATGCCAATTATCCAATGAGGACAACGATTTTGCGAAAATACCGCTGTGTTGCATGCCTTCGGCCACAGATGCAACGGTAGGCCCTGATCATGCAACATCGCTTGTGCTACACCCACAATTGTTCTATTATTTCTTTATACAACCCCATTCTGTTGTGGGTTATGAGGCGCAATCAACTCTCTTTGAATTCCTTATTTGCTTTAGAAGTTCTTGAATTCATTATAGATGTACTCACCACTAATAGCCTTCACATGCTTCCCCGTTTATTTCTACAACAATGCTTTGAACTCAAGAAATTTTGAGAATGTCTGATCTTTCTTCTGCATGAAGTAGATCCAACACTTTCGAGAAAAGTCATCAACAAATATCACATAGTACTTATGCTTTGTTGTCGAAGCAATAGAGAATGGTCCACACACGTCTGAGTGAACTCTCTCAAGGATCTTCAAAGCTTGGTTCTCCTTCTTATGAAAAGTGGCCTTTGCATACTTCCCCATATACATCCCTTGCATGTGTCTGACTGCACAAGTGTACCCTTGGGAAGACCCATAGAAATCTGCTACATGATCTTCAAGGCTCTGTGGTGAAGATGCCCCAATCTCTTGTTCCATAACTCACCCTCATCCTGGCTCACCACTTTGTTCGCCTTACCCATCAATACTACGCAGCCATATACATCAAGTTTATAGAGACTCTTAACTCGAATCCCAATCTTCTTGGCTTGTCCTATTGTTTTGTGTCGCAGGAAATATTTTCCTTCATTGAAAACAACATCATAGCCTCTATCCTCCAACATTGCAACTGAGACTAAATTTTTCTTCGAGCCTAGTACACGCATTACATCTTTTAATTGAAATGGTTTACTTGATTATCTCTGGAAGGTAATTGTACCAATACTAGTATCATTGTACCGCTTGTCATCACCCATTTCGATATGCATCTGGAGGTCCTTCTCCTCCAAGCTAATAAAAAGTTCTTTGTCTCCCGTCATGTGAAAGGATGCACCACTATCCAAGTACCACACTGATCCCATTGCACTTGACACCATGCATGTAATGAGCAAGAAGTCAAGATCAAATTTGAGGCCAAAGCCTCACCAGCTACAGATCTTGAATCCTTCTTGTTCTTATTCTTTTGTGGACAATTAGTGGCATAACGTCCATGCTCGTGACAGTGAAAACACTTCACTTCAGATATGTCGCGCTTCTTTCCATCTTTACTGGACTCAAATTTGGAATGGGATTTATTTCCTTTCCCTTTCTTCGCCTTGGTAGCCAAAGTAAAATATTCTTCATCTTCATTCTTAGATGATGATCCATCTCTGGTATTTCGCCTGAATTCTTCTTGCACCAAATCCGACCAAATTCGTTCCAAATATAGCAACTTTTCCCTTCCATTGACAGAGTCCTGATAACTATGCCAACTCTTACTAAGTACTAGAAGAGATAGGCTCACCAAATCATCATCATCGACATTAATGCTGATGCTCCCAAGCTCATCCTGACATTGGACAAACTTTGTTAAATATTTCGGCATGGTTTCACCTTTCTCCATTTTGATGTTCCTAATTTTATCCTTCAGTGCCAATTTTCTATGATCACTACTGCTCTGAAATATATCTTTCAAATATTTCCACATTTCATATGGTTTCTCTTTTCCATGGAGACTTGAGAAAATGTGGTCTCATACTCCCTCCAATAAGATCCTCCTCACCTTTGCAACCTTCTTTTGCCAAGCATCAAGATTTGCAACATATGTTATAGCGGGTTTGGGAACATCATTTTCAATGAATTATTTCAACCCATTTTCCTCCAGTACTGCCTCCATCCCGTCTTTCCAGGAAATATAGTTAGAGATGCCCTTGAGTTCATACTCCAATCTCAAGACATTGAAATCCATTCCGATCCTGAATCACCTATAGCACCAAGAATGTCTTCTGCAAATTCGAATTCTGTTCAGTCACAAACTCAGCTTCTCCTCCACTATAGTGATTTCCTGTGCTCTGATAGAATGTATGAGATTATACAAACATATGTATATCAATGGATTCAATCTGATCTAACAGTGTACTAAAGCTAGATACTGAATCGCTTCTACAAATCAATTACATAAATTAAACACAATCACCAATCACATGAAGCAAAGAAAGAATCAAATCAAACCAGAACACAGATAATTTCTTATGGAAATCTTGCTGCTCAGAACCCCTCTATATTCTATTGTATATTAACCATTGAATCATGAAACAATTACAATGCACTCTTCTCACAAGAGTCTCCTGCACTCTGTTAACTGTCTCACACTGTCCTGGATAAAACTAACCAACACTTAGCCATTTCTCAGCCTCTAAACAACCTTCCTTTCTTGCGCAATTCCTGATGAATGCAATCCCTATTCTTTAGGAATTTTGGCCTTCCTAAACTGTGCAAGGATCATGGGAACCCCAATGGATGTATGGTTGTGTGAAAGCAACCTACTAATCACACAACTGATAGTTAACCTCCCTTTCACCTTTGTCTCAATTGGATCTCCACTAGAACTAATATGCATGCAACTATTAATAATAAATCATCAGTTGCATGGAAGATCAATGATTGTGAATTAAACAATATTTAATTCACTTGATCTCTCACTAGTGCAAGAAATAGTTACAACTAGTTCAACTGACTCTAACCACCTAACTGAGTTAACTGATTACACATGAATTAAACTAATGCACCAACTGTAATTTGAACTCCATAACTAATAGAATTACTCTGCATGCCTCACCAACCACCCTCAACTCGAAATACATGAGCTAACTGAGTTTATCACACTCATTTAACTGTTACAAGTGATCATGAGATAAGATTACATTTTATTGTCCAATTTAATTAAGGGAAAAATAAATTAGACATTGCACCAAATTTAGCCCACACTAGTGTAGGTGCTGCTAGGACCTATTGGTCCCACACTAGTGTGTGTGCTGCAATTTCTTGTTGGACTTAAACATATCTCATCAAATAGTTAGAACTATTTAAACTGATTTTAACTCAATTAATGCGAGTTAATTGATCCCACTCACACCACACTGGTGCTACAACTGCAATTGGACCCTATTAATAATAGAATCACTCTACATGCCTATCCTTTGACCCTAAAATCGAAATTCTTGAGATAACTAAGTATATCACACTTAGTTAACTATTACAAGTTGTTATGAGCTAAGATTACAATTAATTTTCCAATTTATTTAAAAATTGGTTGCACACTAATGTTTCGCTAGGATCCATCACTGTGTGACTTTTGATCCCACACTAGTGTGTGTGCATTTTCTTGTTGAATTTCAACACTCCATCTCAACAAGAAATGGATTATATGCTACCCCAATCCTGCATATGTGGTATTCAAATTTTCTCTTCGCAAGCACATTCGTCATGATATCTGCACCCTGATCCTCTGTGGGAATGTACTACAACAACATAATTCACCTCTGAACACAATCTTTGGATGGTGGTACGGGATGTCAATATTCTTGGACCTGTCATGGAATACTGGATTAACTGAGAGTTTTATGCAACTCTGGTTATCATAATGTATCATCGTCAGATCCATTTTATGACTGAACAAACCAACAAGTATCTTCCTCATCCATATGGCCTCACATGCAGCCTGACTAGCTGCCATGTACTCTTCCTCAGCTAAACTGAGTGCAACTAATCTCTACTTCCTGTTGTACCAAGAAACTGTTGTTGATCCTATGCTAAAGATGCCCCCTAATGTGCTCTTCTTATTTGATGAAATACCTGCCCAATCTGAATTGGTGAAGCCTTGAAGATTCACTCCCTCTGTCGGTCTGTACCATAATCCATACTCTGTATTTCCCCTGAGATATCTCAACACATGCTTTCCTGCCTTCCAAAATAGCTTGGTAGGCTTAACCATATCTTGACTAAGCTGGTTAACTACGTAACGTATGTCTGGTTTTGTGTTCACCAAATACATAAGTGAACCCACAAGCTGCCTGTAAATAGTAGCATCCACTACCTCACCTGAAATAGCATCCTCCTTCCTCCAGTTTCCTACAAGAGGAGTCTCCATGTGTTTGATTCCCTCCATGTGGAACTTCCTCAGAATCTCCTTGGCATACTTTCCCTGAGATACAAATAGCTCTCCATCTCTTTTCCATATTTCGAAGCCAAGGAAATAATGAAAGAGCCCCATGTCCTTCATCTAAAACTCCCTTGCAAGATCCTCTTTGCAAGAAGTTATGAGCTGCTCATCACCTATCAGTATAATATCATCAACATAAATTTCAATAATCAAAAGCTTACCATCAAACACAATATGATATAGGTTCACATCCGCTTCACTCTTTTTGAACCCCAACCTGGTGAAATAGCTGTCTATCCTGGTGTACCAAGCACGAGGTGCTTGTTTCAACCCATATAATGCTCTCTTGAGACTGCACACATGTGACTCCCTATCAAAGGTCTCAAAACCTTATGGCTTTTCAATGTACACTTCTTCCTCAATCATTCCTTTGAGAAATGTTGTCTTTACATCCATCTGATGTATCTTCCACCCCATTTGCACTAAGAGTGCAAGGATATATCTAATCGATGAGTGCCTTGCAACTGGTGCAAAAGTATCCTCATAGTAAATCCCCTCTACCTGTGAGAATCCTTGGGCCAAAAATCTAGCCTTGTATCTATCCACACTCCCACATGCTGCTTGCTTCACCTTGTAGATCCACCTGGATCCAATCACTGACTTCCCCACTGATCTTGGGACCACTTCCCATGCACTATTTCTGATAATGGAGTCATACTCCTCAACCATGGCATCAACCCATGTTGGTTGTTGTACTGCTTCCTCAAAAGAGGATGGTTATGTCACAATACACTCGCTCATAAGAGACATGTATCCAGTATACTTTCTGGGGATCTTATCTGCCTGCACTGTGTTGTAGGTGTACCTACATGCTCTGTCATATCTAGCATAAATCTGTCAGCCTCTCTGGTGCGCTTCCTACCATTTCTGGTGAATGGATCTGCATGAGTGTTTTATGCCACTCCATAATCCTCTACTTATGGTTTCTCCACATCTTGAGGTTCAACCTTTGGAACTAAAAGTTCCTCATCTACATGCAAGTCAAGCTCCCTCTCAAGGGAAAATCACATGGCTTTCTCCTCATCAAAATCTCTCCTGAAAATTGTCATCCTGTTAGCCAGAAAATACACCCGATAGTTGTGGGGAGTATCAGTGTACCCCAAAAATATCCCAACCTCTGCTATTGGTTCTAGCTTCTTCTTGGCATCTTTGGTCACATGGAAATAGAAAAATGAGCCAAAAAATTTAAAATATGAAACATCGGGTTTCTTACCTGAAAAATTCTCCTCTGGTGTACTCATGCCAAGTATCCGATGAGGACTATATTTCTTCACAAATACCATTGTGTTTCATTCATTTTCCCATAGATGCAACAGTAGGCCCTAATCATGTAACATAGCTCGTGCTGCTCCCACAATTGTTCTGTTCTTTCTTTCTTCTACCCCATTCTGTTATGGGTTCTGAGGTGCAATCAATTCTCTCTGAATTCCTTATTTGGCACAGAAGTTCTTGAATTTATTAGAGATATACTCACCACCATTGTCGCTCCTTAGAGCCTTCACCTTATTCCCTGTATCTTTCTCTACCAGTGCTTTTAACTCACAAAACTTGGATAACACCCAATCTTTCTTCTACAAAAAGAAGATCCAACACTTTCTAGAAAAATCATCAACAAAAATCACATAATACCTGTGCTTTGTTATGGAAGCTGTAGAGAATGGTCCACACGCGTCTGAGTGAACTCTCTCAAGGATTCCCGCTACTCGGTTCTCCTTCTCATGAAAAGTGGATTTAGTATACTTCCCCATGGTACATCCCTTGCATGTGTCTATCTGCGCAAGAGTACCCTTTGGAAGACCTGTAGAAATCTGTTGCATGATCCTCAAAGCACAGTGGTGTAGATGGCCCAATCTCCTGTACCATAACTCACGTATATCTCGGCTCACCACCTTCCCTACATTACTGATCAATGTTGCGCAACCATCTACATCAAGTTTGTAGAGGTTCTTCATACGAACCCAAATCTTCTTTACCTGTGTTGTGGATTTGTGACGAAGGAACAACTTTCCTTCACTGAAAATCACATCATATCCAAGAACCTCTAACATAGCAACTGAAACTAAATTTGTTTTCAAACCTGGTACATGCATGACATATTTTAATATGAACGGTTTACCTTACTGTCTGAGGAAAGTAATTGTACAAATCTTGGTAGCACTATACCTCCCGTCATCACCTATCTCGATGTGCATATGAAGATCCTTCTCTTCCAAGATACTAAAGAGTTCTTTTTTTCCCTTCATGTGTAAAGATGCTCCACTATCCAAGTACCACATAGATCCCATCACAGTTGACGCCATGCATGCGATGAGAGAGAAGTCCAATTCAAAATGTGAGGCCAAATCTTCACCTGTTGCAGCTCCTGGAGCCTTCTTGTTGTTCTTCTTATTTTGTGGACAATTTGTGGAATAGTGTCCATGATCATGATAGTGAAAACATTTCACCTTTGAAATGTCACACTTCTTGCCTTATTTTCCGGTCCCAGATTTGGAATAGGACTTCTTCCCCTTCCCCTTCTTTGCCTTACCAGCCAAGGCACAATTTTTCTCATCATCAGTCTTGGATGAGGATCCATCCCTGATATTCTTCCGAAACTCTTCTTGTCCGAAATCTGACCATAGTCGCTCCCAATATGGTAACTCCTCCCTCCCATTCACAGATTCCTGGTAACTATTCCAGCTCTTGGGAAGGCCTAGAATTTTTAGGCTCACCAAGTCATCATCAGCTACAGTAATCCCAACACTTCCAAGCTCATCTCGACATTGAGTGAACTTGGTGAAGTATTTCTATATTGTGTCGCCCGTCTCCATTTGGATTTTCCTGAGCTTGTCCTTGAGTGCCACTTTTATGTGGTCACTGCTGCTTTGAAACATATCTGTCAAGGCCTTCCACATAGCATACGGAGTTTCCTTTCCATGGAGACTCGAGACAATATGATCTCGAACTCCCTCTAACAATATCCTCCTCGCCTTTGCTACCTTCTTCTGCCATGCATCAAGTAGTTGGGAATCTACCGCTACGGGCTTGGGAATATCAATATTTATGAATTCCTTCAACTCATTGTCCTCAAACACTACCTCCATCATGTCCTTCCATGCAATATAATTTGAAATGCCCTCGAGTGCATATTTGAGTCTCAAGCCATTGAAAGACATCTTGATCCACTTCTAGCTCCAAAGAAAGTATCTGCAAATTTGAATATTGTTCAAAAAAAATCAATTTCTTCTCCACTATTGTGATTCCTGGCACTCTGATACCATGCAGAAATTACACCAATGGATTCAATCCAATCATGTAATGTACTAAAACAAGATATTGAATCCTTCTACAATATTTGCAGAATATAAATCATGATTTCTCAATCACATGCAAGTAAGAGAAAGAAGTAAATCAATCGCAAAACATATGATTTTCCTGGGGAAAGAAACAGCTCAAAACCCCTCCATCTTTATTGTATAATCAACCAAGGAATCATGAAAAATACAATGTATTTGTGATCACCACAACCTCATATACTCTACCAATTGATTCACATTGATCTAGGCAAAATTGGACAAACACATAGAAAATTATCAACCTACCTTTATTATGAAATCCCTATAGAATTAAACCCCTATTAAATAGGAAATTGATCCTTCCTTGATTGCGCAATTCATCATGGGCTTCCTGTGGTTATATAACTGCATCTGGGCATTTTCCTAAAAATACAACTAATAGTTTACTTTCCTTGAATCTTTGGCTCAATTGGGTCTCCACCAGAATTTACATGCATGCAACTATAAATAGTGAATCATCAGTTACTTTGTAGATCACTACTTGTGAATTAAATCTATTTTAATTCACTTGATCTTCCACTAGCTCATCAAATAGTTAGAACTAGTTAAACTGATTTTAGCTCAGTTAATGTGAGTTAACTGATCCCACTGACACCACACTAGTGCTACAACTGCAACTAGACCCTGTTAATAATAGAATCACTCTACATTCCTATCCTTTGACCCTCAACTCGAAATTCTTGAGCTAACTAAGTCTATCACACTTATTAAACTATTACAAGTTGTTATGACATAAGATTACAATTAATTTTCCAATTTAATTAAAAATTGGTTGCACACTAATGTGTCGCTAGGATCCATCGTTGTGTGACCTGTGATCCACACTAGTGTGTGTGAATTTTCTTGTTGAATTTGAACATGTACCTGTCATCCTATTGTCCTACCTGTAAGATCTAATCCTGTAGATCTATCCCATATGAACTCATAGCTGCAATGTGATTTTCCTGTACTCTTATGCTAAGATAATTTTCAACCCTATTCTCTTTACTCTTAATTTACCTGATCTCAAAGTCAAAATCACTAAGCATAGCCAACCGCCTAGCTATCCTAACATTCAAGTTAGGTTGGTCAAACAAGTATCTCAGCTCACTATGATCACTCATCAAAATGAATCTCCTACCAGTAAGATAATATCTCCACATATTCAATGCATGAATAATAGTTTCCAACTCAAGATCATGCATCACGTATTTATGCTCGTGTTCATTCAATTTCCTTGAATCATAGCATATTGCATGTCTTCCTACATCGTGAATCCACCAAGTCCTCTCTTGCAATAATCTATACATACCACAAACTCTTATCTAGATCTGCAATATTTAGAACTGGAGAATTTGTAAGCAACTTCTTAAACTACTCAAAACTAGCTCCACATTCCTCTATCCATTCAAATTTCTTTCATTTGTGCTGCAAAGATGTAATAGGATAGGCAATCCATGAGAATTTCCTAATGAACTTCTTTTAATAACCTTCTAGTCCTATGAATGATCTAACCTCGTCCACATTTGTAGGGGTTATCCATTCCATGATAACTCTGATCTTATTTGGGTCCACTGTTATACCTTCCTTGGAAACCACATGTCCAAATAATGAACCTTTATCTGAAAGAAACTACATTTACTAAGTTTGGCATACAACTGATGTTCTCTCAATAGTATTAACACTGCTTCTAAATGTTATGCATGTTCTTCCTTATTCTTAGAATATATCAATATGTCATCAATGCATACAATCACAAAATTTTGTAGATAATGAAACAACACACTATTCATCAAACACATGAAAGTAGTTGGAGAATTATTCAAACCAAAAGGAACTGCAACAAACTCATAATGCCCAAACATGGTATGGAAAGAAGTCTTGTAGATGTCCTCTTTTTTGATGCATACTTTATGTTATCCTGATCTCAAATCAATCTTTGAGCACATTGTTTCTCCCTTTAACTAGTCAAACAAGTCATCAATCCACAAGAAAGGGTACTTATTCTTAATCGTCACCTTATTCAAATGCTTATAATCAATGCATAACCTAAGAGTACCATCCTTCTTCTTCACGAACTACAATAGTGCACTTCAAGGCAACACACTTGGCCAAATGTATCCCTTATCAAGAATTTATTTCAATTGCAACTTCAGTTCCACTAACTCTAGAGTGTTCATCATGTATGGTGCCTTTTATGTTGGTGCTACTCCTGGAATCAACTTAATAGAAAATTCCACTTCCTTATGGGGTGGTAACAATTTGATATTTTCTATAAATACATCCTAAAACTACTACAACATCGGAGACCTCTTCAAGACTTCAACATCCTCAACATCCTTACCTTTATAATTGGAAATATGAGCTACAAACAATACACATCCTTTCTTGCTATTGTGTTTTTCCTACATAGTTGTAGCCATTATCACTGATATCTGATTCTTAGGCTTACCTTGCAATATCCTCTCCTCTCCATCATCATCCAAACACTCAATAGCCTTATCATATAAATCCACCTTATTCATGTAAATGTACAACCAATCCATACCTAATAACATATTGTATTATCCCAATGGAAGCACATTTATATTTTATGATGTAGATATACCATTCAACTCAAATGCACAAGATCTTACCCAATGATGAACTCTTTTCTTAGTAATTATAGCCAACTGCACCAACCAAGACTATGAAATGCATTTATTTATTCAAGAAACACTTATCCACCAGGTCAGGACTGATATAACTACAGTTATATCCAAAGTCAATCAAAATAGAAACAGATTGATCACAAAGCTTACCTTCCATCTCAATAATAGATGCAAGATGATTAGCCTCCCTATTATTTAATGTTGCATAAATCTCAGGGATACCCTATCCAATATCCCCAACAGTTTGTGCCTCCTGAGAACTGTAAATATGCGGTGTTCCACCGTGATGTTGTGGACAATCTCTATTGCAATGATCCTTTCCACAAGTCCAAGACTATAAAGGCTTCCTGCGATCACCCTTGTTCTGTTCCTAAAATTGAAATCCTTGTCCTCTATCAACTGCATTAAACTTCTTGTAGGGTGTTTCATTCTCCTTGTCATATGTATCCTAATATATTCCTCTCTTCTTATCCCACTTTCCTTTATTCTTATCATTACCTTTCTAATCTTGCTTAGACTTAGTCTTGCGCTTCAATTTCTCAAATAGTGCTTCAACTTTCTGATGGCTTCCTCCAGCAATTTAGGCTCATTAAACTCAATCTTTTCCTTGAATGATATCGACAACCCACTGATGAATCTCTAAATATTTTCTTTCTCCTCCTTAAGGTAAGGCACATATCTCAACAACTCCAAGAATATGCTAGTATACTCCTCATCAGTCATAGATCTCATCTTTAGCTCGTAAAATTCCATTTCCCTGTTATCATAGTATCTTCAGATAGATAATTCCTCTTGAAAATTCTCTAGTACTCACTCCAAGTTAGCTTCTCTTCCCAAATTACTCTGACATTATTCACATCTTCCCACCAAATGTCTATTTTTCCTTTAAGACTAAAAGTAGTTATCGTGGCTTTCATATTCTCTAAGTAATCATGTAATTTGAAAAAATTATTCATCCCTAGCAACCAAGCTTTTATTTCTTTCATCAAATGTAGCAGGCTTTTCTTTCTTGAAATCCTCTGGAAAGTACTACTTCTCACTTCTCCTATACGGATGGTGACAGTGATGACGATGTTGTCTCTTTGAACTAGAACTAGAATAGAACCCATGGTCATTACCCCTCCTGTCAGGTGTATCCATGAACCTACCATATCTGACTATATCAGCCATTTCAAACCTATAACGTGATTGAGACCTGCTTCCACATGCCCTATTGGTCCTTTCCTCCTATCCTTGACTAATCCTAAGTAGTCCCCGTCTCTGAAAATATAATAGAATATGAAGGATGACTACATTAACTTATGTTCACTTTTCCTGGGCCTTGAAAATTATTTCCTATGACTAAATTATCTTGTCTTATATGCCTTACAACTTTTGATCTCTGCTTTCAAAATTCTCAATGTATCAACTATGTCAAGGGAGTACTCATAACCATGTTTCTCATCTAATCTGTAGGGAGAATCACGTGAACTGTAGTCTGTCATTTTGCATGTCATATTTTATCCTCTACTTCCTACAAACATATCATGTCAGATAAACCAATATAAACATAATCAACATACCTTATTAAAGTTCAGGGGAGGCTTATCTCGTCTGCAAAATCAATCAGGATTAACACAACATATGTATATATAATGAAATAAACATATTAATCATCTCAACGTCAACATCAACATCTACATGATGACACAACTGCAATAGTGACTACCACAATGCATGCATAACGAACACATATAAAATTGACATGCATGCATGACAAACATATTCTGCTCATCCAATCCAAGTGCTTGAACCTCGGAGCTCTAATACCAACCTGTAACCACCCGCCCCCCCACCCTCACTCCCCCAACACATTTACCCAATTTTATTGGTTTGCAAGGGTAAACATGAGACAAAGAGTTACTATGACATGACCCAACCTCCTTGTTAAGGAAGTGGGGTCTACATATGACCACCGACTGAAAACTCACAACATTCCACGGGGCTATAGGGACACTCAGGGGCCAACCCCATGTGACCAAAACATGACTTGGGGCTCCTTTTCTCATAATTTAAACCCCAAATGCATGCATGAAAAGGCCTCCATGCAGTTGAAGGCCTCTAACCACATGCAAAAGCCTACCTAGGTGAGGTTGTGACCCAAATTCTTTAGTTCTGAGCATGCGGGCCTGGGATCAATGCCACCTTTTCAATCCTGCCTCCATAGCACTCCCCAGAATTGGATAAGACTTTCCAAAATCATGTCTAACATGGGAAAAAAGCTAAAAATTCTATCTCAACTCAAAAATTGACCTAGACTAACCAGAACATACTAGGAATTTCGTCAAACACATGGAAAACATGTAAGCTACAGGTCATGAATGCATTTCTGATCACAAAATTTTGAGATTCATCTGAGAATCACAGAGAATGACCTATGCCATCTCCACATAGCTGCAATAACAATTATTAGTCCATATATTCATCAATTGATCAATAACTAAGCAATTCATGACATGAGCCATAGAAGATACACATCATATAACCATAAAATAAGCATCATATAAACGATGGCAACCCATCCATATCATCACCAACATATTTCCAACAAATATATATGAATAATCATAGAAGAATAACTCTTATTAACGTATAAAAAAACCAACCAAGTCAAGGAGTTCCACGTACCACCTGACCATAGATTGGGTTGAAACAAATCTCTCTTTCAGTAAATCACCCCCATGCCATATTCCAAGCATGAATGTGGGATCTCATAGAATAAATAAAAAAACGAAACCAGAGCTTCCATAGGCCTAGCCACCTCAACCCTAAACCAATGATTCCACCTCGCGGCCGAACATCACTCACACCAACCAGATCGGTCTCTACCCAAGCTATCTAGGGCCCGAACTAGTCACTCAACCCATAGCCTTTCAAGGCTCCAGAGTGTTTGTCCAAACTAACTCCAAGGCTAGTAACTCAATCCACCAAGGGCTCCAAAGCAGTTGTCTAACCTAGGGTCCAGGGCTAGTAACTCAACCCAAGTTTTTCTAGGGCTTTCAGAGTGTTTTTTCCAACCCATATCCATAAGGAATTATGAGCACCAACCAGAAAACAATCAATTGAGAAAACCCACAATACTGTGGTTATGGAGGAAATGGCAAGGAAAGGCTAAAACCACTGCCAATCTAGGCAGATCTCCATTCCAATCATTAGATAACTTTTGAGGTCTAAAATGAGCCTCCTAAGAAAAATGTACAACCAAATCAACTTTATAAGAACCAATAGGATTCAAGATAATAATGTCAACCATGGGGGATGATTCACCATTTTTTGGATTAAAAAATAATAAAATAATAAAACTATTTTTTCAACTTATCTCCCTAAGGT
This sequence comes from Pinus albicaulis, assembly GCA_034641835.2. Taxonomy (NCBI): domain Eukaryota; kingdom Viridiplantae; phylum Streptophyta; class Pinopsida; order Pinales; family Pinaceae; genus Pinus; species Pinus albicaulis. The sequence goes on along the minus strand of CM076578.1, from coordinate 812,453,864 downwards.
TTTACTCAAATTTCAAGCGGGAATACTATTGGATGCAAAATTTAATTCCTCATCCAAGGAGTACCCATGTTGCATACTTTCGAAGGACCCTTCTACACACAAAAAATGAGAAATACGTGAAAATACGTGATTTCAATCACGTTTTTCATGTATTTCTCATTTTTCGTGTAGCAGGGTCTGTCAAAAGTATGCAGCATAGGTACTTCTTGGATGAGGAATCAAATTATGCATCCAACGAGTGTTCCCGCTCAAAATTTGAGTAAACCCATAGGGAAATAAGTTGAAAATACAAGTTGAAAAAATAGTTTTTTCTTTTTTCCCTCTAAAATTTGATGATGTAATCTAGTCTTATTTTATTATTTCCACTATTATTTTATAATTTCCTTAGGAGGCCCATTTTAGACCTCAAAATTCCCCTAATGGACAGGACATAGCCATATAATCACATGCAGCTACTATGCATCCATAAATCAGCAAGGAAACCACACATGCAACCTGTTACCTATAAATCAATCTAGTTGTAGCTGTTGATCCACTACTTCCCTTGCAATTTCTTGCTTTCCTTTGCCTTCGTTCTCGAAATATGATGAAAACTAGAGTGCTCCAATCATGCTCCAAAAATGCTCCAAGATTTCTCTAAGTGTGCAAGAGTATGAGAGAATGAGAGAATGAACGAGAGAGTCAAATACCTAACTGACAAAATCTTATATGAACTCATCTTCATAATGCTTTTTATCATTGAGGGCTCTATTTTATTCATTTTCCTTCAATTTTCCTCACATGAAAATTTGTGACCTTTCATCTCCCTTTTCTCTATTTTCCATTATTTTCATAAATAAATGCCATTAATGCCACTTTGCCTTTGCCAATGCCTTTTCCAATTTCCATAGCCATTAATTAGTCACAAGTGATCCCCATCACTATGTTTTGCTCAACATTCAACTTGGAATACGTGTCTCATGAACTTGGTGTTATTTTTATTATTTGCATAGGAAACCAACCAAGGGCTGTTACAATTAACCATCATGGTTGATCATGGTTGACCATGGTAGACTGTGGTATACCATGGTTGACCATGGTCTATAATGGTTGACCATGGTTAACCATGGTTGATAATGGTTGACCATGGTTAACCATTATTAACCTTGGCTGACCATGTTCAACCATCCTAACCATGTTAATGCTAAATGACCTTGGTTGATTATGGTTGACCTTGGCTGACCATGGTTGACTATATTCAACCATTCTAACCATAGAGATCTTGATTGACCATTATGGTCGATCATGGTTTATCATGGTTGATCATGCTTGACCATGGTTAACCATGGTGGACCATTCTAACCATGTTGATCTTGGTTGACCATGGTTGATCATGGTTGATCATGGTAAACCATGGGTGACTTTGGTTGACCACTCTAACCATGTTGGTCTTAGATGACCTTGGTTGACCATGGCTGGCCTTGGTTGACAATGGTTGATCATGGTTGTACATGGTTGCTCATGGTTGACCCTGGTTGACCATGCAATTTTCTCATAGATAACTTGATTGACCATTATGTTTGACCATATTCAACCCTAGAGACTTTTGTTGACCATATTCAACCATTCTAACCATAGAAGTGTTGATTGACCATTATGATTGATCATGGTCAACTATGGTTGAACATAGTTTTATGATATTGATATTATTATTAATACTATTAATTAACAGTTAAAATGTTATGCTTTTAAAATTATTAACATTAATCTTATTATTAAGGATATTCACATCGATAATAATAGAAGTATTATTATTGTTAATAATACTTATTATATTTTTTAATATTATTTATATTAATAATATTTGTAATGATATTATTATTATTATTATTGTTATTGTTAATAATATTAATATTGATGTTAATAAAGTATTATTATATTATATTATATGATATTATGTCTTTCATATTAAGTAAATTTATTAATAGCTTGGACGGTTAGTTCAATTGGTCTAGTCTCTGTTGTTAAAGCACTTTCACTATTGAGAGGTCGTGAGTTCAAACAAATTTGTTAGGTTATGTGAATTCTGAGATGACTAGCACCCCTACCGCTGATAAAGTTGAGTGGCATGCTTGTGGCTTGAGTAACCGCAACTCAATGACATCTAAGCCATCAAAATCACCAAGTGATCACACCCAACCTAGGCCACACCAATCCTTAGCATAGATAAAAAAATTCCCACAAAATGCCTTGAAAAAACACCATCACTTTTTATTATATACCTTATGAACATATCAACATTTAACATTGATAAAAAATACCGTAAATAAAATAATTTAATATTAAAACAATATAAATTAAATTAATAAAATAATATATTATATATCTAAAATAATTTAATAATTTAATATAATAATAATAAATTAATACTAAACCCTAAGTCTAACGCCCTAATTTATCCCTGAAAAATTGATATTTCATCCCTAGTTTAACAAATTACGCACTGTTGGTCCACGTCCATGAGAATGCATACGTTTCAGAACGAACCATACCATACATAATACACTTCGAGAATAATACACTTAAGAGAATTTTAAGTGGTACACATTTCATAATCCAATGCACATGTTTAATGATCTAATAAGCCATGTTCAATGCATGTTTTATAAGTTTTTTTTTAATATAAATTTTACTATTGGTTATCAATAAAAATAAAATAAAAAATTAATGATTATTTTAAAAAAAAATTAACGATTATTGTTTAAAAAATCATTTTAAACATGATCTAATTATTTAATTTAGACCTGCAAAGAAATTAAGATTACGAATTCCATTAGTTAAAGGTGATGAGGAAAATATGTCCAAATGATTAAAATGGGTCAATTCCAATAAAGGACGTCTATCTACATGACAAGTAGATGTACAAGCCCATGTTGATTAAATGCCTCCATTGCACTTTGCCTCGTTTAAGCACTATAACAAATACCATAAAAGTAAACAAACCTATTATTTGTATACCATACCATTAATATTTTAGCTTCAAAATCCACAAAACATGTAGCCATGCTCACTCACTAATTTAGAGCAAATTAAGTTTAATGATATTAATATTAAAATGAAAAATATTAAATAAATATTTAGATTAATAATATTAATATTGATATTATTAATAGTCTTGAGGGTTAGTTTAATTGATTGAGTTTTTATGGCTAAAGCACCTTGGTAATGAGAAGTCACATGGTCAATTCTCCTCAATACCCTCAAGGTTAGATTATTCCAAAGATCTCAACAACATTAATATGGGTAATGATAATGTTATTAATATTAAGGTGTAGTAATTATTTATTAATAAATTTTAAGATTTATTAATAATATTAATATATGCATTAACACATTTATCTACATTTATCTAATTTTATTTAGGTTTATTAGGTTTATGAGATTGACTTAGGTTGGGTTTACTAGGTTTACCTAGGTTTATTAGGTTGACCTAAGGAACTACTAGATTTATTAGGTTGACCTGAGTTTATTAGGTTTACTAGGTTGGGGTTACTAAGTTGATATATCAATAAGCCTCAAAACGATTACTTCATCATACATCTCAAGTTGCTAAAATTTAAAAGAAATCATAAAAACTAACTAAATTATTATCATTATTATTATTATTATGTAAGCTAAACATATACATATTTAAAAAATTGGTAAGCGCCATGAGAATGGAATGTTATTTACCTAGAGTTTCAAGGTTCAAATCTCCCAACTTACTGTGTCTATGAAATGGGAATACCTAGGCACCTAAGGGTTATAATGGTAGAAATCGTCCCAATTGCATATTCCTCTAGTCACAATATGTGTGTGTATACTAATTATTTAATAATAATAATATTAATATCTTACCTTAATGTTAACCCACGGAGTGGCGGCTTGTTGGTGATTGAATGTTTTGTTAAGGCACTCGTTTGTAAAGGTCACCGGTTCAAACCCTGTGGGTTCCCGTCACGCGTAAGCCTGTGAACCTTGATGTGTATTGTCAGCGGGGGACGATGCTAGCTAGGAGAGTTTTCATTGGCAGCAATGCGATCTGATCTTGTGTGGCAGATATGATTGTATGGTTCTCGTTACCGATTTCCCTCCTGATAAAAAAAAATAATAAATAAAATAATAAAATAATAAAATAATAAAATAAAAAATAAGAAATAAGAAAAAAATAAAAATAAAAATAAAAATCTTACCTTACTGTTAATATTAAAGTTAAAAACATTAATATGGATATTAAGATTCTTATTAATATTAATATTAAGGTGTAGTAATTATTCCTTAATAAAGTTTAAGGTTTATTAATAATATTAATCTATGTATTAACACATTTATCTACATTTATCTAAGTTTACTAGTTTTAACTAGGTTTACTAGATTTATTAGGTTGACTGAGGTTTATTAGATTTATTGGGTTTACTTAGGTTTACTAGATTTATTAATTTTACATGGGCTTATTAGGTTGACCTAGTTTTATTAAATTTACTAAAGTTGACCTAAGCTTACTAGGTTTATTACGTTTACTAAGTTGACCTAAACTTACAAGGTTTACATGTGTTTACTAGGTTGACCTAGACTTACTAGGTTCATACATCAATAAGCATCAAAACACACACTTGATCATACATCTCAAGTTGCTAAAATGTAAAAAATATATATCATAAAAAAAATAACTAAATTAAATAATTTTATTTTAGATTAATAATTATTATTATTATTATTATAAAACGAATTAATATATATTTTAAACATATAAACATTAAAAAAAGCATGGAACAAGAATAGTAACCATGGAGATTCTTAATTTTTAAATAGACTTTGTTACAATACGATGGGCCAATGCCAAGGATTATCAATGCCACGTGCCAAAAAAATAGTAACACACCTCATATGACACTTGTTCACATGAAATTTTTTTCAATTAATAAATTTAATTAAAAGCGGAAAAAAAAGGCATAACTACTTTGGAGATAAATCTCAACCTTTGATTTATGCATACTACTAAGAAACTTCTAGAATATTATGTGGAAGATAAATCCCTACCATCCACCTAATAATTATTGATAATTAAATTAAAATTCCATAAGCCTATTCCAAAATAGACATGCCTATTGGCATAACTAGGTTTACTAGACTTATTTGGTTCACCTAGGTTTAATGGGTTGACAACCATACTAATAAAGTGGCTTACTAGGATTACTAGGTTAACAACGACATTAACTTTATCTATAGTTAAACTAGGATGACCTAGGTTTACTTAGTTTCCCTTGGTAACCTATAGTTTAGTATGATGACCAAGGTTTATTATTTTGACCTGGATTTACTCACGATTTACTAGGTTGACCTAAGTTTACAAGGTTGACATAGGTTTATTAGCTTGACCTAGGTTTGTTAAGATTATTAGGTTTACTAGGTTGACATATGTTTGTTAGTTTTATTAAGTTAATCTAGTTTTTTTGTTGATTCTAGTTTTACTAGTTAACCAAGGTTGACCTAAGTTTACTAAGTTAGTAGACTTATGTGGTTCACCTAGGTTTACTAGGTTGACATCCACATTAATAAAGTGGTTGAAACCACAATAATAAAGTGGCTTACAAGGTTTAATAGGTTGAAAATCACATTAACTTCATATATAGTTAAATGTTGACAATCACAGTCAAATATGTTCACCCATAGTCAACCATGGTTATCCATATTTAATCATGGTCAAGCATGCTCATCATGGAGAACTGTGGTACAACAACATGGTCAATAGGTTCATCTATGGTCAAACCAACTCATCATGTCAACCATAACCAGTCATGGTCAACGCAATCAAGCTTAATCAACATGGTCACCCATATACATTTATAATTACATGTTGATAACCATGGTTAAACAAGCCCATATTAATATACAATTAATATAATTCAATGGTCAACCATATTAATATATAGTTAAACATTAATAATCATGGTCAACCATGTTCTCCCATTGTCACCCATGATTGACCATAGTTAATCATGGTCAAACATGGTCAAAGAATTTAATGTTGTAACGTGATGAAAAAAAGTTGACTTGCAATGTGATGGAAAAATGTTGACATTACAATGTGACAAACAAATATCAATGTCACAATCTGATGACCAAAGATAGACACCAAAATTTGTAGAACAAAAATTGTCATCAATTAATGTGATGAACTAAATTCAACACCGTATTATGACAAACAAGAAGTGTTGCAATAATGTGACGAATAGAAATTGATGTTGCAATGTGATGAGAAAAAATTGAGATCGCATGTGGTGAACAAAAAATGATGTTGCATTGTGGAAAAAAACTACCAACGACACAATATAATAAACAAAAATCAGTTTCACAATGTGATAAACAAAAATTAGCATTGTAATGCAATGGAGAACATGCACAACACATGACATTCAATGTCAACACTAGTCAACTACAATTATATGGTCAACTATGGTCAACCACAGGTAAGTATGTCAACCATGTTCACCCATGGTTTACCATGGCCAATCTTGGTCAACATGTTCCATGGTCAACCATAGTAAACCATAGACAATAAGATCAACCAGAATGAACTTGGTGAAACATGCTTAGCCATGGACAACATGATCAACCATGGTAAAAGACTATTAACCATATTCATCTATAGTTAAACACTAATAACCATGTTCACCACAGTAAATCATAGGTGAACATAGTCAACCATGGTCAAACATAGTCAACAAGTTCAGCCATAGTCAATCATGCTCAAGCCAGTTTAACTATAGTCAATCATGGTCACCATGTCCATACATAGTTTAGTTGGTCAACCATGATCAATGATGTTTTACCATGGTCAAACATGGTGAAAATATTCATATCGTAGGAAGCACAAACAACGAAATACAACATGGTCAACCACAATGAACTTGGTTAAATGATGCTTTTCCATGGTTAACATGTCTAACATAATTAACCATGGTAAAACATGGATAGGTGATCTACAAGGTTAACCATGGTCAACCATGGCCCACATGGTCATCCATGATCATTTATAGTTAAATGTTGACAACCATGGTTTGCATGTTCTCCCATGGTCATCCATAATTAACCATAGTCAACATTTGTCAAATAAGATTATCTATGGTCACCCATGGTCACCATGGTCACCATGCTCATCCATGGTCACAACAGTGTTCCACATAATATATAATCTACATCCTTAGTCAACCATGTAGTCATGGTCCACCATGGTCAATTAAGGCCAATCATAACAAACCATACTCAACTAAGGTCAACCTCAGTCAACTAAGGTCTACCTCGATCAACCATGGTCAACCTTATCAACCATGGTCAACCTCATCAACCCTCTTCAACCATTAATGTAACAATTATTGTAATTCATTAATGTTAAAAACAATGGTCAACCACAACCATGGCCAACATCAATGTAATGTAAATGTAACAATGTGACAATCATCAACATTAACGTAACATCAATACAATGTTACATTACGGTTCACCACGACCAACCATAGTCGACCTTAATCAACTCTCCTCAACCTCAATCAACCATGTTCAGCCTCATCTGTTGGGAAAAATACTGAGAGGGGGGGTGAATCAGTATTTAGGGCTGAACAATTTTTCTTTTCTTTCTCTTTAAACCATATGTTACAATACTGCATCCAACATGTATGTCCAGATATCTTATTATGTCTTTACTTAGAGCATTGCATCAGATAAGCATTAAGCATGAACAGAAATAACAGAACAAACCATCAAACATAAACAACACATATGAACACCAGGATTTAAGGTGGAAACCCAATTCGGGAGAAAACCACCGCTGATGTAATCTCAGTCTTCAATATTTATTATAGAGAAAACTTCTTACAATATATGTTGGTGCAGACTTATACCAGCACGCAGGCACCCACCTGCAGAAGGCTACAACCTTCTCTCATTTACCAGCCTCTCCTGGAAGGGAGCTACTAGCCCCTGCTCTCGTTTACCAACCTCTCCTAGAAGGGAGCTACTACCCCCTGCTCTTGTTTACCAGCTACCACTGGAAGGGAGCTACAATCCTCTCATTGAAGGCTTTGACCCTCAGCACTACTACGGACCATGTTTCATCAATTTTCATACTGGATCCACCAGTTTCCACGTGACATACCTTGCAGGCCACCAGATTTATTCATTCAGTACACTCACACCAGTTCTTCATGATTTCGTCTGTCGTTCAAAACCAGAGATTCATCATCGTCAGATCATTCTATCCATGGGTGCATCGTAGTTTCAGATTTATCAGTTAAGAACAGAGCTCGCCCATATAGATATTCCTTGGAGAAATTTTTCGTTCACAACCCTTACAATGCACCTCTCGTTCTTTATTTTTTTTTTTCTTTATATAGTTTTGCATTTATTAAAACCATGAGTCAAAACCATCCAACTACCAATGGTATTCATGGACGGGGTCAGAATAGATAATCCAGCGGGGTCTCCATAACTCACACTGTTCTATTGATCTTGGTAATTAAATAATTAATTTAATTCTTTTGAACTTAACTTTAGGATTAAGGTTAACCTTTCGCATTTTAACGCTTTCAAACAATATGATAAACCTTTGACCCCGGACCCACAAATATAGTTAATAGCCAATCAAATACGTGCATGGTACATTAAGTAAATTTCGCGCAAGTCCAGCGTCCGATCACCGTTAGATTAGCCAGCTTCCAGATCAACGACGTATATGCATATCGCTCGACCTCTGATGCCGAACGTTAACGTGCGATGGCCCGCCGTACCTGTGTTAATCTTCGCGCACCTTCAACAAATGATGACCGTCCGATGACCCCTTCCCAGATCAACGACGCTCAACGATATCGCTAGGCATCCTGGGTCGAACTATAACGCGCGATGAAAAGTGGTTTTGTGAAGTTGTACAGGGACGCGTGTCGAGCACTCTATGGAATCGCTCCCAACCTCTTGAATACTGCTTGCCCGCCGAGATCGGTGCGATAAAAACCAGAAACCGTCGTTACTGTTTCTCTCGCAAGGTTCCGCCTTCTTCCCTCAAGATTCCACTCCCCCTGCTCGATTATTGTAAATTGACTAATTTGTATCACAATGCTTCATGAAGACTTCCATTAGTTAATGCGGTGAACAAATCGATTAACACTGCAGGGGCTTCATTCCTTATTTACTGTGACATCGCTTGCGCTCTTCATCAACAGATTAACCCATCATTTTGTTTATTGAGGCTTGACACCAGTTCGATGCAATCTTCGTAACAGGGATCATATCCATAATATATAACACAAGAAATTCACACCAGATTCCATTTGCGACCTTAAATTCGTTCTTGATTCGTGGTTCCGCCTCTTCATGCTCCATTCTGGTTCCACAAGCACCAATGAACAGTTGCCATACCATGTTTTATTGTTCCAGATCATACCCTAAGAATCCGAACAGGCAATTTTCCAACATATCTCCTCTTTTACGCCTCGACTTCCCTTCTTCCTACTCTATCTATACTTGTCTCTGCTCCTTGACCAAACTTCCTCTGTTCTTCTGATCAGATGCTCCTTTGTAGCCAAATCCTTTGCCATCAATGACAATATGCCAACAATCTCCCCCTTTGGCATTGATGGCAATATTCTTCCTTCACAATACTCTTCCTCTATTTGTATTATAGAAGCCCTGCTTTGCTTTTCCTCCCCCTTTGACATCAATGGAAAAGGGTTTATCGAGATCCTTTGTACCGACAATACCATGCTCCCCCTGAGATCATGTTGCATCTTCAAACATAGTATTTGATGAGATAACAGAAATGACTTACACAATGAGATCAGACTACAACAAATAATTAGTATGCCAACAAAGCATTCTTTTCACATGACCAATGCTCCCCCTTAGCCTGTGCATTCAGAGATGCCCAACAGAACCTCATACCCAATTTAATCTTCTGTATTTAAGTAGACCTGGTCCTCTGCATGGCAGAGACTACTCCCAGTTTTTGTCTGAGATATTCGAACGCTTCCCTGGGTAGAGGTTTGGTAAATATATCAGCAACTTGTTCTTTGGAAGAAACATACTCCAATTTCACCTTTTGTTCAAGCACTTGCTCACGTAAGAAGTGATATTTGATGGGAATGTGCTTGGTCCTGGAATGCATAATAGGATTCTTTGAGATATTGATGGCACTTGTATTGTCACACATAATAGAGATAGGGGGTGAACATTTGATGTGAAAGTCTTGTAGGGTTTGCATCATCCAGAGAAGTTGAGTGCAACATGATGTTGCTGCTACATATTCTACTTCTGCTGTAGATAAGGCAATAGAGATTTGCTTCTTGCTGAACTAAGATACTAACCGGGGCCCCAGATAGAATGCACCACCACTAGTGCTTTTCCGATCATCAATACTTCCAGCCCAATTTGCATTAGTGTATGCATGAAGAGTAAGATCAACATTCTTTGGATACCATAGTCCAAAATCTTGATTTCCTTGTAGATAATTTAATATTCTTTACACAGCTTGAAGGTGAGACTCTTTTGGATTGGCTTGAAATCGTCCAACAATCCCAAATGCATGCATAATGTCTGGTCTTGTCCCAGTGAGATAAAGTAGAATTCCTATCATAGATCTCTAGAGTTTCGGTTGATTCACCGTGGGGGAATCATCATTTCAGAACCGAGATTCATCCCGTTATCATTGGTGTACTTATAGGTTTGCAATCTTCCATGCCATACTTCTTTAGGATTTGCTTAAGGTATTTTGCTTGTGATAAGAAAATGCCATCTGTTGCTTGTTGCACTTGCAATCCAAGAAAGAATGTTAGTTCCCCAAGTAAAGACATTTCAGATTCTTGCTGCATATCAGAAGAAAATTTCTGACTCATAGATTCTTCATTACTTCCAAAAATGATATCATTAACATATACAACCACAATTAATAGTTTGTCATTTTCAGTTTTTGTGTATAAGTTGCTATCAGCAAATCCTTTTGAGAATCCTTGTTGATGAAGATATTTGTCAAGACAATAGTACCATGCCCTTGGAGCTTGTTTGAGACCATATAGAGCCTTTTTAAGTCTACAAACAAGTTTTTCATCATTTCCCAATATGAATCCTTTTGGTTGTTCTATATAGACTTCTTCTTCTAGATCACCATTGAGAAAAGCAGATTTAACATCCATTTGATAAACTTTGATTTGTTGGAAGCTTGAAAAAGCAAGAAACATTCTTATGGCTTCAAGTTCCACACAGGAGCAAAGGTTTCTTCAAATTCTATACCTTCTTGTTGAGCATACCCCTTGCAAACAAGTCTAGCTTTATTTCTTAACATCCCCATTCTCATTTAACTTGTTTTTGAATATCCATTTAGTTCCAATGACATTTTTGTCATGAGGTCTTGGTACTAATTCCCAAGTGTGATTCTTTCAATTTGACTGCTTCTTCATTCATGGCTTGAATCCAACATTCATTCTCATGGTAGCTTGATCAACACCGTGAGGTTCAATAGGTGGAGCGTAAATGCCGTATTGCTAGAAGATCCCACAAGAGTCCTTCTTGTTTGTACACCTGATCCCTTTTCTCCCAAAATTTGAGATTCTGGATGATTCTTTTGAACATATCTGGAGGGAGCCTTTTTAGACAAATCATCTTCGAGTTCTTCACTGGGTTCTCTGTTTGTATCATTACTATTTGATGTAGAAGGATATGTGTCATCATCATCTTCATCTGTTGTTTTCTTTTCTTCTTTTGGAGCTGCAGGAGACTCATCAATACATTCAACAAACTTCCAAAGTCTTTTATTGTAACATTTATATGCCCTACTCTTAGAGGAGTAACCAAGAAATATTCCTTCATCTGCTCTGGGTTCAAACTTGCCAATTTTTTCATCATTATTCTTGATAAAGCATTTGCTTCCAAAAATTCTAAAATGCTTTATAGTGGGAGGATTACCATACCAGAGTTCATATGGAGTTTTATCACTATTTACACGAACATGTTCCTTGTTGAGAATGTTTACTGCTATATGTGTTGCTTCTCCCCAAAATGTGTCAGGTGTTCCGGAATCATCAAGCATAGCTCTAGCCATTTGTTGAACTATTCTATTCATTCTTTCTGCAACACCATTTTGTTGTGGAGTGCCAGCTATAGAAAACTATCTTTTTATGCCATGTTGTTCACAAAATTCAAGGAATTCATCTGATGTATATTCTCCTCCTTGATCAGATCCGAGACACTTGATTTTTAGATCTAATTCATTCTCAACTAGTGCTTTGAAGATCTGAAATTTCTCAAATGCTTCATCTTTGTGTTTAAGCAGCCCAATCCAACACATTCTAGAGAAATCATCAATGAATAAGATATAGTATTCTTCGCCACGTGGTGACTTTTTCCTCATAGGTCCACATATGTCAGTATGAATGAGTTCAAGAGGCTTACTTGATGATCCTTCCTTGGCATTAAATTGTACCCTGGTTTGCTTACCGAATTAGCAAGATTTGCATATGATATTTTCAGGTAGAGTAATATTGGGAAGATCACAAATAGCTTTAAGTCTGCTTGATTTGTTGATTTGAGAGAAGCTCAGATGCCCCAACCTTCTATGCCATAGCCAATTTTCTGAAGATTTACTCAAATAACATTGTTCTTTGCAGTTCTTCAATATATACAGGTTGTTTGGAGTTCTTTTTCATTTTATAATTGCTTTACCTATATCAAGATCATGTACCACACATTCTTTTGAACTAAAGACAACTTAAGTTCCTTGATCACACATTTGACTTACACTTAACAAGTTATGCTTTAATCCATCCACATACATGAATTCATTAGCTTTCACCTTTTCTTTTAGAAAAACAGACCCTTTTCCCTTAATGATCGCAGGAGTATCATTTCCAAATGTAACATTATTTTCCTTTTCTAGAGCACTATATGCAAGAATTTTGTCTTTATCACCTGTCATGTGTCTTGAGCATCCACTATCAATGTACCATTGGTTTTCTTCATCTTCTGCAAATAACGCTATGCCACAATTTTCAACCTGTAATTCCTTCTTTTTCCATACTTTGGAGCTTGAAGGAACATGTTATTTTGGCTGAACTTTGCTCCTGCATTCAGATTCTTCATGGCCAAAGTTATTGCAATAAGCACATTCAACTTCATTTTGAAGAGGAGAAAAATTGTTATAAGTATTCTTCTTTGTTTCAATATCAATCCTTTTCTTTCTTGCTTCTCTTGTCATGATGGTTTTATATGCAACACATTGAACATCTTTATGACCAAAATTGTGACATGAGAAACATTGTCCATTGAAGAAGAAATTTCTGCGATCATAAAATCTTCTACATGAATTTACCTGTTGATTGGTGTCTCTTTGAAAGACATTCCTGTTAGTGTTCTTTGAATTGAGATGATCATGCTTTACTTGTAAAGATTCTTTATTCCCTTGCTGAGTGGCAGCATGTTGTAAACCAACTGTAACTTCTTTTAGATAATTTGGTGCTGAAGCCTGAGAAGATTCTCCGATATATCCAAGACCTGTCTTTATAAGAGGAGAACGTTGTACCTTGATAATCTCATCTAAGGTTTCAGATCCTTTAGCAAATCTAATATTCAGAGTCTTTACTTTCTCAAGTTCTTTTCTTAGACTTACTACTTCACACTCTAATTTCTCATTGTGTTTCTCTTTTTCTTCAAGCTGATTTTTCAGAGTTTCTATGGTTATTTTACTCTCTTCTAAGCAAATTTTGAGTTTATTGTTTTCATCAAAAAAATCACTGTCTTCTAGAGCATCCACAAAAGTATCCTTTTCTTCTCTAGATTCTTTTTCAAATTCCATGAGAAGTCTAAGATCTTGTTCACATTCTTCCTCACTATCAGATAACCCATCACTATCTTCATGAGTATAGTAACTCTTTCTAGTGCTAAAACGATTCTTATTCCTTTTTGCTACTTCCTTCCCTTTTTTATGTGTTTCTTTATAAGGACACTTAGCAGCATAATGACCAACTCTTCCACAATCAAAACATTTGAAAGGAATCTTACCTCTGAACCGTCCTGTGCCAAGTTGAAGTTTCTTTACAAAGTTTATCTCATCTTCTTCTGAGATATATCTTGATCCTTCTATTTTTTGTACTTCCTTCCCTTTTGTAGAAGTTCTAAAGACTTCTTCTTTGACTTCAGAAGGTCCTCCTCTTCTCATTTCATATGCAGTTAGTATGCCATGAAGTTGCACCACAGTAAGATTTTGAAGATCCTGCTTTTCTTCAAGAGCAGAGACTTTTGACTCAAATTTTGTCGTTAGTGATCTTAGGACTTTCTCAACCAAAGTAGATTCGGTTATTGTTTCTCCCATATTTCTCATACGATTTACAATATCATCAAGAAGCAAAAATAAATTGGAAATGCTCTCCTCATTATCCATTTTTAGATTCTCATATTGAATTCTGAGAGGTTTGAGTTTAGCACTTTTTACCTTTACATCACCTTCATAACTTAGAATAATTTTGTCCCATATTGTCTTTGTTGTATTCAGCTGCATGAATTTGACAAATTCTGATTCAGTTAGACTTCCCAATAGAGCATTAACCTCCTTTGCATTTGTTTCATAATTATTTATTTTCGTCGGATCTGTTGGTACTGCAGCTGGATATTGATATCCTCCTTCAACAATTGCCCATACCTCTGCTCCCAGAGACTGAAGATAGGATCTCATCCTTGTTTTCCAGAAGATTAAATTGTTTCCGTTAAAGAGCGGAGGCCTGATAGATGCTGTTCCATCTTGATTTCTCATCTTGCTTGATCTTCCTTCTAGCGGCTAAGATTTTTCAGAAGGACCTGCTTTGATACCAATTGTTGGGAAAAATATTGAGAAGGGGGGGGGGGGGGTGAATCAGTATTTAGGGCTGAACAATTTTTCTTTTCTTTCTCTTAAAACCATATGTTACAGTATTGCATCCAACATGTATGTCCATATATCTTATTATGTATTTACTTAGAGTATTGCATCAGATAAGAATTAAGCATGAACAGAAATAACAGAACAAACCATCAAACATAAACAACACATATGAACACCAGGATTTAAGGTGGAAACCCAATTCGGAAGAAAACCACCGCTGCTGTAATCTCAGTCTTTAATATTTATTATAGAGAAAACTTATTACAATATATGCTGGTGCAGACTTATACCAGCATGCAGGCACCCACCTGCAGAAGGCTACAACCTTCTCTAATTTACCAGCCTCTCCTGGAAGGTAGCTACTACCCCCTGCTCTCGTTTACCAGCCTCTACTGGAAGGGAGCTACTACCCCCTACTCTCGTTTACCAGCCTCTAATGGAAGGGAGCTACAACCCCCTTATTGAAGGCATCGACCCTCACGCACCATCAAGGACCATGTTTCATCACTTACATGGATTCAAAATTACCATTCATACACTACATACCGTATTTATTCATTCAGTACACTCACACCAGTTCTTCATGATTTTGTCCGTCGTTCAAAACCAGAGATTCATCATCGTCAGATCATTCTATCCATGGGTGCATCGTAGTTTCAGATTTATCAGTTAAGAACAGAGCTCGCCCCTACAGATATTCCTTGGAGAAATTTTTCGTTCACAACCCTTACAATGCACCTCTCATTCTCTATTTTTTTTTTCTTTATATAGTTTTGCCTTTATTAAAACCATGAGTCAAAACCATCCAACTACCAATGGTATTCGTGGACAAGGTTAGAATAGATAATCCAGCGGGGTCTCCATAACTCACATTGTTCTATTGATCTTGGTAGTTAAATAATTAATTTAATGCTTTTGAACTTAACTTTAGGATTAAGGTTAACCTTTCGCATTTTAACGCTTTCAAACAATATGATAAACCTTTGACCCCGGACCCACAAATATAGTCAATAGCCAATCAAATACGCGCGCGGTACCATAAGTAAATTTCGCGCAAGTCCAGCGTCCGATCATCGTTAGATTAGCCAGCTTCCAGATCAACGGCGTATATGCATATCGCTCGACCTCCGATGCCGAACGTTAACGTGCGATGGCCCGCCGTATCTGTGTTAATCTTCGCGCACCTTCAACAAATGATGACCGTTCGATGACCCCTTCCCAGATCAACGACGCTCAACGATATCGCTGGGCATCCTGGGTCGAACTATAACGCGCGATGAAAAGTGGTTTTGTGAAGTCATACAGGGACACGTGTCGAGCACTCTATGGAATCGCTCTCAACCTCTTGAATACCGCTTGCTCGTCGAGAGCGGTGCGATAAAAACCGGAAACCGCCGTTACTGTTCCTCTCGCAAGGTTCCACCTTCTTCGCTCAAGATTCCACTCCCCCTGCTCGATTATTGTAAATTGACTAATTTGTATCACAATGTTTCATGAAGAGTTCCATTAGTTAATGCGGTGAACAGATCGATTAACACTGCAGGGGTTTCATTCCTTATTTACTGTGACATCGCTTGCGCTCTTCATCAACAGATTAACCCATCATTTTGTTTATTGAGGCTTGACACCAGTTCGATGCAATCTTCGTAACAGGGATCATATCCATAATATATAACACAAGAAATTCACACCAGATTCCCTTTGCGACCTTAAATTCGTTCTTCATTCGTGGTTCCGCCTCTTCATGCTCCATTCTGGTTCCACAAGCACCAATGTACAGTTTCCATACCATGTTTTATTGTTCCAGATCATACCCTAAGAATCCGAATAGGCAATTTTCCAACATATCTCCTCTTTTACACCTCGACTTCCCTTCTTCCTACTCTATCTCTGCTTGTCTCTGCCCCTTGACCGATACTTCCTCTGTTCTTCTGATCAGATGCTCCTTTGTAGCGAAAGTCTTTGCCATCAATAACAATATGCCAACATCATCAACCCTCTTCAACATCGGTCAACCATCATCAATGATCAACAACCATCAACAACCCTTGGTTACCATAGTCAACCCTTAACAATCATTTTTAACCATAGTCAACCAACATAAACCATAGTCAATCATTGTATACAAATCCACTCCACACCATAGTTACCAAGTTCAAATTCAAATCCAGTTTCAAATTTGATAAGATATTAAAAAATAGATTGCAAAAATTTTAATTAAAACAAAAATCTACCACTATAATATTAACACACATCTCTATTTTTATTCTCGTGCAATTAGTTAAATCAAAATATCTACTTTCTAATCTTCTAAAATTTCTCTATATCTATCTTATATCTTATTGCTACATCTATTTTATTTGGTTTTTAAAAAATTATTATTATTATTATTATTTTTAAATTATAATAATAGAAGCATTGCAATTTTCCAAATGAAGTATCAACTTAGGAATTTTTTTTCAAGTATTCATTTTTTTATCGGTAAAAGAAAAACCAGGTCACGTTTTTATATGTGATGTCAAATTCATGTATCAGTGTTTTAATCAAATTTTCATCTTCACTAACATTTCACAAGATAAAAATATACAGATTCATTAAAATTAGAGAAACGAATATTTGCAATCTTCATTTATTACAATTATAGAAAACAATGATAGATTCTTGAGTACTTCTGTACATATATATTATATTGAGAGCAGTTACGTAGGGAGGAGAAGTGTCAGGGGACTGGGATTTGTTAGTATAATATCTTGATTGGTCCACTTTAGTTTTGTCATGGCTTTTGTTGTCAACTGTATGGTTACATTGTGGTGTTGTAGTATATACTGAGGTCTCTAATTGATCAGAATTTTTTCTGTGCTGGTTTGAAATACACTTTGCCAATCTTTGTTTTCTCAATGAGCAACTTGATACTTGCAATGACTTTTGTCATGGTAGTTTTGTTTAGGTAATACTATTTCTTCGATGTGTTTGATCAGAATATTAAAGCGTAATTTTAATAAAAAAAATCAAATAATTAATTATGTTATGTGACATTTTACTAGTTTCAATTTTTATTTTTTTATTTTTGTGAGCATTGTTAATATAATGAATGTTAAATAGATTATTCAAAAATCATATGAAATTAATCAAATTACTTTTTATAAAAATGATCATAAATAAATAATTTGCTTAACACAATTAAATCACAAAAATAATATCTAATATAATATATTGCAAAAACCTTTCATACTCCAATCTTATTTATTCATTTTTTTAAATATTAAAAAATAATTACATTCATGTATCTTTAAAAAAAATTACTTCATGTTTCAATGTCATTGCACCATCGTTAAAATGAAAACCTGGTGCTTTTACATGCCGGCGTGTTTAGGTGCTCATGAAACAAAAATTATTTCATGTTCACTTTTTTATCTTCAGAGTGGTATCGCAATATGTATCCTGATATTATTACATTTATTTTATTTTGGTTGGTATTTTTAGTGCTTTAAAAACTACTTAAATTTCATGTTTCAATGTCATTGCAGCATGGTTAAAATGAGAAACCTGGTGCTTTTACATGTTGGCGTGTTTAGGTGCTCAAATTATTTTAATAATTCATACGTGTTTGACCACTTTTTGATCTTCTTAGTGGTGGTTAATTTTTGATATGATATTAGTTTAGTTGGATTTTTTATTGGAGTTATTTTTAGTGCGATTTTTTGAAGTGTTTTTTAGTGAGTTTTTCTGGTCTAATTTCTTTAAAATCTGACAAGAATTTATTGAAAACAAAAATTTGATCGGTAACTTACACGATCAAAGTGTCCTAGGGGTTTTTTACGGTGTTGAATCTATATATACAGTAAAAAAGCTAGTTTAAATTAAAAAAAATCAAGATTTCACCTCAATTTGTTTCACCAGATTCTGACACCGGAAAATCCAAAAAGTCGCACTAAAGACTACTCCTTTTTTATTGCTTTAAAAAAACTATTGAAATTTTATTTTCACTTTGTTGTACTTGTGAATATTTTTATTTTAAATATTTCCATCATATTTAAATAATAAAAATTTATTCAATTTAAATTTAAGTAAGCAATCTTAAAACTCTTTTCAGTAATCTTGTTGCATTTTCACTCTCATCGTCCTCTGTTAGTTTCGATGAGGACTGTACAAAGGGCTCCGGGGTTGCAAGTCTTGCCTGAGCTATGTTGTTCATTGTGCAAGTGATAAGTACAAATTCCTCTCAAATAAGTATAAAATCATATTATTTTCAAACTTATTATATGGGGTAAATGGAATATATATATATATATATATATATATATATATATATATATATATATATATTATAGTCCCTATCGTGCCTTAGCAGGACTATAATAATCGAAATGGCCATATTAGTAATAGTTTAACCTGCTTAACTTGCTTATTAGTCCATGCTCCATGCTCCTGTTAAATGAGCATAGTTTACAACTTGTAGCCTTATCCGTCTCTTTCCAAGGCATACCTTACATTATGTACATTTTTCCAGTCGTATATACTCACTCTGTAAATTAATGTTAACATTATTTTACAACATTAAATGTTATATTATTTTCCATCGCTTATCTCCCATAGTTTATACTTATTCAGAGCTTTTGGGGTAATCGCTTTACTTGTTATATATTCATGACACGACTGTCTGCATGTAGTGGTGTGGCACTTTCTGCATGTAACGGTGTGATGTAATCAATTAGCGTGCTTCAGACTTGGGTCACCTATTCCACTTATTCCTCCAGTCATTCCACTTATTCTTCAAGCTTGAATTAAGCTCTGTTTTCCTTCAACTTTGGCTTTGTCCTGCAGGTTCGAATTCATTAACATTCAATTGTCCTTCTCAACTCACAGCTAGAACACTTTGATAATTGTGCTTATCAACTCACAGCTTGAATGCTTAGGGCCATGAATCACAGGCAAGGTAGTCGTCTATCGTCAATCTGTACGTCGAAGGAAGTTCTGGTGGGTGTACAAAGCAGGGCATGGCTTACTATAGCAGCAACATGTGCTCTGTACTCCACCTCCTTGCGAACATCATCGAGATATTTCCTAACCTATGTGTGTAGATTCTGGAATTCCATATCAAATTGTAGGGGCAAGTTCCAATCCTTCTTTCCACTAGGTTTGTCGTTGCGCGCTTACTATTTTTGTTGGTATTTCACACGGAAATTTTAGTAATCAATTTAATTTTTGGAAATGAATTTTTGAGTTATTTCATACATTAATTTAATTTTGATGATAGTGTTAGTGCTGATTTATGCCAATTCGGTTATACTTCTAAAGCTTATGTTATCCTTTTTCTATTAAGGTATTTTAAATTTCGAGAATAACCTTTCAGAATTGAGAATACCCTTTTAGAATTAAGACGACCCCTTCAGATTTAAGACGAGAAGATCTACTTACCTGTAGTGTCGTGACTACATCCATAGTAGCAGCTTCCTTCTAGTGGCTTAGAGTGAACAGGTTATTTCTGGAAAGCTTCCATCCGGTGATGTTGAATGTCTGAAGGGGGGTGGGGTTGGCTTCTGTCAAAATTTGAGTCCTCCCGGCTGAGATGATGTAATCTGTAAACAATAGATAATCCGAGCTACTATGATCATATGTATAACTTGGTATGGCCATCTTTATCACTAATTCTTGTGGTGTGGACATCTCTAAGGGAAGGAGAACGAATGTGGTGGACAAGTGCTATATCTCCCATAACTTTTGTTCCTATGCGTCACGGCAAAAAAACTCGATCCTTATTTCACACTCGCCCACAATATTTAGTCTTTTACTTTGTTGCACCTCACCATTAAAAGAAGTAGTAGACATATTCCATATCTTTTTTTTTTGTAAATTTGGTGGGGCCATACTATTTTCTATTTATAATAAAAGGACAGGCTACAAAATACAATTCATGTTGTGGCCTCAACCTGCCCGTAGGAAACCAGGTCTGTTGGCCACCTAAAAGCGTGAAAAGCATACCAAAATTGAAATTGTTTCATCCTTCTATACTTAACATGAGCTATCTGTCCTCCTACTGCAGTTTCTACATTCATGTAACATAAAGGAAGTTCATATACATATAAAAAGTGCATAAAAAAGTAAATACTAAAATCAACTAGCCATCAGATGAGGAAACTGGAGCAGGGTCCTTCACTGTTGACCCGAGCATATCAACTTGCTGCATCTGTTGGAGCATCTTCTCTATGTGGCCTACCCGATCATCCATTCTACTAATGCGATCTGTTGCCTGATATTGAGTGATCTTAATGTGTTGCAATTGGTCCTGGATGTCCATCAGCAGGTCTTGAATGCGTGATTCTGTCTTTGGTTGGGCTGCCATAACATGGGCAGGTGGGAAACTCTGCATTGCTTTTGCTAGAAGGCATTTTACTATCCAGTATGTGTGAATAGTTTGATTGAAAAGAGTAAGACAGCCACGGGTATTGCCTGGATCCGAGATAAAGTCTAAGATCTCTGCTTCTGTTTCATTGTCTTCCGGATCAGTCTGTATATCTCTTTCCCAACCTCGTATTTCTTGGCGCACAGTGGAAGAATTGCCCAATACATAATTAACAGCAAGAGTCTCCAGATGCTCCTGATTTGTCTTACGGCCACGTTTCTTTGGGACATGCTCTAACTGGATCTTCTATTTTCCTTTCTCTGACTCCGACCTTGTACGTCTTTTCCCCATGTATGGAGGAGTCCTATGCAATAACAGAAAACGGTAGGATGATATAGTGAGGGAGTTTGGACTAATAAGTAAACCTCCGGTGTAGGTCCTTTGCGAATGTCTATCATTGCTATCCGTAGAGCATAACAGACAGACCCACAATGCATATTTTGATAACCAATGCTGATAAACAGAAAGGCTTCCTAGAACGCTGAGACCCGCAAACCCCTGCGCCCTGTAATGGAAAATGTGACTGAGAGGAACAAGACTATTAACGAGAGACAAAGTCGACCGCTTATTAGCGAGAATGGCCGAGCGCAAATGAAAACAAAAGCTGTATGTAAAGTAGACAACGCATGGGAACTGTGAGGTCGTTTCGAGAAACAACAAATACTCGCCAAAACCCAATTCCTAACATAACCCCGGTGACCACTAGGTGTGCAAGCAGGGGACAGGGAAGTCCAGCATGCGCGGTCCAGAACAGAAAGCCCAACCCAATATCCCTCCCAGCAAAGCATAACCTTAAAAAGAAAAATAAGAGACCAGCGCAAATGATTCCAATAATTTCCTGAAGCACTAAGCATTATCAAGGGCCATAACCTGCCCGGAATGATAACAAAAGGCAAAATATCGGCGAGCTGAAGACAGGGGTCCCAAAAGCAGGGTTGGACTGGGTTTAACAAAGGTGTAAAAAACCAATTAATCCATAACAATACCGAGACAGCCATGATTTCCAATAACCAAAACCAGTCCAGGCCAAGAAGCATCTTGAAAACAAAAGGGAAGACAGAAACATACCCTGGCAAAGTTGCAAGGTTGGCAGACTGAGTAGTGCTGGGCATCCTCCTCTGCTGGCTCCAAGCATTTACATGCAATAAGCAGTGCATGAATAAATGGAGTGAGGGAAGGAGGCCACTTACCTTAACAGAAACCTTCCTTCGCTGCTCTGACAAACCAGCTTGTCGGCAGTGCGAAAAAATCATGAGGATTAACATGGTCGCACACTTCATTGATAAATTGTGGCAGTGCTTCATCAATACTCTTAATTGCCCGGAGGACGGACTGACGCCAAGTTGCCACTCCGCTCTGCCACTTGTACACCCCGATCGGGGGTAGACATATTCCATATCATATCTCGAGGCTTGCATCAAATTTCTTGGCTTGGAGGATTCATCTTCCCTCTAACTTCATTTTCTAGCCTCGCTGGTCTCTTCTCTGGCCTCTCAGGCTTCGATGAATTTGATGGTGGCTTCGATTTCTTATCAGGATGCCTCAAGCCCCATTCCTATTATCAATCCAAGAGGTTTAAATCAACCCAGGGCAAGAATTCGCCACCATTTCTCTGGATAATAATCCTGAAAGTGAGGGGAATAGAGAGAGCTATATATATTTCTTGGTTTTTCTTTATACAGATACAGGAGGAGACGAGAATGGGCATGTACCAGCAGCTAAAGGCAGCAATGAGCTCTTCTTAATAATGACCTTCAAGCAAGGCCTGTTTTTTTGTCCCTATCAAGGCCAGGTGCTTATGGTGCAACAAAATTTGTAATAAGCTACAATCACATCAATTTACCTACAATTAAGATAAAGGGTACTCAAGCAGAAACACTTCACACATTATACACAAGTAAATGCGCAAATAGGTGCACCTGAGAAAGCTTCTCTTTCTCGTGTTTTGGATATGATGTTGAAAATCCAACTTGCAGTGGTCGGATTGGATGCATTATAAGCTATTGTTCCATTTAATTTCATCTTGAATGAAACTCCATTGCTCTTAAATGAAGGGTTGAAAATCCTGAGAGCTACACTCACATCGCTACTCCTCTCGAGCAACTACGTCCTATCCTACAACTACTGCATCAATGGCTTAGTCAACTGCTTATTCAACTGGATCCGTTTTTTCTATGTTGCTAGACCTGGAACTGGTACTTAAAATAGGAAGATCAATGTGCTCCAAGACTGATCCAAAAACCTCTTGTATTGAGATCCAAGTTGGTTTTAGCCCAAATCCCTCATTACTCCTTACTAGTGTACCAATTTCAGTAAATAAATCCAAGTTGGGTTTAGCCCAAATCGCTCACTACTTACTAGTGTGCCAATTTCAGTAAATTATTTCAAATAAGGAGGACAACTGTGAAAGATCGATGGCTTCTTTCAATATTTCTGACATGTGAAATGCATGCAAGGTTCGGGTGACATGTCTTCTTCCTTTTACTTTTATTTTAATTTATTATTTTTTCTACTTTTTATTAAAATTTTAAATTTTTTTTATATGTGCAGGCATAGGCATAAATTAAACACCTTTGACAATTGTTTATGCTTATTTGCCTTCATCTAGTTGAAGGGTTGCCAGGGTTCAGTACTGATCAGCAATCTAGCTTCCCAGAGAAGTGAACCTCCAGTTGACGTGAAAAAAACTTGGTCAAAGATTCATTGCGATTTGTCCTTTCTTCAGTTGTTGCAGACAACAATTAGCACCAATCTTCCAAGAAAATGACTCATGTGCTTTGTCCTTTCTTGACTTTGTTGATCGACTGAAAGTAGCACAAATTTACCTTGAATATAGAGTAGAACGAGTAAAAGCACTAGGAGCACAACCAACTTCTTCCTCAAGATCATCTTGTTCACTAGTGATTTAGAGGCATAGATATTATCCAGCTTCTCCCACATCTCCTGTGCTTCAGATGCTTAAGAGACATTTAGAATCACTTGATTTGCTAGACACAATCGAATAGCAGATTTAGCTTTTCTATCTATTTTATTCAACTCATTTTGTGCCATTCCAGTTGGTATCCCTATAATTGATGTCCAATTATCTCTATCAAGAAGAACATCCTCCATTTATATTTTCCAAATAGTGAAATTTCTCCCATCAAACTTGTCAATCTCTACTTTTGTTTCCATTTTGATGCTAACTAAAGTGTTTACTCCAATTGCAAATCTCCCACTTAAGCCAAACATTGTATTGAAACTTATTCTACCTATTATAAGAAAGCACACAAGCAGCAAGCTTAGAAGAGAATAAGCCCTTATACCATGAAAATAAACCTGCAGAAACAATAGAAAAGCAAACACATACACAAAGAATGCAAACACTACAAAATAACATACACAAGTAGAGATCAACGAAGGATCAAATTAGACCAATGTCTATAAGAATAGATCATCTAAATGTTGTCGTTCAATATCTATTCATATAGTCTATATTCATATAGCAAAAGTATGCATCCATGACATCAACATATGCACAAGTGCGGCTGGGTCCACACACTTCCGACAGTTGAACATTTAAGCTAATTGAATGCATGTTGTTCAATATACCTCATCTCGTAGTCCCTTCGACCTTTCATTACCAATGTAAGCTGAGTCTATCGAGTCCTTTGCACATACCGAATCATCATACATAAGTCAAGAGACAAATGCATCATTCTTATTATTATACGATGCAATCTCGATTCCATGAGGTGATTTAATGTTGTAATATATTCTGTAATATCCCTGCTCTTGGGAAAAATTCCCTTAATGCAACACTCGTGTCTGAATTCCTTAGGGCAACATCCCTACTCTTGGGCGGCATCCCTGCTCTTGGGTAGGGACTTGTTACTTTGCAACGTCTCTTGTTTTGTATTATAACACATACTTATTTTAGTAGGTACAATAACCTTTTATAATTAGCGATGGAGTTTGGTAAGTTTATTTACTAAATTTAATAAGTGAAAGTGTGTCACTGCACTAATAATAGTGGAAAATATGTTAAAAAATAAAACAATTTTAATAATAAAATAAAAAATGTTAATGATTTAATGTATATAATCATCATCATCTAGATTTTAGATATGTTTTAAAATTGTTTTTCTTAGTTGAAAGGTGTTTTATTTATTGGTCTAGAGGCTTATTTTATAACCTTATATGAGGGTGATGAGTGATTCAGTCTATGCTCAATGTGAGGTTGATGCATGTACTTTTTAATATATATATATATATATATATATATATATATATATATATATATATATATATATATATATAAAACTTGAGTTAGAAAAAAATGAATTATTTACCATTTGAAATAAAAATTTAGTGATTTTAGATTATGAAAACAAAATTTAAAATTATTATTTTATTTTAAATAATTTATTTTCCATAATTAACCATTTGAGATTTATATAATTTTAATTTTAAAAAGCAAGATTATTTTTATCAAGTCATATTATGGATCTTACACTCTCATATTATTATGGATAAAGTAACATTATCATTATAATTTAAAATAATTAATAATGAATAATTAATAATATTATTAATGTTAAATTAATGTTGAATACTTATTAATAGTATTACTAAAATTAATTATTATTTAAATAATAATTAATACAAATATTAATTTAATAATAATACTATAAATAATTTAATTTATTAATTATAATAATTATTAATTAATTAATAATATTTTACACTCTAAAAAGAAATTTTGCCCTTTGATATTTGCATTCTTATGGATTTGATCCCTGGACACCAAATTGGTGTATGAGGCCCCCTTGTTTGTGGGACAAGGGACCCACCTCTTCGCAAATACCTCTTTGTTTGTGAGACAAGAGACCCACCTCCACTTAAATAATAATTAATTTAATACAAATATTAATTTAACAATAATACTATAAATAATTTAATTTATTAATTATAATAATTATTAATTAATTTATTTATTAATTATAATAATTATTAATTAATTAATAATATTTTACACTCTAAAAATAAATTTTGCCCTTAGATATTTGCATTCTTATGGATTTGATCCCTGGACACCAAATTGGTGTATGAGGCCCCCTTGTTTGTGGGACAAGGGACCCACCTCTGCACCTCTTTGTTTGTGAGACAAGGGACCCACCTCCGCACAATGATTTGACTGCTAAGTCTACGAAGGCATACAAACTCCACCCCCCTATGGTTTTGAACCTGTGACCTATTAGAAGGAAGTGGATGCTCTTAACCATTAGGCCCACTCAAGTTAATGGCCCAATACCCAAAGATAATTAGTAAGTGCTAAACTCTTTTCCTTCAATTTTCCTTTAATAATAATAATGAATAAACATAATTGTCTCCATCACTAATTTGACGGCTAAATTATAATAATTTTTCCTATTATAATAACTAAATAAAACGATTTAGCATATTTCAAATACTGAAATTAACTCCTAATAAACTAGTTTATGTATTTTTAGTTATATGGAACACCTAACTAAATACTTTGATGGAAGAGACATGTAGAAACAACCCATCATGTATTAATTTGATGGAAAAGAGGGGAAACGACCACCTCCATAAAATAACTATTTAACATATTTTAAGTGCTGAATTTAACTCCCCTAACAAACTATATTGAACAATTCTAACTATATTCAATGGCACCTAGATAGCTTGGTGAAAGAGACAACCACCTCTATACATTAAGGTTGGGCATTTTTAATTATGTGCTGAGAGGCGTATTCTACAACGCAATATGAGGGCGATGTTGGATTCCAGTTGTGCTCAATGTGGAGTTGAGATGTGTCCTTTTAATTTATACTATTAAAAATAGGAATATTTTAGTAAAAATAAATTAACTAAAAAATTAAAATTACCCGAAACTAAAAATAGCAATGTATTGATAATTTTCTATTTAGAAAAAAAACTAATAAATTATAATATAAAAATAGGAAGATTTTAGTTTAAAAATAAAACAAATATTATACTTGATTTTTTAAAATAAAATAATAAATACAAAAAAAAAAGTTTCTTTTTATACTTTAACAAAGGAACAAAGAAAAATTATATATATAAATTAAGAATATTATTTTATATCATATTTATTTTCTTAAATCCATGAAGCTTCGGATCTATTATGCTTCAAGAGAGAGGGAAGGTTTCCACCTACACAAATTTGATCCCTCTCCACACAATGTGCTAAAATCAAAATTAAATAGATCTAAGCTAATATAGAATGACACCACATTAATCTAGTAGCACCTAGATAATTTGATAGAAAAGACAAATGTGACCCTTTTGGATGAGCTCATGGATCTGAAATTTTATTTCCTCATTCTCCAAGACAGAGGTAGATAAGCACCAGGTATCAAGTCAATTGAGAGTTTGACCTAACAGTGTAGAGGTGGTGTAGAGGCACCCCCACAACTGGAGCAAATATATCACTGAATGTGAGTCAACAATATTATCTATTTTATTTTGTTGCGTAGAGAGGCCTCATCCAAAGGTTTTAGTGGTTGTAGTGATTTTCCTTTCACCTTCTAAAAAAACTATGAAGAGAACAATATTTGCAGTGTGAGAGATTTCCTTTTGGCATTATTTCATTGAGATCAATGAAATTAAAATAGTTGGAACTACCTCTGATATCTTGTAGAGATAACTTTTGAGAGTTATAATGAAACTAAACAATACTCATAAACAACATGTCGTTTCCACATATAAGGTTTTCCTAAAAGAACATTAAAAGCTTCAAGTGGAGAAATATCACACAATACCTCATCTTTGAAGGGACTGATGTCATAGGATAAGCGACACTACTAGATGACACAAATGTCTTGTCCATGTCTCAACCAACCAATGGTGTACGGTTGAGGGTGTGGCACTATCTGCAGCTTCAATTTCTTAATGACCTCGACTGATATTAGGTTATTTTAGTTCCATCATCAGTGATGAAATGGATTGGGGTTCCCTTCACCCACATCAATGAATGGAACATGTACTCCATCTCTTTAGGCTCCTCTGAATCTTTTGGTTGGAGATTTTTTGTTGTAATGGTAGGATTAGGTTCTACATGATGATATACTTTCCTTTATATTGTTCTAAATTAGAATCAGAGCTATAGTATATTTCCTTTTCTTTAATATCCACCAACATTAATTATTTTGAGTGATATTCATTAATGTTGTGCTGGGGGATTTTTTGGAACTCGCACTACTTTCCATTGTCCTTTTTTGACTTCCCATTACCCTTGTTCACCTATGACTTTGTTTGGTTGGCTTGAGGTTGGTTATTCTTGCTTTGTCCCTTATTTTGTGAATTAGGGCTACCTTTTCCAGGATTTTTTTGCAATGGATTTATAGAACAAAACGCGCACTTATTCCACAACTTCAATTTCTACTTAATTTTCAAATCATATCGATAAAAAACTCTTAGTTAGGATATATATAGGAAATCCATTTCCATTTGGATGTACCTATGAAGGCCATTATGGTCTTTGAAGATCAAATATTGCTTGGAGTCTCTGATACTCATTTTTTAGTGTAAGGTATGGAAATTATTAGTGTACTCTAGCACCATCTGGTATCTCTCTGATTGTAGGGTTGTCCATCTCATTCACTGGTCATCATAGTTCCTTAAAAGTTAGAATTCCACCTCAAGAGAATCAATAAAAGCAACTTAATTTTGTTTTACATTTAAAATTGCATAATCATCTTCATTTTGTGTCTCACAATAACCTCCCTACCAATATTTGACATGGGGAATGACTTTTATTAAAACATTGGTGATATTCTCATTGTCGATTTTTTTTTTGATATAGCAATAGCCCTCTAAAAAATTTAACCATTTGTACCTTAAAGGGTGTCAGACCTCCAAAATTTCTATTTCTTGAAGGTGCCTTGGTCGTTGTTGGCATTCGTCAATGGATCTGGGTGAAATTGTCCATCATCTTTTTCCTATATTGTGTGAGTGCTTCCTCAAGAAACAAATTGATAGGTTCTCTTGTTATATCATTTCTCTTTTCTTCCACCATGGGAGCCTACTTTTTTTTGTGAGAGAAAAAGTTCCGAAGTGAAACTAGCTCCATACCCAACTCTCTCTACCCTGACTTCGTCAGGGACATGCACTAACAAAAAAAAAAAAAAATTACTCAGATGCAACTAATCTAGGTTGCACAAGGAATGAAATTAAATGTAGGAAAGTAAATGGAACACACACAAAGAAATATATAAAATACTATAATAGTATGGTGACAACCCAACTTCTATTAATAAATAAAATATCAGAATACTACATAACATAAAATGGCTAGAATGGCGATAGCTATCTCTAAACAGAGAGATATGGCAGCTACATGCATTTTTAAAATCTATTTCAAGCGGATAAAAGAATGGCCTTTTAACGTAAATAAATAACCCTATATGTCTAAAAAGATTAACCTTATAATATGATACACCAAAATATTTGCACGCCCTAAGGTGGTTAATTGGTAGATCGATTTTCTGGGGGCGCAACATTTTTACAACATTTGTTTCAAGTGCATGATATTTCATTTAAAATAACTACCCAAAGAATACAACTTTCAACTGTGGCTAGGACATGCCATGGAAATCGATGATCCCCCAAAATTCCAAAAAAACATCATTTATGGCCTCAAAACAACCCCAAAAGTTTGGGATCCAAAAATCATAGAAAACATTCCAAGAAGATAGAGAACTATCGAGACAATGGACTCAGGTGGGTGGCCACCAATATCCACCAGGATCATCTCTAACCTATCATACATCAACAAATCCATGAATTTCCAACACCCTTCCCAATCATGGTATTTTGTGGTAGCACAATCGATATTAATAGTACCATGAAACTACCTAAAACCCCTCATTAATACTATACAATGCTCCTTCCTTGGTTTTTACATATACCTTCTCAATACTCAGACTACATGTGCAATGTATTTTCTAGTACAAATCATTACATACATAAAACTACTAACAATGTTAGCATATAGAACATGGAACATATCCTCTTCCTCTTCCTATGTCTTGGGACACTAACTCGTAAATTAATTTACACCTACGAGAATTGGAATCTTAACTAGTTTACATTATTACATATTAAACCTCTGCAATATTGTTTCAACATACTTCCACTGATCTAATCCATCAATTTCCCATTTTCCGAATCTCTTATAATTTCTATTCTCAAAATAAAATTTGTAGAACCTAGATCTTTCATGTCAAATTTAGAAGGCAATTGAGTTTTCACATCTTAGATTATTTTCTTTTCATTTCCAGTCAACAAGATATCATCCACATGCAAGAGAAAATAAATAAAATGATCACCAAGTGATTTGAAAATAAAATACACAAAGTGATCCACTTTTCTCTTTGTGAAGAAAATTCCCAGTATATAATTATAAAAAAATGTATGCCACTTCCTTTTGTGGTTGCTTTAACCCATGTATGGAATTTTGTCGACTTGCATACTAATTCTTTCTTTTCCTTCACTGAAAATCCTTTTGGAGGGCATCATGTATATTTATTCTTATATATAACCACGTACGAATTATATCTTCACATCCATCTATTCTACTTAAAATAAAAATAAAGAAAAAGAGATAAAATAAATATAATTGAAGTTAACTTGGCAACATGAGAAAAAAAAATCATTAAATCCAATTCCCTCTAATGGGGAATAACCTTTTGCTACTAACCAAAATTTCTATTTATCCACTTTTCCTTCTACATTCAACTTATTCTCAAACATTGATATGCTTCCAATGGGATTTCTCCCATCCATTAAATCCACTAGATCCCAAGCCTTATTTTTTTGCAAGGTTTCTATTTCTTCAACCATGGCCTTAAACTAGAGTTTTCCATCCTCTCACTCCAATGCCTCCCTAGTATTTCTAAGATCATCATAAATAAATAAATGGAATGGGAATTAGGTGGATTATGCCTATTTAGCTACCCTCTTTCCTCAACAGATCATCTTAATATTGGATTATGTGGTTCTTTTTCTCTCAATTCTTATTCTTTTGTAGATTTTTATTCATCAGTTTTCAATTATAATTCTATCTTATTTGGTTATTTTTCCTTTGGTGGGACTTCCTCTCTAAAAACCTCTTTGATTTTTCTAAATACCACATCTTTTTTTTTACAGAAACGGTATGGATTATATTAACTGATTGGTCTAAATTCCAGATTTCGGATTACAATGAGAGGGAGCAGAGCCCAAAAAGTTTCAACAACCAGAAGTGCTATGGAGCTTGTGGCCAGCTTCCAGCGCTTTTTGACTACAGCTATGGAATAGATTTCTGAAATTTGCCCAAGCTTAAAAGTACAAATGAACTATTTCAATAACAAGCATTTAAACATATCAGCTGACTGATTATGGAATTGGATCTCATGTTTCGTCCCCATCTTTTATCATTGCCCCAGCAGAGAGAAGGGCAGCTTTATTAGCTTCAAGATCTACGTCTTTGTTGTTGTCTCTCAATACGTGGAAGTATTTCAAGTTTTGGAACAATTTCCCCAGACTTTTGATTCTAGATATCAGTCTTGCCAATCTTAAGTCCCGAGGGGATGAGTTGGTTGTTAGAGTCGGTCCTTACAACCCTCCGTCAGAGATCATTTCGCTTTTTGCATATCATTTTTAGGTGTCTCGCTCATTCCACTTCGTTGCATTTCACTAGGGGCATGCCATTGACTGACGAGAGGGTCTGGTCGTCTTGTGTTTCCTCATGCTTGTACCTGCAGGTCTAATTAAATTTCCTCAAAAATCACTGAAGTTCAGGTCACGTCATTCATGGTCATAAATGATTGTTTTCGTCAAAAAGAGTCTTTAGTCCTAGAGTCTAGGGTTTTCAGTCTTTTGATACATGTAATAAAAGCCCGCAGGCCATGAGGTTGGTTTTGAAAAGGTTCCTATTTCACGTTTTTATTCTCAAAAACATTTGAAGACATTTCTAGTTCAAAACTTTGTTTTGAACTAGAAACTGTCAAATTTACTTTTTGTAATAATTGTCTATTTGTTCCACCATAAGAAGTTCAAAAGTAGCCTCTGGTCTTTGCCGAAGTCAAAATGCCAAATCCCTGCAAAAACAACCAAGTTTCATCAGTCCAAGACTCAGAAAAAACAGTGAAAAGCCAAAGACAGAATTGCATTAAATGACAAAGTGCCAAGATTGCCAAACATTGCAAAGTGGGTTATGGAGAAAATTAAAAGCAAATCTGATTCTTGTGTGATATTTTCCAACCTATATAAAGCATTTGAAGACAAATCATTTCATAAAATTTCAAAGCAAAGTCGAGTTTGGAGGGTTGGAGGGCGAAAACTTGTTTTCAGAGCAGTGGAGTTGGAGCTGGAAGTGCGTGCGGTGCACACAGGAGGCGCACGACGCACACAAGGCGCGCGACGCACTGGGCTTCACAGGCCTGTGCAAATTTGCACGCGCGGGACGCACATACCGTGCGCGGCGCACTGGGCATGCGCGCAACGCGTAGAGTTTCAGGGCCAAAAATTTTTGCTCCTTCGCCCAGATTCATGCCAAATTGCCTCGATTTGCTTGCAAGTAGGTTCTTCACATTTACTCAGTGAATTTTGGACATGACTATGGTGTTTTGAAAATGAAAAAACAAGTGTTTAGTGTGGTGAGATATAAACCCTATGTTCATTGCTAAATCACTCCCTAGGGTTTTGAAACAAATGTTAGTGATTTTGTGGGGGTTTCCAAACTTGTGTTGTTGATATATATGCTCATGCCATCTACTGCCAGTGGTGTCCCTGCTCATTATTTACCTTAACCTCACGCTCTCTCTTTGCCATTACATCACTGCTGTCATTGTTATTGCCATTGTCATTTACACACTGTTTATCATTCATGTTATGACATAGTCCCATTTTCACTTGTCCACATCCTCCATTGACATTGTCAAAAACTGCAAGGGCTATTGTCACTTTTGTTCCTAATAGTTATTTCCCCCACATTACACTCTTTTCTACTCACTTGTCAAATCCCCTTATAATCAAAGCAGTGACTGTTTTTCATGCAAACTCATTTGACAGAACCATTACCACTGTGGCTTTCCTACAACATTTTGATACACATGTGACACATTTGGGTTTTGAGCATACACTGAAACTCTTGTTTTCACTACACCTATATCAGCATATATTTTTCAAACATCTTGATTTCAGCACCATGTCAGAGACGGATTCAGTTTATGAGCAGGAGTATGACAGTGATTCCACAGCAGAGGTTAATGTGCCACGGAGGTCTCACAAAAGTGGCAAAAGTGGTAGGCATGTCAGGGAGGAGCCTACTTCTTTGGCTCAATTTCAGGCTTGCCCGCTTGCAATGGATTGTTTCTAGCATCAGTCATGTTTCCAATACTGTGAGATGATTTCACAAACCCAGCATCATCATGAGCTAGCTCGTCTATTTGTTCTACATTTATATGATGGCCGTGTAAACCTTGTCGGAGTTAATTTCATTCTGTCACCAGAGACCATTGCTCAGGCCACCGGAATACCAAACATAGGAGAGGAATGGAACAAACGACAGCAGCTAGAGAAATCCTACTATGAGCCATACATCAAACTTGGGTATATGAGGCAACTGAGCAGGGTATTTCCATTCAGATTTCTGAAGGATGAGTTTGCACCATTAATGAAACTCGTCATTCGATATTTCAGTTGCGAGGGCAGATTCTCGCGCCTCTATGCTTACCATGTCCGTTTGTTGATGCATTTCACGAGGGTACGTATGATGAGCATTCCATACTTCATGTATCGCAACATAGAGAGGATGACATTTCTTGTACAGAAGAAGACCCTAGCACATCAGCATAGCAGTATATATCATTACGCGCTGATCAAAATCATGGTGGTACATCAGCTGACACAGCAGGGCATTGCTTGGGAGGATTTCATCTCCCGTGACTTCTTCACAGCATCACAGTCGCCTCCCGAGATAGTTCATGATGAGGGAGAGCCTTCACACTAGCTTGACATTCCTGAGACCGAGCATATTAGTGCTCCAGTGTATATGACATACCAACAAGGCCACAGGGCCTTATTTGCAGCTACACGACGAGTATTATCTCCACCCGAGGGGGAAGGGGTCTCGTTGACTTCATCAGCAGAGCGAGTATTATCTCCACATGATGTGGAAGGGGTCTCGCCTTCGTCTTCAGCACAGGTACAGATTCAGGACAGAGGCAAGAGGCCTATGCATGATGAGGGCCCCTCAGGAGGCCAAGATACTGAATTCACATTGATTGATGTTGATGCGAGCTCTCCTAGCTCGAAACTGAAAGAGATCGTCCAGGAGCAGAAGGCTGAGATTGACACGCTGAATGTTAAGTTTCAGAGAGCTCAGTGGGTGATAAACTATCTGGATCAGCGTAACAAATAGCTAGAGGATCAGCACACACTTGTAGAGCTACGGCGAATCCGTGAAGATCGACAATTGGCCCGGAAGAGACCAGGTGACATGACACCGGCTGATCGAGATACTTGCCTCACGCATGTTAAAATTCATCTGGAGAAGTTTTTGGCAAAGGCCAATAGAGACAAAGACATGCTTCGTCACATGAAAGGTCATTATTGGGCCCGCATGCACGTCTGCAAAGCAAAAATGAAGATTCTGAAGAGGAGGTTGAGCAGAGCACTAAAACGGCGGAAGAGGCCTGATCCACTCCGGATTTTGGCCGAGGCTTCGTTGGCTGGGCATGATACATGATGGAGGGTCTTCGCTCCGAATTTGAGCAAATTTGAAGAAGTTTTTGTCATTTTGGAAAATTTTGGTCTCAAAACAGGTTTTTCAGCCCAACGCGTAGCGCGTCACGATGCGCGCTTATGATTGGGACACTTGCTGGGAGAAAACTTTGTATTTTTGGATTTTTCATGGTAAGTTATGCATTCTCAGAAATGGCCGAAGCATTTCACCAAGTTCTGGATGATCAAAAGGGCCAAAAACACCATGAAAATCACCTTTCTGCCACCTTTTGCACCAGCAGGAAGTACTTGTGGGAGAATGAAGTTTTAGATGGGCAAATGAGCTCCAAATTGGGAAATTCCACTTGGGTTGGATAGAAGACATCCAGGGCTTTCCAACAAGATATCATGAGTTTGATTTTGATGCCGGGAAGTGCCCCAAAAATAGGCTGAAAGGCGCGCGACGCATAGAGCTCAGGCGCGCGGCGCATAGAGATTTTTGGTCAATTTTTCATCTTCCAACTCAGGATTTCGGCCAGTTGGACCAGTTTTGATTGTGAATGTAATTTTTGAGTTATCTTGATGTAATTTTGTGGTTGTCATGTAAATTTGATTCAATTTTACCTATTCTAGATGATTCACTCCCAAAAAAGTGAAAATCAAGTGAAAGAATCAATTTCCTTCCTTTTAGAGGCAAGTTGTTTGGCTGCCTAGATTCTAGCTCCTTGTTTAGAATTAGTTGAAACTGCTCCTAGAAGGAGGAATTCGACCCCTAGAGGCATGGGAAGGGGTTAGGATGGTCTATAAGATGTATTTTCTCAATCATTTTCAAAGGTTGGAAAGGTTGGACTCTTGGGAGGATTTTGGCACACTATTGTACATATTTCTCATATTTTGGCTAAGGAAAGATCAGAGGTTTTGCAGCACCTGTTGGGATTCTTGTGGCTTTCAGTTCTTGATGGTGTTTTCTCTCAATTTATTGTAATTTCTTTCATGTTTAATGTATGCCATTCCCTTCTTATGCTTCTGAAACTAAATGAATGAGTAAATGAGGTTGAATCCATTGTTTCCAGTGCTCTGCCTTTAAATTTGTTTAGTTTTACATGTTTTCGCCAGTTTGGAGAGGATCCATGTTCTCCCTTGCCCTCTTTAGCTCCTTGTCGTTCTGATCCATCCATACACATAATCAAAAGCATCAAGACTACTGCCTACCTTGCCCCAACTCGAATTCTGCAAAGATCTGGCCTTATCCCCAGACCCAAAATTGTTTTTCCCATTTTT
The DNA here is from genome assembly GCA_034641835.2 of Pinus albicaulis. Classification (NCBI taxonomy): domain Eukaryota; kingdom Viridiplantae; phylum Streptophyta; class Pinopsida; order Pinales; family Pinaceae; genus Pinus; species Pinus albicaulis. Next base: position 812,417,532 of record CM076578.1, on the reverse strand, counting down.
TCAACAAAAACCCAAAAAATCAAAATCAAACTTTCCTATCTCTTTACTAGCCTAAAATAAGTATTCATTATAAGTCATCTCAGCCCCTTTGAAGACCTTTTGCCGAGATAGACCCGGAGAGAGCCCTCTCCTGTCCTCGTAGGGCTAGCTACGAGGCTGAGCGTGGTTTGATGTAGCCTTGAGTTTTACCTTATTTCAGCCTAAGGTAGATTTGAGCGCTAACATAGTGGAGACCATACTGGGGAAAAATCTCAATGGTTTTCTTGTTGATGTGTTTGTTTCATGAGTCATAGACAGAGTCTGAAGTCACGCCAGGTAGCTTTCGAAACGCTTTTGCCATGCATAAGCGGAAGTAGATAAACGCTGCTTCAATCGATCTCCGGTTAGCTTGTGAATGCAGCACTCGATTTGAAAATTACCCCAGTATACTTATTCGTTCTAGACCTTTGGATGATTGAGTCTAGAAGTCGATAGGCTGAAAATAATCTATTGTGTCCCTTGAATTTTTCTTGAATAGATCAATACACTGGCTTCAAAAAGGCATACCAGATCAAATCCTGATCCAAATCCACCTCCAGTATATGAAAACCCCAACCTAATCCCAAGAATTTTCCGTCGAGAAGCTCCCATTATTCCTTTGGTCAAATCTCACTCATACCCCACTGTTTTTGAATACATTGAAGATATTGAGTTTGACGATCAGTTTGAGTTATCATTGTTTGAAACCAAATCCGAAAGTGCCACTGGTTCTACCGTCATCAATCCTGAGTTCATCAAGTATCTAGAAGTTGAACAAGCAAATAGATCTATCGATAATTATATCCGGAATCTTCAAAACTCCATTGTGGCAACCAACATTCCCGAATTCATTGAATCTGCTTCACAAACTCTTGGGCCATCTGAGATTGCATCCAGTTCACGGATTCCCACTGAACCTACTTTTATACCTACCATTCCCGTACAGCCTGAGATCTCTGATCAGCAATCAGCAGTATTTCCTCCCCCATCTCCACCGCATACACCTCATTCATCTACTGCTCCCATTCCACCTGTTTCTCCGAGACAGCAGATTATAAATCCGCCAAGAGCCATGGCTGTGAGATTCACACCTCTTGTTTTACCTGCAAATTTGGATCCCATGCCTGTTGATTATCAGAGTAAGATTCCAATATTTGATGGCACTCCACAGAGTATATCCGCTCAGCAGCATATTGTTAGAATGACAGATTTCTTGGACCTGCATGAAATAGATGAAGAAAATGTGTCCATGAGGTTGTTCGCCCAGACTTTTGGAGGTGAGGTTCGTAAATGGTTCAGAGCTCTACAGCCCGCAAGTATCAATACATTACAAGAGCTTCAGACACAATTCTTAGATCGATGGGAGATGAAAAAATATTCGCTGCAAATTAATTCTGAGTATACCAGCATCAAACGTAATCTTGGTGAGTCCGTTCAGGATTATATTATCAGATTCAATACAGTGTATAATGCAATTCCAGATGACTTAAGACCGTCTAGAAAATCAGCTCTTCTTAAATTCCCGGATGGTTTTGATCCGGAGATGGCTTATTCACTACGAGACAGAGATCCACCTACCTTGGAAGATATGCAGAAGATTGTTGTTAGTGTTGAGGCGAATCTGAATTATAAGAGAGCCCGGTTGAAAGCAGAAAAGAGAGTGACCATAAAAGAAGAAGCTTCCACATCTGCATCAGAACCGCACTGGCTTCGTGAGATGGAAAAAATGTTCAAAATAATGACGCTTGATAAGCTAGAAACGCAGATTCGTAATCCCAACTACCGTGGCCAGCAGCAGCCACAGTTCAGAATTAAGCAGCGTGAACAGAGAGCACAAGATCTGGTAGCCCAGCAGCAAGTTAAAACACCTCTTTTGCAGAATTTTGTGAGTCAAGATTCAGACGATGAAAATGATGTAGTAGGGGAGCAAAGCCACTTCTTTACTCCCGATGATCTGCCTATTTACATCACTGAGGATGAAGAATATGGAGAAATTTCAGCTGCACAGAAATATGAGGATTTCATTTTAGCAAACGATGAAGCTCTAGAGGAAGAATCAGATGAATACCAAAGAGGGTATATGAATGCTTTGACCGCTCAGCAGAAACAATACTCATTGAGAAACAGAGATGTGCCCATAAACCCAATTCAGAAGAGAAAAGAGGCTTCAGCACCAAAGATCGATTCACCTATACCACAGAAGAAAGGAAAAGAGACAATTGATCCCGCAGCTAGTAAATCATCATCAGCAGAAAAGGCAAATCAGTCAAGTATAATGAAGGATAAGGCTGAAAGGAAGGAAGTTCCGGTCAAAGAGGTTGAAAGAGTCTCAGCCTTTAGTTTGGAAAATGAAATTTCCAAATTGAAGGTATCTATTCCTTTGACAGAAATTATGAAGAACAGCAGCTATCGAGGTCAAGTCTCCAAAATTCTGAATTTTGATCCAATGTTTGACACGATAAATATTGAAGATGATCAGCCTGAATTGATATTTGGGCCTGCTTTAGATGGTGAGTCCCCTGACAGTGATGTTCCTCCCTTTTATATCAGTTTGAGGTTGCATGAATATGTATTGCACAATGTCATGTTCGATTCTGGTGCTTCGCACAATCTTATGCCAAAGGCAATCATGGAAAAGTTGGGTTTAGATATTACAAGGAAATATCATGATTTGTATTCATTTGATTCCAGCCGCGTGAGATGTATCGGACTCATCAAAGATTTGGTAGTAAGTTTAGATCAAATTCCTGCGAAGAATGTCTTGATGGATGTGGTTGTGGCGGACATTCCCCCTCGATTTGGGATGCTCCTTTCTAGATCTTGGGGGGCAAAGTTGAAAGGTACACTACAGTTAGATTTTTCCTATGCAACAATTCCAGTCTTTGGTCAAATGAGAAAGTTATATCGAGAGCAGAAGATGAAATACATGATAACAAGCAAGGAGAAACCAATCAATCATCCTGTAAATTATGTACATACCGACTTAGAGTCGTTTGTTTTGTTTGCTGATAGTTTTAATGATATAGATAGTCAATTAGTTCAGGCAGAAGATATACCAGAAATCACCGATAATTTTAGAGAAGTTCTGCAGAAAGAAAGACGAGAAAAGAAAGATACTGTTGAGCAATCAGCTAAAGACGATGGGCAGCAAACAGGAAAAACAAAGCTGGCGCAATTTCAGCACTTAGAGGAGGATGAAGATGGTCTTTGGACCATGGATTTCGATGGCGCAGTGGGTAGTGATGGTGCTGGAATTGGTGTTTGGATACGCAGTCCATTTTCCGCTCCGGATAAGGTTCCAAGCAATGTGAGAGTATGTTCCTACAAACTAGCATTTGACTGTTCTAACAATGAGGCGGAGTATGAGGCTCTGATTGTTGGCCTTAAGATTCTAAGAAAGATGAAAGCGAAAATAATTTCAGTCTATGGTGATTCGGAGTTGGTGATAAAGCAGGTAAAGGGTGAGTTTCAAGCCAAGCATCCTCGCATGAGGGCTTACCGTAATGCAGTTTTTGATATTTTGAAGTTATTTTCAGATTGTACCTTGACGTGTGTGCCTCGCATACAAAATGGTGTTGCTGATGGACTTGCTAAGGCAGCAATAAATTTAAAAATCCCAATGAATTCCAGCAACAAGTTCGAGATCCATGTGAAGCACCGCCCCACTGTTCCAGACAATCAGCGATGTTGGCAAGTTTTTCAGGACGACGAGGAGATTAGTGATTTTCTGCAAAATAAGGGTAAGTTTAAAGATACCTCCATAGATACAGAATATGATGATGGTACTGATGATATACAAATAAATAAAATGGAAGTGCTGCAACTTAAAGATAACATCATTCCTAAAGGATTGATTCCTTTAGAAGAACTCTTTGATCAAGACGATGTAGCCCGCAAACCGACATTGAGGCCGACTGAAAAAGGTGTTGAAGAAGTAAATATTGGGACAGCTGAAAATCCCAAGATGGTAAAGTTATCCAAGTCATTGTCACCGAAGGTAAGAGCAGAGTATGTGAGATTGTTGTCTTCATTTGCTGATGCTTTTGCATGGGATTACTCAGATTTAAAAACATATGACACTAATATCATTCAGCATACTATCCCTATTAAACCAAATCAGAAGCCTTTCCGTCAGAAGTTGAGGAGAATCAATCCGAAGCTGCTACCGTCGATTGAAAAAGAGGTAAACAGGTTGTATAAGTCAGGAACCATTGTGCCTATCAGATTTTCTGATTGGATATCAAATTTGGTGCCCATGAGAAAGAAGACAGGTGAGATCCGTTTATGTATCGATTTCAGAAATTTAAATAAAGTATCATTAAAAGACAATTATCCGCTGCCAAAAATGGACCATATATTGCAGCGAGTATTTGGAGCATCAAGGATGTCACTACTCGACGGCTATTCAGGATATAATCAAATTTTAGTGCATGAGGACGATCGTGACAAAACTCCGTTCACCACTCCATGGGGAACGTTTCATTATGCAAAAATGCCGTTTGGTTTGAAGAATGCAGGTGCCACTTTTTAGCGTGCAATGGACATGGCTTTTGCCAACGAGAAAGATGTATTTTTGGTTGTTTACCTTGATGATCTAACTGTGTTTTCAAATTCTGATGAAGAACATTTATATCATTTGAAAGTTGTTTTCCAGAAGTGCAGAAAATATGGCATTTCGCTGAATCCGAAAAAAAGTATTTTTGCCATGGATGAAGGCAAACTCCTTGGCCACATCATATCAAAATACGGAATTCGTGTTGACCCTGCACGTGTTGAAGCCATCCAACAAATTGAACAGCCCCGGAACAAGAAAGAAATACAGTCATTTAATGGTAAAATGAATTTTCTGCGTCGTTTCATTCCAAATCTTGCTAAGCATCTTAGAGAAATCACGAACATGCTGAAAAAGGACAGTCAAGTAAATTGGACAGAAGAGGCGGTGAAATCATTCAATTTGGTAAAGTTAGCTCTTTCTTCAGCCCCTATTTTAATCAGCCCGGACTACACACAGGACTTCATTTTGTTTTCGTTTGCTTCTGAGCACACTTTGGCAGCTGTTTTAATGTAGAAAAGGGATGGAGTGGAGAATCCCATTGCCTTTTTCAGTCGAATTATAAGGGATGGAGCGTTGAAATACAACATTATTGAGAAACAAGCACTTGCGCTTGTAAAGGCCTTGAAATATTTCCGTGTGTATATATTGCATTCCCACATTATAGCCTACGTTCCTAACGCAGCAGTTAAAGATGTTTTGGTACAAGCAGATCCAGAAGGAAGGTGGGGTAAGTGGATCGCTGCGTTGTTAGAATATGATGTGGAGATTAAACCGACCAAGCTGATCAAAGGACAAGGACTCGCCAAGCTCATGGCTGAAACAAATCTGCATGCTCTAGATATAAATTTGATCGCTGCCATGTCTGATGAAGATGAGGAGAGTACATCATTTCAGGTATCTGATATTTTTGTTTCTTCCCCTTGGTATGCTTACATTTTATACGTACTTCAGAATTTGTCTCCACCACCCGGGATGCCTAGAAATAAGAGTAGAACCTTGAAGTTAAGGGCTACAAATTTTTGCATATTGAATTCTGCATTATATTGGAAAGACCCTGGTGGAATGTTGTTGAATTGTTTGGTAGAGGAAGAAGCCAAAAGAGTTTTGGAGGACTTTCATAGAGGAGACTGCGGGGGTCATCTGTTTTGGAAAACCACAGCGAATAAGATTCTAAGGGCAGGTTACTATTGGCCTTCTTTGTTTTCTGATGTATATAGGGTTGTTAAGAATTGTCACGAATGTCAAATTTTCGAAGGGAAGCATAAACTACAGCCTTTGCCTCTCAAACCAATTGAAGTCAGTGCACCATTTCAGCAGTGGGGGTTGGATTTCATTGGGGAAATCCATCCGGCATCTTCCGGACAACATAGATGGATATTGACAGCTATGGACTATTTCACGAAGTGGATCGAGGCGATTCCCACTCGACAAGCCACGGATGCGGTAATCATCTCTTTTCTTGAAAATAATATTCTGTCACGTTTTGGGTGTCCTAGTAAGATAATCACAGATAATGCAGCGGCCTTCAAGTCTAAGAGGATGGTTGAATTTTGCTATAAGTACAATATCAGCTTGGGACATTCGACTGCCTACCATCCGCAAGGAAATGGCTTGGTGGAATCTTCAAATAAGTATTTGGTAAATATCATTAAGAAATTGCTGGAAATCAATAAAAAGGGATGGCACAAGAAATTAGTGAATGCACTTTGGGCTGATAGGGTAAGTCAAAAAAAGTCTATTGGCATGTCTCCTTTCAAGTTGGTGTACGGGGTAGACACAGTTTTTCCCACTTCTCTTGCTGTCCCGGTAGTCAAATTGCTTCAGGAAGTCGGTAGTGAGGAAGATCCTATGCAGCGAAGGATTAATCAGATGATTCATTTACAGCAGACACGGGAGGAGGTCTTTCAAAATACATTCAAGTTGCAGGAGCGCATAAAGAAGATCTACGACAGAAAGGAAAAAGCAGATAAGTTTCAGCTGGATGAGGTGGTTTTGAAGTGGGATGCTCGAAATGAAGATAAGGGAAAGCACGGTAAATTTGAAAACCTATGGAAGGGTCCTTTTAGGATTGCAACGTATCGTGGTCAAAACGCCTTTCTTCTCAAGGAAATGAACAGGGATGATTGTCCTGGAGGGCCGATCAATGGTCGGCTGCTCAAGCGATACCACTTTTGAGTATTTTCTGCTGATTTCATCATCATTGTATATATCGTTTTACTTCTGTTTTATTGCAAGTGTGTACTGATCTCTCATCTTCAGTCTGGGGCCCGGAGCGAAGGCTATAATTCTGGAGAAGGAGGTTAGTTGGTTTGAGGTTTTTCAAGTTAGTATTATCAGTCTTTTTAGTTTTAAAATCGAGTCAGTTTCCAATCAGTTTTCAGTCAATAAATGTGTCAAAAGTTTTCGTGTTATCTGTTGAAATAATGACTCCATCGCCCAATGGATGAAGGCACTGTCTGACTCCCCCAGAGATCTGTTGTTCTTGGCATCTCCTTGGAGCCACCATCCCCATTGGAGCCAATGTTAGAGTCGGTACTTACAGCCCTCCGTCAGAGATCATTTCGCTTTTTGCATATCATTTTTAGGTGTCTCGCTCATTCCACTTCGTTGCATTTCGCTAGGGGCATGCCATTGACTGACGAGAGGGTCTGGTCATCTTGTGTTTCCTCATGCTTGTACCTGCAGGGCTAATTAAAATTCCTCAAAAATCACTGAAGTTCAGGTCACGTCATTCATGGTCATAAATGATTTTTTTCGTCAAAAAGAGTCTTTAGTCCTAGAGTCTAGGGTTTTCAGTCTTTTGATACATGTAATAAAAGCCCGCAGGCCATGAGGTTGGTTTTGAAAAGGTTATTATTTCACGTTTTTATTCTCAAAAACATTTGAAGACATTTCTAGTTCAAAACTCTGTTTTGAACTAGAAACTGTCAAATTTATTTTTTGTAATAATTGTGTATTTGTTCCACCATAAGAAGTTCAAAAGCAGCCTCTGGTCTTTGCCGAAGTCAAAATTCCAAATCCCTGCAAAAACAACCAAGTTTCATCAGTCCAAGACTCAGAAAAAACAGTGAAAAGCCAAAGACAGAATTGCATTAAATGACAAAGTGCCAAGATTGCCAAACATTGCAAAGTGGGTTATGGAGAAAATTAAAAGCAAATCTGATTCTTGTGTGATATTTTCCAACCTATATAAAGCATTTGAAGACAAATCATTTCATAAAATTTCAAAGCAAAGTCGAGTTTGGAGGGTTGGAGGGCGAAAACTTGTTTTCAGAGCAGTGGAGTTGGAGCTGGAAGTGCGCGCGGTGCACACAGGAGGCGCGCGACGCACACAAGGCACGCGACGCACTGGGCTTCACAGGCCTGTGCAAATTTGCACACGCAGGACGCACATACCGCGCGCGGCGCACTGGGCATGCGCGCAACGCGTAGAGTTTCAGGGCCAAAAATTTTTGCTCCTTCGCCCAGATTCATGCCAAATTGCCTCGATTTGCTTGCAAGTAGGTTCTTCACATTTACTCAGTGAATTTTGGACATGATTATGGTGTTTTGAAAATGAAAAAACAAGTGTTTAGTGTGGTGAGATATAAACCCTATGTTCATTGCTAAATCACTCCCTAGGGTTTTGAAACAAATGTTAGTGATTTTGTGGGGGTTTCCAAACTTGTGTTGTTGATATATGTGCTCATGCCATCTACTGTCAGTGGTGTCCCTGCTAATTATTTAACTTAGCCTCACGCTCTCTCTTTGCCATTACATCATTGTTGTCATTGTTATTGCCATTGTCATTTTCACACTGTTTATCATTCATGTTATGACATAGTCCCATTTTCACTTGTCCACATCCTCCATTGACATTGTCAAACACTGCAAGGGCTATTGTCACTTTTGTTCCTAATAGTTATTTCCCCCACATTACACTCTTTTCTACTCACTTGTCAAATCCCCTTATAATCAAAGCAGTGACTGTTTTTCATGCAAACTCATTTGACAGAACCATTATCATTGTGGCTTTCCTATAATACTTTGATACACATGTGACACATTTGGGAGTAAAGCATACACTGAACTTTTGTCTTCACTATACCTATATCAGCATATATTTTGCAAACATCTTGATTTCAGCGCCATGTCAGAGACGAATTCAGTTTATGAGCAGGAGTATGACATTGATTCCACAGCAGAGATTAATGTGCCACAGAGGTCTCACAAAAGTGGCAAAAGTGGTAGGCATGTCAGGGAGGAGCCTACTTCTTTGGCTCAATTGCAGGCTTGCCCGCTTGCAATGGATTGTTTTTAGCATCAGTCATGTTTCCAGTACTGTGAGATGATTTCACAAACCCAACATCATCATGAGCTAGCTCGTCTATTTGTTCTACATTTACATGATGGCCGTGTAAACCTTGCCGGAGTTAACTTCATTCTGTCACCAGAGACCATTGCTCAGGCCACCGGGATACCAAACATAGGAGAGGAATGGAACAAACGACATCAGCTAGAGAAATCCTACTATGAGCCATACATCAAACCTGGGTATATGAGGTAGCTGAGCAGGGTATTTCCATTCAGATTTCTGAAGGATGAGTTTGCACCATTGATGAAACTCATCATTCGATATTTCAGTTGCGAGGGCAGATTCTCGCGCCTCTATGCGTACCATATCCGTTTGCTGATGCATTTCACGAGGGTACGTATGATGAGCATTCCATACTTCATGTATCGCAACATAGAGCGGATGACATTTCTTGTACAGAAGAAGACCCCAGCACAGCAGCATAGCAGTATATATCATTACGCACTGATCAAAATCATGGTGGTACATCAGCTGACACAACAGGGCATTTCTTGGGAGGATTTCATCTCTCGTGACTTCTTTGCAGCGCCACAGCCGCCTCCCGAGGTAGTTCATGATGAGGGAGAGCCTTCACGCCAGCTTGAAATTCCCGAGACCGAGCATATCAGTGCTCCAGTGTATGTGACATATCAGCGAGGCCACAGGGCCTTATTTGCAGCTACACGACGAGTATTATCTCCACATGGTGTGGAAGGGGTCTCGTTGACTTCATCAGCAGAGCGAGTATTATCTCCACATGGTGTGGAAGGGGTCTCGCCTTCAACTTCAGCACAGGTACAGATTCAGGATAGAGGCAAGAGGCCTATGCACGATGAGGGCCCCTCAGGAGGCCAAGATACTGAATTCACACTCATCGATGTTGATGCGAGCTCTCCTAGCTCGAAACTGAAAGAGATCGTCCAGGAGCAGAAGGCCGAGATTGACACGCTAAATTTTAAGTTGTAGAGAGCTCAGTGGGTGATAAACTACCTGGAGCAGCGTAACAAACAGCTAGAGGATCAGCACACACTTGTAGAGCTGCGGCGAATCCGTGAAGATCGACAATTGGCCCGGAAGAGACCCGGTGACATGACACCAATTGAGCGAGAGACATGCCTCACACATGTTAACATTCATCTGGAGAAGTTGTTGGCAAAGGCCAATAGAGACAAAGACATGCTCCGTCACATGAAAGGTCATTATTGGGCCCGCATGCACGTCTGCAAAGCAAAAATGAAGATTCTGAAGAGGAGGTTGAGCAGAGCACTAAAACGGCGGAAGAGGCCTGATCCACTCCGGATTTTGGCCGAGGCTTCGTTGGCTGGGCATGATACATGATGGAGGATCTTCGCTCCGAATTTGAGCAAATTTGAAGAAGTTTTTGTCATTTTGGAAAATTTTGGTCTCAAAACAGGTTTTTCAGCCCAACGCGTAGCGCGTCACGACGCGCGCTTATGATTGGGACACTTGCTGGAGGAAAACTTTGTATTTTTGGATTTTTCATGGTAATTTATGCATTCTCAGAAATGGCCGAAGCATTTCACCAAGTTCTGGATGATCAAAAGGGCCAAAAACACCATGAAAATCACCTTTCTGCCACCTTTTGCACCAGCAGGAAGTACTTGTCGGAGAATGAAGTTTTGGAGGGGAAAATGAGCTCCAAATTGGGAAATTCCACTTGGGTTGGATAGCAGACATCCAGGGATTTCCAACAAGCTATCATGAGCTTGATTGTGATTCCAGGAAGTGCCCCAAAAGCAGGCTGAAAGGCGCACGGCGCATAGAGAAAATTGGCTGATTTTTCACCTTCCAGCTCAGGATTTCGGCCAGTTGGACCAGTTTTGATTGTGGATGTAATTTTTGAGTTGTATTGATGTAATTTTGTGCTTTTAATGTAACTTTGAATCACTTTTACCTATTCTAGAAGATTCACTCCCAAAAAAGTGAAAATCAAGTCAAAGAATCAGTTTCCTTCCCTTTAGAGGCAAGTTGTTTGGCTGCCTAGATTCTAGCTTCTTGTTTAAAATTAGTTGAAACTGCTCCTAGAAGGAGGAATTCGACTCCTAGAGGCATGGGAAGGGGTTAGGATGGTCTATATGATGTAATTTTTGAGACACTATCAGGGTTGGACTCTTGGGAGAAGTTTGGCACACTATTGTACATATTTTTTACATTTTGGCTAAGGAAAGATCAGAGGTTTTGCAGCACCTGTTGGGATTCTTGTGGCTTTCAGTTCTTGATGGTGTTTTCTCTCAGTTTATTGTAAGTTCTTTCATGTTTAATGTATGCCATTCCCTTCTTATTCTTCTGAAACTAAATGAATGAGTAAATGAGGAAGAATCCATTGATTTCAATGCTCTGCCTTTAAATTTGTTTAGTTTTACATGTTTTCGCCTGTTTGGAGAGGATTCCTGTTCTCCCTTGCCCTCTTCAGCTCCTTGTCATTCTGATCCATCCATACACATAATCAAAAGCATCAAGACTACTGCCTACCTTTCCCCAACTCGAATTCTGCAAAGATCTGGCCTCATCCCCGAGCCCAAAATTGTTTTTCCCATTTTTTCAACAAAAACCCAAAAAATCAAAATCAAACTTTCCTATCTCTTTACTAGCCTAAAATTAGTATTCATTATAAGTCATCTCAGCCCCTTTGAAGACCTTTTGCCGAGATAGACCCTGAGAGAGCCCTCTCCTGTCCTCGTAGGGCTAGCTACGAGGCTGAGCGTGGTTTGATGTAGCCTTGAGTTTTACCTTATTTCAGCCTAAGGTAGATTTGAGCGCTAACATAGTGGTGACCATACTGGGGAAATAAATCTCAATGGTTTGCTTGTTGATGTGTTCATTTCATGAGTCTTAGATGGAGTCTGAAGTCATGCCAGGTAGCTTTCGAAATGCTTTTTCCATGCATAAGCGGAAGTAGATAAACGCTGCTTCAGTCGATCTCCGGTTAGCTTGTGAATGCGGCACTCGATTTGAAAATTACCCCAGTATACTTATTCGTTCTAGACCTTTGGATGATTGAGTCTAGAAGTCGATAGGCTGAAAATAATCTATTGTGTCCCTTGAATTTTTCTTGAATAGATCAATACACTGGCTTCAAAAAGGCATACCAGATCAAATCCTGATCCAAATCCGCCTCCAGTATATGAAAATCCCAACCTAATCCCAAGAATTTTCCGTCGAGAAGCTCTCATTATTCCTTTGGTCAAATCTCACTCACACCCCACTGTTTTTGAATACATTGAATATATTGAGTTTGACGATCAGTTTGAGTTATCATTGTTTGAAACCAAATCCGAAAGTGCCACTGGTTCTACCGTCATCAATCCTGAGTTCATCAAGTATCTAGAAGTTGAACAAGCAAATAGATCTATCGATAATTATATCCTGAATCTTCAAAACTCCATTGTGGCAACCAACATTCCCGAATTCATTGAATCTGCTTCACAAACTCTTGGGCCATCTGAGATTGCATCCAGTTCACAGATTCCCACTGAACCTACTTTTATACCTACCATTCCTGTACAGCCTGAGATTGCATCCAGAGAGAATTGCGTAGCCTTGTGCTACGGTATAACCTGCAGACAGCGAACCCCAGCCACGCAAGTCTCTTCTGTGCACATGCGTGGGAGCAAAACCATTCAACATAGAACGAAGGTAGCTGCATTCCTGAAGAAGCTCCGGAGGCAACTCAATGAAGTTCCAACCTGCCCAGCGCGTCCCATCCCATGTGGAAATATCCCACAGAGTGAATTTCCCTGAAGCGGTCAACTAGCAACGCAGCGCATTCAAGGAGGAGAATTCACCAATCGGATCTCGATCCATGATGCGATTAGTCCAAATATTTATCTTCCTACCATTTCCAGGAATCCAGTAAGCGTTGGAGCGGATCAGGGGGGCGGCTTTGGAGCAGAGCCTTACAAAGGGAGAGACGCCTTGGGGGAGAGGCCCATCCAGGCATCTAACTCTCTTACCTTTGAAATATTTCCTCCATAGCACTAATTGGGCCCAGCCAGGCTTGGGCGCAATAATTTTCCAGAGAAGTTTGGCTCCCATGGCAATGTTCTGAAAGGAAAGGTTCTTAAAGTTTAATCCCCCCTCCATAAGAGGCTTGGAGACAGTCTCCCAGTTTGTTGGCATGTGTTGTCCTTGATGGCAACCTACTTGATGAAATGAGATTGTTGGCATGTGTTGTCCTTGATGGCAACCTACTTGATGAAGTGAGAATGTCAAAAATATGATGCAATGTGTTGTCCTTGATGTGGCAACCTACTAGATGAAGTTGTCCTTGATGGAAACTGACTTGATGAGTTGTCTTTGGATGGCAACCTACTTATGATGGCAACCTACCTGATGAAGTTGATGGCAACCTATTTGATGAAGTTGTTCTTGATGGAAATGTATTGTACTTGATGGAAACATACTTGATAAATTAAGGAGGAGATTGTTGGCAATGTGATACAATGTATTGACTTTGATGAAACCTGCTTGATGAAGTTATTGATGATGTATCTATGTGTTAAAAGGAAATATGATGTATCTACAGATCAGCTCAGAAGTAACAGAAGAAAGGAATTCCAGTAGGTGTCAGAGAATTGATAAATATTATGTGTCACAAAGCATACGCGGGTTCGTTAAGGAGAAGTAGCGTATGCACGCGGAAAAGTACGTGCCAAGTCACGTATGCCATTTTGCGCTCCAAATTTATAATACCAAGGGGTGTTACCATGGTATTGACCCATTGTATTGAGCGCTTGATTATCTATTTGATCCCGTCCAGGAATACCATCGGAAGTGGTGTGGTTTTGGCTCATGGTATTGATAAAGGCTAAACCTATATAAGGAGAAGAAGATCATTGTGCAATGGAGTGCATGAGTAAGGGTTGTGAATGAATAAATCTCTCTAAGGAATATCTGCATGGATGAACTCTGTTCTTGGTTGATAGATCTGAATCTATGATGCACCTATGAAGAAAATGATGAAGAGGGTTCTCTAGATCTGAAATGTATATGTATTTTCTAGATTTGTTTATGGATTGTTTAGATCTGTGATGAGGCGAAATACTTTCTGAAGTAAGGGATGAAATATGAGTTGTTTATCTGATCTGAAGAGTTGCACAGTCCTGAAAAGTTACAGATGTATACGCAGGTTCGCTTCAGTAAAAGCGCGTGTATACACGGGTCTGCTTAAGGAAAAGCGTGTATGGGCAGAAAGGGTTTTCTGAATAATGCACTGAAGTATACGCGGGTTGGTCTGCATGAAAGCGCGTACATACGCAGGTTCAGTGAAGTAAAAGCGCGTATGTGATCTAGGGTTTTACTAAAGTATGTGGTATGAAATATCTGATTTGTTCTGCTGTTTTACTGCTATCTGTCAATGATGTATTCATACAGAACTGGGTTTTTTGAATGATGAATATGCTGCTGATTATGTTAATTGAAGATCAAGTTGTTGGTTGATTGGTTGATGATTCAATGAATGAATTGATGGGGTTATAAGTTTCAGTTTGATGAATGATGAGCTTAAATGTGTGGAGTGGGTCCAGTATGAAAATATGATGAAAAGTGGCCTACAAGTTGTGTTGTATGGAAGTTGTTGGATCCAGTATGAAAATTGATGAAATGTGGTCCATAATGGTGCTGAAGGTCGAAGCCTTCAGTGAGGGGGTTGTAGCTCCCTTCCAGTGTTAGCTGGTAAACAAGTGCAGGGGGTAGTGGCTCCCTTCTAGGAGAGGCTGGTAAACGAGTGCAGGGGGTAGTGGCTCCCTTCCAGGAGAGGCTGGTAAATGAGAGCAGGGGGTAGTAGCTCCCTTCCAGGAGAAGCTGGTAAACGAGAGAAGGTTGTTGCCTTCTGCAGGTGGGTGCCTGCGTGCTGGTATGAGTTTGCGCCAGTACATTGTTGTAAGATGTTTTCTTTATAATAAAATATTGAAGAAAGAGACGACGGCAGCAGTGGTTTTCTCCCGACTTGGGTTTCCACCTTAAATCCTGGTGTTCATGTGTGTTGCTTATGTGTGATGGTGTATTCTGTTATTACTACACATGCTTACTTCTAACTAAACATCTGATGAATGTATGATGCATAGATCTAAGTAAAGAATTAAATACATAATAAGATCACTGTATATACGTGAGTTGTATGAAGGATATCTGCATGTATACGCGAGTTGGTTTCATTAAAGTAGCGTATGTGTTTTAGAGGAAGAAAAAGTAAAAAGTTTTCAGTCAGCCTTAAATACTGATTCACCCCCCCCCCTCTCAGTATTTTTCCCAACAATTGGTATCAGAGCAGGTCCTTCTGAAGGAGCTTGATCGCTTGAAGGAGATCCGTCACAATGGGAAAGAAACAAAAGAAGTAGGCTACTCAAAGAAAGGAGATATCTCAGAAAACATGTGCAGCAGAAAATGAAGAAGATAAAATAGGTACTGATTGCTGTTCTTGTGATTCACCTTCTTGTGCATGCAATGGTGAAGATAGTAAAAGTAGTGTTATGGATCTAGAAGAAGCTCTCAAGATTAAAGTTGAAGATCAACAAAGATTAGTTATCTACAATGAGATGATCTCCCAAATGAAAGGACAAATAGAAATACTGAATGGACAAATAGACAAGTATCAAAGGTTGTACAATTATACAACCAATCGAAATAAAAGACTTGAAATAGAAATCATCGATCTAAATGAAGATCTGGAAAAATCAAATAAGAAGAATGAAGAACTTGAAACAGAAATC
Source organism: Pinus albicaulis (assembly GCA_034641835.2). Classification (NCBI taxonomy): domain Eukaryota; kingdom Viridiplantae; phylum Streptophyta; class Pinopsida; order Pinales; family Pinaceae; genus Pinus; species Pinus albicaulis. The sequence goes on along the minus strand of CM076578.1, from coordinate 812,401,895 downwards.
ATCTCTCTAAAAGCAGATCTTGAAGCATCAAATAAAAAGAATGAAGAACTTGGAAGCAAGTAAATCATCTCTAAAAGCATTCTAAGCATAAAAATTAAGAAGAATGAAGAACTTCTACAATCATTTGAAAAAGAAGAACTTGAAGCAGAAATCATCTCGCTCAAAACAGATCTGGAAAAATCAAATAAGAATAAGGAAGAACTTCTACAAAATTTTGAAGAACAAGAAAATGGGTTGAAAGAAGAAATTTTAAAACTGAATGATCAAGTAGAAGAAGGAAGAAGGAAAGAAGAAAGGATGAAGCAACAATGCCAAAAATTGGAGGTTGAGGTAAACATTATAAAAGGTAAATTAGAAGAAAAGGATAAACTCTTGAGGTTGCAATATAGTACTAAGATTCTGAATAATATTCTTAGTAGTAAAAGGTCTCCTTCTGTTAAATTTGGCCTTGGTTTTTATGAAACTGTTAAAGGAGAATCTAGTTCACAAGGAAGTACTAAAGAGTCAAAGGATGTCAATGAAAAACCTGAAGTGTTGAAAGAAACAAAAGGTCAACCAACAATCAGGAACTCTCAAAAGGAATCATTCCCTCCTTTGATCAATAATGTTGAATGTTTTAAATGTCATAATTATGGGCATGTTGCAGCCAATTGCAGAAGCAAAATGTTCTGCAAAGAAAGGTACTCTAGTTTCTTCAAGGGATATTTTTTTTCATGTAACAAGTATGGTCATAAAGCAACTGATTGCAATAGAAGGAAGAATAGAACAACACATTATGATCCTTATGCTTACTTTTCTGGTCACACAAGATGTTATGCTTGTAACAAGTATGTACATGTAGAAAAAGAATGCAGGATGAACAGATCTGAAACATTGGAGAATTTTCAGCACACTAAGTAAAGCTGGAAAAAGAAGGAGGACCGGTCAGAAACGTAGGGAATATGGACCCTACTGCAGTCATCCACTTCTAAAGCTTACTTCTCATAATGACTGCAGGGATGGTGTGAGATACATTCTAGGGATTAGTAATGTATCATCACATGGGGAGCAATGTATGGTGATTCCCATGATTGGTTTGATAATTCTGGTTATGTTTATTTCCGATAGCTAAATATCAGGAGCATAGGTTCAACGGGAGCATCAGTCTAACTGCTAATGATTGCATTGTGTCTTCTTATTCCTTAGTTTTCTTGCTCAAAAGATGATGACATGATACATGGTTTCTTATGATGAGTTTATGGATGAGCCCTGTTTACTTTTGATGAAGAGTATCTATCGTTTTCACACATGGATAAGATGGAAGTCTTATGATTCAGAAATAAGGATAGATCATGCAGATTTTGTTGATGATGATTTTTGTGATATCGGATGACATGGATGATTGCTTAATACATAGTGTCTATTGAAGAAGTTGTTCTGGTATAATGATTCCTCTTGGGAAGAATTTGTTGATGCTGCAACAATTCTGAAGGTTTGGTTACTGATGCACTTATGCTACAAATGTTGGATGACACTTGAAAACATAGCTATATTTTTCTATATTTCTTCTCTCATATATCCCAGGAAAGCATTCGAATATCTCATACGGAAGCTGGGAATTGTCTCTGCCATGTACAAGATCAGAATTTCTTAAAATCAGAAGATTAAAATTG